>CM035836.1:288235956-288882518 GCA_020510985.1 Pholidichthys leucotaenia | reverse complement strand
GATCAGTGGAAACAGGATGCACCTGAGCTCAATTTTGAGCTTCATGGCAAAGGCTGTGAATACGTGTATGCATGTGATTTCTTAGTTTTTGATTTTTAATACATTTGTAAAAATCTAAAAAAAAAACAAAAACATTTTTACGTTTCCATTATGGGGTATTGTGTGTAGACTTTTGAGGAAAAAATGAATTTAATCCATTTTGGAGTAAGGCTATAACAATCCATCCATCCATCCATCCAACTAATACCGCTTTTCTGAAGGTCCGGGACACGGAGGCAGCAGTTCAAGCAGAGAAACCTAGACTTCCATCTCCCCAGCCACCTGCTCCAGTTCTTCAGAGAGGATACCAAGGCGTTCCCAGACCAGCTGGGAGACATAGTCGCTCCAGTGAGTCCTGGGTCTGTCCCGGTGTCTCCTCCCTGAGGGACGTGCCTGAAACACCCTCAAGTGGAAGGCGTCCAGGAGGCATCCTTATCAGATGCCCATAGCACCTCAACTGGCTCCTTTCAATGTGGAGGAGCAGCCGTTCTACTCTGAGCCACCCTGGACTCACCCTATCTCTGAGGGTGAGTCCAGTGATCCTATGAAGAAAGCTCATTTCAGCCGCTTGTATCTGCAATCTCATTCTTTCGGTCATTACCCAAAGCTCGTGACCATAGGTGAGGGTAGGAGCATAAATTGACTGGTAAATCGACAGCTTTGCCTTAGAACTCAGCTCCCTCTTCACCACAATGGACCGGAACAACGTCTGCATCATTGCAGATGCTGCTCCAATCCATCTGTCAATCTCTTGCTCCATTCTCCCCTCACTCATGAATAAGACCCCAAGATACTTAAACTCCTCCACTTGGGGCAGGAGCCTGTCCCCAACCCAGAGAGGACAATCCACCTTTTTCCAACTGAGGACCATGGACTCGGACTTGGAGGTACTGATTCTCTTCCCAGCCGCTTCACACTCAGTGGCAAACTGTCCGAGTAAGAACTGTAGGTCATTTTTGGATGAAGCCAGCAGGACAACATCATCTACAAACAACAGAGATGAGATCCTGTGGTCACAAAGCATGACACTCTCCATCCCCTGGCTGCGCCTAGAAATCCTGTCCATAAAAATTATGAATAGGATCAGTGACAAAGGGCAGCCCTGGCGGAGTCCAACTCTCACTGGGAATGAGTCCGATTGAGCATTGGCAATACGAACCAAACTCTCACAACAACTGTACAGAGATTGAATAGCTCGTAACAACAAGCCCGATACCCCATACTCCCGAAGCACCCCCCACAAAAAACCATGAAGGACGCAGTTGAATGCCTTCTCCAAGTCCACAAAACATATGTAAACTGGTTGGGCAAACTCCCATGAACCCTCGAGGATTCTCAAGAGGGTAAAGAGCTGGTCCAATGCGCCACGGCCAGGACGAAAACCACATTGCTCATCCTGAGTCCAAGGTTCAACCAACGGCTGGACTCTCCTCTCCAGTACCTTGGCATAGACCTTCCCAGCGAGGCTGAGGAGTGTGATCCCTCTAAAGTTGGAGCACACCCTCCGGTCCCTTTTTTTGAAGAGAGGAACCACCACCCTGGTTTGCCATGCCAAAGGAACTGCTCCCAACCACCACACAATGTTGCAGAGGCATGTCAACCATGACAGCCCTACAACATCCAGGGCCTTGAGGTACTCAGGGCAAATCTCGTCCACCCCCGGGGCCCGGCCACCAAAGAAATTTTTAACCACCTTGGCAACCTCAGCCCCTGTGATAGGTGAGTCTTCCCCCTCGTCCACAAGCCCCCCTTCCTCTGTGGAAGGTGTATCAGTGGGATTGAGAAGATCCTCAAAGTATTTCTTCCACCACCCGACGATATCCTCAGTCAAAGTCAGCAGCCCCCCATCCGCACCATACACAGTGTGGACAGGGAGCTTCTTCCCCCTCCTGAGCCGCCGGACAGTTTGCCAGAATCTTTTCGAGGCTGACCGAAAATCTTGTTCCATGGCCTGACTGAACTCCTCCCATACCAGAGTTTTTGCTTCAGCAACCACTCAAGCTGCACTCCGCTTGGCCTGCCGGTACACTTCAGCTGCTTCGGGAGTCCCACAAGTCAACCAAGCTTGATACGACTCCTTCTTCAGCTTAATGGCCCCCTTCACCACTGGTGTCCACCACTTGGTTCGGGGGTTGCCACCACGAGATGCCCCAACGACCTTGCGACCACAGCTCTAGGCCACCGCTTCAACAATGGAGGTGGAGAACATGGCCTATTTAGACTCCATGTCTTCAGACTCCCTCGGAATGTGGTTGAAGTTCTTCCCGAGGTGGGAGTTGAAGACCTCCCAGACAGAGGCCTCAGCCAGATGTTCCCAGCACATCCTCACTATACGTTTGGGTCTACCAGGTCTGAATTGCATCTTCCCCTGCCATCGGATCCAACTCACCACCAGGTGGTGATCAGTTGACAGCTCTGCACCTCTCTTTACCCGAGTGTCCAAGACATATGGTCACAGGTCTGATGACACAATAACAAAATCAATCATCGACCTGCGACCTAGGGTGTCCTGGTGCAAAGTGCATATATGGACACCCTTATGCTTGAACATGGTGTTTGTTATGGACAAACTGTGGTTAGCACAGAAGTCCAATAACTGAACACCACTTGTGTTCTGATCGGGCAGAGCGTTCCTCCCAGTCACCCCTTTCCAGGTTTCACTGTTGTTGCCCATGTGCACATTGAAGTCCCCCAGTAGGACAATGGGGTCTCCAAAAGAGCACTCTCCAGCACCCCAGTCAGAGACTCCAAAAAGGGTGGGTACTCTGAACCATCATTTGGTGCATAGGCACAAATGATGGTCAGGACCCGTGTCATGGGTCAGCACCCGAAGGTGCAGGGAAACAACCCGCCCCACACCCGGGAGGCAGGGTTTCAAATCCCTGCCGGGTCATGCCGAAGACCATATAAAAGCGGAACTTCCTGCCGTCCAGCTTGGTGCTCAGCAATAATGGAATGGAGGAGGGAAATCTGTGGTGGCGCCTTGCATGGCAGCGGCCCTTCTGATTCTACATATGGGGTGTGTGTGTGATTAACACTGTAGATAGGATAAAACACAATTTCGTTCTACTGTACATGTTTGGTTGTATAGTTGAATGACAGTAAAGGGTGATTTAATTTAATTTAATTAATCCACTGGGGAAAACTCCAATAAAGAGGCAGCGAGGTGGGGGTATAAAATAATACCCACCCCTGCTCATCGCCTCTTGCCCGGGACAACTCCAGAGTAGGCCAAGCTCCAGCCCCTCTCCCGGAGGGAGACAGGTTCCGGAACCAGAGCTGTGTTGAGGTGAGGCCGACTATATCTAGCCGGTATCTCTCAACTTCATGCACCAGCTCAGGCTCCTTCCCCACCAGAGAGGTGACATTCCATGTCCCAAAAACCAGTTTAGGAAGCCTGGGATCAGACCGCCAAGGTCTCCACCTTTGACCACCACCTGATCCACATAGCACCGGACCACCATAATCCCTCCGGCAGGTGGTGAGCCCACTGGAGGGCAGACCCATGTAACTCCTTTGGGCTGAGCCCATCCGGGTCCCATGGGCGGAAACCCAGCCACCAGACGGTAGCCATCGAGCCCCTCCCCCAGGCCTGGTTCCAGGGTGGGGCCCCGGTAACCCTATACCGGGCGGGGTACACTGAATCCTTGTTCTAGTATTTATCATTAGAGTCTGTTGGATCATTCTTTGTCTGGCCCTTCACCCAGCACCTGTTTGTCTTGGGTGACCCTACCAGAGGCAAATTGCCCCAGACATCATAGCTCCTGGGATCACTAGGGCACACAAACCCCTCCACCACCACGATAAGGTGACTATCCATGAGGGGGAGGCTGTAACAAAATGTGAAAAAAGTGAAGCACTGTGAACACTTTCCAGATGCATTACAACCAGCTGAAATTAATTTACTCTGATGGAACATGGGGTGGCTTCCTAAATTCTGATGGATTTCAGCTGGTTTCTTGGCTTTCTATGCCTTTTTGCTTCTCTTTTTCTTTATGTGTTCAATACTTTTTCATGTGTCATTCCACTTTATTAAATATAACTTGTTTTGTGAATACAGTTGTCTTGATTTCTTTGTATGTATGGGTTACTTGGGTTGTCACTGATATCTGGTGAAAATCTCAGGTCAATAGCTCTATCAGAAATATGTTTAATGAGAAAAATGCTGATGTGTTCAATACTTATTTCCCCCACTGTATGTGGGCTGTAAGAGGACTTGAACAATCCTTAAAGTGGCTAGGATCCTTAAATCCTAGCCAGTTGGAAACCCTAAGATATTAGCAATTCATTGCTGTCAAGGATCAATTACATGCAACCTTGTGATTGCTCTGTTGATCCAGAATGTTGCTTATGTCATGTTCACTGCGTAACTCCGCAGCGAATATATGAAATGGCAGCAAGCCCATAACGCAGCGTAAGCAACATGTTTATTTACAATGGGTGAATGTATAGAAAGTCCAAAGCAAAGTCACAGCAAAACTGTCATATCCGGCTCTAGGGAGCCGGGCAATCAGAGCCAGGGACAAGCCAGTGAGTCGTGATAGTTTATTTTGGGTAAGGGATAAGGGATGAGGAGAGCACAGATACTCATGCAGAGGTACACTCACAGGTTGCACAGCGCAGAGGTAAGCAGCTCGTACCGGACGTGGGGGTAACAAGACGTACATACTCACAGCGGGATACAAACACAGGAATGCTGCAAGAGGAGTATAAGCTGACACCAGACGAAGGGGCTTCAGCTTAGCAATGTGTTTATGTCGCAGCCCCGAGTCATCGAGGCTGCTCCTATTTATCCTCATTGGCAGCGCCCCAGCTGATGAAGACTAATTGGCCCCAGCCGTCCATAATGCTGCCAGCTGGGGGCCAGCTGAGACGCTGCTCAATGGGAAGCAGGGATGAGGGAAAACATGGGCTGAGTGCCGAGACGGCATCTCAACCCATGGTGACAGAACCCCTCCCTCAAGGTCGGGCTCCTGAACGACCAGGAACATCCCAGCCCCCCCCCCCCCCCCACCTAGGGTGGGAGGAAGGGAGGCGGACCGGAGGGGAAGAAGCCAAGGGAAGGACAACACCAATGGGGCAATGTAGGGTAGCGGGAAAGAAAAACCCAAATACAATACTGACAAAACAGAATAATTAACCCAGGTACAGATGGGGAGAAGAACTGGGTCAGCACGCCGGTTACATACTACCCAGAGAGTACCAACCATGCGTGACCCAGAGCAAGGAAAAAAGAACCACCAAAAAGGTACAGGGCAAAAAATGCTGAGTACGGTTAAATAAAGGGGAACCTATACACAGCGCTAATTTAAGTACATACACACACAGTCACCAAGAAAAGTGAGGGTGACTGGAACAAATGACAATTATAGAGCATGGTGTTACGGAAAACAAGGCACATGACTATAATGAACCAACAGGACAAAAAAGAAATACTGAGTGCAGGCAAAGAAAAACCCACACACACGAATATATAAATACCCAGTCACCTAAAGAAATGAAAGTGACTGGAATAAATGGATAACTGCAGAGCATGGTGTTACGGAAAACAAAACATAACTCTACAATACAAAAAACGAGGCTAAAAACATGGCACAAAAAGTAAAATGCTGAGCATGAGCGATGGAAAACACAGCACTATAAAAACGAATCCACCAACAGGACAAAACATTACACCCGAGTGACCTTAATAACAAAAGAAAAAGTGACACCCGAGGTGAATGGCAGGCAGAGTCCAAAAATGGCCGAGATGGCTCCGGAGATCTCCCCGCCCATTGTCCAGCTGGCGAATCAGGGAAAGAGAAGTGTTCGGACGGCGAACTCTGGACCCAGATCCCAGGAATCCAGTCCACCGGCAGCCGAACCAGGCTGCCCAGAGGGAAACAGACCAGTGGGGGGAACCAGATCACCGAACCGAAAGTTCTGTGGGTCGGGTCGTTGACCCGCATCACTCAACCACCAGGACCGTTGAGACGGGCGAAGGATCAGAGCGGATCCCGGTGGAAGAGGCTCAGGGGAGAGCCGATGACGAGGGCGGCGGGCGTCAGGCCGCAGGAAAACGGCCACCTCCTCACCGGACCTGGACAATACTGGGGCAGCACCCACGTCGGACCCCGATCGGGCCTCAGGCGAACCCACGTTGGACCCCGACTGGGTCTCGGGCGAACCCACGTTGAATACTGCACCAGAACCGACCTCCAACGTTGAACCCGGACCCTCCAGCACCACGAGGAACAGCAACTCCTTGCCGGTGACCCTGGAAGAAGGCTCAGAAGAGAAAACAGAACCGGGATCAGGATCACCGGCAGCGCCAGAACCCGGCGAGACGAGTTCAGACGCAGCGGACGGCTGCACCCGGCTCGTCTCCCCTGGAGATAGGCTGAAGTGCTCGGGGATAAAAAGAGAGAAAAGAAAGGAGAGCACTCGCCTGATCTCGGGTTCTGACGCCGTCCAGGACTGCGAAGATCCAGGATCCGTCGTCAGGAGGTCGTTGTCAGGCTCCCAACTAGCCGCGTCGGGCCCCGCAGCCAGCACGATGGTCAGCGCAGCTTGAGATCCCTCCAGCTCAGGTAACCCCGCCGACGATCCACTCGGCGTGAAGCCAGAAGAATCTCGTCCCGCCGGACCGAACCGCTCCTCCGTGGAGACCCGGGGACGCTCAGTCGTCGGCGTAGACTCCACGCAGCAGTCAGACCCCCTCCTCCGTCCGCAATGTAGCTGCGGAACCACAGGCCCTCTCCATTTCCCACCACGTTGACCCGGAGCCGGGGATCGCTCGGCGGAGAGAGACACAGAGGATGCGGGATTAGGCATACAGGTTACAGCAGGTGGGGAGAGTTCAGGGAGCTGCGAACCCTGAACTTCTCCTCCAGGGATGTGACAGAGCAAATCATTAAGCAGGTGTGAAAAAACAATGACTTGCCTGCCCCCTGGAGGTTGAGTATCGCCTGCTGTAGTGGAATCTGCTTCTTCCTCTCCCCGCCCGGCGATAACGGAGGACCCCCCGGGAATTCGTCTGAGGGTCGCTCGCGTTGTCTCCAGCAGAGAGCTCACCAAGCCGGGATTCCAGGCACACACAGCGGTCAGGAAGCGCGTCGAGGAGGAGGGGGAAACAGCCGGGGTGAGCCAGCCCGAATGTCCAGGAATGACAGCGGGGGAACGAGGCTCAGGGGACGAGGCTGTAGAATCTCCACACTGACGAGGCGAAGGGATGACAGCTGCGTGGGAGGAACGGTCCTGACGATGACCCAGAACTGGATCCAGACGAGGTTCGTGCAGAGGTGACTCGGCGATGTGATGACGACTACTCCCAGGGGACGAAGCGAGGGGGAAACCCAGGATTCGCCGCTCCAGATCGGAGATCGAGACGAGGAAGGCGTCGAGCACGGGAAAGCTTCGTAGCCCTGAAGTCCTCACCATCAATCTCACTGCCGCCGCCACATGCCTGAAGGTGGTGACAGGAAACACAGTAGAGCTCGTGACAGCCACTCGACCCCGGACATAACTGCTGTCAACTGCGGCTCCTTGAAGGGAATCCCGAGTGACGTGGCGCAGGTCGGGGGAAGTCCTCTGGTTGGCGCGAACTCCCGGACTGGAATGGTGGCAGGAACGGGACTCCGAAGCGGGGAAAGACGTCGCCCACTTCGACTCCCTGCCGGGATTTCCATCCACCCCGTGGAGCTTCTCTCGCTGTGTACCTGCAGCGTCTATCCTGGCACTGTCCTCCATATGGTACAGAGAGTGAGGGTGACAGTCCAGGAGTTCCTCAGCACGGCCCGGATGCCAGCGTCTCGCGTTGGAGGCGTCGTGCAGGGTGAAGAACGTCCCGTCGACAGCCTCCGAGATGGACCTCAGCTCGTCGCCCTGGCGCCGGAAGTGACTCCTGGGAAACGGCATGCTAGCAGCGCTGACACCCGGACAGAAAGGTACATTTCCACAGCGACTCACGGCCGCCGGCAACTCTTCTGGCTGCGACATACTGTCATATCCGGCTCTAGGGAGCCGGGCAATCAGAGCCAGGGACAAGCCAGTGAGTCGTGATAGTTTATTTTGGGTAAGGGATAAGGGATGAGGAGAGCACAGATACTCATGCAGAGGTACACTCAGAGGTTGCACAGCGCAGAGGTAAGCAGCTCGTACCGGACGTGGGGGTAACAAGACGTACATACTCACAGCGGGATACAAACACAGGAATGCTGCAAGAGGAGTATAAGCTGACACCAGACGAAGGGGCTTCAGCTTAGCAATGTGTTTATGTCGCAGCCCCGAGTCATCGAGGCTGCTCCTATTTATCCTCATTGGCAGCGCCCCAGCTGATGAAGACTAATTGGCCCCAGCCGTCCATAATGCTGCCAGCTGGGGGCCAGCTGAGACGCTGCTCAATGGCAAGCAGGGATGAGGGAAAACATGGGCTGAGTGCCGAGACGGCATCTCAACCCATGGTGACAAAAACGGAAAGACACCCGGCTACAAGCTTGATTGGTCAAAGGGAATGCCTAATGTGCTCCAATTGTGCTCCTTTCCGGTTCCGGTTCCGCCAGACCGGTGGCGCCACACGAGTAGGCTGCCCGTTGCAACAGCCTTTTTTTTTATCTTCCTTCTTCTTTCAACACCTTTCACTCTGTATATATATCACGGATGCACGGATCGCCCCTGGGGTCTCCCGGGTCGGCGGACAGAGCCACGGTTTGCAGCGGGAGACGCTACAGCGGGGAGGAGCTAGTGCTAGCTAGCACTTGGCCGCCGCCCGGTGCTAATGGGAAACTCGACATACCGGGAGCTGTAGCGAAAACAACGCGGGTGCCGGGCTGGAGTTTAGGCGGCGTGCAAGAAATATAAGACAGAATAATAAAGAGCGATGGCAAGAACCAAGCAGACCGCCCGTAAAATCTACTGGAGGAAGAAGCCCCCCAGGAGACAGCTAGCCACCAGGGCTGCTCGGAGAGGCGCTCCGGCCACCGGCAGAGTGAAGAGGCCTCGCCGTCACAGGCCCGTGGCTCTGAGAGAGATCCGTCGCTGCCAGAAATCCATGGAGCTGCTCATCCGTAAGCTGCCCGTCCAGCGCCTGGTGAGGGAGATCGCTCAGGACTTCAAGACCGTCCTGCGTTTCCTGAGCTTCGCCGTCACGGCTCTGCAGGAGACCAGCGAGGCCCACCTGGTGGTCTCTTCTTCGCTAAGGGGGTCACCATCATGCCCAAAGACTTCCAGCTGGCCCGCCGCATCCGCGTAGAGAGAGCTTAGACTTTCTGCTGCACATTCACCAACCAACCATAATGCTCTGCACTGTGTCTATATATATACATTTATAGTGATATGGACATATGTTTACTAGATGTTGTTTTTTCTTGCCTTCTGATTGTTGCTCTGAGTGTTGCTATCCCTGTGCTGTTGCAATCCTGGAATTTCCCCATTGTGGGACTAATCTTATCTAATAAAGGCTTATCTTATCTTAAGCAGGAGTGGAGAAAAAGGTACAAAGGAAGACTTACAAAGGTGTTGGAGTGGAAAGGCTCTGAGGGAACAACACACTTTTAGTCCAGGGGAAAACCAACCAGTGCGAGCCTGGATGTCCACAGTTGACATTGCTAAGCTGCCACGCCGGCTGGTCGTATTGCTCTGCTATTTGTACAAAGCCCTAATGACAGCAAGTAGACCAGCCGTGTGGCAACAGGTGTGTGACTGATAGGACTATGTGTGTGTGCGTGAGTGTGAATGTGAGTGTGTGGGTGTATGTGTGGGTGCGTGCATGAGTGTGTATGCGTGCATGAGTGTGTGAGTGTGTATGTGGTGAACCATACAGCTGGTGGATGCCTGGTGAGGAGGAAACGTGGCTGTGGGACTGGCAAAGAGCGAGGCTCAATCCGCCAGCTGAAATTAATAAGCAATAATTAAACCCAACAGCGATGAGTCATGCTTGGGGTGACAACCCAGAACATGACAGCTTATGCTTCAAGGTTATTGGTGCTGCCAGCATCTTCAATGTGACCCTGGCTTGGGAGGCTAAAGGGTTGCTCCCAGTTGCCCAAGATGAGAACCTCTGACTCGTGGTAGGGCAGGGACATCTTACACTCCCATTCAGATCGGTCAGCCCGGCCCACTGCCCAGTGTTTCAGTGAATCACACAGTAAACCAGATCATGACTGAAATGTGTCAGATTTATTGCACAAACAAGTGATTTGTGCATGGAGACATTAACAGAAGATTCCGGACCACAGTATGGGATATTATGGATATAACAAGTTGGAATAGTTTAGAATATGTTGATGCACATCCGATTCATCAAGAACATGTATTTATATTGGAATAAATAAGTAATCAATACCAGAAAAATTGAGTTTTGTATGTCACATCTATGGTAAATGGTACTCACTTATATAGCGCTTTTATTCTCATCTCTTGATGACCAAAACGCTTTACAGGTCCTGCTATCCACCCACTCACACACACATTCACACACTGATGGCGGCATGCTACCTAACATGGCACTTCCAGACCCACCAGGAGCAATTGGGGGTGAAGTGTCTTGCCCAGGGACACAACGGCAGGATATCCGGGGAGAGCGGGATTCAAACCGCCAACCATGCGGTTATTGGACGACCTGCTCTACCTCCTGAGCCATTTCCGCCCCCACTACCGACATCTATGTAACAATGTGTTTTGTTTCTGGTGTACTCCATCTTGATGCACACTGTATTTTGCCAGGCTGAGCCATCTTTCTTTTCTTTAAGATGCTTGCTGTGATTAATCTATTCCTGGATGCAGGATGGCCTGCCGCTAGGTATTCATGCCACTGGCTGGAATTACCAGATGTGTCAATGGATTCCTATGCTGAGCGATTGACTGCTGTTCGGGTTCATAACCAGGGTGATTGACTGCAGCTCTGATTCATAAGCTGCATGATTGACTGTGGTAGGCACAATAGCTGCCAGCAGCACAAGTGGTGGCTGACAAACGACAGAGTCGAGTTGGCGGCGAGGGAAATTACCAAGGCTCTCCGAAAAGCCACCCGGCAATCATCCCACATCTTTGTATCTCTCTCACTGCCTTTTTACTGCCACACTCAATCACTGCCAAACAGATAATACAGACGGAACTCCAACCTGGAGATGGGGGGGGGGATGTGCATATGAGCATGCTGCTATTACAGCCATCAGTTGTGGTATTACACAGCCTGGGACATTTCACATTTGGACTACAGATGAAATTGCCTCCCTGGTGCATACACACTGAATAATCAAGACACCTAGATAATTATGAACATCCATAAGCAACTTGGGATAACAAGCACTATGCCATTAAACATAACAAAATTAATGTAACAGCTGGAAATGAAGAAAAATGATAATGGATTACCATTCTCTGCTTTCTGAAATTCAATTGTCTTGGGAGAAACCTAATCACTGAATGCTGACTGCTTAAATCAATTTATATTGTGTTTTAATTGACTGTACAGCAGTCAGGTGGCAACCATTGTGGAGAGCAGGAGATGAAAACGCCACATTATACTGCATTAAAGTCAATTAATTGGAAAAGTTCTCAGCGAGGAGCTGCACTTCTTCACCACTCTGTCCCTGTAATTATTGCCAGATGCTCTCGCTTGTGCAGTAGCAAATAAATGTTTTATAATGGCAGAGTGGCAAAGAGCGGGAATGCAGGACAAGCACTGCTCTCAGTAAGACAGTTCAATCTTAGAGGAAACTTTGAGTCTAATTAATGGCTTTTGTTCATCGTAGCTGAACTTAGTCTGGGGAGGCTTCTCCTTCTAAAGCAGCTCACTTTATTTGGTGGGTCTCCACAGAGGAAGTGATGAGGGCATGGACTTCGGTGAAGTGCCTGGCTAAACAAATGCCATCCATTTCAGAACCTTGCATGCATGGACTGACAGAAATACTGAGCTATGCCATGCTGCCATGTCGTAAGCATGAAGGCATTCAATGTACTGTATGAGTTTGAAGTGAATCCCATGAGAAATGTAGAAACTATAATGGTGACAACAGAAGATGACACCTCCCCAACATAAATGGAACCCCTCATTAGATGTATCTGGAAATTGAATGCAGCCGAGGTATTGATGAGTTCAAGCTTCTGTATAAATTTGAAGTCAATCCAATCAGAAATGTGGGAGCTAGAGTGGTGATATGTTGCCAGGGCCCGGGACAAATGGGCCAAAAACATAACCGTAGGTATAAATAGTAATAATAATAAAGGAAAATGACATTATTCCCTTCATCCATCCATCCATCCATCCATCTTCTACCGCTTTTCCGGAGGTCCGGGTTGCGGAGGCAGCAGTTCAAGCAGAGAAGCCCAGACTTCCCTCTCCCCAGCCACCTGCTCCAGCTCTTCAGAGGGGATACCAAGGCGTTCCCAGACCAGCTGGGAGACATAGTCTCTCCACCGAGTCCTGGGTCTGCCCCGGGGTCTCCTCCCAGTGGGACGTGCCTGAAACACCTCAAGTGGGAGGCGTCCAGGAGACATCCTAATCAGATGCCCATACCACCTCAACTGACTCCTTTCAATGTGGAGGAGCAGCGGTTCTACTCTGAGCCTCTCCCGGATGACTGAGCTCCTCACCCTATCTCTGAGGGTGAGTCCAGCAATCCTACGGAGAAAGCTCATTTCAGCCGCTTGTATCCGTGATCTCGTTCTTTCGGTCATTACCCAAAGCTCGTGACCATAGGTGAGAGTAGGAACGTAGATTGACTGGTAAATCGACAGCTTTGCCTTAGAACTAAGCTCCCTCTTCACCACAACAGACCGGTACAACGTCCGCATCACTGCAGATGCTGCTCCAATCCGTCTGTCGATCTCTCGCACTCACTGTCTCACTGTTCGGCGGCTCAGGAGGGGAAAGCAGCTCCCCGTCCACACTGTGTATGGTGCGGATGGGACACTGTTGACTTCAACTGGGGATATCGTCGGGCGGTGGAAGGAATACTTTGAGGATCTCCTCAATCCCACTGATATGCCTTCCACAGAGGAAGCAGGGTTTGTGGACGAGGGGGATGACTCGCCTATCACAGGGGCTGAGGTCGCCAAGGTGGTTAAAAATCTCCTTGGTGGCCGGGCCCCGGGGGTGGACGAGATTCGCCCTGAGTACCTCAAGGCCCTGGATGTTGTTGGGTTGTCATGGTTGACACGCCTCTGCAACATTGCGTGGAGGTCGGGGGCAGTACCTTTGGCATGGCAAACCGGGGTGGTGGTTCCTCTCTTCAAAAAAGGGGACCAGAGGGTGTGCTCCAACTTTAGAGGGATCACACTCCTCAGCCTCCCTGGGAAGGTCTATGCCAAGGTACTGGAGAGGAGAGTCCGGCCGTTGGTCGAACCTCGGATTCAGGAGGAGCAATGTGGTTTTCGTCCTGGCCGTGGCACATCGGACCAGCTCTTTACCCTCTCGAGAATTCTTGAGGGTTCGTGGGAGTTTGCCCAACCAGTTTACATGTGTTTCGTGGACTTGGAGAAGGCATTTGACCGCGTCCCTGGTGGATTTTTGTGGGGGGTGCTTCGGGAGTATGGGGTATCGGGCTTGTTGTTACGAGCTATTCGGTCGGAGTCATTCCCAGTGAGAGTTGGACTCCGCCAGGGCTGCCCTTTGTCACCGATCCTGTTCATAATTTTTATGGACAGGATTTCTAGGCGCAGCCAGGGAATGGAGGGTGTCATGCCTGGTGACCACAGGATCTCATCTCTGTTGTTTGCAGATGATTATGTCCTGTTGGCTTCATCCAGCAATGACCTACAGCTCTTGCTGGGACGGTTTGCCGCTGAGTGTGAAGCGGCTGGGATGAGAATCAGCACCTCCAAGTCCGAGTCCATGGTCCTCAGCCGGAAAAAGGTGGATTGTCCTCTCCGGGTTCGGGACAGGCTCCTGCCCCAAGTGGAGGAGTTTAAGTATCTTGGGGTCTTGTTCACGAGTGAGGGGAAAATGGAGCGAGAGATCGATTATTCCCTTCATCCATATTCAAATTGATTCACACCATTAGTAGTCATTAGTAGATGATCCTTATTGATTTATAGAATGATCTGATCAAAATTGTGATAATTGATTGCCATTTATTTTTTAGATTTGATTGACCCATAACATCCATAATGTGCTCAGTGATATGCTGGCCCGCTTTTGGACTTTAGGTGACTTTTGGTGTTTTTATTTTCTCTGGTAGTTTGAATCAGAATTTTTTAATCTCGCATTTGCTGCATTCTCCTAAATATATGAGGATATACTGGAGACCAATCTAACTGATTTGATTCTTTTTGGGTCTACTCGTAGATTTTTACAGGCTTTTACTGCATGCTGGTGTGTGGTACAAACTTTTATCAGGTATTATACTGTCTCACAAAAGCTAATTTATCTATCCAGCTACAGTATCTGGTTTCACTTTTTCTTTCCTTTTCAACGAGATTTAGATGACATGAAGACATTTATATGAAGGCATCTTTTCAACAATCTGAAAAAGATGGACTTTTTTTAAATGGTTAGCAAAGTGGTTTTTCAAGATTTTTTCCAACCAATTTGTGCTGGGAGTGATAAAGGAATATTTAGGACTAAAAAAGCTCAAGATACAGTGGGTTAAAAAGTATTTAGTCAGCCACCAATTGTGCACGTTCTTCCACTTAAAAGATGAGAGAGGTCTCCAATTTTCATCATAGGTATACCTCAACTATGACAGACAAAATGAGAAAAAAAAAATCCAGAAAATCACATTGTCTGATTTTTAAAAAATTTATTTGCAAATTGTGGTGGAAAATAAATATTTGGTCAATTACAAAAGTTCATCTCAATACTTATTTATATACCCTTTGTTGGCAATAACAGAGGTCAAACATTTTCTGTAAGTCTTCACAAGGTTTTCACACACTGTTGCTGGTATTTTGGCCCATTCCTCCATGCAGATCTCCTCTAGAGCAGTGATGTTTTGGAGCTGTCGCTGGGCAACACGGACTTTCAACTCCCTCCAAAGATTTTCTATGGGGTTGAGATCTGGAGACTGGCTAGGCCACTCCAGGACATTGAAATGCTTCTTACGAAGCCACTCCTTCGTTGCCCGGGCAGAGTTTGGGATCATTGTCATGCTGAAAGACCCAGCCACGTTTCATCTTCAATGCCCTTGCTGATGGAAGGAGGTTTTCACTCAAAATCTCACGATACATGGCCCCATTCATTCTTTCCTTTACACAGATCAGTCGTCCTGGTCTCTTTACAGGAAAACAGCCCCAAAGCATGATGTTTCCACACCCATGCTTCACAGTAGGTATGGTGTTCTTTGGATGCAACTCAGCATTCTTTCTCCTCCAAACATGACAAGTTGAGTTTTTACCAAAAAGTTCTATTTTGGTTTCATCTGACCATATGACATTCTCCCAATCCTCTTCTGGGTCATTCAAATGCTCTCTAGCAAACTTCAGACGGGCCTGGACATGTACTGGCTTAAGCAGGGGGACACGTCTGGCACTGCAGGATTTGAGTCCCTGGCGGCGTAGTGTGTTACTGATGGTAGCCTTTGTTATTTTGGTCCCAGGTCTCTGCAGGTCATTCATTAGGTCCCCCCGTGTGGTTCTGGGATTTTTGCTCACCGTTCTCATGATCATTTTGACCCCACAGGGTGAGATCTTGCGTGGAGCCCCAGATCGAGAGAGATTATCAGTGGTCTTGTATGTCTTCCATTTACTAATAATTGCTCCCACAGTTGATTTCTTCACACCAAGCTGCTTACCTATTGCAGATTCAGTCTTTCCAGCCTGGTGCAGGTCTACAATTTTGTTTCTGGAGTCCTTTGACAGCTCTTTGGTCTTGGCCATAGTGGAGTTTGGAGTCTGACTGTTTGAGGTTGTGGACAGGTGTCTTTTATACTGATAACGAGTTCAAACAGGTGCCATTAATACAGGTAACGAGTGGAAGACAGAGGAGCCTCTTAAAGAAGAAGTTACAGGTCTGTGAGAGCCAGAAATCTTGCTTGTTTGTAGGTGACCAAATACTTATTTTCCACCATAATTTGCAAATAAATTCTTTAAAAATCAGACAATGTGATTTTCTGCATTTTTTTTTCTTTGTCTCTCATAGTTGAGGTATACCTATGATGAAAATTGGAGACCTCTCTCATCTTTTAAGTGGGAGAACTTGCACAATTGGTGGCTGACTAAATACTTTTTTGGCCCACTGTATCTTGGTTGTCTGTTGCTGCTACATTTAGTATTTTGTTTCCCCTTCCCTTAGCCTACTGCATTTCTGGAGTAATTTGGTTATTAATATTTTAGCGATGCTATTTCCACAGTGTTTGCTCTTTTTGCATACACAAGCAGGGATTATTCCTTTTGGGATATTTCCAAATGGATGTGCCCTTGGTTCCTCTATTCAAACTATATTGAACATCTCATTTTCCTCTAATTCCATGAGAAGCATTCAGCTGATAGGAGTATTAGACTATGTGTCCACCAAAGGCATTTTTTTTCAGCTGTGGGCAACTATTTCCCATTCATTCTCGATATAGTTCAGCATCTACAGTGCTGCGTGCCCTTGGTACTAAAACGCTCTCGGCGGTGGCTGTTTTTTGTTGCAGCTCTCAGGGTGCTCAGAGTTGAAAAAAGTTAAACTTTTCAGACTGCAGCTGAGCTTGTCAATGTCAGACCTCCTGAAGCAGCCAATCAGAATCAAAGAAGGGACGGACATAGGACACCGATACAGTGTATACTCAGACTCCTCCTTTCCATGTCATCATATGTTGCATCCAGACCTGCTACCAATGCCAGCATATGTTTTCTATCCATTGTTATTTAGAGACTGCTATAAAAAAAATAAGTAGAAAGTCTGACCATAGGAAAAGTGGAAGTGCTGAACTGTGTGTGACAAGCTGTTGCTGGGATACAGGGCACAGACTCTTTTTCCTCTTTTTTCCTCTTTTTCCAGAGTGCAGCTTACGAACGCTGAAAAAAAAAAAAGACGTTCAGGGTGGTTGGGTGACAAAAAAATGTGTTTGGTGGACACACAGCCTTATGGGATAAATTAAAGCAGGGGAAATAAGTATTAAACATGGTCAACATTTTTCTCATTAAACATATGTGACCCGTGCTGGCAAAATGAGTCACAATGAGGAAATTTTAAAAACTGAGGTAACGTTATTGACATGATTTGAGACCCAGGAAGCAGACACAGACTCAGAAATAAACTCAATTATCTTTATTGTGTTGTGTATATATGGTTGTGTACGTGTATGTATGAATGCAGTAGCTGGGGCGAGTAGAGCACTGTATAGCCTGGCAACCCCATGGAAGAGCAGAGACAGGGGAGATTAGTGCCAACACTATGGAGAGATGGTTCAGTTATGTTTGGTCTTACTGTTGACTAGTTGGAGAACAGCTCAGGCTTGGCCCCGAAGGCTCCGGCCAGGGAGACAGTGTCTACAGGCCCGGTTGCTGAGGGAGTGAAAGGAGGAGTTGTAGAGGTGCAGGGTGTGCTCGGTCCGCCGCCAGAAGGAAGAGGTCCGTCGCCATGGATTTCCACTTGTGCACAGGGGAGCAGAGCGTAGAGTGGTGATAATGATGAAGACAGCTTACTTGACGTTGAACTCCCAGGAGAAAGATGAAGCAGGGAAGGATTCTCTGGAGAACGACGACGAAGAGAAGGAATCTCTGGAAAATGATGAAGTGGTGTACGGTCTCATCAGACCAGGGAGTAAGACGACTCCGTGCAGACCAGAGGGTAGCACAGCTTAAATAGTTAAGCTGATGAGGAGAGCAGGTGTGCGCGCAGCTGTGGAGGATAAGGCAACAGGCAGGCAGAGCGGATCATCACAGTACTCCCCCCCCACGTGACACCTCTTTTTTATTGTTGAGATGTAGTTTATATGGCATTTTGTCTTTGACCTATCAATTTCAAATCATAGGCAGAGGTCCGGGTGACAGGTTGAACCAGTGTACAAAGTGTGGTGACCCTAGGTTTCATTGTTGTTGATGTATAGTTTATATGGCATTTTGACCTAGACCTTTAACCTTTTGACAACAAACCCATAGTTGTGGGTTGGGGTCCCAAGGTGAACCTGTGTACCAAGTTTGCTAATCCTATATTTGTGTTTGAGATGTAATTTAAATAGCAATTTTACCTTGAACTTTGACTTTGTAATCCCAAAATCATAGTCAGAGGTCAGGGTCACTTTGGTGGCCCTAGCTTTACTTGTTCTATAGTAATAGGGCAAAGACAAAGCTAATGGTGAATTATGACCTTTTGACCCCAAGCTCATAGTCAGAGGTCAGCATCACAGGGTGAACCTGTGGAATAAGTTTGATGACCCTTGCCTTAATCATTCTATAGTAACAGGGCACAGCAAAAGCTAACCGTGACCTTTGACCTTTTGATCTCGGTAAACATGTGTACAAACTCTGATGACCCTAGCTTTACTTGTTGTATAACAGTGGGACATGGGAAAAGCTAAATGTCACCTTTGACCTTTTAACCCTAAAACCATAGTCAGAGGTCAGGGTCTTAGGGTTAATATGTGTACCAAGTTTGGTGACCGCAGCTTTATTCGTTCTATAGTAATAGCGCAAAGGGAAAGTTAACTGGAATTTCCCAATTGTGGGACTAATAATGGCTTATCTTATCTTAACGTTGACCTTAGACCTTTTGATCCCAAACCCATAGTCCAAAGACAGGGTCTAACCCATCCAAGACTTGTCTTGGACATGATGATACTGATTGGAAAAGGATACATCATTCCTTTGTGTAGTTATCGTGTTACATTATTTAGGAAAAACTGATCATTCAAACTGACCTCTGATCTAAAGGTCAAACCTAAAGGTCAGAGGTCACCCGCAGTTGAACTCATTCAGTCATTCATCTTCAACCACTTAATCCTTTTTTGGTCGGTGGTGGTGGGGGGGGGATGGTTTGCTGGAGCATAACCCAGTATATATGGGCAAGAGGCAGGGTGCACCCTACGCAGTTTGCCAGTCCACTACAGGGCTGACACAAAGAGACTGGCAACCCTTCACTTTCACATTCATACCTAAGGACAATTAAAAATCCCCAGTTGATGCCAATTAACCTAACTTGCATGTTTTTGGCATGTAGGAAGAAACCAGAGTACCCAAAGACAACCAACACAGACACAGGGAGAACATGTTAACTCCACACAGAAAGGTCACTGATGGTCAGGGGGTGGGATCAAACTCACAACCTTCTTGTCATGTTCGCTGCCTAAACTGCAGCAAATATATAAAATAGCGGCAAGCCCAAAGTGAAGTTTGTAACGTGTTTTATTGAGAACAAGTAAATATGCAACAGAGTCCACACAACAGTCACTATAACATGAACAAGACAACCGGCTCCAGCTTAGTTGCTAACGTTAAATGCCAAACGCGCTCCAGACAGGGTAGGAGCGGAGGGGAAAGGCATAAAAAAGGGAGGATTTACGTATATGTTGGAGCGGAAAGGTTCTGAGGAACAACACTATTCAGTCCAGGGAAGGAGTCAACTGTGGCGAGCCAGAAAGTTCATTGTTGACATTTGAAGCTGCCTCACCAACTGATCGCACTCAACTCTATTAATACCTCAGCCTAAATGGGAGCAAGTGGACACAACTGTGAAGTGGCAGGAGCGTGACTGATTGAACTATGTGTATGTGTGTGCGTGTGAGTGTGTGTGTTTGTGTGTGTGTGTGCATGAGTGTGTGAGTGTGTATGTGGTGAACCAGAAAACTGGTGAATGCCTGGTAAGAGGAGGAGGCATGGCCGTGGGACTGGCGGAGAGCAAAGCTCAATCCGTCAGCTGGAATTGATAAGCAATAATTAAACCCAACAGCCACAAGTCATGCTCGTGGTGACGACCCCGAACATGACACTTCTTACTGTGCTACCAGAGTGCTAACCACTGATCCACCAAGCTGCCCAAAGTGGAACTCATCCAAAATATTTCACAGATACACCTATGATATCAATTCGAAAAGCCCATGACAGGTAAAATAATTTAAATAAAGTATTAAAAGTTATTACAAGAGGAGTTTACAACAATATACAGTACATAGATATGTGGTGTATAAAGCTCCTTTTTTTTTTTTTGTTACTTATTTGTACCCGTAGGTAGATTTGGTTTGCAGTCTGGTGACAAGCCACCGGCTGCCGGTCGCTGCGTGCGCGAGCGCCCTAAACCTACATGTTTTTGGTATGCGGGAGGAAACCGGAGAAATCTCGGAGTAAACCCACGCAACACGGGGAGAACATGCAAACTCCACACAGCTCACTGTTGGTCGGGGGCTGGGATCGAACCCACGATCTCATGATCCCCGCGGTCCCCCGGCCGAGGGTAAACTGTGCTGCCACAGTGCTAAACCACTGCGCCACCGTGCAGCCCAAAGTTAATCAGTTTGGCACAATAAGGGTAGCAGATTTCTGTTCTGCTCACCAAGCTGCTTGACAGGACAAGAAAAAAAAAGGCCATGACATTGCTTTCTGTAGTTACTCACATTCACAAGATAGGTATTGAAGTTAAAACAAATTTAAAAAAAAAACAGCTCACAATCTTCAGTACTCTTTTGCTACTCATCACTCAAACAAGTAATTTTCTCATGATTAGTTTTACTTGAACTTGAGTAACTAATACCACACAGTAATGCTGCTGGTGCTGCAGGTGTAGTGTGGCCGACTACTGATCAGAGGGTCAGTGGTTCGATTCCCGTTCTGTCTGCGATCTGCATGTCGAAGTGTCCTTGAGCAAGACACTGAACCCCCAGGCCAGCGCCTGTGTATGGAAGCCCTGCAGGAATGGGTGTATAGCAGGATCTGTAAAGTGCTTTGGTCATCCAGAGATGAGAAAAAGCACTATATAAGTGAAGGCCATTTACCATTCACTTTTATACAGTTTTTGGCTACTCTACCAACCTCTGACAAATATATACACATAATTTGTTACAAGCCACTAATTCCAATCCACCATCATTGTTGTACTGTATGTTCAATCTTATCTGATATTTTTAAATTTGGGTAGTGGCCAATCCAATACAAACCGATATGCAGCTTTTCACCTGAAAAAAATCAGCATACTCCTTTCTTTGATATTTAGAGATTTGCTAAAGTTATAAAACTATACTCTTACAACTGAAGATGTCAGGGTTTTATTTATTTATACATTTTTTTTAATTTATTTAAGTATATAAATTCACATTTATCTCTATTAAAAAAATAATAATAATAATCTAGCATTTTAAGATGTACCATTTATATATGTATATCAACATAAGATTGTTACCCGCAGAAAGTTCACTTTAATACCACCAAACAGCAACATTAATGTAACTGAATAAAATTTAAATCGATAATTAGAATAAATGCAGTAAGGACACTAATATCAAAAAACACCTATGTAGCGATATGTGATTTATAATTATGATCAGGTATAAAGATTATTTAATTTGTATTAAAGTATCGGGACCCGAGATTTACTCCGGGTCCACATGCAGAAAAAGTTAATAGTAAACACTCGTTGGGGCACCAGCTCACCTCTTTAGTGAGCACTTTTAGTCATAAATTTCACTTTATACCTGTTTAATCACTAAATCACCCTGTATTGTCATTCAGCTGTACAACCAATCATGTACAGTAGAACGAGATCCTATCTACTGTGTTAATCACACACACCCCAAGTGTAGAATCAGAGGTCCGCTGCCATGCAAGGCGCCGCAACAAATTTCCCTCCTCCATTCCATTATTGCTGAGCACCAAGCTGGACGGCAGGAAGTTCCACTTTTTATATGGTCTTCGGCATGACCCGGCCGGGATTTGAACCCCTGCCTCCCGGGTGTGGGGCGGATGCTCTACCAACTAAGCCACCACTCTGGTAGGTAAATTCCCAACAACTTCTCTCATTTCCACATGTTCATTAAATGAAATGATGATTAAAGGACATTGAAATGATTTGCATTAACCATTAAATTAAACTTGTAAATGACAGAGTAACAATGTGAACATTTGCAGAACCAGGGTGAAAATGTAAGCTGAATTTAGATCAGTTTGAAGTTAATGGATTATGGAAAACTGAACGCAAATTTTTCGGTAAAATTAAACTAATTATATGGAAATTTCTGGATTACTATTAAGAAAATGAAAACGGAATTTTAATGAAAAAAAGTGTTACATTAATTGCTCTTTAAATTTGTATCTGATCAGATACTGAATTATTCTCAAATCTCAGACGTTTTATTCAGCAGATGAATAAAGAATGCAGCTCATGAGACCCATGGCGTTGGTGGAGGTAATTCGCATTGTCTTCTTGAAGCTTTCATGGGAGATGGCACTAAAACCAGAATATCTTGCCAGCAGATATTCGAACAAGGTATGGCAGCTTTCCAGTCTATTGTCAGAAGATGAGATTTTGATTGTATTGATCAGTTAGGCTGAAGTCCAGCCAAGATGGCGGCGGTGAATCCTCTTCTCCGTGGCTACAGTAATTTCTTCAGTGGCGCACGGTGGCCTTCATGGATCAGCTGCTTCCCAAGGGAATTTGGGGATAATTACAAAATCTGATTCAAAAGCAAAATTAAAAGATTTTTTGACTTTGTGGAGTTGAAATTAGCTTCTATTATGGAGACGGTCACTCAGTCCTTTCAAAGAAAAAAATACACACACACACACACACACACACACACATATATATACAGTATATATATATATATATATATATATATATATATATATATAAAGTTAAAACTAAAAACGGTGCGTTTAAAGAAATTTTAACAGGAGGAAGTTGTAAGAATAGACATCTAGGAATGGGAGTTTGACTCTGAATTAGGATTTGAGCTCAGGAAAGAAAAGAATTAATTTCTAGACGTTTAAAGAAAAACATTAAAATACACAGAAGTTTACACAAACACAATATTCCCTGTTCTCTGGTCTGTAGTGTTTGTAGAAGAACTATGTGTGAGAAGCCTCCTTTGTTCTGTGGCAGTGAAGTGATCTCTTTGTTCTCCCGTAGTGCTCTCTTGTGAGGTGCTTGTAGTAGTAGTAGTAGAAGAAGAAGAAGAAGAAGAAGAAGAAGAAGAAGAAGAAGAAGAAGAAGAAGAAGAAGAAGAAGAAGAAGAAGAAGAAGAAGAAGACAAAGGTCCTGAAGGAGGGTGTCTCTCCTCTTTATCTGCGGACAACTTTTGCGGGTTTCCGGTGATTGGCAGGAGCCCCAGCAAATAGTCTTCCTTCGTAGGTGGACTTTATGAACTTTAGTCCAATGAACAAACAGACTTTTGCCTGCAAGGAACCAATGGAATGAAAGAGCTGGAGCCCAGAATATGCTGGGTGATGATAGGCTGATACCGGTCCTCACAGACTGACATATTTTAATACTGAGGATTCATCAATATACTTATGTATAAAATCTAACCTACTTCAGTGATTCATGCAACTTTCTAACTAGTGCTTTTAATTTAACATGCAAGAATAAACATTCATTTAAACATTTTAACATGCACATATTTAAAATCAAGGATTAATATATTTCAAACCCATTACTGATTGTCCACACAGAACATCAGAGTCCATTTGCTTTTCCATGGTGTACTGAAAAAGAGGATAATCTGAGAATTGAGTTTTGTAACATGAATGCTAGTCATTTCAAGAAGTTCACTGGCTAAATCCAGCATGTCTCAGAGTTGCCAGTAAAGGGCAATGTTGAGCTGTGGATATTTTGTAGTGACCATATGAGGCACTCCACAAAGGTCTGTTCTTTGTCCACGTTTTATTGGCCAATATAATGTTCAGGAGAAAGTGTATTGGGGGAATTCCGAAGACTGGTTTAACAAAGGAATGTTAGCTCAGCTGTGGTCCTGGGATGAAAGAGCAGTTCTTGACTGTCCTTTTCCTGGGTGAAACAATGTCTTTAAGCTGAAGAATAATTTTATTGATAAGCCAAAGCAAGATGATGCTACACCTAATAAACTTAATCAGTTTTTAAAATCAGTCAATAAATTGCAAAGAATAGTCTGAACTCTGTGAAAACATCACAGGAAAAATAAATTTAACATGTAATTATGATTGATGAAATATCTCAGGAGAAATGCCTGCTGTATTGTGCCTGAACATGACATAAAAAAATGTTGTTGTTGTTGTTGTTGTTTTTAAATAAGTTAATAATGTCCTACATAATTAAAAAGCTCACCTCACAATCACGGCCACTGGACAGATGGAAACGTCTCCTTAATCAATTTGTTTAAAATTACTTCAAAGCGTTTTATCAGCCAGAGATACCAGTGTAAACCAACAAAAATTTTCTCTATAGCAACAGCATCCATTGTCAGTCAAGAAAGATTTTATGAAGAGGTAAATATGCCCGAACATATAAAATCAGTTATCTGTTTGTCTGTAAGTCTTCCACTTTGTTTATTTTTAATAATGTTTTTGTTTTCAACAATATATTTTATTTAGTTTTCATCTATTTTTTTTATTTTTTTATAAAAATGGTCATCAACAACATCTGGTCTCTGACATTTCATCTTTGACATGCAGATGGCACCTCACAGGCTCCAAGCACTGCAAAGCGAGTGAACAAGATTTTACAGAATGTCAGGAAGTTTTAAGCATTTTAACACTAGAAGACCCAGACATTAGCCCTCTTGTGGCCACTTGATGGTCCCCCTATGGGTTTTCTAGCCAAAAAGGCCAAATGGCCCCTCTCTGGGTCTTCTAGTGTTAATGGATCAGTTTTTGCTTATTTGTTGCTTTCCAATACCGATCCAGTCACTTTGCCTGGATCAAATCCAATACCACATATGGAATCAGCCCATCACTAGTTCAAACAGATTGAAACATCCATGCTGACACCTTCCCCAGCTGGTATGCACTCTTTAATAAAACTCTAACCTTGCATCCATAATTAAAGAGTGGTGGATACAAATGTGAGTAATGTGCTTTAGAACTATGGGGTGGAATATCTGAGGATTGGAAGTGACAGTAACATTTCCTGCAGCACGTTCAAATACATAACGTTTGTTAAAAATGCATCTTGTGATGTGTACCAACAGTGTTAGCTTTGCAAAGCTCCACATTAGCAGGCCATTTTTTTGGCAACCATAGGACATTTAACAGGTGCCGAGTGAGGCACACTACGTTCATCGAAACAAAAGCACTTTTAGTGTATGCAAACAATGTCACCGGGTTGCTCTGGGACATATTGCATACTGTCAAGTATGGAGTACAACTGTGCAGTGCATGCTTGGACAAATAAGTGCAAACTGTATGTTTAATTAATTTTCTCAACTTTCATGGGATACACTGTTGACATACAAACAGTGCAATTTGACCAAATCCCAGATACAAAATCCTGCTGACCCAAATGCTCAGTAGATCACTAAATACAGATTCAATCGCTGCACAAATTCTTTGTTTAGTAAGGAAATGCTGTGCATTGCTCTTACACAAATATGGTAAATGGCATTCATTTATATAGTGATTTTTTTTTTCTCATCTCTAGATGACCAAAGCGCTTAACAAATCCTGCTATCCACCCATTCACACACACATTCACACACTGATGGCGGCATAGCTGCCATACACCGGCGCTGGCCTGACCCACCAGGAGCAACTTGGGGTTCAGTGTCTTGCTCAAGGACATCTTGATATACATATTGCAGACAGAGCAGGAATTGAACCCCTGACCCTCCAATCAGTAGTTGGCCACACTACACCTGCGCCAGCGCAGGTGTAGTGTGTATATTTTCTTTGTAAATATACATATATTTACAATGTATTTATAAAAGGTTTATGACTGAATGAGACCGAATGTACCATAACAGTACAGTACCTGAGGAAGCAAACAACTGCTGAGACATTTGTCTTTTTAGCTAATTATTCTTCCTTGCAAGCTCTACTCTTATTACCTCGGCCAGGCCGCAGGCCGCAGGAGGTTATGTTTTTGCCAGCGTTTGTCTGTCTGTCTTCCTGTCTGTCTGTTTGTCTGTCTGTCTGTTGGTTAGCAAGATAACTCAAAAAGTTTTGGACGGATTTCCATGAAACTTTCAGGCGTTGTTGGAAATGGTACAAGGAAGAACTGATTAAATTTTGGTGATGATCCGGATCACCATCTGGATACAGGAATATTTTAAAGGATTCTTTAACATTGTGAGATACGGCCATTTTCAACATGTGTGCAGGCGCAATGGAGGGCGCTGGTCATCGTGTCTGATGAACACGAACTCCGCGTTCTTCAAAGTTTTAGGCACAAAAGCACGCGAAAAACAGTGGTGTGCTGGGCCCGGCAGCGTGCCTGTGTTTGCGCTACGCTGCAAAAGATGAGACGGGCAGCTGTCCGGTGTGGGATTATTTGGCAGAAATTCCCTGGGCAGCCATAGGGGCTGCGCAAAAACAAGCTCTCTGCCGGGGAAGCTTCCAAATCCTCTTTTGCCGCGGAGCGCAACCCCAATATAAAACCCACGGCAACCTGTCTATCCAATTTGCATCCATCAGTGAAGCCCTGAGTGCTGCTTTCAGTGATCTATGAAAACGCTCGCATAACCCATTGGCCTGTTGGTTGTACGCGGTTGTGCGATGAATTGCAATGCCCACAGCCTGGGAGTTTGCAGATGGACACAACAGCAACACTTCGGTTTATTACCTCCGCCAAGGAGGTAATGCTTTTACTACTGAACCACTAATCCTATCATTGTGAATCCAATTGCTAGTCATATGTTTTCATGGTCAAGGAATCTGAAAACGTACACACAAACACTGTATGGGGGGGAACTGTGGTGCTTAGTGGAGGTCTGCGCTCTCCGAGTACTTTTCTAGTTTTGTTTTAGTAATCTACCATTTTTTTTTGCATGCATGACACTTCTCATGCATCTCATGATTTTTTTGCAAACTTGGGCATTTGACTGCTAGTCGCTGGACATCGCTGAGTTTGCCACAGGCAGTACATCCATGCAGGTATTTGCACAAGTTTTCTTTAACATTATTTGTTCTATGTTGTGGTATCATAGAGAATATGACAATGTTTAAATCTTTACAAATGTCCAGTGTTTTCTTGTTTTTCTATTATTCAGTCCTAGAAATGTTTCAAAGTAATGTCTAATATGAATCCTAAATTTTGTGTGTGTGGGGTGGTGTTGGGCCATTTGTATTTATGAATGACAAATTTTCTCAACAACAACCACAAAAAAAAAAAAAATAACACAAATACTTTTTTTTAACACTCACTGCCCTTTGTCATTAAAAAAAAACAGCTGTATTGTAGAACATGTCTTTCTGTTAAAAAGAAGAAGTGTTTACACCAGCTAAAGAGTACGTAAAGCATGTTGCAGATGTAAAACAGAGTTCTTTTCATCTGCAACTGACTAAGTTTGACTGTCACCTGGTCCTGCATGTGTGGCACAAAAATTTCAATTTGAACTTGAATAGAGAGAATTGAAATTGAACTGAGAATGAATTAGAGAGCTGAATTTTTCAACTGAATGAAATACAGTTTCAGTTTTATTGAAATACACATTCAAACCAATAGATTCAATTTTAAATTAGGCCATGCAGATTCAAATTTTAAAAGAAATTATACAAAGTGATCAATACAGGTTCAAGTTGAGTGATTCTTATTCAGATATAAAGAATAGAAAATCAATTCCTACTGGCACATACAGTGGGGAAAATAAGTATTGAACACGTCAACATTTTTGTCATTAAACAAATTTCTGATGGAGCCATTGACCTGAAATTTTCACCAGATAACAGAAACAACCCAAGTAATCCATACATTCAAAGAAATCAAGGCAACTGTGTTCACAAACCAAGTTATATTTAACAAAGTGGAATGACACAGGGAATACGTATTGAACACATGATGAAAAATAGGTGCAAAAAGGCATATAAAGCCAAGAAACCAGCTAATTCCATCAGAATTCATGAAGCCATCCCATCCCCCATCAGTGCAAATTAATTTCAGCTGGTTAAGTCCTGACTGATAGCCTTTAAAAAAAGTCTGTAAATATCAGATTGTCACACCACAAGGAACTCATGATGGGGAAAAACAGAGAGCTCTTTCTAAACCTTTGCAACCTTATTGTTCCAAAACATAACAATGACATTGGTTACAGGTGCATTTCTAAAGTGCTGAATGTTCCAGTGAGCACTGTTGGAGCCATCATTCGGAAGTGGAAAGAACATCATTTTACCATAAACCGGCCATGACCAGGAGCTCCTCGTAAGATTTCTGACAGATTAGTAAAAATAATTATCAAAACAGTTATCCAAGAGCAACAGACCACTTGTGGAGAGCTCCAGAAAGACCTGGAGTTAGCAGGTTTGCTGTTTCAAAGAAAACAAAAACTAATACATTCAACCGACATGGGCTCTGTGTCCGCTCAAGATTCGAGATGAAAGATTTTATTTGTCAGTACTATTATATATAAAGAAAATACAGTCATGTGAAAAATTAGGACACCCTGTATAAGCCTGTGTGTTTTTTTTTTAACATGTTTGGACATCTGGATATTTATTATCAATGTTAAAAATAATGGAAGATTCATGTAATACAGCTAAACAATTAAAAATGAATTAAAGACTTTTTTCAAAATGTAATTCTAAACAAATAGTGAAGAATAAATTAGGACACCCCCCATCTTTTGTAGGACACCCCCACATTCATTCCCACTTAAAATAGCTAAAATAAATGTTAAAAAATGCAAATATAAACAAAAACAAGTTTAGACATAGATATGTGAACATTTCTTAAAAAAGAACTTAATATTTAGTGGGGTGTCCTAATTTTTTCACATGAGTGTACAGGAAAATTGAAAAGGCATGTCTCTCTCTCTTCATATAAAAAAACAAAAGGGATAAGGCTGGGAAAACAACAACAGCAGTCTATATACAGTAATGCTACCTGTAGTGCAAATAGCAACAAAAGAGAAGGGGGAGTTTGGAGTTTGAGGGGTGAGAGGTGTCACCTGCAATGTTGATGGCTCGGTGGGTGAGGTACATCTCCGGGGGGGCGGGGGGGGACCAGTGATCTTGCTGGCTGCTTTCACTGTACGTTGTAGTGTCTTGAGGCAGAATGCGGTGCAGCTTCCATACTATACCGTGACACAGCTGGTGAAGATGCTCTCAATGGTGCCCCGGTAGAATGAGCACATGATGGGGGTGGGGCTTGTGCTCTTCTCAGTTTGCGGAGGAAATGAAGGCAAGATTGAGCCTTCTTGGCCAGTGATGTGGTGTTGTTGGACTAGGAGAGGTCCTCAGAGATGTCCACTCCCAGGAAATTGGTGCTGCTCACCCTCTCCGCAGCTCCATCGATGGTTAGAGGGGAATGCTGTGTGTGACCCCTCCTGAAGTTGGCCACAATCTTCTTGGTTTTTCCCACGTTCAGGAAGGGATTATTGTCTTCACACCAGTGGACAAGTTAGCTCACCTCATTTCTGTAGTTCGCCTAGTTGTTGTTGGTGATGAGGCCCACCACCGTCACGTCGGCCACAAACTTAGATAGATACAGTTAGGCCCAGAAATATTTGGACAGTGACACAATCTTCATGATTTGGGCTCTGCATGCTACCACATTGGATTTGAAATGAAACAACTACAACGGAATTGAAGTGCAGACTTTAAGGTTTAATTCAAGGGGTTGAACAAAAATATATGATTAAACATGTAGGAATTGTAGCTATTTTTATACAAACGCTCCTCATCTCAGGGGCTCAAAAGTAATTGGACAAATAAACATAACCCTAAGTAAAATGTTACTTTTCAATATTTTGTTGAGAATCCTTTGCAGGCAATGACTGCCTGAAGTCTGGAACCCATGGACATCACCAAACGCTGGGTTTCCTCCTTTGTGATTCTTTACCAGGCCTTTACTGCAGCTGTCTTCAGTTGTTGCTTGTTTGTGGGTCTTTCCGCCTTAAGTTTTGTCTTGAGCAAGCGAAATGCATGGTCGATTGGGTTGAGATCTGGTGATTGAATCGGCCATTGCAGAATATTCCACTTCGTTGCTTTAAAGGCGTTGGCCGGACGGAATTTCAATATCGCTAAATCATATCTTAAATTTTTGTGTGAGACGAGCTAATTTGAACCGCACATGTTTTGGTGTCAACAAATGTCGCATAAGGTGACAATGCGCTATTGAAGTATGATTTCCTTGAGAGCTGTCTGTCTGCCAAGCGATCAGCGGCTAAAATGGCCACTGACTGTGTGACGTCAGGTCAGGGAGCGACCAGCAAACACTCGACGGACATTGCGTGTTGTTTACGTTCGGCAATAACGGATATTTCTAGGAGTACTTGTGGATTACAAATAGAGTATTTATTACGATTAGGATTTCAGTGATTGAATTAATTATGGTTTGGCGTTGTGTTGTCTACGGGTGCGACGGTATACCGGAGGAGCACGCGGTAAGTGTTTATGAATTTCCCCTGCCTGGGAAAATCAGAACCGCATGGGTGAATTTCGTTCAAAAAACGCGAAAAAATTGGAATTGTGTCGCAAAATCACCCAACATGTGCAGTAGACATTTCGTTGACAGCGATTTTGAAAATAAGATGCAATTTGAAATGAAATTAGCAAAAAGATTGCTGATAAAAAAAATCGGCTGTTCCAAATATATATCCGTTCATTTCAAAGTCCCACTCTCAGACAAGTGTCAGTGACAGTGGCGTGAAAAGCAAGGGTGATCTACCGATGCGATCTGCTGTCAGAAAGAGAAGTAAACAGGGTAAGTTTTCTTTTTTTAATATTCACTGCCAATATTTACTAAAATTATTTACAAGCAATGAATTTCATTGCCTTAACAACTTATCAAATATTAGAATTTTAGGGTATTCATACTAATCAAATATGAAATATTCAGTGCTGTATAGGGAGGTGGTTGTGCCTGTTTGCTCAAGTTATATTTCTATATATGTAATCCAATTTGACACCTCTGGAATGAAATTATGTTGATCTACTGTTTTTGCAGATGTTATCCACTGTCACTCAACCTTCAAATACTGTGGATTTTTTTTTGAATTTGATTATTCAGCAATTGTCCTCATTGCAGTCATCCATGTGAGATAACAAGTCACACTAAAGGCTCTCTGTTGGTGATCAAACAACATTGTCCACATTGTGTTGAGGATCGATCCTGGCACAGCCAGCCGATGATCAGGGACATGCCAGCTGGTAACATACAGCTTTCATCCGCCATTCTCTTCACTGGGGCGTCATATGTCAAGGTCCTCAGAGTTCTAAATGCAGCCGGTATCGTTGGCATTTCCACGACCACTTACAAGGAGCTTTCGATTTCTAATTTTTATTAAATTAATTTTATTTCAGAATATGTTGATGATCTGATGAATACTCTTTTCGACAAAACCTTGGTTGAACCAACCCACTTATTGGAGCAGTGGCACTCTGTACAAGCCAGAGTTCCCGTAACATTGAGTGCCAAATTTCAGCGTCCCATCAAAGCTGATGCTGTTGAGCAACATGTATCTAGATTTTCAAAATCAAACATGTAAAAGTAGAATAAATTTCCAATTAGCAATGAAAGTTCAGCTTTCAATTGTTAGGGAAGCAACATATTTTGCTAAGACAAAAAAATATAAGCCTAAGATTTTTAGAGAAATGTGCTTTTAAAAATTGAACACGAATTTTACACCATAAAATGGTAGAAAAATTACTCTAATGTATATGAGATCCGACTTTGATGAATGCTGAAATATTAGAATTATAAAATTGACATGCACATTAAAAAACTCAATATATGATTTTAAAAAACTTTATTTAAATAACATTGATCACAAATCTAATCTTGGTAGGCAAAATCCCTTGTAGTGATCAGATGGGAATGTTTCTCTGATGAGGCTCACAGCACAGGCAGGCAATATCACCCTCACTTCTTTCCCAAGATATCCCCAACACCACAGGACCAGGTGCCTGTAGGCTATGAATCTGTATTGCCTGAAAAATATGGGGTTGGCATTGATTAGCAAAAAGACGTAACAAACTAATAGTTTTTAAATGCAAAAGATGCAATAGACTTACACAATGGTCCCCTCCGGCATACAACTAGGAAAATACCGGTCGCTATGGTGGGTGAGAATATGTATGGGCACATAATCATACCATGTAGGATAACTAAGTAGAGGGTTATGCTGTTTCATCCGATCTAGCAACAATGCTCTGCACTGTGTGTGTTTATATATTTACATATTTATTCCATCTAGCTACAATGCTCAGCACTGGGTGTGTTCATATTTATATATCTATATATTTATTCCATCTAGCTACAATGCTCCGCACTGTGTTTTTATATATCTATATATTTATTCCATCTAGCTACAATGCTCCGCACTGTGTGTGTTTATATACTTACATATTTATTCCACCTAGCTGCAATGCTCCGTACTGTGGGTGTTTATATATTTACATATTTATTCCATCTAGCTACAATGCTCTGCACTGTGTGTTTATATATTCATATATTTATTCCATCCAGCTACAATGCTCTGCACTGTGTGTCTGTGTGTGTGTATATATATATATTTTATAGTAATATGTACATATGTATATTAGCTGCTCTTGCTTGCTTGTTTTTTTTTTTCTTGCCTTCTGATTGTTGCTCTGAGTGTTGCTATCCCTGTGCTGTTGCAATCCAGGAATTTCCCCGTTGTGGGACTAATAAAGGCTTATCTTATCTTATCTCTTATCTTATTATTCCGTTTGCATTGATTATTGAATGTATTGAATGATTTCTTCATAATTGATCTGGAAAATTAAAACACATGAATAAATATTGTTTAAAAACTCACTCGTGTTGACTTGCGTCATGATCACCATATTGCTGTCTGTAGGCCAGATAAGTTGTCTGTAAAACCCAGATGTCAAGACAGACAGAACGGAAACCGGGGTGATCAGTGATACACCTTGGTAGGTTATCATCTGTGTATCCACAGCCCTTCAGTTCTTCTAGTTTCTCCTTCACCTTCAATACCTCCTGGCAGCACCGAGATTCAGTTGATGTTGGCATAATGTTGCATTTCTCACAAGTGCACCTGTTAAAACAATGGTATAATCAGATGCTTATAATAAACTAATGGCTCGTGGGAGTGCTATATAAATTGGTCTATGAAGTTTGATTAGAAAATATTAAAAACATGTAAAAAATTTTGAGCAGAAAGAGAAGTTATAGGAAAACAATAATGAATCACAATAATCATGATCCATCATGATCCATGATGGATCATGTTGATCCATCAATCTCTTAAGAGAATTATGTAGCTTTTGAGACTAGGATTAACATGATGATGATTAACAACATCTCCTAACAAACTCGTAAAGTACACATATTATCCCTCACATACATTATCCTTTTATTTCCAATGATAATGTTTCTAAATGTTTCTAATGTTTATAAGTCGCCAAGTAAGGCAGCGAGGGAACAATTGGCAGTTTTATTTTGATAATTAAGTGTGTGACCATGCATATCGCCTAAAAAAAAAAATTCAAAGCATATTTTACCAATATAAATCGGCGAGCCTCTCGTTCTCAACGTGGGCTGCTCCGGTCGCTGTTTCGTCTGCGTCTTCCGCCGCACCCTCGGGCTTGAACAAATACGGCTGAATAACCCCATCAGCACCACCCAAAACTACTTCATCATCAGATTCTTCAGTGTCAATATCATCACTTATATTGCGGTCGTCATACTCGATAAAATAATCGCTGTCCGAATCACTCTGCTGTTGTTCAGCCATTTCCTGTTTCTCCTTGACCTGACGTCACTGCTTACCGCCCCTATCGAGAGATGGCGGTACTGCAGCATCACTAAGTGAAATATGGGCTATTAACAAATAAAGTCATTTATGGAGGCTGGTGACACATTTTAAATCACGGGAATGGCCAGAATGGAATATTTTCATACAATCAGTTTATTGGTTCAATAAAAAAATGTCACCGTCCGAGGCCTTTAAAAAAACTCCTGGGTTGCTTTTGCAGTATGTTTTTGGATCATTGGTGAAGCGCCGTCCAATCAACTTTGCTGCATTTGGCTGAATCTGAGCAGAAAGTATATCCCTATACGCTTCAGAATTCATCCGGCTGCTTCTGTCTTTTGTCACATCATCAATAAACACAAGTGACCCACTGCCATTGGAAGCCATACATGCCCATGCCATCACACTGCCTCCACCATGTTTTACAGAAGATGTAGTGCTTTGGAACATGAGCTGTTCCAATTCTTCTCCAAACTTTCTTCTTCCCATCATTCTGGTACAGGTTGATCTTAGTCTCATCTGTTCAACGAATGCTGTTCCAGAACTGGGCTGGCTTCTTAAGGTGTTTTTTGGCAAAGTCATTTCTGGCCTTTCTATTTTTGAGGCTGATTCATGGTTTGCACCTTGTGGTGAATCCTTTGTATTTACTCTCATGAAGTCTTCTCTTTATGGTAGACTTAGATACTGATACACCTACTTCCTGGAGAGTGTTTTTCACTTTACTTCCTGGAGAGTGTTTTTCACTTGGGTGGATGTTGTGAAGGGGTTGTTCTTCACCATGGAAAGGATTCTGTGATCATCCACCACTGTTTTCTTCCATGGACGTCCAGGCCTTTTTGAGTTCCCAAGCTCACCAGTGCACTCTTTTTTTCTCAGAATGTACCAAACTGTTGATTTGTCCACTCCTAACATTTCTGCTATCTCTCTGATGGATTTCTTCTTTTTTTTTCAGCCTCAGGATGGTCTATTTCACCTCCAATGAGAGCTCCTTTGACCACATGTTGTGTGTTCACAGCAACAGCTTCCAAATGCAAACGTCACACCTGGAATCAACTCCAGACCTTTTAACTGCTTAATTGATGACAGGTTGATGAGGGAAGAGCCTATGCAGCCTTGTTATTTTTTTTTTTTTTTTGCTGCCTTCTGAGTCAATTGTCCAATTACTTTTTGTCCTTTGAAAAAGAGGCGGTTACGTATTAAAGGGCTGTAATTCCTAAACCCTTCCTCCACTTTGGATGTGAATACTCTCAAATTACGGCTGAGAGTCTGCACTTTAATGTCATGGCGGCCTCTGGGCCATCATTGGCGTCATCAGTTCCAGCTGCGCACAGACCAACAGGTGCTAATCAACGGCTGTTAAAAGCCAGCGTTGCTGACAGCCTGTCACGGAGTCGTCTGTCCTCCTCGTCGGAGTATGAACCAGAGCTCCGCTCTCGAGCCTCGTCAAGAACCTCTCGTCAAGTTCAACCACGTAAGAGAACTATTTGTTACTCTACCCCTTGTCTTAACCCCTGTGCACAGGTGGACCTCCCAGGCAGCGGACCAGCTTCCCCAGCTGACGGGGCAATGCCACCTCACCCATGTAGCTCCTCGCTACCACCTCGTCTATCGGTACGTCTTGCTCCTCTGCTACGGGAACTGTTACTTTCTCGGTTGCAGGAACAGACGTCACCAGGATCTGTGGAATCCTCGTCATCACTATCTTCAGTGCTGTCATCGCCACAGTCAGAGGAATCACTATCCTCACCATCCTCTGAGCAGTCATCATCACGGTCAGTGGAATCACTGCAGTCATCTTCTCTGGAACTCCCCTCGTCACAGTCACAGGTGGATTCTCTAGCACGGCCACGGACACCTTCACCACCACGTCACACGGCCGCTGGAATTCAGCAGGACGCCCCCTGCGCCTTGCCCAAGTAAGCCCCTTCTCTTACAGTCACCCACGAGTACTGTACAGCAATAATTGTGTCTGCTTGTGTGTTACAGAGTTGCCGGGTCTCCGTCCAGGTTGCTCAGTTCCAGTGACCAGAACACAATACTTGCACTCACTCACGCACTACATTCACTCATGATTCAATAAAGGGATTATTGTCACAATCTGCCCGTGTCAGTGTCTGTCTCCTGGGTCCTAAATCATGTCATTTAAGCCCATATTGATTATATAATTGTATCCTGAATATGTTTTCATAAACAGCTAAAATAACAAAACTTGTGTCACTGTCCAAATATTTTTGGGCCTAACTGTAGATAGATACTTTATTTCGAACAAAAAAGTATAACAAAAACAAAACAAATGACAAATGCAATAAAGTAACAGTATACAGTGTTCGAAAGGGAGAAGGAAGAAGTGAACACTTATTAATTCCATCTCCTCTTTTCCATAAATACATCCATGTGAATTATATACAAATTACCACATTTAAGATCCCAAGTAAACAATTAACTGTATTTTGTACATATCAACATTAACACCCATCCATCCTAACATACATTGATATCCATACATCAAAACCAGCCTCAAACAACACAGATATACACAGTGCTGTCCCACCCACCATTCCATAGTGTCCCATAGTGTCCCAGAGTGAGCATAGTGAATCGTACATATAAATACTACCCTTCTAACATATATCCTTTCAGCAAATAATGTTTATACCTCTTTTTGAATTGATTTCTGTTTGTACATAGTTTCAGTTCTGGCTACAGACTGTTCCACAAATCTACCCCACAGACAGATATGCACATACTTTTCTTGGTTGTTCGTATCTTGGGTTTTGTAAAGTTTAAGTCTCCTCTCAAATTATCATAATTGTCTCTTTTTTTAAAAAATATTTTTTGTATATTAGTTGGGAGTTGATTATTAATTGCCCTGTACATTACTTGTGCTGTCTTAAACTTAACTAAATCGATGAACCTTGTGACATGTGACTTTAAAAACAACGAATTGGTATGGTCTCTATATCCTACATTATTTATTATCCTTATAGCTCTTTTTTGTAATGTGCATATTGACTGTAGGTCGGTCTTGTAGGTGTTTCCCCAGACTTCTACACAGTAGTTAAGATAAGGTTGAAACAGTGAATTGTACAGTAAGACCAATGATTTATAGTGCAAGATGTGTCTTGTCTTCCTCAGTATGCCTATACATTTTGCTAACTTGGCCTGGATGTGACTGATGTGAGGTTTCCAGCAGATTTTATTGTCTAGGGTCACCCCCAGAAACTTATTTTCCTGTACTGTTTCTATTCTGGTATCATCTAATGTTACCATTATTTCATGATTTATTTTATAATTTCCAAACAACATAATCTTTGATTTTTTTAGCTTTAGAGATAATTTATTTTTGTTGAACCACTGTGTTAACTTTTTCATTTCAGTTGTGACCACCTCTAAAACCTGCTGCAATTTCTCACCAGTGCAAAAGATATCTGTGTCATCCGCAAACAAAATAAATTTCAGAATTTTTGATACTTGGCATATGTCATTTATATACAAAATAAAGAGTTTAGGTCCCAAAACTGACCCCTGGGGCACACCACAAGTGATGTCCATGAAGTGTAATTTGTGCTCACCAATTTGTACAAATTGTTGTCTGTTACTTAAATAACTTTCCACCCAACTCAGTCCGACCCCTCTTATCCCATACCTTTCCAGTTTCCTTAGTAGTATTCTGTGGTCAGTGGTGTCAAAAGCTTTTTTTAAATCTATAAATACTCCTACAGCAAACTTTTTTTTATCTATACAACTAGTAGTTTCTTCTATAAGTTCGATCAGTGCCAAAGACATAGATTTATCTGATCTAAAACCATACTGGCTGTCTGTAAAGAGGTTGTGTTTTTCATTGAAATCATCCAGTCTCTTAGCAAAGATTTTTTCAAGTATTTTGGAGAATTGTGAGAGTAAAGAGACTGGCCTGTAATTTGTGAAACAATGACTGTCTCCTGTTTTGTTTAGAGGTATTACTTTTGCTATTTTCATTTTGTTTGGAAATTTACCAGTTTGAAATGACAGGTTACAGATGTGAGTGAGTGGCTTAACAATTCTTTCAATTACTTTTTTCACTATTGTCATGTCAATTTCATTCCAGTCCGTTGATTTTTTGTTCTTAAATTTACTCACAGTCTCGATAATTTCCTTTTCAGTAACTGCACCCAAAAAGATTGTGTTTGGATTTCTATCTTCTATTTCATTTACAGAAACACTGTTGTTTGTTTCTGTTGTCACTATTGATTTTGCTAATTCAGGACCAACGTTGACAAAAAATTTATTGAAACCACTGACCACATCCTCCATATTATTTATCAAATTGCCATTTTCAATAAAATATTCTGGATAATTAGCATTCTTAGGTCGATTACTAATAATCCCATTGAGTACTTGCCATATTTCTCTTAAGTTATTTTTATTATCCTCTAATATTATGTTGTAATATTCTTTCTTACAGGTCCTCATTATATTAGTAAGCTTATTTTTATATCTTTTATATTTGATCTCAGCCTCCACTGTTCTGCACTTAATGAATTGTTTATATAATGTATTCTTCTTTTTACATGCATTTATTAACCTCTTGGTGACCCAAGTAATATTTTTCTTTTGTTGTCTGTCACTGTATTGTTTTATAGGACAGTTTTGATTGTACAATGATTTAAATATTTGTAAAAATTTATCATATGCTTTATTTATATCATTTTCATCATAAACTATCTTCCAATCTTGTATTAATAATTCCGTTGTCAGTGAATACATAGATTCTTCGGTTCTTATTCTTTTATATTTAATATTTTTGGTATACTTTTTCTTCTTATAATCACTTTGATAGACAACAAAAATCGGCAGGTGGTCACTGATATCATTCAATAAAAGCCCACTCCTGATATTATTTTCCATAATGTTTGTGAATATGTTATCTATTAGTGTGGCACTGTGTGACATGATTCTGCTAGGTCCGGTAATTGTTGGATGTAAGCCCATACTGTACATTGTGTTGATAAATTCTTCTGTCAAACTATGTTGTTTTGAATTCATCAGATCTATATTGAAATCCCCACAGATGAACATAACATTATGAGTTAGTTTTGCATACATTTTTTCCATCCAGTCCTTAAATAAGTCAATGTTTGATCCAGGTGTTCTATATACACAGCTCACTACTATATTCTTCGCATTATCCAGACAGATTTCTATTGTAATGCATTCAAATAAATCATCCACAGTTACTGACAGATTTTCAACAACCTTGTATTTCAAGCTCTTGTCAACATAAATTGCAACTCCTCCTCCTTTTTTCACTTTTCTATTTATATAATTTAATTCATATCCATCCATGGTAAAATCCACTCCTTTCTCTTCACTGAGCCACGTCTCTGATATTGACACAATATTGAATGGCTCTTTAAACTGATGTAAATAATCTTTAATGTTATTAAAGTTGGCATAGAGACTTTTGCTGTTGAAGTGGATCATAGAAATATTGAAATCAGATGTGACCATTGTGTTAAACTGTTCATCCATGTAGTAACTACAGTTATTATTGATGGAGCTAAATAAATTATTATCAGGGTCTATTCTATGTCCTGTAGGTTGTGATCTGTATATTCAAAAACTTCCAGTTCCTGTTGTTCCTATTTGTTGATCTTTTGTTTCGTGTTGTTAAATGTCTTGTAGCAGATGAGTATATCCCTTCAGTGTCCTACAATTGTCTCTTGTTGCTGTGACTCCAGCTCATAACATTCATTGATATTTGTCCAGTTCCATAATATTACGGATGTTAATGACCTTGGCTTCTTCAGGTGATCCGTTTAATTTGATGTATATTTTACAGTTTGATGTCCAGGTGTTTTGAATCTTTTCTGCTTTCTCAGGTATCTTGCTTTTCTGGCTATTTCTGCGTTTTCTTTTGTAAGGTGCTCGTTTATGTAAATGTTCGTTCCTTTCAGTTTCCTACCTTGTTTTAGAAGCGCAGTCTTGTGTTTTCTGTTGACAAACCTCATGATGACAGCCAGTTTGTCGCCGTTTTTCCTGGGCAGAGGGTGGCAGGCCTCAATGGTGTTACAGTCCAGCTGGATTCCTTTGGACTGCATGAAGGCCGCCACTTGTTGTTCCATGGATTCATCTTCCAGCACGTCGAGCCTCCCTCCGCTGTCCGCGGTCACCGCTCGCGCGTACGATCGGGGTTTAATGTGGAGCCCCGTGATGATCACGTCGTTCACCTGGGTGTTCTGCTCCAGTTCCGACACTCTACTCTCCAGATACGCCAGCCTCTTGTCCTTCTCGGCGTTCTGGATCCGCAGCGCTTTCACCTCCTCGACCAGGTCCAGAATGTTTTTTTGCTGCAGCTTAACAGCAGAAATCTCTTCAGCCAAGAAGTCCAGCAATCTTTTGATGTCGTCCACCTCCTCAGTCTGCTGAGCTTTCTTAGGACCCATGATCCCGGCCGATGTTCGTTTATTGTGATTGTAAAAAAAAAAAAAAAAAAACGTGGGAGAAATCCCTTTGTTCTCCCTGCGTGTGAGGGGACTGATTGCTTCACCAGCTACTACAATATTAAGTTATGAGACTGGCAATTTCTCTTTTTTTGCACGAGCAGGTTTATTCTCCAGCGGTAGTGACAAAGCAACAGCTCAAAACGCTAGCTCTAAACTGAGTTTTAAAGCTAGAAATGAACTGAGAGCCTTTACCTGTGCGTCCTCACCTTACATGCCACAACTGGAACTGGAACTTGATGATGTGATTGGTGCTGTAGGCTGGTACACAGTCATGGGTCAGCAGGGTGAAGAGCAGCAGGCTGAGCACGCACCCTTGTGGGGCCCCTGTGCTCAGTGTGATGGTCTTGAAGGTGTTGATGCCAACCCGTACATTCTGTGGCCTCCCTGTGAGAAAGTTCAGCACCCAGTTACAGAGAGAGGTTTTGAGTCCCAAGTGTCTGAGCTTTTGTTTTTTTGGTTCTGGGGGATGATTGTGTTGAATGCTGAAGTGAAGTCCAAGAACAGCATTCTCACGTAGGAGTTCTTTGAGTCCAGGTGGGTGAGGGCTAGATGGAGAGCAGCAGTGATGGAATCTTCTTTGGATCTGTTTGACCTGAGATGAGTCGTGGAGGGAGGGAGGATGAACTTGATGTTCTGCATGACCAGCCGCTCGAAGCACTTCATTATGATGGGGGTCAGTGCTCGATGGGATGGGCTTCTTTGGGACTAGGATTATGGCAGCAGTTTTGAAACACGTGGGGACAACAGCTTGAATCAGGGAGAAGTTGAAGATGTTAGCCAGGACATTCTTGAGCTCCTCTGCACAGTCCTTCAAAATGTGACCCGGTATGTTGTCTGGTCCAGCTGCCTTGCATGGGTTGATTCTGGAAAGGGTCCTCTTCACGCTAGCTGGATTCACACTTATGGCCTGCTCATATCGAGGAGGAGTGCTCTTCTATACTGATGTGCTGTTTTGTGCTTCAAAGTGGCCAAAGAAGTCATTTAGGTTGTTAAGCAGTGTGATGTCACTCGCACAGGTTTGAGGTGGAGGTTTGCAGTTGGTGAGCATCTGTATGCCATGCCAGAGGGAACGTGTGTCTCTGGTGTTGCTTAAGTGGCTGGATATTTCCTTGCTGTACTGTCATTTTGCCTCCTTGATGCTGTGGGACAGGCTGGCCCTAGCTGTTGTTAGTCCTGCAGTGTCGCCGGCCCTGAAGGCTGCTTCCTGAGCCCTCAGGACCCTCTGGACCTCTGCTGTCATCCATGGCTTTTGGTTAGCACAAATGGTGATGGTTTTGCAGTAAGTGATATCATCAAAGCATTTAGCTATGTATGCTACAACAACCTCAGTGTACTCCTCTAGGTTTGTCTGTCCATTGTGAGCAGTGTTGGGAGTAACGCGTTACAAAGTTACAGTTACTGAAATTTGATCAGATGCATTACTTGCGTTACTCATTTTATTAATATGGACAGATATTTTAGCACAAATAAATTGACCCTACCATAGCTGGCGCTGCCGCCAGTCTCCTCTGCAGCGGGTTTGTTTCCTGTCCAGCGGGGGGAAGAAATGTCATGGCGACTTCTCATATGAAGCCCTGATCACCTGTTGTCTGAGCGGTTAGTAGCCCCCCCAACAGCTCCTACCTCTGTGGTTAAACATAAGTATTTTTTGAGCAAGAAACTCCCATTTGTCCGCTGTTGTGTAAATGTGTAAGTTGTGTAAGTAACTGTGTGTAAGTTTTCTTACGCACAGAGAAAAAGTCATTCAGTTTGTTGCAGTAAAGAATAGCTTCTTGTAATGGATGAACTTTCATTTTTCTGTGCTTTCTGTTTTATTTTATCTCATTCAGTTACAAGCTGTTGTGATATGCAACTCTTTCATGGAAGTAAATCCTCTAAATATACGTTTTTAATGGGCTGGTCCAGGGGCATCAAACATAGGGCTCGTGGGCCAAAAACGGCCCACCAGGGGGTCCAAAATTTTCTCTGTGAATTTATAACTTCATTTCTAGTAAATTTCTGACTTTCTATTGATTACAATAGTTTATATAAATCTGAGACACTTTTTCTCTGTAAGATGAGACTTTTATTCTCATCAAATTTCTTTTTCTTCTTTTGTTCTGATGAGAACAAGGAGCCCTTGATCTTGCTATGTGTGCAAGATGATTTAAGTATACATTTAAAAGTAACATGAGCATTACTTTTCCAAGTAACTAGTTACTTTAATCATGCAGTAACTCAAAAGTAACTCAGTTACTTTTGAAAAGAAGTAACATAACTGTAACTAGTTACTATTTTTTAGTGACTTGCCAAGCACTGATTGTGAGTGACTGCATGCTTGGAAGTGTTCCAGTCTTTAGTACTGAAGCAGTCTTTCAGAGCATCAGAGACCCCCTCCGGCGACACACATACCTACTTTTTTTTTAAAATCTAATTATTTTCACTCTGGGTTTGTATGCCGGCCTTAAAAAGATGGTGATGTGAGCAGAGAGACCCAAGTGTGTGTGTGTGTGTGGGGGGGGGGGCTCTGTGTACTATATCACCTCGCAAAACTCCATTGCTGAAGAAAAAGCATCTCATCAAACTCATTTGAGGTTTGCTGCACAACATTTGGGCAAACCAGTCAAATACTGGGACAGTATAGTCTTGTCAGATGCGACCAAAATTGAACTTTTTGGATGTCACAACGCACAGCATGTTTTGAGGAGAAATGGCACTGCACACCCCATCATAGTGTGGGGGTGTTTTTCATCACATGGTACAGGCAGACTTCATATAAAGAAAGAAGGAAAGATGAAAGGACAAATGTACAGAGACAGCCTTGATAAGAATTTGTTATCATCTGCCAAAATGCTGAAGATGGAACAAGGGTGGACATTTCAGCAAGACAATGATTCCAAACACACAGCCCAGGAAACTCTGAATTGGCTCCAGATAAGGAAAATAAAGCTGCTAGAATGGCCCAGTCAATCACCTGACCTGAATCCAATTGAAAATCTATGGAACAATCTAAAGATCAGAGTTCATAGTTCGTCCCTGATGCTGGTTGCAGTTGTGGTGGCATGACATTCTCACCGGAGGCAGGACATGCTCCAGGTTGCCATCGTTCAACGGGGTCCTGCCTTTCACAGACTCTCTCTCCTTCAGCTGTAAAGCTGCTCCATGAGGCTTATGCTGGGCGAGGCTCTGAGTTGAGTCCAGATTATGTCCTCTCGCCTCTGATGCTGGTTGTGGTTGTGGTGGTGTGACATTCTCATGGGCAGCAGGACGGGCTCTGGGTTGGCGTCATTCTCCCGAGTCCTGCTTGGCCACGGACTCGCTCTCCTGCCGCTGTACGGCAGCTCCATGAGGCTTGTGCTGGGCAAGGATCTGAGATGAGTCTGGATTATGCCCTCTCTGTGTGTTCTGTTCTCCGTGCGGTGTGAAACCTGAAGCAGCTATACTCCCGTCTGGGTGAATTGTGCTACAGTCATTAGCAGTCAGACAATGTCCCTCGCGTTTGTGAATGGTGAAACCCAATTCGTACAAAAGGTTGCACCCCAGGATGTTGTTGCCATTCGTCACTACCTGGAAAGTGAACGCTGGGAGGACTTTGGACCCATAGAGAACCGTCAACATGATCATTCCTATGAGGCTGATTCTGGTGTCCCCATGTCCATAGACTTCTGCGGCATTCTTCCCGATTGGATGCCAAGGGAAGAATCTCTTCAATGTGACCCAGTTCATCAGCAAACTCATAGCGGCAGTGTCCAGTAATAAAGGCAGAGTGACATCATCAAACCTCACTGTGCACCACTTGTACACCGCATTGCTAGAGTCCACTGCATGAAGGGTTGTAGTTAAAGGCAGTCCAAATGAGCTGGGTGGTGAGCTCGTCGTTGACCATGTTGAATGGCATACTTTGACAAAATCGTTAAGCTTACCTCAGTGCTGGCATCTCTGCCCCCTGGCTGAGCAGGAGCGTGCATGTGCAGGGGAATCACAGTTACCACACATTTGGCATCTCATTATGTCCTGTTATCCCGTGGTGTTCACCTCAGCATCTTTGGAAAAGTTTGCGGTGTTAACAGTTTCTTCTGCTGGGGTAACTGCATGAGTTAGTGGGGTTTGTTGTTGTGAAGCACCTAGCTGTGATGTTAACTGAGTGGCAGCCTCCAACTGGAATGCTAAATCCACCGTCTACACCAGTGGCAGGTCATCTGGTGCCAACAGCTTCACCTGCAGCCTCGGGTTGTTGGTATACACCGCTAGCTAGTCCCGCATAATCAAATCAAATCAAATCAAATCAATTCAAATCAAATCAAACTTTATTGTCATATTGCTGTACATACAACTGTAGTGCAGGCAAGATGAAATTGTGTTTCTCTCGGCATCCATATAAATAGAAGCAGCTTGATTTAAGACACACTCCCACATAGCTTCACCCCCCCACCCCCACCCCCCCCACCCCCATCCATTCACACATCCCTGAGACATACTTGGGGGGAAAAAAAAAAAAAAAAAAAACTAACTAACTATAATATACAAATAATATACAAAATGTCCATAGGTGCAGTAGTGTGTATGAGAGATTCCGGGTCAACTGTTCAGCATCCTGACAGCTTGTGGAAGGAAGCTGTTGATCAGTCTGGTGGTTCTGCCTCTGATGCTCCGGAATCGTTTACCAGATGGAAGAAGTTCAAAGTGTTTATGCAGAGGGCGAGAACGGTCCTTGACAATGTTCAGTGCCCTGCTCCTACAACGGTTCTGAAAAAGTTCTTGGACAGAGGGGAGGGAGACTCCAATTACCCTCTCAGCCCCCTTGACTATCCTCTGCAGGGCTTTTTTGTCTGACATACTGCAGCTGGAGTACCATGTAGCAATGCAGTACGTCAGAACACTCTCCACCACACCTCTGTAGAAGGTCCTGAGGATGCAGATGGGGAGAGAGGCCTGTTTGAGTTTCCTCAAGAAGTGTTGTCTCTGCTGAGCCCGCTTCCTGATCTCCAAGGAATTCTTGCTCCAGGTCAGGTCCTGCGAGATCTGCAGGACCTGACCTGCAGATCTCGTCCTCTTCTTCTTCTTCTTCTCATCCTCTAGCTGTTCAAACCTGCATGTACTTGCCAGACAGCAGAGGTCTCGCAACGTATTGCTTAGTCGTCTCGCCCGCTCCTTGTGGGCATTGACAGAGCTTGATTGTCCTCGCCAGTGCACTCTCGGGCATCGCAAAATGTTCAGCTATGTAGCACAGCAACACATCCATCCTATGTATCTACAGGTCCCAACATTCTAAACAAATGCTGTCCCTCGCTGTCCAGGCTATGAATCAATAGAGCACTCAGTCAAAGCTTGCTAAACTTAGCTAGGTCCATAGCTGATATGTGCATCTGAAATGACTCAAACTAACAAGGCCATGGGATGGGCCGTTCAGCTGGGGTGGCGAAGAATGGTGGAAAGGATGCCAGACACACTTCCATCTTCAGGGAAATATGGGATTTTCCTCCAGAAGATTAAGGTTTACCTCATTGCCAATTGCTATATCTGGAAGCAAGAACCAGCTGATACAGCTTTATTTTAACAAGCTAGCAACAGGTGGAACAAGCAGGGAAAAGTGTGGTGCAGCAGATAGCAGGGCTTAGGTGACGCGCCAAAGACTGCGACTCCCGCCATTAGCTGCTTAATCCCTTGTCTGTCTGATTATCATAAGACATAAGCATCACCTGCTGTCCCTGGTGCAGTTCCGCACCTGTCACGTGATGTGTCAAAAAAGCACAGAAAAAATCCAGTTCTTCCAAGCATTTCACATCACATGATGTCAGACACGTATAGCTTACTGCTCTTCACTGAAGGACTGGAGAACTTCACCCAAACGAACTGCCTTAAATATCATTTCCGGGAATGCAAAGAGGAGAATGTAAACAAAGGCTCCATTGCAACATATATTTCCACACGGAGGAAGCATTTGCTCCAAATTTTGCCAACTATGATTCTAGAAAGAGATTATTTAGCTTCTGAAGGGAAATAGTTACCTTTTGTGATTGCAGAAGATGGCCTGGAGCATGATGAGAGAGAACAATAGCGCCGATTTGGCAGTGTTATGTAACCGAAATTGAGGTGGAATAAATCACAAGATAATTATGAGAGTTTCTGGATTTGGGAGAGAAAGCAAAAATGACTGGCAGAAGACCAAATAAGGAGCCGGGATGAGGAAATGGACACATAAAGACGCAAAATGCACGGTTGGTCCGATGTGTTTATTTGTTTGTTTACATTCTACTGATTTTCTTGTTCAAATACTTTGAAGATAAAATAACAAAAAAAAATAAAAACAAAAACGAAGACAAAAAAACAAATCCATCCTTTGTGTAAATACGTTCAAAGTCCACTTTTGACCAAACGTTATGTAATTCAGAATGTCTGCCATCACATTATGCAAATTAGATGCGTAAATTTACTCCTATCTCAAACTTTGGATCATATTCTACATCTTTCTAATTGACAGTAAGCCATTATCTCTTACCACTTTCAAGTTACGGTTTTTGGAATTTGTGATATCTAAACTGAATATTTTCTTGAAAAAAAAATCTTGACCGCCAGAGGGTGATGAGCTGATGGGCATGCTGGTGCACCATAGACAGAAAATTAGTTAATAAAGTCACGGCGTGGTGACATCATCCGCACCTGCGTCCCCACCTCTGTGATGTGCATGGTGGTAATTCAATATGCCACAATATATATACAGTATACTGTATATATATAATGTGTGTGTGTGCATATATATATTTTTCCTTAATGTCTTGCCATAATATATATGTAACCGGCACTTCCGAGAGCCAGTCTCAGATTTTGTAGCGGAACAATGGACCAGTGTCTAGGTTTGGAGAGGTAGAGAGTACTTAAGTGTAATGCTAAATAATTAACTGGTGTCAGAGGAGTTGAGGAGACTTCACTGTATTGAAATTAACCCAAAAGAAAAACAACAAAAAAAAAGAAATTCACATCTTAATAACCAGCATCTCTATAAACAAAACAATCATTTCAACCATTTGTGAATCAAAAAATAAAAAATAGGAATTTTGTCCAATGTTCAAAATTATCTCATGCAGTATACAATCAATCTCGAGTCCATATGTGTCCTTGTTAATGTCCTAGTCAATAGCAATGTTTTAGCAAGGTGGGATAAAAGTCAGAAGCTTTGTTTTGAATAGTTTTTCTTTCTCAGGAGCATCCTTTAATAGTCAGCAACAATGTGTGGTGTAGTTATTCCTGCTACACTGGAGGGATCTCACCAGGTAGAAAGAGGGGATGAGGGCTTCCTCTTCGGCAAGGGATCAGATCAGGTTTGTGGATGGCTCGCCATCTCCTTGGTCAATGAGAGAAACCAGAATCCAGAATTCCAGGGAACATTACCCAGGGAAAAAAAAGAACCCAGCCTGCGTAACAATAACAACCCTTATTGTACACAGTGATGGTATCAAGATCGTTTATGGCCATAAAAATTACATTCAATGTTTTCATAATGTTACTTGAGTAAAACAGGATTTGCATCTGCATTGAAATGTTACAAAAGTGACATTTTAAATCATTTACTCATATCACCTTGTATGGAATGTTTCTTAACCATGAATTAGGATTTTTACATTTCAAACCATGAATTATGATTATTTTTTTAACCATGAAATGAAAATATGTCTCATTTAAATATTGAACTAAATTGCAACTAACACTGAAACACTGCTGTCTCTTTTTTTCTTTGTGTCACAATTTGCTATGACAAAAACATGTTTCAACCTCTTTGTAGAGAATTACACACTTTAACATAAACACTAACAGGGAGGCTACGTTCACAGTTAGCTAGTTAGCTGCATTAGCTCATCCAAGCTTGACTCACCAAGACGGTCCTAAGTTATTAAATCATATCATACAGGTTTCTGGTCGCCTTGGTTGTCTCCAGTGCATTTCCTGGGCAATTAATTTAAGGTTAACACGGAACTGCACTCACTCTGTATAATCACTGAAAAGTGATACTTTCACTCCCTCAGCTCTCCATATGCTTCTGGTCTAAGCTCTGCTGCACTCTCTCTACATGGGGGGGGGGAAGCTAACGTCCGCACACCAACAGGATAGGGGTGGTCAGGTCAAAAGCTCTACTATGTAGCCAGAAATCTGTGTTGTCATTATTCAAAGAGTTGATGAAAGCTGTGCTTAAGCCTTGAAACAATGACTTAGCTACTGTTACCAAAGGGTTTCCTAGATTGAGGTAGTCAAGTTTCTGTGGTGGGTGTAGGGAGCTTGAAATGAAGAAGCGATGTGATTTTATAAATCAAGATTTATTATCAGCTTCACCTCCCAAACATGTCTCATCCCGATGCAGAAGCAGAATCAAGAGGTCGTGCGCAGTCAGACCTTCATACTTATACCCACACTCAACAAAAGACATTGCATATCAAAGCTGACATCCCGCATTAATATAATCCCCCTCCATTGTCCTCCATCTCCTCCACCTGACCCTGGGTGGTCAGGAAGTTCGATCTGGTCTCCACCGCTGCGACTCAGTCTGTTCTTTGATCCTCGCCGGTAGTTGAGACCTCTTGTCCTGTTCTGAGGCGTGAGGTCATTCCACATATGTAATCACTAAACATTCTAATATGTCTATACATATGTAGGTATGGAATATATGATTAATAAAAGCCACAGTGGGTGCCGCACTCTCTCTGACCTCCTCAGAGGCTGGGATGTGACAATGTCATAAATTGGCAGCACCTCTGGTTGTTCATGAATCTGGTTTTCATCATCTTGCTCAGCTGTGCAAGAGGATCAACCAGAACTCTCAGGCAGGTTGTTTGAACTATCAGCATCAGATATAACTTGGGTATATAATACATCACTACCCTCAAGCTGTGCTGGAATAACATCGCCATTGGGTTGGTCAGAAGGTAAGTTACCAGCATCTGGTTTACGTTCATTGGTAGTTACCACAACATCTGATTCAAGTTTGTCAGTAGTTTTCTTTATGTCTGCATCAGTAGCACCCAGATTTTTGGTGTCAGAGGATTTAGAAAAGCGAGGTTCTGGTACAGACTGATCAACTGCAGCTTGCTGTAACCTGGAGTCAGAACTAGAAGGTACAGGATCAGATCATTTGATGGAATGGAATTGTCAGTCTCTTTTTTCCAGGTGTGAAATACTCATACATAGTAGTAAACCTAGTAGTACTCTGACATGGGGATTCCTCAACCCAAAAGAGGACAAATTCATCATCAAGATCGCCTGAATTAACATCATTAATATCATCACCATTTTCAACACTTACCATGCGACGTGTTCTGGGTCGATGGGAAGATTTAGGTGGAGGTAGCTCTACCTCTGCTGATACAGGAAGGAAGCTACAAAGAAGCAATGGATCCCTATGCAAAGTACGTGTATGACCCTCTTTGTTTTCTGGCTTCACAACATAAATGGGAAGATCTCCAATCCGTTTAAGGAGACCATGAAGGTCAGTTTCCCATTTATCAACCAGTTTGTGCTTTCTGCATAGTCTCACGTTCCTCACTAAGACCCTTTCACCAGGTTCAAGATTGGAAACTGTCACTTCCCTGTCAAATTGGGCCTTGTTTTTCTCTGCCAATTTCTGTGCATTTTGACAAGCAAATCTGTTGCTTTCTTCTAAATAGGATCTGAGGTCTTGTACACACTGTGAGTGAGACTTCTGTCGATCTGCTCTTATGGGCAATCCAGAAGCTAAATCTACAGGCAATCTGGGTTTACATCCAAACATCAACTCATATGGTGTGAATTCTGTGACTTCATTGCGTGTGCAATTATAGGGGTGTACTAAAGATTTTACAAAGTATTGCCAATGTTATTTCTGCTTGTTCTCGAGGGTTCCTAACATGCTAAGCAATGTTCTGTTGAAACTTTCAACAGTGTTACCCCGTGGATGGTATGGGGTAGTTCTGACTTTTTGAATGCCTGAGATCTCACACAACTCCCTTATCAGCTTCGACTCAAAGTCAGGACCTTGATCACTGTGTAGTCATTCTGGTATGCCATAATGTGCAATAAAACTGCCCCAAAAGCACTTAGCAACGGTTTTGGCTTTCTGATTGGGTGTGGGTATGGTGATTGCAAATTTGGTGAAGTGATCGGTCATTACAAGAATATCTTTTGTGTTACTAGTATCTGGTTCAAGAATCAGAAAATCCATGCATAGCTAGTTCTAATGGCTTAGAAGTCTTGATATTTACGAGAGCAGCTGTTTGTTTGTTTTTCAGGAGGACTTTTCCTGTGTGTACAATGATCACAAGTTTTTACTTTATGTTGTACATCAGCAGCCATCTTGGGCCAATAGAATCTAGTCCTAACAAGGTCTAGAGTCCTGTCAATACCCATGTGCCCCATATCGTTGTGCAAACTCTGAAGCACTGAAGCTCGGAGTTCTTCTGGAAGAACTAACTGATAGGTCTCCTGATCTAAATCCTGTCTTCCTGCACAGAATTTCATCAAGTAGCTCTAAACAATTCAACTCCCTTAACAGAAGAGGAAGATTAGGAATTTCCTCCTGGGATGTTGGAGAAGGTGTCTCCCCAAGCTTTAGCTGAGCTATTACTTCTCTGATAGATGGATCAGACCTTTGATTATCCTTCAGCTCTGCATGAGACAAAGACGGAATGGTTGGCAACCCATGTTCATGCTCTGTGACAAAACTGTCTGGTATTGCCTTGGCAGAAACTGCCAGTGACTGAACAACCATGACTCCACAGTTACCCAAACAGGGGTCACTTGAAATCTTAATGAGCTGGCTTTGACAAATACTTTGGACACCACCGTGGTTAAACACCTTGGCGGCTTCTGAATTAGCCAAGTGACACTGCGTGAGGCAACTAATTCATTCTTCCTCTTTCTCAGATTGAATATTAGTAAACAGTTCCCCATTGGGTTGTCGGGACAACCCTTCAGTATTGAGGTTCTGCTTCCCAGATCTGTATTAAGTTTAAAAGAGTAGTTGGACAATCGATGTTGGACAGTAGTAGTTGGACAGCAATCGATAGCTTGTGGCATCCAACTTTGCTGAAGTCAGTATATAGGTAAGAGGGTTACTATCTGTAACAACATTAAACTCGCTTCCATAGAGGTTGTCATGAAATTTTTCAGTCACTGACAATTTCAAAGCAAGAAATTCTAGTTTGTGAGCTGGATATCTGGATTTGCTTTGTGACAATCCATGACTGGCAAAAGCAACAGCTTTAAGCTGACCTTCCTGTTCTTGGTATAATTGCTGCCCCAAGACCAGTAGTGCTGGCATCCGTATGCAGGATATATGGCTGTTTTGTGTTGGCAAACTCGAGAACAGGGGTGGATGTAAGCTTATCTTTGATGGTCTCAAATGCTTTCTGACAGTCGGGTGTCCATCGGCTCTCAAAAGGCTGTTAGGAGTCAAAATAGGCATTAGGCTTGATCTTTGCCTTTGAACATTTGTGGACTGGTAGGTATCGGCGGGTCAACTCATTAAGTGGCCGCACTATGTCTTAATAGCCTTTGACAAAACAGCGATAATATCCTGAAAAGCCCAAGAAAGATCTGAGCTCTTTCAAGTTCTTGGGTCTTGGCCAGGTTTTTAAAGCTTCAGTCTTTTCAGGATCTGTTTCACCACCTTTTTCAAACACAACATGTCCAAGGTAGCGAATACCTGTCTGGAAAAATTTACATTTTTTGGGTGACAGCTTCAGTCCGTACTCCTTGAGCCTGTCAAATACTCGCATCAGCCTATTTTCATGCTCTTCCAGAGACTTTGAAAAGATGACTAAGTAATCTAGGAAGACTAAGACTTCCTTTAAGCGCATGTCACCTACACACTTTTCCATAAGTCTCTGGAAAGTACTTGGCGCATTAGTTATGCCCTGTGGCGTCTGATTAAATTGCCAGAATCCTAATGGAGTAACAAACGCTGTCTTTGGTTTGTCCGTTTCTTCAACCTCAATCAGATAATACCTAGATTTGAGATCAAGCATGGTGAACCACTTGGATCTCGTTAGTGCTGTAAAGGTTTCGTCAAGGTTAGGGAGTTCATAAGCGTCCTTTACTGTCTGAAGGTTGAGCTTACAGTAATCAACACATAAGTGAACATCATTGTTTTGTTTCCACACCAAAATAATGGGTGAGGAATATGGAGACTGAGACTCTCTTATCACACCTGCAGTGAGAAGCTCCTGAAGGTGGTTTCTTACTGCCTCCAGGTCTTGAGGGTATATGGGCCTAGCCCTGTGTTTGAAAGGAGTCTCATCCTGAAGTTTAATGCCATGCTTCACTTTGTCTGTGCCCCCAAAATCTAGGTTATGGTGAGCAAAGACTTAGGGATTTCATCCAGCTTTTTGGAGATTCTTTCTTTCCACTCTGGTGGTATGGGAGATTCCCCAAAATTAAAAATTAACTTTGGAGTTCACAGTAGTAACCACGCTGGAAAAATCACTAATAAACATCTAAACAAAGTTGCAAACTAGTGTTCACATTTTACCTTTTAATACTCTCATGTAAAACCAACACACAACAATTAACATTACTAAAAAAGGATTTCAAACGTTCACAGCACACTCTTTAGCACAGCAGCACATGAGCGAGGCACATTCAAATATGGTGAACAATACAGGGAGGCTACGTTCACAGATAGCTAGTTAGCTGCATTAGCTCATCTAAGCTTGACTCACCAAGACGGTCCAAAGTTGTTAAGTTATATCATACAAGTTTCTTGTCACCTTGGTTGTCTCCAGTGTGTCTCCTGAACCAATTTAAGGGTAACAGGGGACTGCACTCACTCTTAATAATCACTAAAAAATGACACTTTCACTCCCTCAGCTCTCCATATGCTTCTGGTCTCAGTTCTGCTGTGCTCTCTCTACATGGGATGTGGGAGCTAACTTCCACTCACCAATAGGAGTTGAACTCCACCACTCTCAACCCATGAAATTAAAATATGACTTGTTTGGCAGACACATAGATTAACTATTAACTCAAGTTGTTTTTTATGAGCCAAAGAGCACTGATGAATTAAAAAACATAAAACAACATAAAAAAATTAATTATAAATGCCTACCGGGCTACATATATATGTATATAAGGCTGCAGGACCTGATGGTGTGTCTCCGTCCTGCCTGAGAGTCTGCTCCAACGAGTTGGCCCCCATCTTCACCCGGATCTTTAATAGATCACTGGAGCTGTGTGAAGTGCCTTCCTGCTTCAAACACTCCATCATCATTCCAGTTCCCAAGAAACCCTCTGTTACAGGATTAAACGACTACAGACCTGTTGCCTTGACCTCTGTGGTCATGAAATCCTTGGAGAGATTGGTGCTGAACCACCTGAAGGTCGTCACAGGCCCCCTGATGGACCCACTACAGTTTGCCTACCGGTCAAACAGGTCAGTGGATGATGCAGTGAATATGGGACTACACTACATCCTGCAACACCTCGACTCCCCAGGGATGTACGCCAGGATCCTGTTTGTCGACTTCAGCTCAGCGTTCAACACCATCATCCCAGGCATTCTTCATCAGAAACTCCTCCAGCTCAAGGTGCCCCCCTCCACCTGCCAGTGGATCTCCTGCTTTCTGACTGACAGGTGGCAACAGGTGAAGCTAGGGAGATTTACATCCAGCTCCCGAAAAATTAGTACTGGTGCCCCCCAAGGATGTGTCCTTTCCCCACTGCTCTTCTCCCTCTACTCCAACGACTGCACCTCAGAGGACCCTTCGGTGAAGCTCCTGAAGTTTGCGGATGACACCACAGTCATTGGTTTGATCCGGGATGGTGATGAGTCTGCATACAGGCGGGAGGTGGAGCAGCTGATCCTCTGGTGCGGCCAGAACCATCTTGAACTTAACCCAGCCAAAACGGTGGAGATGACTGTGGATTTCAGGCGACACCCTCCTTCATTCCCCCCACTCACCATCCTCAACAGCACAGTGTCCACTGTGGACTCATTCAAGTTTCTGGGTACCACAATCTTCCGGAACCTGAAGTGGTCCTCCCATATAGACACTGTCCGGAAAAAGGCCCAGCAGAGGTTGTTTTTTCTGCGTCAGCTCAAGAAGTTTGATTTGCCTCAGGAGCTGCTGGTTGTCTTCTACACCGCCATCATCCAATCTGTCCTCTGCTTTTCCATCACTGTCTGGTTTGGATCTGCCACTAAACAGGACAAGACCAGACTGCAGCGGATCATTAAGTCTGCGGAGAGGATCATTGGTACCGACCTACCCTCCATTGAGAACTTATATAGGTCCATAACCAGAAAACGGGCGGGAAACATCTGTGCTGACCCGTCACACCCCGGCCACAAACTGTTTGAACTTCTATCTTCTGGTCGTCGTTACAGATCACTGAAGGTCAAAACCACCCGTCACAGGAACAGTTTCTTTCCTCAAGCCATCACTCTGATGAACTCCTAACATTCACCTAGTCCTACCTGTTGCTGTACTCATGACTTTTCATCCATTCTTACATTGCACATAACTCTCACACTGCTTTTTACTTCATTCACGTTATATCACTGAATCTGAGTTCACATTGAAATACTGTGTGACTGTATATTTTTTCATATATTTGTGAAAAGTGTGGATAGTCTGAGTAAATAACTGCATATATTCCTGTATATATTTGCATCCTTTTATAGAAACATGGACAGACTGTAATTTACTGTACATACTCTGTTGTCATTGAATCCTTATTTAAATCTTATTTAAATCCTCCACCTGAACAACGAGAGCAAGTTTTTAGCCAAAGTCAAATTCCTTGTATGTGTTGTGCATACTTGGGCAATAAAGCTGATAGAAAGATATTATATATATCTATATCTATATCTATATCTATATCTATATCTATATATATATATATATCTATATCTATATCTATATCTATATATATATATATATATATATATATATATATATATATATATATATATATATATATATATATATATATATATATATATATATCTATATCTATATATATATATATATATATATATATATATATATATATATATAGTATATATATATAGATAGATAGATAGATAGATAGATAGATAGATAGATAGATAAATATAGTAGATAGATAGATAGATAGATAGATAGATAGATAGATAGATAGATAGATAGATAGATAGATAGATAGATGCGTGCGCCGTTTCGGTCAAACTACCGGACTTTTGGCTGCACGACCCGCAGTCTTGGTTCCTCCACACCGAGGCCCAGTTTGCCCTCCGGGGAATAATGGCAGATGACACCAGATATTACTATGTGGTCGCAGCGCTGGACGCTCGCATGACTCAGCAAGTAGTGAGCCTGCTCCAACAGCGCCCAGCCCACGATAAATACGGGACTCTCAAAGCCGCACTGACCCGGCGCTACACACTCTTGGACTGCAAGAGAGCAGAGAGGCTCCTGAGGTGCTCTGAGTTAGGAGATTAGGAGTTAGGAGGGTCGGCGGTCGAACTGATGGAGAAGATGTTGGCGTTGATGGGCACGGACGATGGGCATTTTCTGTTTGCCCACCTTTTCCTCCGGAACCTCCCAACAGAGGCAAGAGCGGTCCTTGCCAACTCGCCGTTGCTGGCTGCGCATGACTACCGGGCACTAGCCCAGGAGGTAGATTGGATCATCCTCACCACCAGAGCCCTCACAGTGAACGCGGCAGCATCGAAACCCAGCAAGACAACCAGTGGAAGCGAGGAGCCAGCTATGGTAGCGGCAGCGGGGGCCAGGAAGTGCCAGAGAGACACGTTCTGCTCCTACCACCTCCACTTTGGAGAGAACGCACGCCGATGTGTGCCACTGTGCCAATTCAAGCGTTCGGGAAACGCCAAGGCCTGCAGTCAGTAGCAGCTGCGACTGCCGGTGGAGAAAACAAGCTGCTCTACGTGATGGACTTGCGCTCGGGGAGACGGTTCCTCATAGACATCGGCTCTCAAAAGAGGCTCATCCTGCCGTCCTATGCCGACCGGCTAGCAGGAGCTAGCAGCCCCGAGCTGATGGCCGCAAGTGGCTGGGACATTAAGACTTTTGGTGAGAGGACACTCACTGTATCCCTACATGGCCATATGTATGAGTGGACATTCGTCATAGCGGCATGCAGTTTCCCAATCTTGGGCGCTGATTTTTTTGTGTGCACATGGGCTGCTAGTCGATGTTGCTAACAGACGCCTGATCAGTGCAATGTCTCTTGATTCTCTCCCCTGTACAGCTCAAGGAGCCGGGCCAACAACGCTAGCCAACATCACAACTCCAGGCGATAAGTTCCACACACTGCTCACTCAGTTCCCAGCACTCACGGTCCCGACGTTTTTGGCGGCCATCACTAAACATGGGGTGGAACACTTTATCACCATCACTGGGCCGCCCTTTTTCACACAACCTCGGAGCCTGGACGTAGTTAAACTGGTTATAGCACGCGAGGAGTTTGCCAACTTCGAAAGGTTGGGCATCATCAGGCGCTCAACCAGCCCATGGGCATCCCCACTACACATGGTCCCTAAGGCCGAGAGATCGTGGCGACTGTGCAGAGATTTCCGTAGATTGAACAACGCCACAGCGCATGACCGCTACCCAATTCCCCATACTCAAGATTTTTCCATATACCTTGCAGAGGCACGTATTTTTTCTAAAATAGACCTGGTCCGTGGTTACCACCAGGTCCCGTTGCGTGCGGAGGACAAACCCAAAACGGTGGTAATAACTCCGTTTGGCCTGTTTGAGTTTTTACGCATGCCCTTCGGATTAAAAGGCGCAGCACAGACATTCCAACGCATTATGGATGCGGTGTTGTGCGATCTGCCGTTTGTGTTTGTTTACCTGGATGACATCCTGGTGGCCAGCGCGTCCGAGGACGAACACGTAACCCACCTCAGGATGGTTTTCCAGAGGTTGGAGGAGCACGGGTTAATAATCAATCTGGCGAAATGCCAGTTCGGCGTGACGGGGATTGATTTTTTGGGGCACCGCATCTCACCGGAGGGAGCGATACCCTTGCCGGACAGCGTGCGCATGGTGGCGAATTTTCCCCGGCCTCAGACGGTCAGGGGGCTGCAAGAGTTTTTGGGGATGGTTAACTTTTATAACTGTTTCCTCCCCCGTGCAGCCCAGCTCATGCAGCCATTGTACACCGCGCTCAAGAAACGGAAACCGGCAGACAGAGTTGACTGGACTCCTGAGCAGGAGCAGGCATTCTCGGAGGTTTAAACAGCCCTGGCAAACGCTGCACTGTTGGTGCACCCGGACCCGGCGGCACGAATAGCGCTCACTACTGACGCCTCGGACGTGGCCATAGGGGCCGTCGTGGAGCAATGCGTCGCCGGTTCTTGGCAGCCGGTCTCTTTTTTTTTAGCAGAGCTTTGCGCGACAGTGAGCGTAAATACAGCGCGCTCGACAGAGAGTTGCTGGCTCTCCACCTGGCCATACGCCACTTCCAGTTATGGCTGGAAGGGCACATCTTCACTGCGTTCGTGGACCACAAGTCACTAACGTACGCGATGGCCAAGGTTTCCAACCATGTTCGGGCTGGCAGCAGAGACAGCTAGCTGCGATCTCGGACTTTACTACCAATATTCAGCATGTGGCCGGTAAACTAAATGTGGTGGCGGACTGCCTCTCGCGCGCAGTAGTTTCCCCAGTCTGCGTAGGGATAGATTATACAGCCATGGCTGCAGAGCAGATTGGCGATGAGGATGTGTGCTCGCTCCAGTCTGGACCAACAGGGTTAAGGCTGGAAAGTACGGCACTGCAAGATGGAGGCCCGCCCCTAATCTGTGACGTTTCCATGGGACACCCGCACCCGGTGGTCTCAGTCGCTTGGTGCCGCCGCATGTTTGAGTCAATTCACGCCCTGGTGCACCCAGGAGTGCGCACGTCAGTCAAAATGGTGGGAGCGATGTTTGTATGGCCAGGCCTGTGCAAACAGGTAAAAGAGTGGGCTGCAGCCTGCATAGCGTGCCAACAAGCCAAAGTGCACAGGCATACAAAGGCCCCTTTGGAGCCGTTTCGTATCCCAGCTAAGAGGTTCGACCATGTTCACGTGGACCTTGTGGGCCCCCTCCCACCATCACAGGGGATCACGTACCTTCTGACAGTGGTGGATGGCACCACACGATGGCCAGAAGCAGTCTCGATAGCGGCAACCACGTCCACGGACGTGGCACCCGCCTTTTTGACAACATGGGTGGCACATTTTGGCATCCTTTCGGACATCACATCTGATAGGGGCCCTCAGTTTGTTTCAGACCTCTGGTCTGCAATGGCCCGTAGCCTGGGTGTCGCAATTCATCACACAACCGCGTACAACCCACAGGCCAATGGGTTATGTGAGCGTTTCCACTGGTCACTGAAAGCAGCGCTCAGGGCTTCGCTTACAAATGTAAATTTGGTAGATCGTTTGCTGTGGGTTCTGTTAGTGTTGCGTTCCGCACCAAAAGAGGATTTGGAGCCTTCCCCGGCGGAGCTTGTTTTTTCTCAGCCGCTGCGGCTCCACAGGGAATTTTTACCAGATAACCCCGCGCCAAACAACCATCTGTCCCTGCGTTCACAGCATAGCACGGACACAGGCACGCTACCTGGCCCAGCCCACCATTGTTTTCCACGCACTTTTGTGTCTAAAACTTTGAAGAAAGCAGCGTTTGTGTTTGTTAGACACGATGCCCACCGCCCCCCCCATTGCACCCACCCTACGATGGCCCGTTTAGAGTGCTGGAACAAATGGACAAACATTTTGTGTTAGACTTGGGGGGTCGCCAGGAGAAAATATGTATAGACAGGCTTAAGCCCGCCTTTGTGGTGGCGAACGAGCAAGTGATGTTGGCTCTAGCTCCTCGGTGTGGAAGACCCCCACTGAGAACTCCCCAAGTAAACGATTCATCAGAGCAGCCACACGAGCAAGTCGAATGCCCCCCCCCCCCCCGCCATTGTCCACCTGTAGACAGACACACCCCAGGAGCCTCCCACTGGCACAGCAGAGCCGCGGAGCCAAAGAACCCTCATTACAGCAGCTATGGGAGGAGGCTGAAGCCAAAAGGATGTGAGGGCTAACACTCATTCTGAGACTCTGGGAGGTGGGGGGGGACCACGCTGGGATATTCATCTCAGACTAGAAGCAGAGGAGAGACAAACAGTCCCTCTGCCGGTAGAGCGTGGGGGATTAAACAGATGAGGACAATAGGAATTGTGATGGGAGAAGGTATGGAGATGTAAGACCCCAGGCAGCAGGAAGGAGCAGCTGCGGGGACAATAGGAGTGGTGATGTGTTAAATGTATTGTGATGCAAGACCTCAGGCAGCAGGGGAAATGAGTTGGGTGATATAAAGGAGAGACCCTGGGTCAGGAGATCATTGCTTTTTCTGAGTATGAATGAAGTGAGAGAGTGAATAAAGTTTGTCTGCCGTGCAAGTCTGATCTGGTTATTGCAGTCTCCACTATATATATATATATATATATATACACGTGTGTGTGTGTGTGTGTGTGTGTGTGTGTGTGTGTGTGGTGCATGTGTAAACTGGGAATATTGGCTTCTGCTTATTACCAGTAATTAAAGCTCATGTAAAAGGGTCACTAGTCCAACAAATGGATCACACACTCTCATTTGTTAGTACATTACCATTTTTGTCCTTAATCAACCAAACCTGCTGTACACCCTTTCCACCACAATCTCTCAGTTTAGTAAATCGATACAAGTCCTTTTCTCCTTCCTTAGTGTTTAGCATCTCATACAACTCACTATATACCTTTTCTTTTGCGTTTGCTACCTCTGTCTTTGCCATGTGCCTACATTCCAAATACTCCGGTCTACTTTCTTTATCTCCCTGACTATCCCACTTTTTCTTTACTAACCTCTTCCTTTGAATACTTTCCTGTACCTCCTCATTCCACCATCAAGTCTCCTTGTCTTCCTTCCTCTGTCCACTGGATACACCACATACCTTTCTACTCGTTTCCCTCAATGCTTTTGCTGTTCTTTCCCAGTCATATGGTGATTCTTCCCTACCATCCAGAGCCCGTTTCATCTCCTTCCTGAACTCTGTGCGACCTTCTTCCTTCTGTAACTTCCCCCACTTAAGCTTTGGCTCTGATTTCACTGTTTTCTTCTTCTTGCTTTGCAAAGTCATCCTACAGACTACCATTCAATGCTGTCTAGCTACATTCTCCCCTGCCACCACTTTGTAGTTTCCTATATCATTCAGATTTCTCCTTCTTCACAAGATGTAGTCCACCTGTGTGCACCTTCCTCCTCTCTTGTAAGTCACCCTATGTTCCTCTCTCTTCTGAAAGTAAGATTTCACTACAGCCATTTCCCATCCTTTTAACAAAATCCACAACCATCTGTCCTTACATATTTCTCTCCTTAAAACCATACCTACCAAGAACCTCTTCATCACCTCTGTTCCCTTCACCTACATGTCCATTAAAGTTCTCTCCAATCATCACTGTCTCCCCCCTGGGAACATTCTCTACCACTTCATCCAACTTACTCCAGAGTTCCTGTTTCTCTTCTACCTGACATCCAACTTGTGGGGCATATGCACTGACAACATTCAACATCACACCTTTGACTTCTAGCTTCAAACTCATGATTCTGTCTGACTCCCTCATATTGGCATTCATGGCTCCCTCAATGAACTGTAGCTTCTCAGTGCCGGCAGCATTCATGCAGCCCCAAACAATGACACTCCCACAACCTTACTTGACTGTAGGCAAGACACACTTGTCTTTGTTCTCCTCACCTGGCTGCCGCCACATGCTTGACACCATCTAAACCAAATAAGTTGATCTTGGTTTCATCAGACCACATGACATGGTTCCAGCAATCCATGTCCTTAGTCTGCTTGTCTTCAGGAAACTCTTTGCGGGCTTTCTTGTGCATCATCTTTAAAAGGGGCTTCTTTCTGGAACAACAGCCATGCAGACCAATTTCATGCAGTGTGCGGCGTATGGTCTGAGCACCGACATGTTGACCCCCACCCCTTCAACCTCTGCAGCAATGCTGGCAGCACTCATATGTCTATTTTCAAAAGAAAACCTCTGGATATGATGCTAAGCATGAGCACTTAACTTCTTTGGTCGACCATGGTGAGGCCTGTTCTGAGAGGAACCTGTCCTGTTAAAACGCTGTATGGTCTTGGCCACCGTGCTGCAGCTCAGTTTCAGGGTGTTGCCAATCTTCTGATAGCCTAGGCCATCTTTATTTACAGCAACAATTTTTTTTTTTTTTTTTAGATCCTCAGAGAGTTCTTTTCCATGAGGTGCTATATTGAACTTCCAGTGACCAGTATGAGAGAGTGTGAGAGCAATAACACCAAATTTAACACACCTGCTCCACATTCACATCTGAGACCTTGTAACACTAACGAGTAACATAACACTGGGGAGGGAAAACGGCTAATTGGGCACAATTTGGACATTTTCACTTAGAGGCATACTCAGTTTTGTTGTCAGCGGTTTAGACATTAATGGCTGTGTGTTGAGTTATTTTAAAGGGAGAGCAAATTTACACTGTCATACAAGCTGTACACTGACTACTTTGCATTGTATCAAAGTGTCATATCTTCAGTGTTAGTAGTAGTAGTATACTTTATTGATCCCCAGAGGAGAAATTGAGGGTATCCACCACCTGGATGGATGAGCAGCCACGCTACGGCGCTATCCCTTAACCATTCACACACACATTCACACCTAGGGCCACTTTAGAGTCTTCAATTAACCTAACCTGCATGTTTTTGGCATGTGGGAGGAAACCGGAGAAATCCCGGAGTAAACCCACGCAAACACGGGGAGAACATGCAAACTCCACACAGATCACTGTTGGTCAGGGGCTGGGATCGATCCCACGATCCCTGGGCCAAGGGTAAACTGTGCTGCCGCAGTGCTAACCACTGCGCCACCGTGCAGCCCCGTGTTGTCCCATGAGAAGATATAATAAAATATTTACAAAAATATGAGGAGTGTACTCACTTTTGTGGGATACTGTACATACAAAGTCAATGGAAAGAGGCAAACACATGCGATTCTCATACATTCGTGCATTCACGTCTAAGGGATAGCAGTAACCCTGAGATTCTGCCGTCACCGGAGTAAAAGTGTCAACATTGGAAAGTAAACTGGTCTGAAAATGAAACTGACAGCCACCTGGAGACAGAGGACTGAGAGTTCTGCAGCTGAATTGGAGTATTGGAGCTTTTTTACCCACAGACTCCGGCCATGGTTGTGCTAACAAGGCTAGCAATCTAGCAGTGTAAACAACCCATCATCCAGGTAAAATTTTCAAGACGGAGACAATTTTTTTCAGGTAAGACCCTGTCAAATAATGTAAACCTAAGCATGACGGTGTTTTGGGAATTTCCACAACAGATTGAACACAGCTGCAGAAGTTATAAAGGGCAAATTCACCTATCTGCAACTCACTCATACTGGGAATTCATGTCTATTCACATCTTTACATTGAGTTAAAATGTAATGAAACCACATAAAAAATTTGCCTGTTCGCATTCGATTAACGCGACATTTGTCATGGGGGACATGTTCTGGTGAACATGTCCCACTCGTTAAGTTGCATTTTTATCATTTAACACTATTTTACCATTTATTCTCCCAGTCTTTGGCTTATTTTGAAGTGATTCTGATTTAATTCCTTGTCTGTTCTTAGTTCTTAGGTTTGCTCTTATTTTGAAGTATTTCCTGGTTTGTGTTTCTGCGCAGTTTAATTGTAGTTTCATTTCCTATTTTCCGTCATGATCCTGTACTTTGTTTTCTGTTCCATAATTCTGTTCCCTCAGCTGCCTTGTGTTTTGTAATTATTAGTTTCCTTTATCAGTGAGTGCAAACTGCACTCCCTGTTATGGTTCAAGCGCAGATCTCGTCCGCGCTCTAGCCTTGCACCCTTTTCGGCCATCTGACGGCTGTGTGCCCCTTTTGGCTCTCCGAGCCTTTATTGTGACAGCGCTCGGAGGGGCTTCCGGCTGTCAGACTTGACAGCTGAGCGTCATTTTGCCTTATCAGCGGCTTTCCACTTAAGAGGGCAGCTAAGAACGAAAAGGCGCGGCAGTCTCTTCAAAAGCTTTTCCTTGGTCAGACGTTATTGAGCATCCCGCTGTTCAGACGTAGACTATCCTTCATCTATATCCGTAAGTGTGTCTCCTTGTGTATCCATTTTCCGTTGTCATTGACTGTATTTTGTTGTAGTGTGTTTTAGCCCCCAGTGGCTTGTTATTTTGTTCCCTTTCCTTTTCCTTTAATAAAACCGTGCAAACTCACTGGTGATTTGTGGCGTCTTATGATGGGTCATGAGGGCCATCCATGACAGTAGACTGCCGCCAGACTGAGACGCCTGTCGCCGTGAGTTTTGCCAAGATTGGACTTGTTTTGCCCTGTCTGGGTGCCTGTGCGCTGGGAGATTATGTCATCATTCAGGGGCTGCGTTCACAGCCTGGGCTATGAGCTGGTGGAGGGCCTCGACTACATAGATGGAACGCTTTTCACCGCAGGGCTCTATGACACTGCCAGCGATGTACGCCGGCACCTGGACCTCACTGAGGACATTATTCATCGCCTTCCCCGCTACTCCAACCACCCGGAAGTCACGACGAGGAAGGCAGATATCGCTACACACCAGGAGAGACTCCGTGAGCTGGAGGGAAACTCCGGCAGGAAGACAAAGGGAATGCACCATCGCTCCTCACTTCAGGATCCCGTTCCTGTCCCTGATCCGGTCCAGGAGTTTGCACCACCCTGGGGTCATCCCCGAACGAGCGTGATGTCAGTCGGGATTCCCCCAGAGAGGTTGCAGCTGACAGAATCTCCATCTGGGACCGAGTGGCTGGAGCTCGCTCCTCCGGCCACCCCGCATAAATCATGAAGCACGTGACGTCAGCGGTCAGACTGGTAGAGAGGAATCCTGAGCTGAGTAATTATCCGGAATACGCTGACCTGCTCACCTCCATTTCCACACAGGAACGGTGTTTTCCGAACCTCACCTTCGCCTCGCCATCAGCCAGTGAACGTCATCGCCACGCTCCCAACAAGCCTCAGCGGGAACCCCGTCTGGATCCAGTTCCGGGTCGTCGCAAGGACTCAAGCTCTCTGACAGCTGCCGCTCCTGCGTCTCGTCAGGAGGGAATTCCCGCAGCCTCTCCCCCCGGGTCATCTTTCCCTGCTGTCCCGTCAGCTCATCGTGCCCGGATCGTCTCGACTGTCGTCCCCTCCTCCTCGACATCTTCTCCGGCTGCTGTGAGTGTTTTGAGTCCTGCTCCAGCGAAGCCCGTTATTGGACCATCGTGAGCGGCTCCTCCTCGTCCTCCCAGGTGGCCCTCCTTCACCAGCCAGTGGGGAAAGGGAGAAACAACATCCACTACAGCAGGCACCATCCATCCTCCAGGAAACAGGCAAGTGCAAGTTCATGTTTCTCCCCGTAGTTGTGATTTGTCTTGTCTGACTCCTGGGGGTGGAGTTCGGGGTTCGCAGTCCCCCGAGCTCCCACCACCTGCTGTAGGTTTTGACATTAAACCTGCTGCCTCTGTGTCTCCCTCCGATGAGCGGTCCACAACGCCAGGCCTACGTCGCCAGACAAGGAGGGGGCATGCGGTTCTGGAGAGCCTGGTTCCAGCCCCACAGCCATGTCATGGGCAGAGGAGGAGAGCGGACTGCAGGGTGGAGCCTGCGCCAACGACGAAGCGTCCCCGGGTCTCCACAGATGAGAGGTTCGGTCCAGCGGGTTGAGGGTCCCCTGCCACCACGCCATGCGGGTCGTCGGCGTGGACGTCAGTGCCGGATGGTCCTCAGGCTGCGGAGACCATCATGCTGGCTGCGGAGCCCACCGTAGCCAAGTGGGAGCCAGACGACGACCTTCTTCGTCCTGAGCCTGGATCATCGAAGTCCTGGACAGCGACAGAACCCGAGTGCAGGCAAGTGCTCTACCTTGTTTTCCTTCTTTCAATTTTGGAGCATTTTTGCCTGTCTCTCGGGGAGATGAGCCAGGGGCAGCCGTCTGCTGCACCTGAGCTCGTCTCGCTGGGCTGTCGCTACCAGTGATTCTGATCCTGGTTCTTTCCTTTCTCCTGAGCCTTCTCCCAGGGTCACCGGTGCGGAGCCAATCCCGGTCGCTGTACTGAAGGTTTCGGGTTCGGGGTTGGAGGTCTTTACTGGTGCTGTGCCGACCTAGTTGTGGTCCATCGTGGGTGCAGCCAAGACCCAATCGGGGTCCATCGCGGGTGCAGCTGTGACCCAATCGGGGTCCATCGTGGGTGCAGCACCGGTGTGGTTCAAGGTCGGTGAAGGAACTGCAGACCCTCTGCCACCTGACACTGAACTGGCTCATCGTCATCATCATCTTCTTTGTCCTCATCGTCACCGTCTTCATCATCCCAGCTCATCTCTACCAGGGGCCGTTGGGGTTCTCAAGATTCGGTCCGGCTCTCCCTCATCATTCCCCTCTCCAGGGAAGGGGTCTTAAATTTTCCCCCTATGGTCCTGGTGGCTGCGGGATGTGGGTCAGCCGCCGGGTGAGCTGTTTCGCTGGTTCGACGTTCTTGGTCGGCCACCCGAAGTACGGTGCTTTCTACTACAGAGGGGCTGAGTAGGAAGATCAGAGAAGGCAAGGACAGCTTCAGGAAGAAGATGGAGGACAAGCTGCAACAGAGCGACATCAGTGAGGTCTGGAGAAACCTTAAAACCATCTATGAGCTCCAGAATACCTCCTCCCAGGCCATGGGGGGCAGGGAGTGGGCGAACAATCTGAACCTGTTTTTTAATAGGTTTGACCAACCGCCCTCCCCCCCGACTGCACAACAACCACTGCTGCCTCTAAAGACATTGAGTCCTGCTGCCCACACCCCACTCCACCAACACCCCCCACTCCCAACACACAGCCCCCCAACCTGACCCTCACTAAGACCAAGGTGAGGACGGAGCTGAGAAAGATCAAGGCGAGGAAGACCTCGGGACCGGACGGCATCAGTGCAAAGCTCCTCAAGTCCTGTGCAGATCAGTTGTGTGGGATTGTGGAGCTCATCTTCAAACTGAGCCTGAAGCTGGGGAGGGTACCACAGTTGTGGAAAACATCTTGTGTGGTACCTGTACCAAAGACCTCCCGCCCCAAAGACCTGAACAGCTACAGACCAGTGGCCCTGATGTCCCACATTATGAAGACCCTGGAGAGACTGCTCCTTGCTCACCTCCGCCCCCTGGTGGGACCAGCGATGGATCCACTCCAGTTCGCCTACCAGCATGGCATTGGGGTGGAGGATGCAGTGATCTTCCTCCTTCACCGTTCTCTGTACCACCTGGAGAAGCCTGGGAACATGGTGAGGATCATGTTCTTTGACTTCTCCAGTACTTTCAACACCATCCAACCGATGATCCTGAAGGACAAGCTGCTGTGCGCAGGGGTGGACCAGCACCTGTCATCATGGATCCTGGACTGCCTCACTAACCGGCCACAGTTTGTGAGAACCCGGGACTGTGTGTCCGACATGATCATCGGTAGCACGGGGGGCCCCCAGGGAACGGTTTTGGCTCCCTTCCTGTTCACCCTTTATACTGCGGACTTCTCACACAACACAACACACTGCCATCTACAGAAGTTCTCTGACGACTCTGCGATCATCGGCCTCATCTCCAACGGAGATGAAGCTGAGTACAGAGGACTTATCCAGGACTTCGTGGACTGGTGCCATAGGAACTGCCTCCAGATCAACGCAAGGAAAACTAAGGAGCTGGTGGTGGTGGACTGCCACAGGCAAGGACAACCCCTCACAGCACCAGTAGACATACAGGGAACAGACATCGAGATGGTAACATCCTACAAGTACCTGGGTGTTCATCTGAACAATAAACTAGACTGGTCACACAATACCGACGCACTCTACAAGAAGGGACAGCGCAGGCTGTTCCTACTGAGGAGACTTCAGGTCTTCTGGTGTACAAGGGGCACTGCTGAAGACATTCTACGACACAGTGGTGGCATCAGCCATCACTTTTGGAGTGGTCTGCTGGGGCAGTGGCATTACACAGCCGATATCAAGAGACTGAACAAACTAACTAACTAACTAACTAACCTGCACTTATATAGCGCTTTTCTAGTCACAAAGACCACTCAAAGCACTTTCATTAATACTAACCCTCTATTCTAAGGGCCTATAGGAAACAGATATCTAGGGACAATTTAGAACAGCCAATTAACCTAACATGCATGTCTTTGGCATGTGGGAGGAAACCGAAGAAATCCCGGAGTAAACCCATGCAACACGGGGAGAACATGCAAACTCCACACAGATCACTGTTTGGTCGGGGGCTGGGATCGAACCCACGATCCCACGATCCCCACAATCCCCCGGCCAAGGGTAAACTGTGCTGCCGCAGTGCTAACCACTGCGCCACCGTGCAGCCGTGATCAAGAAAGCTAGCTCTGTCCTGGGACAGCGCCCTGACCCAGTGGAGGAGATAGGAGAGAGAAGGATGGTGGCTAAATTGTCATCTCTGCTGGAGGCCGAGTCCCACCCTATGCAGGACATTCTGAACGCACTGAGGAGCTCATTTAGCAGCAGACTACATCATCTTAGGTGTGCAACGGAGAGGTTTCGTAGGTCCTTCCTACCTACGGCTGTAAGACTGTATAACCTAAGCAGGGCTGCTCACAGAGATAGCAAAAAAAAAAAAATAAAAAATGACGACCTAATAGTATTGAATGCAAAAGACGCAATAGACTTACACAATGGTCCCCTCCAGTATATACAACTAGGACATTATCGGTCGCTACGGAGGGTGACAATATGTATGGGTACATATTCATACTATGTAGGATAACTAAGTAGACGGTTATGCTGTTGATTCCATCTTGCTACAATGCTCCACACTTTGTATATATATATTTATATATTTAAGTGTATGTATGTATATCCACTGCTCTTATTTATATCTTCCGTATCTTCTTAATTATTGCTTTGAGTGTTGCTATCCCTGTGCTGTTGCAATCCTAGAATTTCCCCATTGTGGGTCTAATAAAGGCTTATCTTATCTTATCTTACTGGGCGACCTGGTTCGGCCGCCGGCGGTTCTGACTTTCCAGGCCTGGGACTGGGGTAGGCCGCCCGAACATTTACTTTTTCCTTTAATCGCCATGTGGCCATTGGACGCAGGGAGACCACCAGAACAGTTCTGGCCTTATTGGACTCTGCCTGCCGTCATCCCCGGGTGTCACTTATTTTCATTTAATATTAAGGTCACTCGGGTGCATTGTTTTTTGCTCTGTGTCGATCTGTGTATTTAGTGCTGTGTAGTGTTTTTTTTTTTCTTCTCCCCTCCCCTGTCTGAGGGATGATTTGCATCTGTCACGTTATGTTGTATAGGCCTGTGTTGTCAGTTTTAGGTCCCCGACTATCATTTGCATCTTTTTTGCCCTGCTCTGTGTATTTTCTGCGCGTTATGGAGTATTGTGTTTTTCTGTTAACCATAGTCTGTAATTGCTTCATTTGTGCCCTGTTCAATGTATCATTTGTGCGTTATGGAGTATTTTGTTTTCCTTTTAACCATACTCTGTAATTGCCTCATTTGTTCCCTGTATCCGTCATGTTTTTTTTTTTTCCTCTCTTGCTGGTTCTCGCCCCCCAGGCCTTTTCCCCCATCCGCCCACCCTGGGGGGGATGGGGGGGCTTGGGTGTCATACGGCGCTCGTAGTTCGCCCCTCGGGGGGGAGGTACTGTTATGGTTCGAGCGCCGATCTCGTCGGCGCTCGAGCCATTCACCATTTTCGGCCATCTGACGGCTGTGTGCCCCTTTTGGGTCTCCAAGCCTTTATTGTGACAGCGCTCGTAGGGGCTTCCAGCTGTCAGACTTGACAGCTGAGCGTCATTTTGCCTTATCAGCGGCTCTCCACTTAAGAGGGCAGCTGAGAATGAAAAGGCGTGGCAGTCTCGTCAAAACCTTCTCCTTGGTCAGACATTATTGAGCATCCCACTGTTCAGATATAGACTATCCTTCATCTATATCTGTAAGTGTGTCTCCTTGTGTATCAATTTTCCGTTGTCATTGACTGTATTTTGTTGTAGTGTGTTTTAGCCCCGCATGGCTTGTTATTTTGTTCCTTTTCTGCTCCTTTAATAAAACTATGCAAACTCACTGGTGATTTGTGGCGTCTTATGATGGCTCGTGAGGGCCATCCATGACACTCCCATGCGGCAGCATTACGTCTCCCTCCAGTTTATCGTACGTCTGTGAGTGTTAGTAGCCAAGACGGCTCCTGTTTTGTTCTCAGCCCCCATGCTGCATTGTTTCGTACTGTTGATAATCAATCTTGTTCTTGCACCTGAAGTCTTGCTCACCTTAAGGAGACATCCATTCTGCCTACCAGAGGTCGCATCTGACAGACTTTAGTGGCTCCAAAACATTCTACCTCTACTAAAACAACAAAAATGTGCATACATTATAAATGAATATCTTCATATTGTGGACAGCATATTATTCCTCCTGAGGATAATCAGAATCAGAATCAGAATCAGAATCAGCTTTATTGGCCAAGTATGCACAACACACACAAGGAATTTGACTTTGGCTAAAAACTTGCTCTCATTGTTCAGGTGGAGGATTTAAATAAGGATTCAATGACAACAGAGTATGTACAGTAAATTACAGTCTGTCCACGTTTCTATAAAAGGATGCAAATATATACAGGAATATATGCAGTTATTTACTCAGACTAACCACACTTTGCAGAAATATATGAAAAAATATACAGTCACACAGTATTTCAATGTGAACTCAGATTCAGTGATATAATGTGAATGAAGTAAAAAGCAGTGTGAGAGTTATGTGCAATGTAATAATGGATGAAAAGTCATGAGTACAGCAACAGGTAGGACTAGGTGAATGTTAGGAGTTCATCAGAGTGATGGCTTGAGGAAAGAAACTGTTCCTGTGACGGGTGGTTTTGACCTTCAGTGATCTGTAACGACGACCAGAAGATAGAAGTTCAAACAGTTTGTGGCCGGGGTGTGATGGGTCAGCACAGATGTTTCCCGCCCGTTTCCTGGTTATGGACCGATATAAGTTCTCAATGGAGGGTAGGTCAGTACCACTGATCCTCTCCGCAGACTTAATGATCCGCTGCAGTCTGGTCTTGTCCTGTTTAGTGGCAGATCCAAACCAGACAGTGATGGAAAAGCAGAGGACAGATTGGATGATGGTGGTGTAGAAGACAACCAGCAGCTCCTGAGGCAAATCAAACTTCTTGAGCTGACGCAGAAAAAACAACCTCTGCTGGGCCTTTTTCCGGACAGTGTCTATATGGGAGGACCACTTCAGGTTCCGGGAGATTGTGGTACCCAGAAACTTGAAGGAGTCCACAGTGGACACTGTGCTGTTGAGGATGGTGAGTGGGGGGAATGAAGGGGGGTGTCGCCTGAAATCCACAGTCATCTCCACCGTTTTGGCTGGGTTAAGTTCAAGATGGTTCTGGCTGCACCGGAGGATCAGCTGCTCCACCTCCCGCCTGTATGCAGACTCATCATCATCCCGGATCAAACCGATGACTGTGGTGTCGTCCGCAAACTTCAGGAGCTTCACCGAAGGGTCCTCTGAGGTGCAGTCATTGGAGTAGAGGGAGAAGAGCAGTGGGGAAAGGACACATCCTTGGGGGGCGCCAGTACTAATTTTTCGGGAGCTGGATGTAAATCTCCCTAGCTTCACCTGTTGCCACCTGTCAGTCAGAAAGCTGGAGATCCACTGGCAGGTGGAGGGGGGCACCTTGAGCTGGAGGAGTTTCTGATGAAGAATGCCTGGGATGATGGTGTTGAACGCTGAGCTGAAGTCGACAAACAGGATCCTGGCGTACGTCCCCGGGGAGTCGAGGTGTTGCAGGATGTAATGTAGTCCCATATTCACTACATTACATCCTGCAACACCTCGACTCCCCGGGGACGTACGCCCAGGGTAAAGAAATACATATTAAACCATATCAATAAAAGCATTCCAAACCCATGAGTCCATTCAGCTCCAGCCCATAATTTCCAATAGCTGGTGTTATCTGTGGAGAAAAATAAGTTGGTTCATAGGAATTTATTTTTCTTTTTATTTTAGTCCTCAGGTGAGTGCTTCTGCATTTGTCTATTGGAGGGCAATGTTGGACTTTCTCAATTTGGGAGCTAATGTTGTAAATATGTGCAAGTTTTATTGCTGTCTGGAATCCATATCTGGTCTGTGTCACTGCCTTTATTTGTGAAAAAACAAAGCTATAAACTGTCAGTTGAGATTTTGTCAGACAGGACTTACCAGGGTAAAGTCAGTTTGGGTCTTGGAAAAAAGTGTCTGTGGCTGAAATTTGAGACAAAGGAATTTTCCCCAGTAGAGAGAAGTAAACTCATTTCAACATTATGCATTCTTGTATGATGCCTATAGACTTTCAAGCTTGTTAGAATTGTACAAACTGTGTTTAGCTTATATACAGCATGTCTGTTTATATTTAAATAAAAGGCTGTACCTATTTCCAATTTTCCTCATAAAATATAAAGAAATTAGGGATGACTCAAGAATATTGTACCATATATTTATGTACAGTATAGTTCTGTTTTGTTGTGGTTTGTGTGCGCATGCGTGTGTGCGTTTCCAGGATTAACAACTGGAAATTAATGTTAACCCCCTTTTTATTTCACACTCATCCCTAAGCTCATCCTCCACTCAAACACTGGCATGCTCTTGCTCTGTATCATGTAAAATCGTACAAGCAATTTTCAGCAGAACGAGTTGCCCAGATTTTGAGCAAGCATGGTGATACAATTCAACAGTCAGATAAGCAGGAGTATTCTTATGGAAAGTGACAAGGCTTTTTTGTTAAAATGCTGCACACCAGAGTAAAAAAAAAAAAAAAATAGAAGTCTGCTGAATGCAACAGTAATTTAGTCCAATAGGGTGGAGGAGATAGAGGGAAACAATGCCAGGTGCTACCCTCCTCACCATCAGAACACCAATAGAAGATTCTAATTGAATATACTGTACTATAGATAAAACCTGCTGGTATTTGCTGTAATGTACCTGACAGAATTTATCCAACAAGTTTATTGCTTGTGGCATGAATATTATATTCCTCCCTGTTTCCTCCCTAGGGCAAAGTACACAAATACTGTTATGTCTGTAATTACCTGCTGAACAGAAGAGGCGAGGTGACTGGGAACACAGCTTTATTGAGCTCACTTTCATTGACAGCCACTGACAGATTTTCCGCTAAGCTCAGGTGAGAACAGAGACTGATAAGATGGCCGATACGGCCTTATATAGGGCAGGGCAGAGGCGCCATCTGGCGGTGTGTGTCCATCTTACACTTTCATATATCACATTTTCTCCCCCTTTAAAAAAAGTCCAAAATGACTCATTCCCCAATGTGGGACCTGAATCATGCACTAATAAACGAAAACAAATATTTCTAAATAGCCTAACACATTCACCCAACAAAACTAAAATAGGGAGGACGGGTGGACTGCCGTCATGCCCACATGGCAAGGTGGATTATTCTGCCACCTGCAAGGGTAAATTAGAGTCCATTAATAAATAAAATTGCATGCCATGTTCCAAAACTAAAACAAACAAAAAAAAATAATCCCTTAAATAACATTCTTAAAACCCTTTTTCAGTCCGGATTTCATAATACAACAGTGCCCTCGCTGTCTACGTCACAGTTCGGCACCTGTCATGTGATGTGTTATGTGATGTGGCCATAAACCATAAAAAATGGCCAGTTGTACTAAGTATTCCACATCACAAGGTGGCAGACACGAATGATTTACTGCTCTTGCCTTGGAGGACTGATGTCTCCCAAAGAACCACCTGAAAACCTCACTTCTGGGGCACCAAAGAAGAAGAGAATTTAAACAAATGTTGATGTGCTCCATTGCAACACGGAGGAGGCATTTGCCCCCAAATTTGCTAACTATGATTATAAAATGAGATTTTTTATTTTTTTTTATTTTTTTTTTACCTTTTGAAGGTAAATATCTACATTTTGCTATAACAGAGGGTGGCTGAAGCTGGTTAATTTTCATCTGCCATTGACTGCAGCTCCATGTGACTGGATAGAACAATCGCGCCGGTTCCGTGTCATCATATACGATAAATTGCGGTGGAATAAAAGCGAAATTGAAGAGTTTCTGGATGTGGAAGAGAAAGCGGAAATGACCGACAGAAGACAAAATAATGACCAGGATGACGAAAATGGATGAAACAAGTGCCTGACAAATTTCTTTGTTTACATTGTACTGATTTTCTGATTCATATACTTTGAAGATAACAAAAAAAAAAAAAAAAGCAAAAAACGGTGACAAAAAACAATACCATCCTTTGTGTAAGTATGTCCAAAGTCCACTTCTGACCGAAAGTTATATAATTCAATATGGCTACAGTTGCATTATGCAAATTAGATGCATAAATTTACTCCTATCTCAAACTTTTGATCATATTCTACATCTTTCTAATTGAAAGTAAGCCATTATATTGTAGTGATATTTAATAAAGTATAGTGTAATAAGGTACAGGAATTATTTTTTTATTTAATAGTGGGTGTGCGAGGGGACAGAGTTAAACTGTCACTCCAACACTCACTAAATAAAATAGGAAAGCACTCATAAAAAGGGGGCATCAGTTCTAAAAGAACAACTTGTTAATGAATTAATTTCAATTAATTAATTTCTGTACCTTCAATTACTTAATGAATCAGTCTCAAAATTTAGTGAGTTCTTTTACTGTCATGACCCAGAAAACATACATGTAAAGGAAAAATGCTTCAACTTCTCTCGTTTACAAATTTTATTAAATGAAACTCATTCAGGTTACATGACATGGCATTCAAATGATGGATACACAGTGTACTGTCCTCACTAAGTTGTAAGAACTAGCTAGACAGCAAGTTAAACTTTTCTTCATTGGTGATTTATTTCTTGACAAGCAGACTTCAACATCACAGCTTCAGAAGATAAAGTGAAACTAAAAATGAAACAAGTAGGAGACTAATTAAATTCTGTAACGTTTCTACATAAGCTAGCACTTAAAACACAACCTAGAAAAGGTAACTAATGACCTTGGCATTCATTACAGTGGTTAAGCTATGCTATTGCTAACACTTAGCTACCATTAACATATGTTCAAAAAATCGTTTTTTCTACATTTACTTTTAACAGTTTCTAAACAACATAAATCATGAAATTATCTTCCATAACAAATACTAAGAACATAAAGAATGAATACATACAAGGGATGCATCTGCTGGGGCTATGAAAAGCGAATTTTTTAGGAACTCCTTCCTCTGAATGGCAACATGACTTTGCCCTTGGTCCAACTGACATTTTACTTCCTACTTCCTGTTTCTAACATTATGACATCACTAGTCAAATTAAAAGTACTTCCTATTGCATGAACTTACATTGAATAAAAGTCCCAAATTCTGCCAGAAGGCAGCACACTCCCCGTCTGACCTTAAAGGTCACTACCCACCAATAAATGTCTCTGGCCTGAAGTTTCAGTCTTTTGGCAGCAGAAGAATTACTTCTGACACCGGCCTCTGGAACAGCTTGGATTCCTTGCCTGCTGTCTTCAGCTCGACCTTCCTTACTCTGCCGTCCCTGCCAGGGACGACCGCTGTAATCCTCGCCATGGGCCACGCATTACGTGGAACTTGACGGTCCTTCAGGAGCACGATGTCTCCTTCTTTGACATCCCGTCGTGCTTCCCTCCACTTCCGTCGGGGCTGAAGAGTGGGAAGGTACTCCTGTCGCCAGCGACGCCAGAAACAGTCTGCAAGGGCTTGCACCTGTCTCCATTGTCTGCTGAGAAGATCCTTTCCCGCGAATTCCCCGTATGGTGGAGGAACTCCCACCTTCTGGGTGAGAATCATCGCAGGAGAGAGCACGAAGGGTGACTCTGGGTCTGTGGAGACCGGAACAAGGGGTCTGGCATTGAGTATTGCAACCACCTCAGCCATGAGAGTGTTCAAGACGTCGTGAGTTAGCTGGACATTCTCCTGCAGCAGGATGGCATCCAGAATCCTTCTTGAGAGGCCTATTAAACGCTCCCACGACCCTCCCATATGTGACGAGTGAGGTGGGTTGAACACCCAAGAACACCCTTGCTGGCTCAAGAACTGCTGGACTGAAGTGTTTTGACTGAGTCCCAATTCCTTTGCAGCGGCAACAAAGTTTGTTCCGCAGTCTGATCTTATTTGCTTAGCAGGTCCCCTTATCGCGAAGAATCTCCTTAGTGCATTGACACAACTGGAAGTGTCCAGGGAGTCGATGAGCTCAATATGCACGGCTCGGGAGCTCATGCAACAGAAGAGCATCGCCCATCTCTTGCCTTGGGCCTGTCCACCTCGCGTGCGCCTTGAGATGACTGGCCAAGGTCCGAACACATCCACTCCCACATAGGTGAAGGGTGGGCATGTGTGTAATCGTTCCGGAGGTAAGTTGGCCATGAGTTGTTCCTCTGTTCTGCCGCGTAACTTTCGGCAAACAACGCACTTGTGCAGCTCTGAGGCGATAAGCTTTTTTCCGCCTATGACCCAAAAGCCTGCAGCTCACAGGGCCCCTTCTGTAAAGTGTCGTCCTTGATGCTTGACATCTTCATGACACTGGCGCACTAGCAGCAGGGAAACATGACTGTTCTTGGGCAAGATGATGGGGTTCTTTTCCTGACTGCTCAAGTCAGCATGCTTTAGTCTGCCGCCAACACAAATCAGGTCTTCTTCAAGAACAGGTCTGAGTTTCTGAAGAGAACTGTCCTTGGCTACAGTTTTTCCATTTTCAAGTGCTGTTAATTCCTTAGAGTAGGCCTCTTCCTGCGCTGCTCTGATGATGGTGTGTCTAACTTGGGACAGCTCATCTGGAGTATGCGGGAGGTTGCAGTAGTGCCATCCTTTGCACTGACTGGACTTGTGCTTGTAAGATTTAGCAATGTGGATGAGTAGAGCAATTGCCCTAGTGAGAGAGCGCATTGATGAGAACCGCTGGAAACGTGCGGCATTGAGGCCTCTGTTTAGACTGTGAGTCAAGAGGCTACTCACTTCAGGGCATATCTCTCCATCCAATTCTGGGTTGAGAAGCTCAAAGACTTCCTTTGAGTCTTCATCAGGTGGACTGGGTTTGTACAGAAGGTCTGGTCCGATGAACCATGTGGTCTGTGCCAGATGTGATGCCGCAACTGCCCGCGAAGCGTTGTCTGCGGGGTTGTCTTCCGTACTGACATAGTGCCACTGGTCAGGTGTTGAGAACTGACGTATTCTGCGTACTCGGTTGTGGACGTATACATAGAAACGTTTCGTTTGATTGTAGATATAGCCAAGAACTACCCTGCTGTCACAGTAGAACTTGACCTCATCAAGCTTCAGGTCCAGCTCGTCTTGTATGAGCTCAACAACTTCTACGGCTAATACTGCGGCACACAGCTCTAGCCGGGGAATTGTTGGTTCTGACTGTGGAGCCAGTTTAGCTTTCCCTAGGATGAATCCAACTTGGATTTCTCCATCAGCTTGTGTAGTCTTCAGATATGCCACCACTCCAATGGCCTTGGTGCTTGCGTCGGAGAACACACATAGCTCTGTGTGCTCACCCTTGGAGAGGGATGTCGTAGTGTATGCGCGTGGGATGTGCAGCTGGTTTAAATCATGCAATGACGTTCGCCATGATTCCCATTGTTTCAGCTTTTGTTCTGGGAGCGGTGCATCCCAGTCACACATGTCAACACTGAGTTCTCTGAGCAGACTTTTGCCTTCAATGGTCACTGGCGCAACCATGACTAGCGGATCAAAGATGCTGTTCACCGTAGACAACACTCCTCTGCGAGTGAAGGGCTTCTTCTCTTGTGAGACAGTGAATGTGAATATGTCTGTTGTGGTCTCCCACAATAGTCCCAAGCTCCGTTGCACAGGTGTAGCTTCGCCACTGAAGTCAAGGCTCTTTAGGACTGCCCTGTCTTCTGGTGCGAAGGCTTGAAGGACGACGTCGCTATTTGAAGCGAACTTGTGGAGCCTCAGGTTTGATTCGCTGAGTGAGGCCTGCGTTCTACGCAGGAGGCTGATGGCGTCAGCGTCGGTGGGTAGGCTGATGAGTCCGTCATCGACGTAGAAATGACGTTCCACAAATTGTACAGTGTCCGCTCCATGTTTGTTCGCACCTTCTTGGATGGCCCTCCTCAGACCGTAGATGGCCACAGATGGGGACGGACTGTTGCCAAAAACATGGACTCTCATCCTATAGTCGATTACGTCCTTGGACATGTCATTGTCTCTGTACCACAAGAAACGCAGGTACTTCCTATGGTCGTTGCGAACTAGGAAGCAGTGGAACATCTGCTGTATGTCGGCGATCACTGCAACTTGTTCCTTCCGAAAGCGGATCAGAACCCCAATGAGTGAGTTATTGAGGTCAGGTCCCGTCAGGAGAACGTCATTCAGAGATGTTCCTGAATACTTCGCACTGGAGTCGAATACAACGCGAATGTTCCCAGGCTTTTGTGGGTGGTAGACTCCGAAGGTTGGGAGGTACCAACATTCTTCATTGTCTTCCAGTGGCGGAGCCACTTCTGCATGTTTCTTCTCTAATATTTTCCCCATGAACTCCAGGAACTGTTGTTTCATCTCCGGTTTCCTTCGTAGCGTCTTCTCCAGAGCGGCGAAGCGGGTGAATACTTGTTCACGGTTGTTAGATAAGCGCTGCCGGGGGACCCTAAAAGGTAGCGGAGCGACCCAGTTGTTTGACTCGTCTCTGTAGACTTCTTGGTCCATAATCTCCAGGAAGATGGTGTCCTCCATGGACGGGGCAGGTCTGTTATCATACTCGGTCTCTTTGAAGACTTTCCTTCCAAGGGTATCCAGTGATAGCTTTGTGGACTTACTCCTCTGCTCCCCGCCATGAGACACGGTCTGAGTCAGCTTTATGGAGGCTTTGCAAGGTGTGAGCATAGAGGGACGGCCATTCTCCAGCACATTGGTCTTGAATGTCCCCACGACTGGTTTATGTGCACCCCCTAAGCACACATCTCCAACAAGCACCCAGCCTAGCTCCAACTTTTGTGCGAAAGGAGCATCTGGGGGTCCGCTTACTTGCTGCCAGACCTTGTGCGCTCTGACGAGATCTCTGCCGAGCAGGATAAGTATCTCCGCATTGTGGTCAAGCTCAGGTATGTATGGTGCTACACCCCTGAGGTGTGGATGGTGGCGGGCCGCGTCAGGTGTCGGTATTTCAGTGCGATCATTGAGTATTTCATTGCACTCAATTAGAGGTGGAAGTGGTAGGCTGGTTTGGCCATCCAGAGATTCGACCTGGAATCCTTCAGCCTTCCGGCCTGACGTCTCCACCAGCCCCGCACAGGTCTTTAGTGAGTAAGGGAAAGACTGGCCTTTGATGTTAAAGAGCTCAAAGAAGTCAGACCTGACCAAAGAACGATTGCTTTGGTCGTCCAGGATTACGTACATGTTAGTTGCCCTCTCACGTTGACCTTCAGGATATACTCGAACCAGACAAATCTTTGAGCAGGATCTTGCTGTTCGGCCTGGACCACAAATCTGTGTACAGCTAGAATTGATGACTGTGCTGTCACCGGCTGGCCCATCTTCCTCCCCGCCATTGTCTGATGGTGGTGGAGGCCCTTTCGCAGCTTGAGGTGGTGGACCTGGGTGCATGGCAGCATGGTGACGGTCACTACCACACTCTGTGCACTTCACAGTTGCTTTACAGTCTTTAGCGAGATGACTTGCGGACGTGCAGCATTTGAAACACATCCCGTTGTCTTTGAGAATACTCTTCCTCTCTTCAAGCATCTTTCCTCTGAATGTTCTGCACTTCCTGAGTGGGTGTGGTTTGTTGTGAATGGGACAATTTTTTTCTGACCCTTCAACTTTTTTCTCAGGTATATCTGCTGGCGGATCTTTACCTGATGAAACCTCTGTCTTATGAACTGATATCTTGCTTCCTAAGTTGCGTGAGGGTGCCTTGTCTGATTTCAAACTGCTGCTGCTAGCAGATGGTAGGGCAAAGCTGGGATCATTCCTTCTCCATGCTTCGTGACAGATGAAATCGGCAAAGACATCAAATGGAGGGAAATAGCCTTTGTTCTTTTCTTTAAACCTTGAGCCTATTGCGAGCCATTTCTCTTGAAGCCCATAGGGGAGTTTTTCAACAATGGGCCCAATTCCCCTGGCTGTATCCAGGTATGCCAGTCCTGTGAGGTAACCTTCTCCTCTATCACCCTGTAGCTCCATGAGGAGATCGCCTAGGTCCCTCAGTTTCCCGTAGTCTTTTGCAGATATTTTTGGGAATTCGTCCAGTCGTTTAAACAGAGACTTCTCCATGACTTCAGGTGCAGCATAACACTGCTGGAGGCGCTCCCAGGCCTTCTCTAGTGCTACGTCTGGGCGCCCTACATGCACAGAGCGAATGCGTTTTATGTGCTTTACTGACTCTGGCCCGAGCCACTTAATAAGCAGATCCAGCATTTCAGTGCCTGTGAGTCCCAGGCCAGCAGTTGCATTATCGAATGATGACTGCCATGCCATGTAATTTTCGGGTTTGTCATCAAATTGGTAGAGGCTGGTACTCACTAGATCGCGGCGAGCCAGGTATCGTGCCAGGTGTTCTGTTTCAGGTGCCACGCTTGGGGTGGTTGGGACATTGCGAGGAAAGTATGATGGTGCCATTGGGCTTAGTGCTGGTTTCTGAGGGAAATATGCTTTCTTAGGCACATCGGGATGTCCACTTTCTCGATTTGGAATTGTTTGGTTCCCAGTATGAGGTGCGCTCTGATTTGATGCCATACTGAGAAGGGGTTGCCTTTGGGGGGCCTCACCCTGTTGGCGTACATCATCCTCGTTCGGGCCTATTGCTGACAAAGGATGCCATGTAATGTAGCTCTCTTCAGACGCTGCTGCATCGTGTGCTGAGCTAGGGGGAGACACTGGAATGCCTGTTCGGCGCAGTTCAGTTTGTGCTGCAACGTACTCTTTAGTACGTGTTGCAATTTCCTCTTGGAGGACCTCATGTGAAGATGAAATAGACTTAACTGAATTCTCTTGATATTCAGCTGCTGCTGCCTCTTTTTGTTGTTCTAGTGCGCTTAATTCAGCTTCCAGCTTTGCTTTTCCCAACTCTAGATCAGCTCTAACTCGTCCCAGCTCTGCTTCTGTAGTAGCTTTCTCAACTTTTAGCCTTGCTTCTTTTTCTGCATAAGCAGCTCGTACTTTTGCAGCCTCTGCTGCTGCACGCGCCTTGACTGCGGCACTAGATGAAGATGAGCGAGAGCTCCTTGACTTGTGTGTGTGCACTGATGCAGACTTCTCACTCTTTCTTTCTTCCATCTTTCTTGCTAGGTTTTGCTTCTTTCTACTTTAGTTGTTGCGCTCCAGCTGAATCACCCTTTTTCACTGTACTGTCCTCACTAAGTTGTAAGAACTAGCTAGACAGCAAGTTAAACTTTTCTTCATTGGTGATTTATTTCTTGACAAGCAGACTTCAACATCACAGCTTCAGAAGATAAAGTGAAACTAAAAATGAAACAAGTAGGAGACTAATTAAATTCTGTAACGTTTCTACATAAGCTAGCACTTAAAACACAACCTAGAAAAGGTAACTAATGACCTTGGCATTCATTACAGTGGTTAAGCTATGCTATTGCTAACATTTAGCTACCATTAACATATGTTCAAAAAATCGTTTTTTCTACATTTACTTTTAACAGTTTCTAAACAACAGAAACCATGAAATTATCTTCCATAACAAATACTAAGAACATAAAGAATGAATACATACAAGGGATGCATCTGCTGGGGCTATGAAAAGCGAATTTTTTAGGAACTCCTTCCTCTGAATGGCAACATGACTTTGCCCTTGGTCCAACTGACATTTTACTTCCTACTTCCTGTTTCTAACGTTATGACATCACTAGTCAAATTAAAAGTACTTCCTATTGCATGAACTTACATTGAATAAAAGTCCCAAATTCTGCCAGAAGGCAGCACACACAGATTCAAATGATAAACAGGTGTTCAATATCACATCAACTGTTAGTGGATTCCTGAGCATAAAATCTATAGTTAAACCTTTGTGGAACCAAGAGGAAAACAGATTTTATGTTTCAACTGTAATGCAATGGAAGGCTGAAGTATCTAACAACCAGAACGTAATTTTATGGAGAAAAATCCCATAAGCTGATTATCTAAAAAGGAACTTCTGGATTAATCTACAAAAATGAAAGGAGGTTACTTAAAAATGAATAAGAATTTTCCTTCAGTTTATAGCTTTGTCCTATGGCTGAGGGGCTAATTGTACCATGAAGCATTTGGGGCGCTTGCATACGCAGCGACCGGCAGTGGGTGAAAAAAGTTCAACGTCTTTGTATCTGTTTTTATGCACTTTAATGTGTTTTAACGTAATTCTCTGAGCCATTTTTGTCCTTGAAAGTTTGAGGACTATATAACGAAGAGCTCTCTGGTTCCATCAGTATGGATTTCCTTCTTGTTTTTGCACTGTGGTTTCTTTCTTACCTGTTCTTTGTCTGGGACGTCAGCACGATCACGCTGTGAAGAATACAGTATTCCAGAAACGTATTACTGCATTTAAACATGGATAATGCAGTATCTGTGTTTGAGTCTGTGCAGCAACTGCCGGACTTTATTTTAAGAGATTTTCATGGACACAGCGATGAAAAGAGAGACAAGAGGAGGAAACGCGGAAAGCACGGAGGCGTAAGATTAAACCTGAGGAGGTGTCAGCTTAACCGCATTCCTCTTCCTTCCATTATTATGGGTGTCAAGAATCGAAAAACCTCAAAAGACTGTATATTAGTTTGTTACCTCAATAAAGATTCAGGACACGGAATATTCTTTCATGAGTTTTATTTGCCGCAAGGAGCACAGTCAATGGTTAACATTCAGCCAAACAAAAGAGCTGAAGTCCGAAATTTTAAGAACAAAACAGAATTATAAATCAGAATTGGAAAGCAAGATGGCAACAAAGAAACTTGGTTCAGCCTGGGTCAGTATGAAAACTATTGCAGGCCTTCAGAGCACAGAGCGCAGTAATCGTGTGTTTTTAGATGGTTTTAATTAAAACACAGAGCTGGCTAATGCTCTTAATTGTTTTTACGGTTGTTTTGACTCCTTTGATTTTAGCACAGAAACCCAAGATTTGAAACAGAAACTCAAAGACAATCAGCGCTTTAATATTGAGGTGCAGGATGTTAAAAGGGAGTTCTGCGCTGTAAAAGTGAACAAAAGTCAGGCCCCTGATAATATATGTGGGCGCTTGGTAAAGTCCTGTGCACATGAACTGAGTCCTATATTTCATTACATTTTCAATAAGTCCTTACAGACACAACATGTGCCTAAGATCTGGAAAGAAGCCGTGGTTGTTCCCGTTCCAAAATCCAGCTGTCCTAAAACGGTAAACGACTTTAGACCATTTGCTTTGACTTCAATTTTAATGAAAATTTTTGAAAAACTGGTCAGATGTGAGTTCCTAAAGCAGACTGGGCATGCATTGGATCCTCTGCAGTTTGCCTATAGGCCTCACAGAGGAGTGGAGGATGCCACTGTCACTCTGTTTAACATGCTTTATAAACATCTGGATTTTAATGGGACACACGCCAGACTTTTATTTGTGGACTTTTCCTCCGCCTTTAATACAATCCAACCTCATATCTTAGTTGAAAGGCTCCTGCAGCAATTTGATTTGAGCAATAATCTGGTGGGTTGGATTCTGGATTTCTTAACCAACAGGACGCAGAGAGTAAGGGTCAATGGTACATTGTCTGACCTAAAGTGCTCTTCTACTGGCTCTCATCAGGGGTGTGTGTTGTCACCACTACTCTTCATCCTGTACACAAACGTGTCGGAGCAGACATGACAACAGACACATTATAAAGTATGCTGATGACTCAGTTATTGTCAGTCTCCTCCAGGATGGTGAGAGTGGCCACGGCCCAGTAGTTGATGATTTTGTTCACTGGTGTGAGGATTCCTACCTGCAACTGAATACGACAAAAACTAAAGACATGATTATTGACTTTAGGAGGAAAAATCCCAGGCACAAAGTCACTGTACTAAAAGGCCAGACCACCGGATGTGTACAGTCCTACAAATATCTTGGGACGATTATTGATAGTAATTTAAAGTTTGAAGAGAACTGTGAAAGGGTGTGCAAAAAGGGTCAGGAACATTTGCATTGCTTGAGAAAATTTGCACGCTTCCAAGTTGACCGAACCATAATGACAATGTTTTATCAGGCTTTTATTGAATCTGTTTTATCCTTTTTTTTAGTGTCATGGTTTGGTCAGATAAAACTGAAACAGAGGAAATCCTTGGATCAGGTAGTTAGATGGTCCAGTCATTTGCTTGGTGAGCCACAGCTGAGCCTGACATCCCTGTACACCAGACAAGTACAGAGGATGGCTACCTCCATTTTAAATGATGACTCCCACCCTTTGCACTGCCACTTTCAGCTTCTTCCCTCAAGACGGAAGTTTGCTGTCCCAAAAAGTAGAACCCAGCGCTACAAAAATAGCTTTGTCCCTGCTGCTGTCAAAGAGTTGAACAAGCTGTAACAATATATTGCACATAATTTAGGTACCTATTTATTAACTCCATTTTATACTTACTTATTTTTGTCGGATGTCACTTGGGTTCTAAATATTTTATTGTGTTTTAGACCTTTGAGTTTTTAACCTCTATGACTAGTTTTTAACTTTTAATATGACCCTTCTCTCTTACCTCTGGTTTTTCTCCCATCTCTTTGTCTTTTTATATCCTGATTGATGGAGCCTTGAGTATTCTTATCATGTTTATAGTCAGCTTCATATGTGCCTGTGTTTGTGTCTATGTTGAAAGTAATTTGTGGCTTGTAAATATGGATGTCACCAGACTGCAGAACAAATCTACCTACGGGTACAAATAAAGTAATCTGAACCTGAACCTGTGACTTTCCTGACTTCAGGAAAGTCACAACCCCTCTGCCCCCCCTCACCCTCACATGCTCTCCCATCACCACTGCTTATTCCTTCCGCTTCCTAGGCACCACCATCACCAGGGACCTCAAGTGGGAGCCGACCATCAGCTCCCTCATCAAAAAGGCCCAGCAGAGGATCTTCTTCCTGCGGCAGCTGTGGAAGCTCAAGCTACCCACCAAGATGTTAGTGCAGTTCTACACAGCCATCATCGAGTCCATCCTCACCACCTCCATAACCGTGTGGTATGCAGGAGCCACTGCCAGGGACAGACTAAGGCTGCAGCGCGTCGTGCGCACTGCTGAGAAGGTGATCGGCTGCAAGCTCCCATCTCTCCAGGATCTGTACATCTCCAGGACCCGGAGGCGTGCTGGCCGGATCATAGCCGATCCTTCATTCCCTGGTCATGTACTGTTTGCCCCTCTCCACTCAGGTAGAAGACTTCGGTCCATTCAGACTAAAACCTCCCGTCACATGAACAGCTTCTTCCCCTCTGCCATCAGACTGCTGGACACTAAGTGACTTATTGACTCTTGTGCACTATGTACAGCAGCTCAACCAGACTCATGTCAATCATCACTGTTTTCTTCTTGCATTACCGACTGCACTATATGGTTCTTCACATTATCTGCTGCTCGCTAATATATTTAAACTGCTGACTAGTATTACTCATTCTTATTCTACACTTTATTGCATGTATAGTTTATTTCTTTTATTTTATCATGTTTAATGTTGCAGCATTGCACCGAGACAAATTCCTAGTTTGTGTACTACATGAACAATGGCAATAAATCTGATTCGGATTCTGATTCTGAACCTAATCAGTGACAGTAACATTTAATCTATTAAAATATCCTGTTGATAAATTCCCCACTAACCAATATGTAACATTACCACTTGAATTAATCGGAGTAAGACGGGAAACCATAGCCACTGTCACTCCGGCAGTTTCTTCTTCACTCAGTGGAACAGGAATCATGGGTATTGCAGTCTTGTGTGAGTGGGGTAACAATGAACATGTATAGCAAGAAGTGTTGATTCCCAGTCCTCTTACCGAGATCACCATTGTCTGGTACCACAGGTTATGCATGTAATCCACGTATTGTCCATTGTCTGTACTCCGTGGGTTCCTTAACCTTGACTCAAAAAGGGTTCACCACCCCACTTTCATGAAAAGTACGTAGCACAGAATCATCAGTACTTTTGGTGTCATGCTTCTACCCGAGAGAGTATCCACCGAACCTCTATCTTCACCAGGTTTGAGACGATCTCCCTAAATGGAGGGGGCTACTATCACCCCACACACCGAGGTGTGTATCCCCTTTGAGGCTGGACTTACTCAGGGAAGCAAGTTAGTTCACTTTCAGGCACCTGTAGTCTCTTTACATGTGCAAGATGAATCCAAGATGGTCGTTCAGCAATACGTACTGCAGTGGGGGTGGTTAGCAGCACCTGATATGGCCCAAGCCACCTTACTGAGTCCCAACACTGATGATGGTGGTTCTTTATGAAAACATAGTCTCCAGGCTGCAAGGGGTTATCCTGTCCTTCCTGCGGAGTAGAGAGAGTTCTGACAGTATCAACGTATTCCTTAACCTCACATGCTCTTCTTAAATGGCTTGCTAGATCGGCATATTTGTTAGAAGATACCAAAGGTTTTACTTCTGGTAATAAGTATGGCCTGTGGAATGCACATTCAAAAGGTGACAATCCTGTCTTTGCGTCGGGTATAGTATTTATACTCATTTTCACCATTTTTAAGGCTTCTGGCCATGCTTTGCCTGTATCCTTCATAACTTTTGTAAGTGTTTGTTTTATAGTAGCGTTTTTCCTTTCTACAAGGCCTGCACTTTGTGGGTGATAGGCAGTATGAAATTTGATCTTACTTCCTACAGCTTGAGTTAAATCTTGAACTCTTTGTGCTGTAAAATGAGTCCCATTATCTGCATAAATCAGTTCTGGAACCCCAAAGGTGGGTAAAACGTGATTCAATAGAGTTTTACACACGAATGCGGCATTTGCTGTGGATGTGGGATGAATTTCTGTCCACTTTGTAAAGGTGTCAGCCAACACAAGGCAATACTGTAATTTCCCATGCTTACCTAATTCAATAAAATCCATACACCATTGACTAAAAGGCTCTTTTGGTATGGGGAATTTTCCTTGCCTCGTTCTCATTGCTCCTTGAGCATTATTTTGTAAACAAATAATGCACTTTTGGCATGTTGTTTTTACTTCCTTCAAAATGTTAGGACAGAAAAAGTACTTTTCCAACATCCTCAGCATCCCTCCTGTTGACACATGACATGGCCCATGTGTCACCAGGGTAGCCCATTTGTATAATGTGGGTGGCAGAACAATTTTTCCCATCAGGCATGCAAAATATACCTGAATCATTTAGATGTGCGTCAGGGGGAAGGTCCATATTATTTTGACAGTCTTTTAAAACATCAACATCAACGTCATCAATGAAGCAGATGGTTCCTAAAACACCCATAGCAGCACAGTGAGCGGCGCTGTCAGCCAAGCAATTACCGCAGCTAAATAAGTCAGTGCCGTTAGTGTGGGCAGGGTAGTGAATAACTGCCACAGAACGCGGTAACATCAAAGTGTCACATAATTGCAATAACTGCTGTTGATGTTTAACTGGTTTCCTAGTTGAGGTGATAAACCCCCGCAGGTTCCAGGTAGCAGTATGTAGGTGACATGCATTGTAAGCATATTTGCTGTCAGTACAAATAGTTACATCCAGGTTAGTAGCCCATGTAAGTGCCGCAATCAAGGCCAATAATTCAGCCATTTGAGCTGATGCAGGTTGTGGAACATTTTCCACTATCAGGACCTCAGACAGTGTTGTCACAGCATAAGCAGTGGATGTTGACCCATCAGCTCTTTTTAGGGAGGAACCATCAGTAAATAACCACAAAGAATTATGTAAGGGAGTGCTTGCCAGATCAGGGCGAGGCAAATATTGATGTAGGGACTGTTGAACACAGTCATGGTCAAAAACACTGTCATCATTTGATAATGGTAATATGGTGGCAGGATTAAGAGTAGCGCATCGGACAAGTTTAACATGTGGCTGTGATAACAAGGTTATAGTGTATGGCAACAGTCTAGCTGGTGACAACATGGAATGTTTGTCCTGCTGCAAAAGTCCCTCCACAGCGTGAGGAACGTGTACAATCAAAGGATGATAGAGGACAATATCAAGAACAGAGGAAACTGCTATCGCCACTGCAGCCACTGCCTGCACACAAACGGAAACCTGCAGCAACAGAATCTAGTTTTTGTGAATAATAAGAAAGTGGTCTGTATTGCCCAGCATGTATTTGAGTCAGAACTGCAGTCATATGTTATCCTGGACATCACAGAACAAATGAAAATCCATATAATTTGGCAAAGCTAACGCACATACTGTAGTCAGTATGCGTTTCAAATCATCAATAAGTTCTTTATGTTCAGCCGTCAATTCTATGTTGAAGGTTGGCGTAACATTTGAAACTTTCAAAATATCATATAGTGGAGCAGTTTTTTGTGAATAATGTGGGATCCATGCCCTACAATAATTAAAGTTCCTAAAATGGACATTAATTGTTTTTTTGTTTGTGGATACGGGATATTTTGAATAGCTGCAACTCTGTTTGGTTCCATCCTCTTCCCATTTCCACTCAAAAGATGTCCTAGAAACTTCACTTCAGGTTGGCAAAATTGCAACTTATTTCTACTGCATTTGTGCCCTTGTGAATGCAAAAATCTCAAGAGAGCCATTGTGTCTTGTCGACATTGCTCTTCACTGTTAGAAGCCACAAGGATGTCATCAGCATACAAAAGAATTTTGGAGCCACATGGTGGAATAAACTTTGCCAGATTTGCAGTCATTGCTTGTGAAAATATTGTAGGGCTTTCACAATATCCTAGTGGTAGCCTGGTGAAAGTATACCTTTTGCCATCAAAAGTAAACGCAAACCAGAACTGAGAATTTTCATGTACAGGAATAGAGAAAAAGGCATTACTGATATCCACCACCGAAAACCACATACTATCAGCTGGGACACTATTTATCAGCGTGTGTGGGTCTGGCACTTGAGAGGCCCTCGGGACTACTGCAGCATTTACAGCCTGTAAATCCTGCACTAGCCTCCACCCGGCACTTGGTGGTGCCTTCTTCATAGGAAATAATGGTATATTTACTGGGGAGTCAGGGCAGGGAATAATAATTCCACTCTGCTTCATTTGTTCAATTAATGGTCTAATCCCTGTTATTGCCTCTGATTTCAACGGATATTGAGATTTGTATGGTAATACTCCTCCTTTTGAAGAAACTTGGACTGGCTGCACTCGATGCATTAGGCCCACATTGGCTGGGCCATTGGACCATAATGCAGGTGGTAGCTCAGAAAGTTGTCAGTCCGTTTCTCGGCTCATGCATTGTGGGTATTTTTCCTCACCACAATAAAAATGTGTTTGGTATTGCAACCTCATGCTGACTTGCAAACCAGTCTTGTAAAGGTTTTTAGAAGGAGAATATTGAACACCTTTACAGGTAGAGCCTTGCCAATCAATGGCATCCAATCCACTTTTTACCAGATGACCACACAATTCCCAGGGCATGTTTTGTGGTGCCCACAATGACATATTGGTAAAGTATGCTGATGATTCAGTTGTTGTCAGTCTCCTTCAGGATGGTGAGAGTGGCCACAGCCCAGTAGTTGATGATTTTGTTCACTGGTGTGAGGATTTCTACCTGCAGGTGAATACAACAAAAACTAAAGATATGATTATTGACTTTAGGAGGAAAACTCCCAGGCACAAAGTCACTGTACTAAAAGGCCAGACCACCGAATGTGTACAATCCTACAAATATCTTGGGACGATTATTGATAGTAATTTAAACTTTGAAGAGAACTGTGAAAGGGTGTGCAAAAAGGGTCAGGAACATTTGCATTGCTTGAGAAAATTTGCACGCTTCCAAGTTGACCGAACCATAATGACAATGTTTTATCAGGCTTTTATTGAATCTGTTTTATCCTTTTTTTAAGTGTCATGGTTTGGTCAGATAAAAGTGAAACAGAGGAAGTCCTTGGATCAGGTAGTTAGATGGTCCAGTCATTTGCTTGGTGAGTCACAGCTGAGCCTGACATCCCTGTACACCAGACAGGTACAGAGAATGGCTACCTCCATTTTAAATGATGACTCCCACCCTTTGCATTGCCACTTTCAGCTTCTTCCCTCCAGACGGAGGTTTGTTGTCCCAAAAAGTAAAACCCAGCGCTACAAAAACAGCTTTGTTCCTGCTGCTGTCAAAGAGTTGAACAAGATGTAGCAATATATTGCACATAATTCAGTTATCTATTTATTAATTTTATTTTATATTTACTTATTTTTGTAAGTTTTTTTATTTGGGTTCTAAATCTTTTATTGGGTTTTAGACTTTTTTGAGTTTTTAATCTCTTTGACTAGTTTTTAACTTTTTAATATGACCCTTCTCTCTTATCTCTTTGCTTTTTCTCGTATCTCTTTGTCCTGTGTCCTGATTGGTGGAGCCTTTGAGTACTTTTATTGTGTTTATAGTCAGCTTCATGTGTGCCTGTGTTTGTGTTCATGTTGAATGTAATTGTGGTTTGTAAATAGTGATGACACCTGACTGCAAAACAAATCTACCTACAGGTACAAATAAAATAACCTGAACCTGAACCTTGGAATTGATATCTTTAGGACATTTCATTTAAACCCAGCAGATAGGAAAATGGGAGTCTTACTTACGAACAGCTGTAAGTCCAGGTGTTCAGTGGCGGTCAGCGCCAGCCGGTGGTATAAGTTCAGGAAGGCTCAGTGGCTCTTCCAGACAGCGTTTGGAACACCAGAGGAAAGCGACTGCTGGTCGGCTTTCAGATCGTTCACAGCTGTGAGAAGCATATATTCAGCTGGGGGCTCCCATGGGGCAGGCAGCAAAGGCTGGCAACAGAGTGAGGGCTTGCCCCGGAGCAGGCATGGAGTCCGTTGGCAACTAGTCCCAATTTAGGATGCCTCCAGCCCACAGAACAAACCCAAAGACTGAAGGAAGAAGGTTTTAGTCAGTTTCACCCACAAGCTTCTGATTTCTTGACTGGGTCAGATGTGGATGAGGCCGGAAAAGAAACATCCAAAATCTCTATCAGTTCACTTTAAAACAGGAAAATTAAAAATCCACTTTAACGGCAGGAAAAGTCAGAAAGTCCAAAAAAAAACAAAAAAAAAAAAAACATTCAAATAGGATAAGAATGGCTTCTGAGGTTAAGGGGAAAAAAAGGATTTGAGAGTTTAACTCTCTTTAAGGCAAGCTCACAGGAAAAAAAGATGATTTCTCCTCAGTTAACCAGAAAACAAGTAAAACTTATCAAAAGACGATTTAGGAAAGTTAACACAGGATTTGTACAAGGTTCACACACACCAAAGGCTTCTTAAAACTCACAGAACAATTTAGACAAAAGAAAGCTGCAAGGAAGTACAAAGAAAGGAAAAACACTCTGAGTATGCAGGGCGGCTCTAAAGCATTTAACTGAAGCGCACTGCTGGGTCATAAAATGGGACCGGCCGCAAGACGGACCAATCATCTTTCATAAAGAGGAGTTTGAATGAGCTTTTGTCCAAAGAGGGAACATTCCTTTGTTTGTGAACAGCCAATCAAATGGCAGGGGACGTTATCCAAAAGAGAGGCAGCCTGGTGATTGGTTATCATGAGAGGGAAGACAGACATACATTGATAAAACATTCAGTTCTTATGGAATTATATACTCAATATAAAATGTAACTAATTTAAGTGACTCAAGGCTAATATTCAGTGACCATGCATTTATACCATTACGAATAATTTTAGCATTCATTTGAATAACACTCATGAAAATAAAACATTCCTAAGACATGCACTGACATTTAAATCAAGGATTAATGAATCATGGCAAACCATTTTGGCGATTATCTTCACAATGTCCTTAGAATCCCGGGGAGATGATAGCTGGAAGCAAAACTTAATGTTTAGTCAGAATTAACAGTCTTAGATTACACAATGAAACATATTCTGTAGATGTCCACTAGGAGGTACTGTTGATAATTTTTAGGTTTTTGGAATGTGAGCGGGGGGGGGCTAGAGGGTTCTGGAATATGTCTAGAAGAAGAAGAAGGCCATATATCTGCCAGTTTAAGAAGTTTTTGACCTTTTAAGAGTATCAGTTCCTGGTACGAACGGATACTATCAACATGGACTGTCCAGTTGGGGATTTGACTCCAAGAGTTTATGGTCCACTTAAGCCTTTAAAAGCAAATCCTCATCAAGTTTCTCTACAAAAGTGAAATTGGTTACACTGGGGTCCTGTTGGAGACACACAGCATTCTTGACCAGACCTCGAGTGAGAGTTGCTTTAAAATGAAGAAAAGTGAATTTTCTTTAAAATGAAGAAAAGTGATCTCCTGGATTGGTCTGAGGAGAAGTTGATGCTACAATATCTTACCACATTCAAGTGGTAAGATATCACATTCAAATCTCTCGCATCTAAACTGAATATTTTCTTTTAAAAAAAATCTTTACCAACACGGGGGGAGGTTGCCGGGTGCAGTAATGCACCACAGACAGTCAAAGACCTTAACATTCAATATACAACATTCTCTTTTTTTTTTCATTTTTCTTTTATTTTAAATATCCACATCAACACAACAACAACAACAGAACTTCAGTATGTACTATGTACAACCCAAGTCTTTAAACAAGAAGGACATAACTGGAATGGGGGCCCAGGGCACCCTCTCAGCAGATGAGCCCCTGGAAACTGCCAGTCTTCGGGGTGGTGGCTGGACCTCCAGATGCTGAAGCTGCTCTTCCTCACTCTTGACCTGGTCCCACATCCAGCCTCGTCTCCTGGAGTCTTCTCCGGGACATGAATAAGCCAATTTGCATGCCACACCGAGCCGTCAGAGAGCCTGCAGTGTGCTGCGCCCAGTTTGTCCACTATGCAAAGACACTCCCAATGCTCCTCAGGTTGTTGTCTGGCCAATTTTCGCCACAAACATTCCTCATCTCGGCTTTGAACCCAATCCAGGGCCCTCAACGGGGCCTGGCTCGGCTTGAGACGTCATCGAGCATGCTGATCCTTCGTGCTCATCGGTCTTGTGCCGACCTCTCCTAATGCTGGTGTAACGTGCGCCCTCATAGCCACAGACCTTCCATCTCCTTGCGGCCAAACTCTGGAGGTACCCGGAGCTAACCCTCGGCGCCTCGCCGTCATGCTCAATACTCCCCTCGACCATTTTCCGAGTGCCAGCCCTGAGACCATCCTGCGCTGGCCCTGAGCAAACTTGGTCCCACTTGACCACCATGGCATCTGGTAGTTCCTCATCCCACACCATATCTTCATCAGACGTCGGAATTGGGGGGTTCCACTAGCCACAGCCTGACCACTCTTCCCCAGCGTCGTCCTTGATGGCAAAACCCAGTCCGTAAAATAAATCACAGCCCATGATGTTATTGTCCTGTGCTGTTACGTGGAATGTGAAGTCGACCATTGTTGCAGACTTGTACAAAACAGTCAGCTTTAAAGTCCCGACCGTGTCCAGCCTTCCACCTCCATAACTGTACAACGGCTCTGGGTTGCCTCTAACCCTGTGGTGGGGAAAAAAAACCTGTTCACCATGACTCAATTCAGCAGCAAACCCTCCGCTCCCATGTCGATCAACAGCGGCACCTACACGTCATCCAGTCTCACTGTGCAAAACCTATACCCGTTTGTCTCTGGGGACAACGCGTGGATGGTTGTCTGGGGTGGGTGGAGCGATTTCTTCTGTGGGCTCTCCCGTTTAACTTCACAGCACATCCTGGAAAAATGCCTGCCTCCAGATCAACGCGAGGAAAACTATGGAGCTGGCAGTGGACTGCCACAGGCGAGGACAACTCCCCACAGCACCAGTAAACATCCAGGGAACAGACATTGAGATTGTGACATCCTACAAGTACCTGGGTGTTAATTTGAACACTAAACTAGACTGGTCACAGAATACCAACGCACTCTACAAGAAGGGACAGTGCAGGCTTTTTCTACTGAGGAAGCTCAGGTCTTTTGGTGTACAAGGGGTGCTCCTGAAGACTTTCTATGATTCGGTGGTGGCATCAGCCATCACATTTGGAGTTGTCTGCTGGGGCAATGGCATCACTGCAGCCAACAGGAAGAGACTGAACAGACTGATTAAGAAGGCTAGCTCTGTCCAGGGGCAGCGCCTCGACCCAGTGGAGGAGACAGGAGAGAGGAGGATGGTGGCTTAGCTGCCATCTCTGCTGAAGTCCGAGTCCCACCCCATGCAGGACACACTGAACGTACTGAGGAGCTCATTTAGCGGTAGGCTGCATCATCCTAGGTAAGCGACCGAGAAGTTTCGCAGGCCCTTCCTACCTACGGCTGTCAGACTTTATAACCTAAGCACTGCTGCTTGTAGAGGTTGTAAAAAAAATCCAAAACTTTATGACCTAATAAGCTTTGAATGCATAAGTCGCAGCAAACTTGCACAATAATGGTCCCCTTCGTTACACAACTAGGACAATATCAATCGCTACAGAGGGTGACAACTAGGCTGACTCAAATATGAAATATGCTGTATGGGTACATATTCATACTAGGTGGGGTAACTGAATAGACCATTAAGCTGTTTATTCCATCTAGCTACAATACTCCGCACTGTGTATATATATTTATGTATTTATGTGTACATATGTATATTCACTGCTCTTTTTTTTATCTTATCTGCTAAATTATTGCTCTGAGTGTTATTATCACTATGCTGTTGCAATCCTTGAATTTCCCCACTGTGGGACTAATAAAGGCTTATCTAATCTTAAATGGTCCAAGCGGCCACATCTGTTACACCGTGCTCCTCTCGCCGGGCAGTCCTTAACCTTTTTTCAGTGCGTCTTAGACCCACAACCCATACAGAGAGACTTTCCCGGGGCCAAACCCCAACTAGCAGCAATGGCTTCCATCTCCTCTCCATCCAAGCTACCTTCGCTGTTCAAGTCCGTGGCATTTGCCATGGCAAGAGGTTCTGGCGGTTGCTGTGACTGGCTCCCAGTATGCTCCAGAGCTAGCTTGTCTGCGGCTTCCATCTGGAGAGCTAGCCTGACCGTTCTGGCTAACGTGAGCTTATTGTGTGGCTAACGTGAGCCACTGTGTTTATATATTTATTCCATCTAGCTAAAATGCTCCGCACTGTGTGTCTATATATTTATGTTTATATGTACATATGAATACTCGCTGCTCTTGTTTTTTCTTCCCTTCTGATTGTTGCTCTGAGTGTTGCTATCCTTGTGCTGTTGCAATCCTGGAATTTCCCCATTGTGGGACTAATAAAGGCTTATCTTATCTTATCTTATCTTATTTGGCGCCGTAAGTAGCCTAGCTCGCAATGTGGTGCTACGGGTATGCTCTGCCAGCTGGTCACGAATCATTTCCTCCTCCAAGGCACCCAAACGGCACCCGCTAGCAGGCTGTCTGAAATCGGCGATATACTGCCAGACGGGTTCACCTGCCCTTTGATGTCGGTGCCAAAAATGGATCCTCCAGACCGTCACATTATCCGGGGTGTCGAAATGGCTATCTAGCAGCTCTGCTACCTCTTCGCAGGTGTTCGCAGCACCAAGCCTTTGCAGAATCCACTGGCCATGTATGCCCAAATTGTGCACCAATAGTGCCAGGTTCTATGCTTGTCAAGCTCCCCGAGCCCCAGCGCAGCAACATAATTCTGAAAGGCCTCGTACCACCTAGGCCAGGGCACCAGCGGTTCTCCGGGCGCCTTGAGGAAAGGGCGAACAGGGGCCATGCCCGCCTCCATTATTTTATCCGACATCACCAATGTTATGTTTGTAATTACCTGCTGAACAGAAGAGGCGAGGTGACTGGGAACACAGCTTTATTGAGCTCACTTTCATTGACAGCCACTGGCAGATTGTCAGGTAAGCTGAGGCGAGAACAGAGACTGATAAGATGGCCAACCCGGCCTTATATAGGGTGGGGCGGAGGTGCCACCTCGCAGTGTGTGTCCATCTTACACTTTCATATCTCACACTATGGGCCCACAGCAGAATGCTGAGGAGCATTAAGAGCTGAAGTCTATAGACTTGGTAATATTTCTAAACTTAGACTGTCTTTTCATGTTCTACTAGGGGGTGATGTTCCTCTCACACAGCATTGCAACAAAAGGGCATCTGTTCCCGCCATATGTATTTTGTTTATTTGTTTTTTTTTCTCAATTTATAATCCTTTATTAGTCCCACAATGGGGTAATTATAGAAGATCCACCTGGATCGATGAGGCAGCCACGGTGCAGAGCCAATCCCTTCACATACACACACGCACACGCACGTGCAGGCGCACACACACACACACACACACACACACACACACACACACACACACACACACGTACACACACATTCAAACCTAGGGCCACTTTAGAGTCTACAGTTAACCTTACTTGCATGTTTTTGGTCTGTGGGAGGAAACCGGGGCACCAGGAGAAAACCCACTCAGATATGGGCAGAACATGTAAACTCCACACAGAAGGGTCACTGATCATCAGGGGGTGGTATTGAACCCACAATGGTGAGGGGTGGAATCGATCCCCTAACCTTCTTTCTGTGCTGCCCCAGTGCGAACCACTGCATCACCAAGCTGCCCCTGGCAGCATATGGCATACATATGGTACCTTGCACACTAATGGTGGTCACAAAGAAAAAAGTGACAAGTATCCCAAAAGATACAGCTTTGACATATGCATAGCAGTAACACAGCAAACTGACAGTCTAAGGAGACTATGCTTATTTTTTAACATTTACAATTTCCCATCAACCCTTGCAGCTGCCTTCACCCAGAAGGCTACAGTATTTTTGTAAGTAGCTGCCTACCTTTGTATCAGGTAAGCTCCTCATATGTTTAGTGAAGCTTTTAAAAACTAAATATAAAATATAAATAATACTACATTGCAGTGATTGTGAAGCTGTATTATGGTAATTGATTTGACATATGCATAGAGCTTGACATACTTTACTTGACTCACATTTATGCTGCAGCCTGGACATTGAACACCTGGTTGTGAATATGAGACCCTATTATATGCCGCAAGAACTGACGTGTGCCTTGGTAATTATCGTCTACGTTCCTCTGTCAGCTGACACAGCGGTGGCCTGTGACGTCATCAGCTCCACTACTGCTACATGACTGGAGAAGCACCCTGTTGCATTTAAGGCCATCAAGGGTGATTTTAATCATGTGTCACTGGGAAAAACATTACCAAACTTTCACCAGTTTATTGACTGTTCCACCAGAGAAAATAAAACACTGGATTTACTGTATGCCAATGTCAGAGATGCATATAGTGTCACAGCTCTACCCCCCCCCCCCCCATTGGCAAATCGGATCACTGCATGGTCATGTTATCACCAAAGTACATTCTCCTAGTGCAGGGGTGTCCAACCATGTGCCATGGAGAGCCAAGACCCTGCAGGTTTTACCTCCAACCAGTGTCTTCAACAGCAGATTTCAGTGAACTTCTTCCCACTGATTGCTGATAAGTGAAAACACCTGCTGAAGAGACTGGGTAGAAGAGAAAACCTGCAGGGTCTTGGCTCTCCATGGCACATGGTTGGACACCCCTGTCCTAGTGCAAAGGCAGTCTGCGTACACCTGGACTGTGAGGAGGTGGACACAGGAGGCTGCTGATGCACTACAGGACTGCTTTGAGACGACGGACTGGACTGTACTCTGTGAACCACATGGGGTGGACATAGACAATATGACCTACTGCATCAAAGAATACATAAGATTCTGTGAAGAAATAACCATGCCAGCTCAGACCGTACACTGTTTCCCCAAAAACAAACCATGGGTCACCAGGGACCTGAAAGCACTTCTGAACAATAAGAAGAAAGCTTTTACGTCCAGAGACAAGGAGGAACTAAGAAGAGTGGAGCATGAACTGAAAGAGATGCTGAAGATGTGTAAAGACAATTACAGGTGGAAGTTGGAGGATAAACTCAGGCAAAACAATACTAAGGATGTGTGGGTGAGAATGAAACAAATAACTGGGTGCAAGGGGAGAATCACACAGACATCTTGGAGCCTTGAGAGAACTGAGGAGCTGAATCTGTTTTTTAATAGGTTTAACTCACCGTCTGTCACCGCCACAGCACAGCCAGACCCCCCTCCCCCACCCTCCTGTCACCCCCACAACACAGCCAGACCTGCACATACCCCTCCCCTCCCCACCCTCCTGTGCAGCACCTTTTTCCATCCCTCCCCTCACTCCCTCCCCCTCCTCTGGGGACACCCCCCCCCCCCACATCCCCACATCACTGTGACTACAGACCAGGATAAGAAACAGCTGCAGAGACTCTGTCAATGGAAGGCTGCAGGCCATGATGGAATCGCCGCCAGGATCCTGAGGACCTGTGCCAACCAGCTAGTTTTGGTACTGAAACACCTGTACAACCTGAGCCTGAGTCTGGAGAGAGTGCCGGTGCTGTGGAAGACATCCTGCCTGGTTCCTGTCCCCAAGAAGTCATCTCCATCTGACCTGAGTGACTATCGACCAGTTGCCCTCACATCTCAGGTGATGAAGGTATTGGAGAGACTGGTCTTAGCCCACATGAGGCTGCGGGTGAAGACGTGGCTGGATCCTCTGCAGTTTGCATATCAACCCCATGTAGGAGTTGAAGACACTGTCATCTACCTGCTGCAATGAGCCCAACTGCACCTGGATGGTGAAGGAGACACTGTGAGAATCACATTCTTTGATTTCTCAAGTGCCTTTAACACCATCCAGCCACTGCTGCTGGGTGAGAAGCTGCGGATGATAGGGGTCGACAGCTCTGTGATCTCCTGGATTACTGACTACCTGACAGGCAGGCCACAGTTTGTCCGGCTGGGCAGTGTCTTGTCTGACTTGGTGGTCAGTGATACGGGAGCTCCACCAGGGACCATGCTCTCTCCTTTTCTCTTCACCTTATAAACCACTGACTTTCAATACAACACTGAGTCATGCCACCTGCAGAAATTCTCTGATGACTCAGCTGTTGTTGGGTGTATAAGAGGGGGAGAGGAGGGGGAGTACAGGACACTGGTAGACAGATTTGTGGAGTGGATGAGGCAGAATCACCTGAGGCTGAATGTCAGCAAGACCAGAGAGATGGTGATTGACTTCAGGAAGAAGAAGGCACCTTCTCAGCTATTGCAGATTGGGGGGAGGATGTGGAGGTGGTTGAGGACTACAAAAACCTGGGTGTCATGATCAACAATGGACTGGACTGGAGATCCAACACCAATGCTGTGCACAAGAAGGAGATGAGCAGACTCTACTTCCTGAGGAAGCTGAGATCCTTCAACGTGTTCAGCAGTATGCTGGAGCTTTTCTACCAGGCCGTTGTCGCCAGCACCATCTTCTTTACTGCTGTTTGTTGGGGTAGCACTATCAGAGCCAGCGACATGAACAGACTTGACAAGATTATCAAGAGGGCTGGCTCTGTAATTTGTCTCAGGCCGGAGACCTTTGAGACTGTGGTGGAGAGAAGGACACTAAAAAAACTGCGATCCATCATGGACACTCCGGATCACCCCCTCCACCACACACTGCACAGACAGCAGAGCACTTTCTCCAGCAGACTGCTACAGCTTCGCTGTTGAACGGTTAGGTACAGGATTTTTTTTCCTGCCAGATGCCATTTCACTGTACAATAACTCACTCCGATGTTGTACTCATGTCATAGCTATGCTGCCATACTGCACTTTACAGTCTAATTGGTACCTCACATCTCACTCTGCCCCTGATAGTCCTGCATTGTACAGCGGGTATGATTCATGTGTCTAGATGGGCCACCATCTATTCATCTATGATGTAGATAGGCTTTCTTTTAGTAGTTTTACTTTCCATGGGTAATCCCTTTGCCTGTTATGCTGTGTGTGTTTCTGTCGTTTGGTTGTCTACTGTCATGCTGCTGTTACACTGCAATTTCCCAGTTTGGGATCAATAAAGTACATCTATCTATCTATCTATCTATCTATCTATCTATCTATCTATCTATCTATCTGTCTGTCTGTCTGTCTGTCTGTCTGTCTGTCTGTCTGTCTATCTATCTATCTATCTATCTATCTGCTTCCAGTATAAAAAGGTCACTTCCACCTGATTTCATTCTATTTAAAGAATGAAATGATGTGGGACCAGCTAGCGGAGCACACCAGTAATCCGCGGCTGCAGGCAAAGCTAACCATGGCGCCCCACAACCTATCGCTGGTGAAGGTGGTGGAGTTGGCGGTCCAGCTGGAGGCCACCAACAAGCTAACTTCACAACTAGGTGAGCCACAACAACGAGCCCCATTGGCGCATGTAGTTACCCCAGCAAAAGAACACGGTCACACCTCGACCTTCTTGGAGGACGCTGAGGGGAACACAGTGAAACACCATCCGTGCGGTAACTGCAGCTCCCCGACGCACTAAGAGCAAGTGTAATCCTGCCCGGCCAGGGGGCAGCGATGCAAGCGCTGCAGCAAGCTCAATAACTTTGCCAAGGTGTGCCGATTGACACGACTGACATCAAGCCCACCACCCAGTCCAAAAGAACAACCTACAACCACCATCCATGCAGTGAGCTCCAGAGGGGTGGTGTACAAGTGGTGAACGATGAGGATAGACAACGTCAACTTACCGTTGCTGCTTGACACTGCCGCTGTGAGGTTAGTGATGAACTGGGTGAACTGGGTTACAGTTAAAAAATTCTTCCCAAACCATCCTATTTGGAAGAATCCAGTAGAGATGTATGGCTATGGGTACACACACATCACCTTAATAGGGACCATATCGCTGGTGATTTGTAACGGGTCAAGAGTCCTTCCAGCATTTGTCTTCCAGGTAACCACACACAGGGACAACATCCTGAAGTGTGATCTCTTTTACAAGATGGGTTTTACCATCCATGATAACCTCGGGCTTTGTGTGACCACTGATGATGGGAGCACAACACACCCAGTCAAGGCTACAGCTGCTCCGAGCTTGACACCGCAGGGAGAAGACAATGAGGAGTCATCTCGCATCTGTGCCTGGCATCAGCAGCAAGGAGCCGTTGCAGTGCTGCAGGATAGAGAGTTCATGGCCCAGCAGGACCCAGCAGAGCAACACCGACCAAGGACACGTCCTGTTGCCGGCGTGAAAGGTACACCGCCACAACAGTAATGCCGAATGATGGAATGGGTTCGGGTCCGACGATCCAAACGCCTGGACCCACAGACGGTCTTGTCACCGCCAATGAGAATCTCCGTGCAGTTGGGGCCAGCCACCTTCCAATTGGCCGATGAGTCGAGATGGCACACCAGCCATCAGCGAAGGGTGAGAACAGCTGCCCAGAAACCAATCCAGCCAGTGTGGGACCTGCAGTGAGACTTTGCAGTTGGACAACCAGATCTGCCACACCTAGTGCCTCCAGGGCCATGCCGACTGAGGGCTTCCCAGAGGCCCCTGAACTGAAAAAAACTCAGCGGTGACCCCAAAAAAACTGTTTAGCGGGGCACAACTGCGTCAGAAGTAGCAGCATAACTCACTCAGTCATGTAGAGTCAACCGGTGTTCTACCCGGTGGCCCAGGTTCCGTTCACTCTATTATTGTAAATGTTAAACAATACAGAAATGTTCATAATGTTTTTGATTTTCCCAGGGGGGAGATGAATATTAGATATTCCCATATTAACAACAAGCAGCACCGACGTGACAGCGCAGGAACGGATGACGTCATCATGCCGTGCCTATATTAGGGGGCTGATGATGGGAAACTGTTTCTTTAGTGCTCCGCCTCTATGCCAACACCAGCCTGTACTCCCTCCCGGTTAGCATAGCTACTATTCTGCTGTAACACATGCTGTTAGCAGTGTTCTTTAATAAAGTTACTGTTCAGTACAGCGACCGCCTCCACTGTCCTAATTTCCAGACAAAACACTCCCCTTACGTGTTCCCACACAGGTGAGGCACGTTTTTCATTTTGGTGATATCGCACAACCTCCACTGCTGTCTGACACAGAGATAACCGAGTGTTGGAGCAGCAACAGAAGAATATTGCATACCACCTTTCTTTGTTGTCTTTAAAAATACTAATTGAACCCCCCTTGTACAATAATCACAATACAAGAACACTTAGCCAAAAGCATGGCGAATGCTTGCCATTAATAATTAGGACCATCCATATTCCAAAAGCTAAACATTTTAAAGTCTATCAAAATTTTCGAGTCAGGCCTTATTACCATTTTTATTAATTTAAGTCACACCTTTAAAAGTGCAATAATCTTAGTGAAAAACTAGAAAAGCACTCGGAGAGTGCAGACCTCCGCCAAGCGCCACAGTTCCCCCCCATACAGTGTTTATTTTTTTCATCCTGTGTTTTTTTTTTCTTTTCCAAGTGTTGTGACAATTTTTTGGCAGAGTTACATGCACAAAAAAAATATTGAAAAAATATTGAAAATGGCCCTATCTCGCAATATTAAATAAAAAAAAAAAAGAAAAAAGTATCCTTTAAAAAATTCCTGGATCCAGACGGTGATCCGGATCAGCACCAAAATGTAATCATCAGTAGGATACCCCATTTCTGACAATTTCTGAAAATTTCATGAAAATCCGTCCACAACTTTTTGAGTTATCTTGCTAACAAACAAACAAGCAAACAAACAAACAAACAAACAGACAAACCAACGCCGATGAAAACATAACCTCCTTGGCGGAGGGCGGAGGTAATAATAACAGGCATACTAACAATTCAAAATAGCTTCATTTTTTTGTGAAAATACAGTATATATAATAAATACAAATACATTTATTTGTGAATTGCCTGAAAAAAAACTGTGAACATGAGAATATTGAAAAGCCTCTATTAAGCTCTTTCTCCACCTGTTGACATAGCTACCAGATGTGTTAATGAAACGTCTGACATGCATGGTCAGAGTACCTCAGAGTTTATTCATTGCTCATGCTAATGAGTCCAGGTTCACACTCTAGTCATTTCCCTAAACATCTGTTTTGTAAGCAACACCATATTTGACATTACCATTACCTTTAGGTTCAGTTGTAAAACTAAGCTGACATTCTAACAAATACTAACTGAATGCTACAGTTTTAAAACCCAAATAAAGCATTATCAGAGAGGATGCATGGTGTGAGTGGCCAATAGCATATGACCAGTCCCTGGGGTGTAATAAGCAAAGAAATAATCTTGAATTACTGAATGTCTAAGTCTGCAAGTAGTAACTAACAGGTGTCCAGTCCAGAGTATAACAAAACTACAATAAAATGAAAGCACCAAGGTGCAGCTGCCTCGGTGCGACCTCTACTGGCCCAGCTTAGCTATTACAATACCTTATTTCACAGCACCATTTAGGGTATAATGGTGAGTTAAATTTGTGTTTATTTTGAAAACAAAGCCATATCTCGAAATTCTGGCAAATTAAAAGTCATGAAAACAAGCAATATAATGATACAAGCCTTTACAGTGCCGGAAATAAGTACTGAATGTGTCAACGTTTTTCCTCATTAAACATATTTCTGATGGAGCCATTGACCTGAGATTTTCAACAGATATCAGTAACAACTCAAATATCCCATACATACAATGAAATCAAGGCAACTGTGTTCACAAAACATGCTATATTTAATAAAGTTGAAAGACACAGGGAATAAGTATTGAACACGGTTGGTTAAATTCATTTAATATTTAGTAAAAAAGCCTTTGCTGGTAATAACAGCTTCGAGACACCTCCTGTATGGAGAAATTAGGTGCAGACATTGCTCAGGAGTGACTCTAGCCCGTTCTTCCACACAAACTGTTTGAATTCCATGGATGTCTTCTATGAAGTCTGATCATCAATTCGTTCCATATATTTTCTATTGGATTCAGGTCAGGTGACTGACTGGACCATTCTAGCAGCTTTATTTTCCTTCTCTGGAGCAAGTTAAGAGTTTCCTTGGCTGTGTGTCTGGGATCATTGTCTTGGTGAAATGTCCACCCTCATTTCATCTTCAGCATCTTGGCAGATGGCAACAGGTTCTTATCAAGAATGTCTCTGTACATTTGTCCATTCAACTTTCCTTCAATTATATGAAGTCTGCCCGTACCATGTGCTGAAAAACACCCCTACGCATGATAGGATGTGCAGTGCCATTTCTCCCCCAAACAAGTTGTGTGCTGTGGCATCCAAAAACTTAAATTTTGTTCTCATCTGACCAGACTGTATTTTCCCAGTATTATACTGGCTTGTCCAAATGTTGTGTAGCAAACTTTAAACGAGCTTCAACATGCTTTTTCTTCAGAAATGGAGTCTTTCGAGGTGAGCGGGCAAACACCCCATGTCAGTTGAGTGCATTACATATTGTTTTCTTTGAAACAGCAGTACTTGCTAACTCCAGGTCTTTCTGGAGCACTCCAGGTTGTGGCCAGTTTATGGTAAAATGAAATTCTTTCAACTTCTGAATGATGGCTCCAACAGTGCTCACTGGAACATTCAGCAGTTTAGAAATGTGCCTGTAATCAATACCATCAATCAATATCATTATGTTTTGCAACAATAAGGTTGCGGAGGTCTAGAAAGAGCTCTTTGACCCATCATAAGTTCTTTGTAGTGTGACAGTCTGATATTCACAGACCTTTTTAAAGGCTATCAGTCAGGATTTTACCAGCTGAAATTAATTTGCACTGATGGGAGATGGAATGGCTTCCTAAATATTGATAGATTTCAGCTGGTTTCTTTGCTTTCTATGCCGTTTTACACCTCTTTAACTTCATGGGTTCAATACTTATTCCGTACGTCATTCCACTTTTTTCAATATAACTTGTTTGGTGAACACAGTTGCCTTGATTTCTTTGTATGTATGGATTACTTGGGTTGTTACTGATATCTAGTAAAAATCTTAGGCCAGTGGCTCCATCAAAAATATGTTTAATAAGAAAAATGTTGGGCGGCGCAGTGGCGGAGTGGTTAGCACTGCGGCAGCACAGCAACTCACCCTTGGCTGAGGGATCCTTGGTTCGATCCCAGCCCCCGACCAACAGTGATCCGTGTGGAGTTTGTATGTTCTCCCCCTGTCTGTGCGGGTTTACTCCGGGATTTCTCCGGTTTCCTCCCACATGCCAAAAACATGCAAGTTAGGTTAATTGGCATTAAAACTGGGAATTCTAAATTGCCCTTAGGTATGACTGTGAGAGTGAAAGGTTGTCTATCTCTCTGTGTTGGCCCTGCGATGAACTGGCGATCTGTCCAGGGTGTACCCTGCCTCTCGCCCAAAGATGCTGGGATAGGCTCCAGCCCCCCCGTGACCCGAAAAGGATTAAGCGGAAGAAGATGAATGAATGAATGAAAGCAAAATGTTGACATGTTTGACACTTATTTTCCCAGCTGTAGTTCCACTTGATTTTTACAAGGCATGCTGAAAAGCTGAGGACAAATACACACATACATACAAGAAACCCCACACACAACAGCACATTGACACATTGAGTAATTACCGTATACCTCCATCACACCAAGGCATAATAATGTGAATGAAATACATTGTAGCAGTCATCAAATTGTGAATCACCAGACTGTGGTGTTATTCACAAGGGTGCTACTTTAGTAGGAACAGAGTGACACAGGAACTGATAGGTTTCAATACAACTCCCACACTCCACAATGGGGTAAGTCATTCCCTATCCTACCACACTCAGTTACGGTGCTATCCTCCCGACGGTACCATGAACAATAAATACAGGAGAACATTAAAACAAGAAACAACACAAAGCAAATGAAACCCCACACCCCTGTGACAGATAGAGCATAAATAAGAACACAAAACAGTGTTTCCCCTAGGTTTATATCCTGGGGGGGTGGGGGGGGACCCTGGTCTAAGGAAGACCCTATTCCAGAGCTCAGATGGGGCCCAAATTTTTTATCATTTTATCCCACCGGCGTTCAGAACCTCCCCTGTGAATCTGAGCCCTCAGCTCCCAGTGGTTATGCCTTTTCCACGTCTGTGTTCATTTAATAGCGCCCCTACGGATGTTCATTAAAGATTTCCCCTCCTAAACTTCCACATATCCGGGGAGGCTGAAATTTGGGGTTGCACACTCTCATAACCTTAGCAAAGCACGTATCAAATCTGAGGTCAGTCTGACAAACGGTTCAAGGGATATGCGAGGAAAAGACAGACAGGTACACAGAGAATCCTTGCATTTATAGACAGATGCACTAATGTTCAGAATGAGGGCTGATATTACCACAACAAAGAGGGAAGATAAGAGAGTAAGACGTTCCTGTAATTTACTAATTTATTGCACTTAACACGTAAGCCAGCAGAACTGAAAGCTTTTTTTGGGGGGGGGGGTTGTACAAAATGGCGCCAGTGTGTGTGGCTGCTTGTCTGTCACCGACACTTGTGTTTGCATGTTTGTTGTTTTTAACCTATAACATGCTACAAATCAAAGCACTGTTGATCTATGATCGACAAACTCTTCTGGATCTTCAGAGCTCTGCTGAAAACTTCATTAGATTTGAGTATGTTGGACAGAAAGCCTTGCCCCCGTTCTTATCGGGAATCACAGCTCAACTTTACAGGGTGCCGGCTGCTCCAGCTTCCCGGCAGAAGAATCACCATCGCTGAGGTAAATGTGGTGATCGGCTGGTGAAACTAAAGCTCTCCCTGTCATGCACTGCTGTTTCTCAAACAGAGTATGGATTATTTTCTCATCTGTTGGTGTCTCGACGTTCCCTGGATCCCAGTGATACCTACCTGGTACCTGTGACTGGCTTCAACCAGGTGCTCCGGCCCCGCTGCCCCTGCTCTCCTCTGTTGTGCCAGTGCAGCGTGAATCTCTGGAACCTGAGGCCGCTGTGTCGGCCTACCCAGTCGGCTCCACCACATGTCCAAGCTCCTGCCAGGATTGGCCTGGTAAATGCCAGATCACTGGTAAATCAAACTTTTATCCTCAGGGATTTCTTCACCTCCCATGGTCTGGACTTCCTCTGCATATGTGAGACTTGGTTGAGTGTTGGTGACTGTAGCACTTTTTCTGAACTTTTATTGGGTGGTTCTTATTTTAACTCCCCACGGACATGGGGTCAAGGAATAGGAATGGTGACTATTTATAAAAATGATTTTTAAATGTATGCAGTGCTTTTTGTTGTCTTCTTTCTCCAGTTTTGAAGTGACTTTGGGGTGGGTCGCTCTAATGCGGTGCTGTGCACTGTCATTTACCGACCCCTCAAATACAACAAGGATTTTATGAATGACTGCTGATTTTCTGGCAGAAATTATGTCAAAGTATGACTGAGTCCTTATTGCTGGAGATTTTAATATCCATGTGTGCTGTCCAGATAAGCCACTGGTGAATGACTTTTAAAATCTTATTTATTCTTTTTACCTGGAACAGTTCCATTCAGACAGCAAGTCCAGTCCAATGATTCACTTGTTTTGGGTGTCAGCCAACCAGAACTTGTGACTGACGGTGTGGTTGGTAACAGTCACTTTGAGGGTCCTCACCCCCTGTATCCTGGAGCACTGACCTGTCACTGTGGCAATGGACTTCTTGGTGGGCACCCAACCTTGTGGTCTCAATTGGTTTGTTCTGGGCAGCATCCCTAGATGGATCAGGGAAACGGTGGACCCTGTATCCACCAATGCTCTACACTGAACACCATCAATGACCAGGTTGAGGTACAGTCCAGCTTTGTGGCCCAGACATCCCACTCTTAGCAGTGTGGAGGGGAGAGAAGTCTCTGAGGGTGTCAGGTCCCTATTGTGCCACCCACTTCTAGTTTAACTGGGGCAATGGGGTTGCACGTCTTGGGGTAAGAGCAGGACAGTGGCATGGAATATGACCAGGCTCGCCACACCGATAGCATCCTGCATGCAAATGCCGCGTGGCTTGCCTGGGGCCATGTCGTTGCTGCCTTGAGGATGTGTCTGCAGCTTTATAGGCTATGTTTTCATCATCACCACTCCTTTCTTCATCTGAGGGTTGAGACTGGCGGGCCATGGCAATGGATCTCCCTCTCAGAACCAGGACTGGCTCTAGCCGCTCGGCCTCTTTCAGTTCAGCCTGCAAGGTCCTAGGAGTGACCTGTCATATGTGTTCTTGAAGACGCCCAGGCTGCAGTCCACAGATAAAGGCATGAAGAGCAACCTTTTCCTTGCTCCTTAGCAGGAACAAAGGTTGGATAACTCTGACATGCTTAGAGTTGGACATCAACGAGGTAAGCACCCAAACCTTTCCTGTACTTCTACCATTGGCTGAACAGCTTGGCTCAGGCATCCTCTGTGTCAGCACAGTGGCAAAAACGACATTGCAGTGCCCTCTGGATGGACGACCAGTCAGGTTGGTCTTTTGTCGGAAGGTTGATCAGGATCTGTAGTGCTTTGCCTTCAAAGGAGAGGGCCACATGCACTGCAGCTTCTTCCACTCTCCAGCCATTAGCTCGGGCTGCCAGCTGCACTTGGATGATGGAAGTCTCTAGTGGTCCTTCCCCATTGTAGCAGAGCAGCTTGATGGAACTGCATCTGGTGCCCTCTGGGAGAAGAAGGTGAATATTGCCACCACAGTGCAGGTGTCACAGCGCTGAGTTGGGCATAGTAATCCGCTGCTGCTGTCTCGGCTCGTAGCTCAGTGATCCGTTGAGTCTCTGCCAGAGAGCTCTCTCGGCTGGGTGAACGATGCTGGCATTCTGCTCAGCCCCTCTTTGTGCTGTGCTGGCATTTCTCAACTCTTCTTTGGCCATGCTCCTCTTCCAATTTCTTCGGCGGTCTGCAGGCTCTTGTGTCGGAGGGTTCTCTCAGCTGAGCACACACCACTGGCACCATCTGGAACATAGCTTGGTCCGTCGTGACAGCCCATCTTCACATGGGCTCCTTCTGCAGACTCGAGCTGCATAATGAGTTCATCAATGTCGCTCAGCATTTCCATCATTCTAATCCCACTTCTGACACCAATGTAGCAGTCATAAGAGTGCGAATCATCAGACTGAGGTGTTAAGTCACTTTATTAGGAACAAAGTGACACATGAAGTGACAGGTTTCAATACAACTTCCACACTCCACAATGGGGCAAGTCATTCCCCATCGTACCACTTTTAACTGCGGTGCTATGCTCCAGAAATTAATACAGGAGAACATTAAAACAGGAAACAACACAAAGGAGATCCCCACAGCAACAACAAATCCTTGCACCCCTGTGACAAATACAGCATGAATAAGAACACAAAACAACTGTTAACGTCAACTCCCACAATGCAGTGCGGCAGCAAAATCACAGCACGCTACAATATGGTCAAAGGTTGATAGATGATCTGGCTGGGAAAATGGGTGTCTAGAGGGAATGGAAAGAATACATCTATAGAAAATTAACTTGCTTGAGTTTACAGCCCATAAAATGTCACAAGAGCACTGCACAAAGTACATTACATGTCGTCTGCAGCCATTATCAATAGTGCAGAACTTGCACACTAACAAAAAAAGTTTATAAATTCAAGAATCAGTATCCATCCATCCATCCATCTTCTACCGCTTTTCTGGAGGTCCAGGTCGCGGAGGCAGCAGTTCAAGCAGAGAAGCCCAGACTTCCCTCTCCCCAGCCACCTGCTCCAGCTCTTCAGAGAGGATACCAAGGCGTTCCCAGACCAGCTGGGAGACATAGTTTCTCCACCGAGTCCTGGGTCTGCCCCGGGGTCTCCTCCCAGTGGGACATGCCTGAAACACCTCAAGTGGGAGGCGTCCAGGAGGCATCCTAATCAGATGCCCATACCACCTCAACTGACTCCTTTCAATGTGGAGGAGCAGCGGTTCTACTCTGAACCTCTCCCGGATGACTGAGCTCCTCACCCTATTTCTGAGGGTGAGTCCAGCAATCCTACGCAGAAAGCTCATTTCAGCCGCTTGTATCTGCGATCTTGTTCTTTCGGTCATTACCCAAAGCTCGTGACCATAGGTGAGAGTAGGAACATAGATTGACTGGTAAATCGACAGCTTTGCCTTAGAGCTAAGCTCCCTCTTCACCACAACAGACCGGTACAACGTCCGCATCACTGCAGATGCTGCTCCAATCCGTCTGTCAATCTCTCGCTCCATTTTCCCCTCACTCGTGAACAAGATCCCAAGATACTTAAACTCCTCCACTTGGGGCAGGAGCCTGTCCCCAAACCAGAGAGGACAATCCACCTTTTTCCGGCTGAGGACCATGGACTCGGACTTGGAGGTGCTGATTCTCTTCCCAGCCGCTTCACACTCAGCGGCAAACCGTCCCAGCAAGAGCTGTAGGTCATTGCTGGATGAAACTAGCAGGACAACATCATCTGCAAACAACAGAGATGAGATCCTGTGGTCACCAAGCCTGACACCATCTATTCCCTGGCTGGGCCTAGAAATCCTGTCCATAAAAATTATGAACAGGATCGGTGACAAAGGGCAGCCGTGGCGGAGTCCATCTCTCACTGGGAATGAGTCCGACCGAGCGTTGGCAATACGAACCAGACTCTCACAACGGTCGTACAGAGACCAAATAGCTCGTAACAACAAGCCCGATACCCCATACTCCCGAAGCACCCCCCACAAAAAACCACAAGGGACGCGGTCAGATGTCTTCTCCAAGTCCACAAAACACATGTAAACTGGTTCGGCAAACTCCCAAAGAATCAGTATACTCTGTATAAAGTTAATTGATAAAGCTAATTTAACTGCAAGTTAACCGGGCAAACTATGTACCCTCTATTGAAATTTAAATGAAAAAAATGACAAAATTCTAAAACCTGTAATTTTCACAAAAAATTATCCAAAACTCAAGATTCTAGTAATATACATATTTTCAACACATGTACAATCACTGTGTAAAATGAAAAAGTCCTAACTTGAAAACTGTAGGAGGAGTTAGCAGGACAAACTCGTATGGACCACCCACCTGTGTTGTTGTTGGTTCATCTGCAAGATGTATAGTAATAGTACAGTAATAGTAATATGTACATATGTATATTAGCTGCTCTTGCTTGCTTGCTTTTTTCTTGCCTTCTGATTGTTGCTCTGAGTGTTGCTATCCCTGTGCTGTTGCAATCCTGGAATTTCCCCGTTGTGGGACTAATAAAGGCTTATCTTATCTTATCTTATCTTAGATGGAGGAAAAACAAACAGTAAGGACATAGTAACTGTAAAAAACTAATTCTAAAAACTTTTATGAATATTAAGGTGCGTTCAGACTAAATGTGCAAATTTTTTGCGCAAGCGCAGTTACATGTAAGCTCAATGTTAACACGAGAATAGACCTGAATTTGCTGTCAGAGTGAGTTGCAGATGAGCGGAGTTGCCTTTGTTACTTCTGCAGCTGTGCTCTACCTTCTGTGGAAATCTCCAAAACACCATTATGTTTAGGCTTATGTTATCCGACGGGGCCTGGGAAAATTGTCCCTGCCTCCAAAGCTTCACCTGGATGATGGCTGTTTACACTGCTAGCCCTCGTTAGCACGTCCATGGCAAAAGTTTGTGGGTGGATAACTCCTTAAACTCCAATTCAGCTGCAGAGCCCCCGGTCCATCTGTCTGCAAATGAGTGGTGGTCTCATTTTAAAAATAGCTTACTCTCGAGTTTTGATACTTTGACTCTGGTGATGGCAGAATCTCAAGGCTGATTACTAGCTAGCGCAACCAAAACCCTGGCTGGGCTGCATGTTCCCAAGTGTTTTTTTTTTGTTTGTTTGTTTGTTCTTCATGCAATGTTTCTTGCAGGTTGTGTGTCACGGCAAGGTCTTTCCTTCCATCTTTGTTATGAAATTCAAAAAAGGCTCGACATTTGAACTAACTGCTTCCTAACTTTGGTGCAGTGTTGATTCTCATAATAGGGCCCTATATATCATCCACACAATTTGCCCAGTTCAATCCCATGCAACTTCATACCTACTGTATGTAGCCCATATTTAACCCAGGTCAGTCCCACATGGGCATGCTGGCTGGGTGGTCTGGTGCTAATCTGTAAAAGCAATCTGGGGTTGCTTAGGTGTTAATTTATAATGGACCCAGTGATTTCAGCTCGCCATTTATAGTTTTGAGAGTGCCTTTATTTGCAACAACTAGATAATTCTTTGGGCCAATTTCCCACAGCACACCTGACAATCTCTCATGGAACGCTTGTTGAAAAGCATTGCCTTTCAGGCCTGCACTTTCAGATTCAAACTGATTTGTACAGAAGCTGTCATGAGCGGGGCTGTTATTTGGCCTCGCTCATGACTCGTGGCTGTAGTTTCCTGTATTATTGTTTATTGTGTTCAGCTGGCAGGTTGTTAGAGCCCCATGCCGGGGCCCCTTGCCAGTCTACAGCTGCACCCCTTCTCTCTCTCAGTCAGACACTCACCAGCTGTCTGCCACCATCCCTTAGGGTTCACTCATGCACACACACACACACACACACACTCACACTCATTCTTTCCTTCTCACTCATGCATGCACAGGCATTGCCATTCCTATTCACACGTGAACTCACTCATTATTCATCAGCTGCCGCAGCACCTGCATTCACTTGCCACCCAGTAGTCAATGAGGGTATTTAATGGGTGGCAGTGTGATTTCTCAGTGCGGCGGCATCAATCTACTGGGTCTCAGAGTTTTCTTCGGTCCAAGCTGGTGATTTGCAACATTTGATGTACAGGCTCTTTCTCTCATCAGGGTGTTCTTTGGACTCCTTAAGGTGTTGTTTCCAGAGCTCAGCTGCGCTCTGACACTTGGTAGTAAGTTGTCCTTATTTTTGGGTTACTTTTTCTCTTCCCTCAGTGGCGAATCTCACCCTGGGGTGTGACGTAACCCTGCACTGCCTGTGGAGTTAATTCCCCTGTTTATCTGTTGTTTACCTGCTCGGACTGTTTTCATGGACACTGGTTTACCAATCCTCTGTTTGACTATTTTCATGGACATTTGGACCTCATCATCCTGTTTAATAAACCACACGCTACACTCACAAGTAGGTTCGTGTAATTTCTTCGGGTTGCTGCATGATTATGCAGCAGACGTGACAGAAACTCTAAGATGAAGAGAGAGGGGATGACACTGGGAGAAAAAATTTAGACCTGAACCCTTTCCTTTTACAATCTGTGAATATATTTGAAAGGAACTTTCTCTTCTAATTCTTTTAATGCAGTTACATAACAGGAATATCAGCCATGCAAAGCCCTGGCACAATTAGCCTTCCTGTGAAATGAGTCACAAGGCGGCTAATGCCATGCTCATTCATCTGACTCATGGACTGCTATTTCAAATTAGAAATCACAATCAAATCAACCTGACGTGTGTCTCTTTCTTTTTCTTTCTTTCTTTCTTTCTTTCTTTCTTTCTTTCTTTTTTGCACATTCAGGTCTACAAGGTAATACTGGCACACATTTCTTTCTTTCTATTTGAAGGCTCGCCAGTGCCTGCTTTGTGGAGATAGTGGTGAAGTCCAGAAACCCATCTCATCGCTATTTCTGCCCCAAAACACTCTCACACACACTCACATAACCACACATGTATGCGCACACAGGCAATGGCGGGTCATTGGAAGGAGCATTTATACACAGAGGGCAGGCTTCCCTGGACATAGAGTGAGATTGGATTGGTCATAGGGAATATGAAAAAAATGAAGGCAAAGGAAAATTGAAACTTAAAAGAAATGATGAGGAGAAAGCAGGAAGACTGATATACTGTATGTGTAATGTGTGATAAGCTGAGCCATGCTGTCAAGTGTTGTTTTGTTTTTAGTCGACCTGTGGAAGGTCTGGTGTGAGGGTTTTAGAATGGAGAAATCCAATAGGGCTAAGGTTGGGAAATTGTCTCAAAAATAAGAAAATTGAAGGTGGACAAACAACCATGTTTAAGATGTGGAAAGGGACTGCTCGTATAGTCAAATGAAATGGCTATGAATTTGATGTACTGAAAATAAATCATTTAATGCACTGTAAACCTTGATGAGTTAGTTAAACTCAAAGTGTTTGAGGAAATAATTGCCTTGGATCATTTCCGTTTAACTCAACCATTCGAGCACATGGCTGAGTAAACTGAGTTATAGAGAAAGATTTAACTTCGATCAGTCAATCAAAGTTAAATCAAAGTTAACTTCGATCAGTCAATCAAAGGGGGGCAATGGATCAGCGTCCTCGTCGCGCCCTCCGCCAGTACCCGGGCTTGCCTGGGGAAGCTAATGATCCTACCAGCAGACTAAATTCGAAGAGACGACGCCTCTGTGCCAAGTCAAAGAAGAATCCTAGTCACAGTCCTAAAGCCGAAAGCAAACAGCCCCAAGAGCACTTTGTGGTAGGATCTGCCCTTCGCATATTACAACTAAACGTTGAAGGCCTATCTGCAGCCAAGCGAAGCCTTATTGAAGTCCTCGCCTTCCAACATTCAATTGATGTAATCTGCCTCCAAGAGACTCATACTGGCACAGAGGAAGCTGGCCGCTTCACCATCAAAGGCTTTGACCTCCTGTGCTATGTTCTACATGCTAAACATGGACGTGCCACCTATGTGCGTTCTGACACAGTTGAAGCAAATCACCTGATAACAACACATTTCTCAGACACCATAATCATTGGTGGCTTCCATATTGTCAATGTGTACAAGCCCCCTAATGCCAACTGGGATCTGCAGGTCTTACCCACCCTACCCCACCCTGCCATCTATGTGGGGGACTTTAACAGCCATCACCCTGACTGGGGGTACCCAGCAGTGGACAGTGATGGGGAGGCACTTTCAGACTGGGCATCCAGAAATGACCTCGCTTTGATATACGACCCCAAACAAAGAGGAACCTTCCACTCTGCTAGGTGGAAGAAGGACTATTCTCCTGACCTGTGTTGGGTCAGCTCTTTGAATGGGGAGCCATATCCTACACAGATCCTCATTCTTGATGATTTTCCACACAGCCAACACCAGCCCCTGCTTGTACACATTGGCCTACAACTTCCAGTCATATACAGCCCAAGGAAGATGCGCTGGAACTTCCGCAAAGCCAACTGGAAGAAATTCAGTGAAACTCTGGACCGGAGCGTTGTTACCATCCCACTCCACACCATCACTGTAGATGAAGCATACAACCGCTTCTGCAGCACAATCTTCAAGGCTGCCCATACTGCAATCCCACGAGGCTACCGACCCCTCTATGTCCCATGTTTGGACGGAGAAAGTGCTGCCCTCCTACAATCCTATCAAACATCAGGGGACCCAGAGATAGCAGACCATCTCATTGAATCGCTAAATACAGCCCGGCGAAAGAAATGGGAGGAGACAGTTGCTGACCGGAGCTTTACCCACTCTAGCAGGAAATGTTGGAGCCTCATCCGTCGCCTAGGAGCTGCACAGAAGCCCCCTAGCCAAAGCCGAGCATCCATCACACCCAACCAAGTTGCATCCCACCTACTGACTATCGCCAAAGCACCCCAAGACAAAGACACCAGAAGAGCAGTTACAACTGAGCTAAAAAAAACACCAAAAAATGCCTGTAGAGGAAACGAACCCTGAACCCTTCGAGGCTGCTGAACTGGAGAAAGTCCTACAGGGCCTGAAATGTGGAAAGGCAGCAGGATACGATAACATCTTCCCAGAATTCATGAAAAATCTTGGCCCCCGAGCCCTAACCTCGTTGACACAATTCTACACAAGGATCACACAAACGAACTCGATCCCAAAGAAATGGCGGGCAGCAAAGGTCATTGCCATCCCAAAACCTGGCAAAGACCACAAACTACCAGCAAGCTACCGCCCAATCTCCCTACTCAGCGTTCCTTACAAAATCATGGAGCGCCTAAATACTGCAACGCATTTCCCCAGAAATAGAGGATATTCTAAGTGTGGATCAAGCAGGTTTCCGCAAGGACCGCAGTACAGGAGAACAAGTACTGGCCCTAACCACCTTCATTGAAAATGGCTTCGAGAGCAGACTGAAGACAGGGGCTGTGATTCTCGATCTTACAGCCGCCTATGATACGGTCTGGCACAAAGGCCTCCTCCTGAAACTTATAAAGGCGATCCCTGCTTGGGCAACAGCAATTATAAAAACCCTGCTGACCAACCGAAGGTTCAGAGTCCACCTCAGTCAGAACACAAGTGCATGGAGAATGCAGAAAAACGGACTCCCACAAGGCTCAGTTCTAGCTCCAACTCTGTTCAACCTCTACATAAACGACCTGCCTACTACAAAATCCCGCAAATTCATCTATGCAGACGACATCTGTTTGGCATTCCAAGCACCAGACTTTGAACCACTGGAACGGGTGCTCACGGAAGATCTTGCTAAACTGGACCAGTTCTGCAAAATCTGGCGCCTAAAACCAAGCTCAGCAAAAACCGTCTCCAGTGTATTTCATCTCCACAATGCAAAAGCTGCCAGAGAACTAAACATCCACCTGAGCGGACTCAAGCTTAAGCATGCCCCAAATCCAACTTATCTTGGAGTGACCCTTGATAGGACCTTATCCTTCAAGGAACATCTAAAGGGGACGGCTGCTAAGGTGAAAGTACGAAACAACCTGCTCTGCAAGCTCGCTGGTGCAAAATGGGGGGCGGCAGTCTCCACCCTGCGCACCTCAGCACTGGCCCCTTCATACTCTGTAGCAGAATATTGTGCCCCTGTCTGGTCCAGGTCATCTTACACACACCATGTAGACACCCAGCTCAACTCAACCATGAGAACTATAACTGGAACAATCCGCTCAACACCACTCCCCTGGCTCTCTGTACTGTCAAACATAGCCCCTCCACACATCCGGCGAGCAGCATTAACTCAAAGGATGCTCCAAAAAGTTAAAGATTTTCCTCACTTACCAATCCATGCAGATATCTACACCCCACCCACTGCCCGACTTTCATCCAGACGGCCGATTTGGAAAAACCCTCCCCCAGCTGACTTTACCATCCAGACAGCTTGGCAAGAGGAATGGGAGACCAAGGAGGTCCCAAACAAACAGCTGGTGATAAACCCCAACCAACAGGTCCCGGGCACCAACCTCCCAAGGAGACAGTGGTCTACACTCAATCGCTTCAGGACTGGACATGGCCCCTGCTTGGCCAGCCTTCACAGATGGGGCAGTAGCCCTAGCCCACTGTGCGCATGTGGAGAGGAGCAAACTATGGAACACATCATAGAGGCTTGCCCGCTCCAAAGACTGAAAGGATGATTACACACCCTCCATACAGCAAACCAGGAGGCAACTGCTTGGCTTAAGGACTTTGCATTCGCTAAATAAATAAAATAAAGTCAATCAAAACTTTATTTATATAGCACGTTTCCCACAAAAATTTGTAGCACAAAGTGCTTTACAAATTTAAAATATAACACAATTACATCCCCTTCCCACCACACCTCTTCACCCACCCAACCCCATATAGACAGACAGAAATACACACACACACACCCATCAATGTGAGACATGGCCAAGCGCTTGGGTGTGCTTGCTTTGGACTCTGCTTGTTGGGATTATCTCTGAGTTATGATTTGTGCTTTATGTCTCCAGTGCCTTGAGATTAGTTTTTGGTGTAATTAAGTGCTATACACATGAAGTTGAATTATTAAAAAAGTTAAGTTAATCCCTTCCACAGCATGTGGAACACCATGTGGTGTATGTGGCGGCGCCTATCTCCATTTCACTGACCCTAGGCCACACAGCTCCTGCGAGTAGTGAAAGCTACAGTGGAGGGTCAGTCCTCTGGTAGCTCTGTGTTTTTTTTATACATAAAGTTGAATAGAGTTGAGTGGAATTTCATGTAAACAAACAAAATAAATAATTAAAGCTAATGGGATGTGCTTCCCTGGTCCCCTGTGCTTTGGATCATACATTAACAAACATTAAATGGAAGATAGATACTTTTAAAGATCTAAAAAATAATGCAGCCACAAGAGCTGATGGTAAATGTTAAATGCTGGAAAATAAGCATTATCTCCTTACTTAGACTGTCAGTTTACTATGTGTTACTGTTGTAATATGTTGAAGCGTTTGCTGCTGAGATATTTGAGTTTTAGATAACTTTTGTGTTTTGCACCATAAATGTAACTGCTATGGTAGTGATACAAACTGCTACAGCAGTTCCCCGCCCCTCCCCCTTATACCACGGGGTCAACTGATTGTTTATCATTGAGGTTACATTTGTAGGTTTGAAGCCCGTCACTCACTGGGGACCCACAGTGTTTGCATACACTGCCCTATGGAGGAAACAGTTATGCCAATTTTGTTGTCCTGTTATGTAAGTTGTCATAACTAGAATGTGATGATAAACCTTAACAGAAATAAGAGAGTGAAGAACACCTGAATGGTAGTTTAGTGTGAAGAGAATATTTTTTAGTGCAGGCTGTAGAACAGCCTGCCGGAGAACATCAGGGCTGTGGAGAGTGTTCATGTTTTTAAAAGCAGGCTCGAGGTCTACTATTTTAACCCTCTAATTGGCCTAGGTGCCGTGTGGCGCCTTGGGGCCATGCAAGGCCCCTAGTGGTCAAGAGTGGTAAAACATTTTTTGTCAATAAAGTAGTTCAGTTTTCCAAGGCTTTAACTTGAAAGTTACAAGAGAAGAATTAGATTATGATCATCATAAGAATCTATCATTACAATCATCATTCTAATCATCATTCTAATTCATTCTAATCATCATTCTATCATTAGAATATGATCCAAAGTTTCAGATAGGAATAAATTTACCCATCTAATTTGCATAATGTTGTGGCAGCTATTTAAATTTCATAACTCAGTCAAAAGTGGGCTTTGGACACATTTACACAAAGAATGGTCTGGGTTTTTTTTAACGCCGATTTGTCTACAGGGGTATGTTTTTATCTAATCTTCAAAATATATGAACCAGAAAATCAATAAAATGTAAAAAAACAAACAAACATATTTCTCTCTTACCTGTTGCCGGGAGGGGGGGGTTTGCCTGCCCACGTGACCGGTCTGTTTTCGTCCATCGTGATCGATGTATTGCATTTGCTCAGCCACTGACACTGTGTACCACATCTACAAACTGTTATGATTACCCCATGTGAATTTCGTTTGTATTACGTGGCTATTTTTTCTGTTTGGTGCATTATTCCTGTGGGAATCCATGCCACTAGTGGGCACCACCATCTTGGTAATGGGAGCTCAGTTTTTCGTCCAACGTGATCGATGTATTGCGTTTGCTCAGCCATTTACACCGTGTACCACATCTACAAACTCTTATGATTACCCCATGTGAATTTTGTTTGTATTACGTGGCTATTTTCCCCGTTTCATGCAGTTTCAGTCATCATCGCTGCCACCATGACAGATCACAGCAGCATCCACACTGATGTGTGTGAGCTCAAAGCGGAAAAAGGAAGAATAATAATGAGGATTTCTTCTTCTTTGCTATATTCCATGTCAGCTATGGTTCCTTTGGTGCATGTCTGCCACGTTCTAAACTGTCAGATCAATACAGATTAGTACAAATTCTCAGTATAGCCGGGGGGGGGCAATAAGTTGACACATGCAGTTGCTGCACTGTGCCACTGGGGGCGTGCAACCTGTCCATGAAATGTGGACAGTTAAAGGGTTAACTCTTTGAGTGTGTCTGTTGCCGAATGGCGACATAACCCCTAGAGGTCAAGAGTGGTAAATATTTTTTGTCAATAAAATAGTTCAGATTTCCAAGGCTATAACTTGAAAGTGGTAAGAGATAATGGCTTACTGTCAATAAGAAAGATGTAAAATATGATCCTAAGTTTCAGATAGGAATAAATTTATCCATCTAATTTGCATAATGTCGCAGTACCTCTTTACATTCCATAACTCAGTCAAAACTGGACTTTGGACGTATTTACACAAAGAATGGTTCAATCTCTTGACACCATTTTTTGTACAGAGGTAACTCATCATCTTATCTTCAAAGTATATGAACAAGAAATCAGTACATTCAAAAAAAACAACAACACAGAAATTCCTCACTTACTTTTGACAAAGGGAGGCTGGCCAGCTGGTGTGGTCGCTGCGTTTTCACCCATCATGGTCGTTATTTTGTGTTCTGTTGGTCATTTACGCTCTCTACCACATCTACAAAGTGTTATGATTATCCCACATAAATTTCGCTTGTATCCTGCAGCTATTTTCCATGTACAAAGCTGTCTAAGTGACGGTGACGATGACTGATCGCGGCCATATTAGCTTTCTGGGCTAAAATGCTAAAAACAGGAAAAGGAAATGAGGAGTTCTTCTTCTTTGGTGTAATATGTGTCATCCATTGAGTCCTCCAACGGATGTCTGCCACCTTCTGAAACTGGCAGATCAGTATAAATCATTAATAAAGCCGATCATGTCAGAATGAGACGACAGGCACAGTGCCACTCTCTGCCACTAAGGGCACGCAAAATCTCACACTCTTAGAGTTAAGAAAAATAATATATGAAACTAATCAGAAGCAAGCTAAACACTTCTTGTGTCTTGGTTTCATGGACTTAGAAAGCACCCTTACTGTCTATGTTGCAGTTCTGCACCTGTCATGTGATGTGTCATGTGATATGGCTATAAACCATAAAAAAATCCCCAGTTGTACTAAATATTCCACCTCACAAGCAGACACGTATAACTTACTGCTCTTGCCTTGGAGGACTAATGTCTCTCAAATAACCACCCAAAAACCTCACTTCTTGGACACCAAAGAAGAAGAGTTTGTAAACAAATGTTGATGTGCTCTATTGCAACACGGAGGAGGCATTTGCTCCCAAATTTGCTAACTATGATTCTAAAAAGAGATTATTTAGCTTATGAACGTAAATATCTACATTTTGTTATAACAGAGGGTGGCCAGAGCTGGAAAATTTTCACCTGCTATCGACCCCAGTGCCATGTGACTGGAAAGAACAATCTCGCAGGTTCCGTGTCGTCATATAAGCTAAATTGCGGTGGAATAAAAGCGAAATTGAGGTGGAATAATCATAAGAGTTTCTGGATGTGAGAGAGAAAGCGAAAATGATCGAGAGAAGACAAAATAACAAGAATGATGAAAACGGACGAAATGAGCCACCTGGCCAGTGGTAAGTCTGACAAATATCTTTGTTTTGTTTACATTGTACTGATTTTCTGATTCATATACTTTGAAGATAAGATAACAAAAAAAAAAAAAAAACAAAAGCAGTGACAAAAAACAAAACCATCCTTTGTGTAAATATGTCCAAAGTCCACTTTTGACCGAAAGTTATGTAATTCGATATGGCTGCCGGGGCATTATGCAAATTAGATGCGTAAATGTACTCTATCTCAAACTTTGGATCATATTCTACATCTTTCTAATTGACAGCAAGCCATTATCTCTCAGCACTTTCAAATTATAGCCTTGGAAATCTCTGACATCTAAACTGAATAGTTTCTTGAAAACAATCTTGACCACCGGTGGGGAGGTTGGCAGGTGAAATCATGCACCACAGACAGTCAAGAGGTATAATTATATTCACACAATTATAGCAATAATGCTACAGTAGCATTGCCTTTAAACTCCATGACTTGGGTCAAACGTTTTGGGTATCCTTCCACAAGCTTCTCACAAAAGTTTGCTGGAATTTCAGCCCCAGACAGAACTGGTGTAAATGAGTCAGGTTTTTACGCCACTTTGCTTCACACATCTTTTCAGCTCTTTGCCCACAAATTTTCTTTAGGATTAAGATCAGGGCTTTCTGATGGAAATTCCAAAACATTAACTTTGCTGTACTTGCAAGATGGTTGCGCACCCAGATGCTGCGGCTAGACGCTCCAGACTACTGTGGTTGTTTCTGTGTTTTTCTGGCCTTTTTCTGTCCTTCTTTTACAACAGACTAATTACCTACAGTTGCCAGGAACTTCTAGACATTGGTTGCCAACTGAACTCCAGCTTCTCCAGCACTTATTCCAGTAATCAATACCACATCTCTGAGGAGATCGCTAGACCTCCGGGCGCTCTGTGGATTGTTATCGGGCCCCGCAAAAGGCACAGGTGCCACTGAGAGAGAAAGAAGAAACCCGGCTACAGGGTTGGCATCCATGCCCAGCTGCACAAACAACGCACCAAACCAATGTTACCTTCAATTTTTTTCACCAACGCCAGATCCCTTGCCAACAAAATGGATGAGCTGTGATTTGAGATCGCTGACAATCGCTACTTGTGTGACTGTTGTATTTTATTGTGACCAAGTCTTGGCTTTACCCACTCTTCCCAGATGCCACTGTGGAATTACACAGCCAAACTACACTCCATTTTGACCATGCTGATTCTGGTAAGGAGAGGGATGGTGGGCTCTGTGTTTCTGTGCTTCAGACTTTGTGTAATAACAGCAGAATAATTCAACGCCACTGTTCATAGGCCATGTCCTTTCTGGGTAGGCCCTTCTATCCACCCCACGAGCGAACAGCAGTAATTGTAACAGCTGTTTATGTTCCTCCAGACACTAGCGTTAGCTTAGCACTCAGCCACCTCCAGCACATCATTAGCAGGCAACAGGAAGATCACCCACATTATTTCAGGGTGTCATGAACCGAGCCGGTGTTGTCCTTTAGGCTCGGTTCTGATTGTTCTCTGTGGCTCAGGTTATTGGGTTATTTGTGCATTATGTTATCTTTTGAGTTCTTGTTGTTTCTTTGTTTCTTGTTCTTTATCCCATACCTGTAGCCACTTTTCTGGCCCGCAGCTATTAGGCAGCCTCCCTTGAACTACCTTCATGTGGGCGTTGTCGGACTCCTGTCGGTCCAGCCACGGCCCCTCTCTCTTTACAGCCAGCTGGGTCCACTCCGGTTAATTGATCTTCCCACGCCGTGCCCAGGTGCACCCAATCTGTTATGCCAGCAATGCTTGTACTTAAGCAGCCTTTGCCAGTCAAGCATTGCTGGACCATTGAATTGTCTATGGGAATATTGTGGCCACTGTTCACTGTGGTCTGCCCGCTGCACATCCAGACGTGTGAGTCTAGAAGTGACCCCTGTCATCCTTTTTGTAAGTCTGCTCAGTTTTTTGTGCATTATTTGTCTTGTGGCCATGGTACACTGTGGTCTGCCCACTGCATGCTCGTTGTGTGAGCTGTTTAGTGTACACTGTACCGTCTGGAATTGTCTGCCTCTTTGTTAATAAATGTGTTTGTGGTGTAACCTGCACTTAAATCCGTTCTTCCTTCCCCTCCTCAATGTGCTGCATAAAAGCACACGAGGAGGCTTGTGACACAGGGGATTTTAACAAACCAAGCTTAAAGACAGTACTTCCCAAGTTCCACCAACATGTTAAGTGTCCCACGAGGGGATAGAGCACTGGATCATGTTTACAGCAACATTAGGTACACCTACAGAGCCACCCCCCTCCCTCCCCTTAGACAATCATTTCATATCTTCAGATCTTCATATCCCTTCAGTTCTCTATACACCTATCTAGATATTGCACCAAAAACCAGATATTTGTAGCTAGAAAAGTCATTTACCACATTAGCAATGTATAGAGTGTATTTCTGATTAGTTTAAAGTTATCTTCATTGAAAAAAAGTGTTTTTCTTTGAAAAATAAGGAAATTTCTAAGTGACCCCAAACTTTTGAACGGTAGCGTTCGAAAGTTTGGGGTCACTTAGAAATCTCCTTATTTTTCAAAGAAAAGCACTGTTTTTTTCAAGGAAGATAACGTTAAACTAATCAGAAATACACTCTAATATCTAATATACATTGCTAATGTGGTGAATGACTATTCTAGCTGCAAATGTCTGGTTTTTGGTGCAATATCTACATAGGTGTATAGAGGCCCATTTCCAGCAACTATCACTCCAGTGTTCTAATGGTACAATGTGTTTGCTCATTGCGTCAGAAGGCTAATGGATGATTAGAAAACCCTTGTGCAATCATGTTAGCACAGCTGAAAACAGTTTAGCTGGTTAGAGAAGCTATAAAACTGACCTTCCTTTGAGCAGGTTGAGTATCTGGAAAAAATTATTATTTCAAATACAAATCATTATTTCTAATCTTGTCAATGTCTTGACTATATTTTCTATTCATTTTACAACTCATGGTGGTAAATAAGTGTGACTTTTCATGGAAAACACAAAACAATTGTCTGGGTGACCCCAAACTTTTGAACGGTAGTGTATATATATATATATATATATATATATATATATATATATATATATATATATATATATATATATATATATATATATCACTTTGTTGTCTGCAGCTAGGTTGACATTGAAAATGAGAATCTGTTGTCAACTGCCTTACCACCAGGATAGTTAAAGGTTAAAATAATAATAAATTACATACAAATAAACTATTTTATGAAATTTGACTGAATATTTTTAGAAACGTGTATTTATTGATTTTGTTTCAACAAATCACATCCCAGTGCATTTTGACAAAGAATAGTATAGTCAAATTAAATGACAGAAATTTGACAAAACTGTGGTTTGATCATCACAAAAAAATCAGTCCACTGAGACTTTGGAATTTATTCTCCTCAGAAGAATAAAAAAAATGTACCTGCATTAATGTGAAGGGTGACACTGGTGTTTCGACTGCAGTAAGGTTGCCAGGTCTGGCTCAAAAGCAATGGTTTTGATGCGCAAGATGTCACGCAGGTGAGAGTCACTTAGTCTTGTCCTCACACGGTTCTTGTTAATGTTCATAACCGAGAACGTCTTCTCACACAAGTATGTCGAGCCAAACAAGCTCAGCATTTTCTTAGCAAATGTTCGAATCTCTTGGAACCTGTCTTTGTCCAGCTGGCGGTAAAAGTCGATGAGAGGCAGTTGTTGGTGGCGACCGTGACACTCCGCGTCACACTGCAGCTCAATAAGCTCCAGCTGCAGGTGGTCTGGAGCGTCATTAGGATCCACGGAAAAAGGAGTGGAAAAAAGTGTGATCTCCTTTTCAATAGCTGCAAAATCCCTGAAACGCTGTTGAAACTCCTCAGTCAGAGATGAGATGTTTTCTGCATACCTCCTCATTTGCGCACTGATATTGTTTTTTGGAAAACTAGTCATCATTTCCTGCAGTGATGGGAAATGTGTGGTATTGGGCTGCGTTTGTGACAGGTGCCTTTGGAAAAGTAGCAGCTTTGTCCGAAAAGCTTTTATGTATGAATACAGTTGGCTCACCACTGCATTTTGCCCCTGAAGGCTCGTGTTCAGCGCGTTCAGATGTCGTGTTATGTCAACTAAAAATCCAAAATCAGCCAGCCAAACAGGATCGCAGAGTTCCGGCATCGGTTGTCCCTTTTGTGCCAAGAATAGTCCGATTTCCTTTCTGAGAGAGAAGAATCGCTGCAGTGCAGACCCCCGACTGAGCCATCTTATGTCATTGTGATACACAACATCTCCATATTCAGCGTGGATGTCAAGTAGAAACTGTTGAAACTGGCGGTGGCACAGGGCTCTGGAGCGAATATAATTAATAGCCTTTATCACCGGTTTCATAACGTGATCATATTTCAGATGTTTGGCACATAGAACTTGTTGGTGAATAATACAGTGGAGTTTTATAGCTTTGCCGCCTTCTTCACTGACTTTTTTACAGACTAGCGTTGATAGCCCACTTTGCTCACCAACCATGGCAGGTGCGCCGTCCGTAATAATCCCAGTGATTTTATTCCATTGCAGTTTCATGTCATTCACGGTGGAACAAACAGCAGCAAACAAATCTGTTCCTCTGGTTTGGTCCTTAAGGCTCTGAAGGTCAAGGAGCTCTTCACTCACGTTCATTTCATTGTCCACTCCTCTCAAAAAAATCAGTAACTGAGCGGTGTCAGATGCATCCGCGCTTTCGTCGCAGGCTAACGAAAAAAAGTCAAACTCCACTCCTTTTTCCTCTAACTGTCCCTTGATGTTAGATGAAATTTCTTCAATCCTCCGTGCCACAGTGCTACGACCCAGGCAGACATTGGCAAACTCTTGCTTTTTCTCAGGACAAATTTTCTCCACCATTTTCATCACGCAGTCTTTAATGAATTCACCCTCAGTAAAAGGTTTACAGTGTTTGACAATCAGCATTGCCACTTCGTAGCTTGCCTTTGTAGAATTTTCATTTGTGTCACGGGCTCTTGTGAACAAACGCTGCTGTGCTGTCAAAACAGCTTCCAGTTGCTTCAGTTTTTCCGCGCGTTCGTTCGCCGTTAGCTTGTCGTAATTAGCATGTTTCGTCTGGTAGTGCCTCTTAATATTGAACTCTTTGAAAACAGCCACAGTCTCTTGGCAAATTAGGCAGACACAGTTGTTTCGTATGTCAGTGAAAAAATACTCCGATTTCCACTTGTCCTGGAAACGGCGGCCCTCGCTATCAACTTTCCTCTTTTTATTTCCAGTTGCCATTTTAGAAATGAGCTAAAAACATACCACAGGGGTAAAAGTTCACACAGGGGTCACGCGACGAGAATGCGGCCACAGGTCTACTGCCACCCTCTGGTGAAATATAAAATTGCTGTTTTTGGTATGTGTGTATTGTGGGAAACTGTTCTGGTGGGCCACATATTATTGATTTTATGACAGGACGCTTCGGGCCGGTGGAAATTTGGACACGGGCCGGACTTTGGGCATGTCTGTTATAAACTATAAGTGGTGCCCCCTAGTGTTAGAATGAGGTAATTCAATAACTATTGATAGATAGATAGATAGATAGATAGATAGATAGATAGATAGATAGATAGATAGATAGATAGATAGATATTCATTATATTTGTAAATTATAATAAATAACCCTTCTTTTGTCCGGATTTCATAACTCTTTGAGTGTGACTGTCGTCGAATTGCGACATAACCCCTAGTGGTAAAGAGTGGTAAATATTTTTTGTCAATAAAATAGTTCAGATTTCTAAGGCTATAACTTGAAAATGGTAAGAGATAATGGCTTTCTGTCAATTAAAAAGATGTAAAATATGATCCAAAGTTTCAGATAGGAATTTACACATCTAATTTGCATAATGTCACAGTACCTCTTTAAATTCCATAACTCTGTCAAAACTGGACTTTGGATGTATTTACACAAATAATGGTTCAGTCTTTTGACACCGTTTTTTGTACAGAGGTACCTCATCATCTTATCTTCAAAGTATATGAACAAGAAATCAGTACATTAAAAAAAAAAAACAGAAATTTCTCACTTACTTTTGACAAAGGGGGGCTGGACGGCTGGCTGGCATGGTCACTGCATTTTCACCCATCATGGTCATTATTTTGCATTCTGTCAGTCATTTAAATTCTCTACCACATCTACAAAGTCTTATGATTATTCCACATCAATTTTGCTTGTATCCCATGGCTATTTTCAGTGCACAAAGCCGACAAAGTGACGGTGACCGATCGCAGCCATATTAGCTTTCTGGGCTAAATTGCTAAAAACAGGAAAAGGAAATGAGGAGTTCTCCTTCTTTGGTGTATTACGTGTCATCCATTGAGTCCTCCAACGGATGTCTGCCACCTTTTGAAACTGGAAAATCAGTACAAATTAGTACAAATCAATGCAGCCGATCATGTCAGAGTGAGACGACAGGCGCATTGCCCCCTGTGCCATCCAGACTGCAAACAGTCAGAGGCCCCATCCCCCTCCCTCCGAACGCTCACATGCATAGAACTGAGGAACTTTTTAATTATCACAATAACACACCTGTCTTTGCACACCACATTTTCATGTATACTGACCCATCCGAGAAACCACTACTATGTCTATTTTCCATAATCCTTGGGCCATTGTACTCAATTGTGTGTTCAATTGTGTGTTCTGCACTCCACGCTGTTATGTACATGGTTCAGTCTGTGAAGCCTGTCATGTGGTGATCCTCGCGGATCACCAAGAGACGCCATAGAGTTCACCAGAGAGTTTGGCTAAGATGTTATTTATTACAGATGTGACAAAACACAACTATGAACCCAAAGGGCAAACAAACACATGACTGAGACTTGGGCTCGTAGGGCTAACCCAGCCGCTACGAGCTAACTGTGACATAACTAAGATGACAGACCTGACATGAAGGTCTGCGGCACTCACAGGTATGACGAGGCGCAGACCCAGGGCTTGGCAGGATGAAGCCACTCAGACGTAACGTTGACCAAAGTCAACTAATATTCCTGCGTCTTACCGTCGTCAGTGCCGGGCTTAAAAGGGCGAAGCACTAACGATGGTAATGACAATCAGCTGACCGGCCGTTGACAGGCGGAAGCCCCACCGAGCACTTTCACAATAAGAGCCCGGCAAGGCCAGAATACAGCCCGCAGCTGTCAAAGCTGGCAGCGAGAATAACTTAGCCCGAGCGCGATCAGAACCGGCGCTCGGGTCATAACAGTACCCTCCCTCCACGGGCGGACTCCGAACGCCCCAAGGAACCACCCTGCCCCCCCGCCCCCCCAGGGTGGGAGGTTGGGGGACAGGTGCGGAGGGAGAGAAACCAACCCATGAACAAGACAAAAAACATACAAGACAATGACAAGACTAAAAAAAACATACAAGACAATGACAAGACTAAAAAAACATACAAGACAATGACAAGACTAACAAGAAAAAATGTACAAGGGAAAACAAAAAAACCCCAGAACTACAGGTTCAAAAAATTAAATGCAAAAATAGAGCATACTCGCTCATACCAGACTATAACATGAAACAAAAAAAACCCAGAGCATTACCCGCTCATACCTGACTATGAAACAAAAACAGAGCATTACTCGCTCAAACCAAACTATACATGAAACAAAAAAAAAACAAAAAAAAAACAGAGCACTACACGCTCTACCCAGACTATACATTAACCAGCAGGGCTACTGCAACCACACATGAAGCAATCTAAAATTGCTTAACATAACTTTACTATGGCTAGACTGTGGCTTTCAAAAACACAAGAGACAATCTAAAATTGCTTTGACATAACATGACTATGACTTGACTGTGGCTTTCAAAAACACAAGAGACAATCTAAAATTGCTTTGACATAACATGACTATGACTTGACTGTGGCTTTCAAAACAAAGACATGAGCACTAGATACAACATAACCAGGACAAAGAAAAAAAAAAGCACAAATACAGAGACACGCCCAGGGACCACTACCACCCCCCGACAGTTTATGTCAACCGATGGTCAACGGAGGCGGACCAGACGGCTCACCAGAGTCCAAAGTCCCGCACGTCTGCTTCTCCGGTGGTCGAACTAGGTAGCTCCATGGCACACATAACAGGTCGGGTGGCCAAACTGAGGCGCCGAACCGGCGAAACAGTCCCTCCGGCGGCCGACCCGTGTCCCTCAGCCACCAGTCCAGGGCATCAACAACCCGCAGCGACCTCCCTGACGAGAACAAAACTCGGGAGAACTGGGGCGAGCGAACAGGGACCCCCATGGCCCCCGGCGATGATAAAAAGGGGCGGTGATTCTGAGGGGATCGGTGAGCAGGACGAGCCAAAAATCCGCTCTGCGAAGAAGGGTCTGCAGCTCCTCCTCCGCCAATGGACCACGCTCGCACTGCATCATTGCTGGACCCAGATTGGGTCCCAGCTGCACCCACATTGGGCCCCGATTGGGCCAGAACTGCACCCGTGGTGTACCCCGATTGGGCCTCCGATGAACCCACGTCGGACCCCGATTGGGCCGAAACCGCCCCTGCGGTGGGACCCGATTGGGCCTCCGGTGCAGCTCCGCTGACGAACTCCACCCCCGAACCTGGGACCTCCACCTCGGTAACTCCGACCCGTTCTCCGCCGGCGACACTAAAACAAAGCTCGGGGACAGGAAAACCGGGATCAGTATCACCGGTAGCAACGGAACCCAGCGAGACGAGCTCGGGCACAGCAGACGGCTGCTCCTCACTCGTCTCCCCGAGAGGCAGGCAAAAATGCTCAACAAAAGAGGACAGAGACATAAGAGGGAGCACTTGCCTGCACTCGGGTTCCGTTGCCACCCAGGACTCCGACGATCCGGGTTCAGGGCGACTCTCGTCAGCTTACTCGGACTCAGCTGCGTCGGGCTCCGCAGCTGGCACGATGTCATCAGCAGCCTCAGGTTCCTCCCACGCTGTCGTCCACGCCGACGACCCGTATGGCGTGGAGGCAGGGAACCCTTGACCCACTGGCTCGGACCGCTCCGGCGAGGAGACCCGGGGACGCTTCTTCGTCGGCTCAGGCTCCGGGCCACAGTCCACTCCTCTCCTCCATCCAAGACGTGACTGCAGGGCCGGATGCAGGCTATCCAGCACTGCAGGGGCCCTCTTCGACCGGCGACGCTGGCCTGGCGTCGCGGACCGCTCAACGAACACAGAGGCAGTAGGTTTAATAATTTTATCCGCAGCAGGTGGAGGGAGCTCGGAGGGCTGCGAACCCCGAACTCCGCCCCCAGGAGTCAGACAAGGCAGATCATTATTAAGATGTGACAAACAAACGATCACTTGCCTTCCTCCTGGGGCAGAGATGGTTCCTGCTGTGGGGGACGTCGTTCCTCCTTCTCCCCGCTGGATGGCGACAGAGGGCCCCCTAGGAAAATGAGGTGGGGCCGCTCTCGAAGATTCGCTGACGGGATACACCGGCAGCGAGTCCAGCCGGGGATTCCGCTGAGGGTTGCCCGCGCCGTTACGCCGACGTCCTCGTCGGCCCCCAGATGGCGCGTAATCCTGGACCTGCTCCGGGACGGGAACGGGACACCAATGCGGGGAGCGAGGATGCCTCCTCCACTGCTTCCCGCTCTCTTCCTCCTCCAGCCCCTGAAGAACCTCATGCTGAGTGGCAAGTTCCTCCCACCTCGATATCACCTCCGGATGATCGTCGTAGTCGAGGGGAAGGCTGTCCAAATACCCCTCAGTGACGCCCAGATGCCAACGCATGTAACTGGAGGTGTCGTCAAATGTAGCGGCGAGGAGCGCCCCATCTGCGTATTCCAACGCGCTCGCTAGCTCCTGGTCCAGACGCCGACCGCGGCCCCTGGAAGACGGCATTCTCCAGACGTTGACACCCAAACAAGAAGAAACAACAGTCCAATAAAGGCACAAACTCCCGGTGAAACGGTGTCTCAATGCGGCGCCCCCGTTTGGGCGACCTGGCAGGAGTATACTCTCATGTGGTGATCCTCGTGGATCACCAAGAGACGCCACAGAGTTCACCAGGGAGTTTGGCTAAGATGTTATTTATTACAGATGTGACAAAACACAACTATGAACCCATAAGGGCAAACAAACACATGACTGAGACTTGGGCTCATAGGGCTAACCCAGCCGCTACGAGCTAACTGTGACATAACTAAGATGACAGACCTGACATGAAGGTCTGCGGCACTCACAGGTATGACGAGGCGCAGACCCAGGGCTTGGCAGGATGAAGCCACTCAGACGTAACGTTGACCAAAGTCGACTAATATTCCTGCGTCTTACCGTCGTCAGTGCCGGGCTTAAAAGGGTGAAGCACTAACGACGGTAATGACAATCAGCTGACCGGCCGTTGACAGGCGGAAGCCCCACTGAGCACTTTCACAATAAGAGCCCGGCGAGGCCAGAATACAGCCCGCAGCTGTCAAAGCCGGCAGCAAGAATAACTTAGCCCGAGCGCGATCAGAACCGGCGCTCGGGTCATAACAAAGCCACTACAATACCTGTGTATATTTCCATAATCCTGGGCTATTTTTATTTCAGTCATGTATTTAATAGTGTGTTCTGTAGCCATGTTTTATCTAATCCTTCTCTCTTGCTTTATTGTGCAGTAGCCTGGTGGAGCACCCACAATTTCGTTGTACTGTATAACTGTACAGTGTGGACAGGGAATATGTATATGTGCGGATGGGGCGCTGCTGACTTCAACTGGGGATATTGTCAGGTGGTGGAAGGAATACTTTGAGGATCTCCTCAATCCCACTGATACACCTTCCACAGAGGAAGCAAGGCTTGTGGATGAAGGGGACGACTCGCTTTTCACAGGGGCTGAGGTCACCAAGGTGGTTAAAAATTTCTTTGGTGGCCGGGCCCCGGGGGTGGACGAGATTCCCCCTGAATACCTCAAGGCCCTGGATGTTGTATGGGTGTCATGGTTGACATGCCTCTGCAACATTGTGTGGAGGTTGGGGGAAGTGCCTTTGGCATGGCAAATTGGGGTGGTGGTTCTTCTCTTCAAAAAAGGGGACCGGAGGGTGAGCTCCAACTTTAGAGGGATCACACTCAGCCTCCCTGGGAAGGTCTATGCCAAGGTACTGGAGAGGAGAGTCCAGCCGTTGGTTGGACCTCGGATTTAGGACGAGCAATGTGGTTTTCATCCTGGCCGTGGCACATCGGACCAGCTCTTTACCCTCTCGAGAATCCTCGAGGGTTCATGGGAGTTTGCCCAACCAGTTTACATGTGTTTTGTGGACTTGGAGAAGGCATTCAACCGCCTCCCTCGTGTTTTTTGTGGGGGGTGCTTCAGGAGTATGGGGTATCAGGCTTGTTGTTACGAGCTATTCGGTCTCCGTACGATCATTGTGAGAGCTTGGTTCATATTGCCAACACTCGGTCGGACTCATTCCCAGTGAGAGATGGACTCCGCCCGGGCTGCCCTTTGTCACCGATCCTGTTCATAATTTTTATGGACAGGATTTCTAGGTGCAGCCAGGGAATGGAGGGTGTCATGCTTGGTGACCACAGGATCTCATCTCTGTTGTTTGCAGATGATATTGTCCTGCTGGCGTCATCCAGCAATGACCTACAGTTCTTACTGGGACAGTTTGCCACTGTACCTCCAAGTCCGAGTCCATGGTCCTCAGCCGAAAAAAGGTGGATTGCCCTCTTCGGGTTGGGGACAAGCTCCTGTCCCAAGTGGAAGAGTTTAAGTATCTTGGGGTCTTATTCATGAGTGAGGGGAGAATGGAGCGAGAGATTGACAGACTAATCAGAGCAGCAACTGCTGTGATGTGAACGTTGTACCGGTCTGTTGGGATGAAGAGTGAGCTAAGCTCTAAGGCAAAGCTGTCGATTTACCAGTCAATCTATGTTCCTACCCTCACCTATGGTCATGAGGTTTGGGTAATGACTGAAAGAAGGAGATCGCGGATACAAGCGGCTGAAATAAGCTTTCTTCGTAGGATTGCTGGACTCACCCTCAGAGATAGGGTGAGGAGCTCAGTCATCCAGGAAAGGCTCAGAGTAGAACCGCTGCTCCTCCACATTGAAAGGAGCCAGTTGAGGTGGTATGGGCATCTGATCAGGATGCCTCCTGGACGCCTCCCACTTGAGGTGTTTCGGGCATGTCCCACTGGGAGGAGACCCCAGGGCAGACCCAGGACTCAGTGGAGAGACTATGTCTCCCAGTTAGTCTGGGAACGCCTTGGTATCCTCTTGGAAGAGCTGGTGCAGGTGGCTGGGGAGAGGGAAGTCTGGGCTTCTCTGCTTGAACTGCTGCCTCTGCCACCTGGACCTCTGGAGAAGCGGTAGAAGCTGGATGGATGGATTGATGTATAACTGTACAATGATAACAAAGCCTATCCTCTTCTATTCTATTATGCCACTTTGTAAATAATTTGGCGGTATGCTTAGGGTCGTTGTCCATTTGACAGACCCATTTGCACCCAAGCTTTTAACTTTTTGGCTGATGTCTTGAGATGTTGCTTCAATATTTCCACATAATGTTATTTCCACATGAAGCCATCTATTTTGTGAAGTAGAGTTAAACACCGCCACAAGTGAAACACCACCACAACATGATGCTGCCACACCTGTACTTCACATATGGGATGATGTTCTCAGGACTGCAAGCTTCCCCTTTTTCCTCCAAATGTAACAATGGCCATTATGACTAAACAGTTCGATTTTAGTTTCATCAGATCACAGGACATGTCTCCAAACATTAAGGTCTTTGTCCCTGTGTGCATTTACAAACTGTAATCTGGCTTTTTTAATATTTTTTTTAATGTTGTTTTTGGCTTCTTCCTCCCCGTCAAAACAGAACTCATTTTACTGTGGATAATGACACTCTTTTACCAGCTTCAGCCAGCATCTTCACAAGGTCTTCTTCTTCTTCTTCTTCTTCTTCTTCTTCTTCTTCTTCTTCTTCTTCTTCTTCTTCTTCTTCTTCTTCTTCTTCTTCTTCTTCTTCTTCTTCTTCTTTTAGATTTGATTGGCGGTCCACAACCAGCCTACAGGTGCATTACTTCCACGTGCTTCACTCTATCACGTCACAAGGTCTTTTGCTTTTGTTCTGGGGTTGTTACACACATTTCACACCAAAACACATTCAACTCTGGGACACAGAACCCCTTTCCTTCCTGAGTAGTATGATTGCTGGACATTCCCATGGTGTTTATAATTGCATAAAATTGTTTGAACAGATAAGCATGGCACCTTGAGGCATATGGAAATTGTACCCAATGATGAGCCAGACTTGTGAAAGTCCACAATTCTCTTCCTGATATTTTTTTTTCCATGATGTCACACAAGGAAGCAATGTGTTTGAGGTGTGCCTTAAAATACATCCATAGGTGTGCCTCCAATTAACTTAGATGTTGTCAATTAACCTATCAGAAGTGATAGAGAAATCGTATTTCTAGTCTATTTTTTAATTATGTTATTCTGATATTGGTATTACATGACATTTAATCATTATTCTGAATTTGCATTTAACAATATGGACCTTAATTCTCTGTATTGAGTGTGTACTCTTCTGTATAACTCATCTTGTGACCAGAATGTGCTTTCTGAGGTTAACACACCCTGTATGTCCATCCATCCATCTATCCATCTTCTACCGCTTTTCCAGAGGTCCGGGTCACGGAGGCAGCAGTTCAAGCAGAGAAGCCCAGACTTCCCTCACCCCTGCCACCTGCTCCAGCTCTTCAGAGAGGATACCAAGGCGTTCCCAGACCAGCTGGGAGACATTGTCTCTCCACCGAGTCCTGGGTCTGCCCCGGGGTCTCCTCCCAGTGGGACGTGCCTGAAACACCTCAAGTGGGAGGCGTCCAGGAGGCATCCTAATCAGATGACCAAACCACCTCAACTGACTCCTTTCAATGTAGAGGAGCAGCGGTTCTACTCTGAGCCTCTCCCAGATGACTGAGCTCCTCACACTATCTCTGAGGGTGAGTCCAGCAATCCTACGGAGAAAGCTCATTTCAGCCACTTGTATCCGTGATCTTGTTCTTTCGGTCATTACCCAAAGCTCATGACCATAGGTGAGAGTAGGAACGTAGATTGACTGGTAAATCAACAGCTTTGCCTTAGAACTCAGCTCCCTCTTCACCACAACAGACCGGTACAACGTCTGCATCACTGCAGATGCTGCTCCGATCTGTCTGTCAATCTCTCGCTCCATTTTCCCCTCACTCGTGAATAAGACCCCAAGATACTTAAACTCCTCCACTTGGGGCAGGAGCCTGTCCCCAACCCAAAGAGGACAATCCACCTTTTTCCGGCTGAGGACCATGGACTCGGACTTGGAGGTGCTGATTCTCATCCCAGCCGCTTCACACTCAGCGGTAAACCATCCCAGCAAGAGCGGGTGGCAATAGGCATGGCTATTGGTGGCAATAGGCGTGGCTTCAGCAACATGGATTTCTGCTTCAACTGTGTGCAGGGAGGAGGAGGGACTAGAGAGGTTCAACCTCAGTGGCCAAGTTGACTAGCTAAGATAAGTTAAAAAAACAACACACAGGCACCGGAGTCACATGTAGAGGATGCAGAAATATTGTCATCACAGAGTGTTGAACAATTGTTAGCTCTTAATGTCAAACCAGAACTTACTCTCATGGATAACAATAAAGAGGTTAGATTTTTGTGTCATACTGGTGCATGTAGGTCTGTGCTTTCTAGTCCATTAGCAGACAAAATTCCAAAATCAAACATGTCTGTAAATATACTTGCTGCAAGTGGTAAAATGTTAACAAATTTGTTATCTTGCTTGGTAACAATTTCTGACCCAGCTACTGGAAAACACATAGAACATAGCTTTGTTTTATCCTCAAGTTGTCCAATAAACCTCCTTGGGAGAGATTTGATGACACTTTTGCACATAGCAGTAGTTCCTATAAATGAAGTGTCTGAAGCAAAAGTAACTACTGAGTGTTTTACACTACAAAATCCCTTAACTCCACATCATTGGTATTCTTTAAATTTAATCAATCTAAATGAGTCCGCTGCTATCCTTGAGACTTTGAAAAAAGCATTTTGTTCCAACAACAGATGTAACTCAACTGGCACTCAAGCAGTAAAAACAGCTAATGCCAGTGACCCCTATGACAATTGTCAGGCTTTTGCTCTGACTGATGAAAAGGAGCAGCAGCTGTGCCCCATTTCATTCTTCTGATGGTCAGAAGGGCTCTCTGACATGTGAATGATAAAAGGGGTTCAGCCTGTTACAATTATATCTAAATCTAACTTTAGACCTCACAAAAGACAATACCCACTTAAAAAGGAAGCTGAGGAGGGCATTTATCCTGTCATTCAGTCATCATCAGAGAGTAACGGCTCTCCATGCAATTCTCCATTGTTTCCTATCAGGTGGGCCCCACCCTCTAAAGGATGGTGGATGGTTCTAGACTTACAGGAAGTAAACAAAGCAATTATTCCACATTCTCCTGTAGTCCCTGATCCACGTTTTTTTAAATGATCTGCCACCTGATTGGGAATATTTTATTGTCATAGACATCTCATATACCTTTTTCTCATTTCCAATTCATAAAGATCATCAGTTTTGGTTTGCCTTTGCCTATTGTAAACAAAGATTCACCTTCAATAGGTGATCACAGGGGTTCAATAAAAGCCCCATGATTTTTTCACAAGGTACAGTATGTCTGCAAATTTGACCACATTTACATCACCAAGTGGAAGCCAGTTACTTTTGTATGTAGATGACATTTTGCTTGCTTCAAAAACTGAGGATCAGTGCAAACAGGACACAGTGACATTGCTCAATTTTTTAGCATCTCACGGTCACAAAGTCAACAAACTACAATTATGGCAAAAAGAAGTAAAATACTTGGACCATATTTTATCAGTTGCAAATCACCATATTGACCTTATCAGGAAGTAATCTATTCTTACTGCTCCAAAACCCATCACTAAAAGCCAAATGATGTAATTAATTGGCACACTGAATTATTGTAGATCATGGATACCATCTTATTCACAAGAAGCGTTACCTTTGTCTTCCTTGATCTATGATAATCTGATGTCATACCCTACCATACATCATTTTGCACAACAGTGGAAAAATTGAGGCATGATAACTTCCACAGGGAAACCTGTAGATCATAAAGACTTGATTTTAAACCTTTTGGAAGCTGTAAAACTACCATCTCAATTAGCAATCTGTAAATGTACTGCCCACACCACAGGTACCAACCCCATCTCCTGTGAAAATTGCAGGCTGATGACATAGCCAAAGCTGTAGCCTTGCAAAATGTTTCTATTTTTCTGTCAGTACCAACACTTCCCATAGGCACCACATTGTTTATTTTATTTTATATAACTTGTACAAATGACATGACAACAAACCTGTGTCACCGAAACAACTTTTTTCCCTTATGTCACTCAGTTGACATCTTCAACACGTGCCGGGGGTGGGGGGGTGGGGGGGAATCATTATCATGGTAAACAGTTAAAAAAAAAAAAAAAACATTTGGCTATTCTGTTCTTGTGAAGAAATTTTGTGCAAATTCCCTAATCTGTGCAATAAAACACACATAGGGTAATCAAAGACCTTAAAGGGGAAATTTTCCAACTCCTATATATCCATTTCAACACATTTGCATGGATTTTATTGAATTAAATAAATGTGAAGGAAAGAAATAGTGTCTTGTCATTGTAGATAGTTTCACTAAGTGGACTGAAGCTTCCCTTGTACAAATCCTGATGCTTTAACTGTTGCAAAAAAAAAAAAAAGTTAACTGAAATAATCCCACGTTATGGAATACCAGAAATTATCTACAGTTATAATGGCACACACTTTATAAACCAAGTAATTTCACATTTGAGAAAGCTTTCCAAATACAGTAATAACATTATTATGTTTATCACCCACAATCAGCTGGCTTGGTGGAACAGCATAATTACACCATAAAAGAAAAGTTATGAAAAAACAATTGCAGAAACAGGACAGAGTTGGATTTATTGTTTGCCTCTTGTATTGTCTTACAGTATATGAGACTCACGCCTAGAGCTAATGGTGCATCACCTTTTGAAATGATGTTTGGAAGACCATGTTTGTTACCTGAGTTAAGACCTTTCTGCAAAGATGATGTTGAAACATGTCTTGCTGATTAAATGCTCAAACACTTGACTAAAAGAAACACTTATTGCTGCTGTTCTCAGAAAGGACCACACTGAAAGCCTGGGAGCTTGGTTCTGATAAAGACAAACAAAAAGAAGACTTGGGTAGATACACCTCTGCAAGGACCTTTCAAAGTTGTGTTGGCAAACTGCTCACCAACAACACACAGCCCCAGTGTAATACAGCTGCCCCATCCATCTCGCCCTTGTAAAAGGTAAACAACCTCTCTTGTTTGCTCTCTGAAAAAGCCACAATGAACAGACACTATGAACAATCTAGCCCACTTCTGCTTTTGCTCCTCCTTTGCATTGGTGTCCATCACAATGGGACTGTTGCTTGCATGTCCACACTGCTGGACAGACCAGTCGTGGACTTGTGTGATGATTGTGGAGTCAAAACAACTCATTGGGAAAAAGGAATGCTGAATATCATGTTCTACCGAGGTAAAACTGGTACAATTGAGATTGATTTGTGTTGTTTACTGTATTGCTCCACTGTTGATTATGCAAAGAAAACTACTAAATCTGATGTGTACCTGTGCTATTTGTATAACTTTCACAAGTCACGTAATGGATCTATGCTATTGGTGCTTATGTTCCCAGTTTAGACCCGGTTAGACAATGTTTTATTGAAATAAAAGTTCTTTAACACCAGTTAATCTCTTTTCCAATGCTGAGGAAAGTTATGATACATGGATAGTTGACAAACAAACTCTAGACAAAACAACACATACAGTTAAATATCTCAACATCCACTCATTAGCTGACACTTTTTCCGCAGAACTAGGAATACCTCATGATAATTTATGGCAACAATGGATTTTATACACCACTTAAGATTTTAACACCTCAAACTGTTTAATTTGCACTTCGGCAAGGCCAATATTGGCTACCTCTCCACCTCATGAAAAGCACACCAAAACAGCATTGCAATGTATGGTTAAACTATTTTTCAAAAACAAAAAACCTTTAGAACCAAATTTTGAAGAAATTCATAATCATTATCCTCCATTTAAAGGCCTCGGACGGTGACATTTTTTTATTGAACCAATAAACTGATTGTATGAAAATATTCCATTCTGGCCATTCCCGTGATTTAAAATGTGTCACCAGCCTCCATAAATGACTTTATTTGTTAATAGCCCATATTTCACTTAGTGATGCTGCAGTACCGCCATCTCTCGATAGGGGCGGTAAGCAGTGACGTCAGGTCAGGGAGAAACAGGAAATGGCTGGACGACAGCAGAGTGATTCGGACAGCGATTATTTTATCGAGTATGACGACCGCAATATAAGTGATGATATTGACACTGAAGAATCTGATGATGAAGTAGTTTTGGGTGGTGCTGATGGGGTTATTCAGCCGTATTTGTTCGAGCCCGAGGGTGCGGCGGAAGACGCGGACAAAACAGCGACCGGAGCAGCCCACGTTGAGAACGAGAGGCTCGCCGATTTATATTGGTAAAATATGCTTTGAAATTTTTTTTTTAGGCGATATGCATGGTCACACACTTAATTATCAAAATAAAACTGCCAATTGTTCCCTCGCTGCCTTACTTGGCGACTTATAAACATTAGAAACATTTAGAAACATTATCATTTGAAATAAAAGGATAATGTATGTGAGGGATAATATGTGTACTTTACGAGTTTGTTAGGAGATGTTGTTAATCATCATCATGTTAATCCTAGTCTCAAAAGCTACATAATTCTCTTAAGAGATTGATGGATCAACATGATCCATCATGGATCATGATGGATCATGATTATTGTGATTCATTATTGTTTTCCTATAACTTCTCTTTCTGCTCAAAATTTTTTACATGTTTTTAATATTTTCTAATCAAACTTCATAGACCAATTTATATAGCACTCCCACGAGCCATTAGTTTATTATAAGCATCTGATTATACCATTTTTTTTAACAGGTGCACTTGTGAGAAATGCAACATTATGCCAACATCAACTGAATCTTGGTGCTGCCAGGAGGTATTGAAGGTGAAGGAGAAACTAGAAGAACTGAAGGGCTGTGGATACACAGATGATAACCTACCAAGGTGTATCACTGATCACCCCGGTTTCTGTTCTGTCTGTCTTGACATCTGGGTTTTACAGACAGCTTATCTGGCCTACAGACAGCAATATGGTGATCATGACGCAAGTCAACACGAGTGAGTTTTTAAACAATATTTATTCATGTGTTTTAATTTTCCAGATCAATTATGAAGAAATCATTCAATACATTCAATAATCAATGCAAACGGAATAATCAATGTCATAACCCGAGTGTCGGTTCTGGCCACACTCGGGTCTCATATCTTTTTGTTCCCTGGCTTTGGCAGCTGAGGTTTCCTTCCAGCTCCTCGGGCTCTTATTGTGAAGGTGCCCGGGGGAGCTCCCTGCTGTCAAAGTCAGCTGCTGCTCAGCTGTCATCAGGAGCAGCTGTGCCGCGTTGGGGTCATTAGCCGCCAGAGATATAAGCGGGTGCTAAATGTCCTCCAACGCGGCAGTCTCTGTTATGTTCTCCTGTTATGTTCAGCTACGTTCTGTTCAGCTACGTTCTGATTGTGCTCCTGTTATGCTCAGGTATGTTTCCTTGAGACTTCACCCTTACTGTTGTCCGTCTGGCGCATCGGGTGTTCCGTGGCTCAGACTTCACCCAGCCACTGTATGTGTTCTGTGTGTGTTCATTCTTCTCTACAATAAATTACCACTGCAAACTCACTGGTGACTGAGGCGTCTTGTGACGGTCCGTGAGGGCCGTCGTGACAGTAGACTGCCGCCTAACGCCCGGAGAGGAGGCGTTGTTTCGAGACGCCATTCACCGTGCAGTTTGCAGTAGTGGACTGTTTGTTCCTACTTATCTGAGTGTCTGCAGCGGGGAGTATGTCGTCATCCAGGGGCCATTGTCGGCGCCTTGGCAGGCAGCAAGCAGAGGTTCTGAAGGAGGTAGACTACACCATCTTCACCGCTACGCTGTTGGACGCTCCCAGCGACATTCGTAGGTACCTGGACCTAGCCGAGGAGATTCTGGATTCTCTTCCCCGCTTCACCAATCATCCAGAGGTAAGCGTGAGGAGAGATGACATCGCCACCCAGCGTGAGAGACTCCGAGGGCTGGAGGGAAATCCTGGCAGGAAGCTGAAGCGGAGGAGACGTCGCCCCTCGCTTCGGGATCCCGCTCCTGCCTCCGTTCCGGCCCGGGAGTTCGTACCATCCGGAGGTATTTTCCCATCGGGCATGTCGTCACTCGGGATTCCCCCAGAGGAGCTGCAGCTGACAGCAGACAAGATCTGGGACCGGGTGGCTGCTGCTTGCTCCACTAGGAATCCTCCAGCGTGTATGAAGCATGTGGTGGCGGCGGTCAGACTGGTGGAGAGGAATCCAGCGCTGCGTGAGTTTCCTGAGTTCGCGGACTTGCTTGCCGCTGTTTCTGTTCAGGAACGGCGATTTCCGGACCTCACCTTCGCCTCACCCCCTACAAGGAACCGTCGTCACTCCGGCTTCCAACCTCGGCTAGAACCCCGTCTGGATGCTGTTCCGGGTCGCCGCAAGGGCTCAACCCCCCACACAGCTGTCACTCCTGCGCCTCGTCAGAGGGGAATCCCCGCAGCCTCGTCTTCTCCCGGGCCCTCGCCTGCTGTCCCGTCAGCGCTCCATGCCCGACTGACCCCGGCTGTCGCCCCCTCCTCCTCGTCGCCTATCCTGGCTGCTGTGTGTCACGAGGGCTCCGTTTCGGCGAGCCTCATCCCGGATCCGCCTCGAGTGGCCTCATCTCGTCTTCCCAGAGGGCCCTCTGTCGCCATCCAGCGGGGAAAGGAAGGAACGACGTCCCCCACAGCGGGAACCATCTCACCCTTAGGGGAAAGGCAAGTGCATGATAATTTCTCTCCTTTTGATATTGTTTTGCCTTGTCTGACTCCTGGGGGTGGAGTTCGGGGTATGCAGCCCCCCAAGCTCCCTCCACCCGCTGTGGATGAAAGTATTAACCCTTCTTCCTCTGTGTCTCCCCCCGCTGAGCGGTCCTCGACGTCAGGCCAACGTCGCTGGATGAGGAGGGGGCCTGCGGTTCTGGAGAGCCTGGTTCCGGTTCCGCAGCCACACCATGGGCGGAGGAGGAGAGCGGACTGCAGCGTGGAGCCATCGCTGATGAAGAAGCGTCCCCGGGGTTCCACGGAGGAGCGGTCCAGTCCAGCAGGGCGAGATTCTCCTGCCACCACGCCGTGTGGGCCACCGGCGTGGACTTCGGTGCCGGAGGACTCTCTAGCTGCACGCACCATCATGCCAGCTGCGGAGCCCGACGCAGCTGAGTGGGAGCCTGAAGACGACCTCCTGACTTCTGAGCCCGGATCATCGCAGTCCTGGACGGCGTCAGAACCCGAGATCAGGCAAGTGCTCTGTTTTATCTTTCTTTTTCACCTTTTAGAGCACTTTTGCCTGTCTCAAGGGGAGGTGAGCCGGGTGCAGCTGCCCGCTGCGTCCGAGCTTATCTCGCTGGGTTCTGGCGCTGCCGGTGATCCTGATCCCGGGTTTTCTCTCTTGTGTGAGTCTTCTCCCAGGGTCGCCGGCGAGGGGCTGCTCTCGCCTGCTGCGCCAGAGGTTCCGGTTTCGGGATTGGAGGTCGAGTCTGGTGCCACGCCGACCGGGTCCACCGAGAGTGCTGTTCCGGTCCAGTTGGGGTCCACCGGGAGTGCTGTTCCGGAGGCCCAATCGGGGTCCACCGTGGGTTTGGTTCCGGAGGCCCAATCGGGGTCCACTGTGGGTGCTGCACCAGCAGGTCCTAGGTTCGGTGAGGGAGCTGCAGATCCCCATCCACCGGATGTGGGACAGGCTCGTTTTCTTCTTCACCCTCATCTCCACCGTCATCCTCCTCGTCTCCCTGAGGAGCACTACCCATCTCCACCTGGGGCCGTTGGGGTCCCGAACGCTCCGCCCGGTTCCCCCTCATCTCCCCCCTTTTCAGCAGGACCACCGGCTACTTCTTCCCAACAGTTCTAGTGGGCTGGTGTTGCGGGGCGGCCGCCTGAAGGGCTGTCTCGTTGGTTTGGTTCTCTGGGTCGGCCCCCCGACCTGTTTGTCTTCCTGTGCGGCGACCTGCTCTGGCCGCCTGAAACTCTCTTCTCCCGAGCATGGGACTGGGGTAGGCCGCCCGAACTGTCCTCTTTTCCCCTCCCTGTTCTGTGGCCTCTTGTTGCCAGACGACCCCCCCGGACCTTTTGCCCCCATCCCTCCGGGCCTGGACTGCGCCCTTCCCGGGTTCCTGATCTCGTCTGTGGGACTGTTGGGGTGTGTGTGGGTGGGGGGGGATTGTTTTGTGTTTTTGTGGCTCACCAGGTTGTTTCTGAGTTTGGTGGGGTTTTTTTTTTCTTCCACCTTGTGTCACTCTATTTGCCAAAGGGTGTGTTGCCTATTTTGAACTTATTGTGGTTGCCCACATTTTTGGGGATTATGTTTTTTTTTTCCTCCCCCTACCTTTATAGCCTTGTTGGTTGTTTGTCTCTCTCCCTCCTGCCAGCGCCCCATCCGCCCACCCTAGGGGGGTGGGGGGGGGGCTTGGGTGTTACTCAGGCCGCTCAGAGCTCGGCCTTGAGGGGGAGGTACTGTCATAACCCGAGTGTCGGTTCTGGCCACACTCGGGTCTCATATCTTTTTGTTCCCTGGCTTTGGCAGCTGAGGTTTCCTTCCAGCTCCTCGGGCTCTTATTGTGAAGGTGCCCGGGGGAGCTCCCTGCTGTCAAAGTCAGCTGCTGCTCAGCTGTCATTAGGAGCAGCTGTGCCGCGTTGGGGTCATTAGCCGCCAGAGATATAAGCGGGTGCTAAATGTCCTCCAACGCGGCAGTCTTTGTTATGTTCTCCTGTTATGTTCAGCTATGTTCTGTTCAGCTACATTCTGATTGTGCTCCTGTTATGCTCAGGTATGTTTCCTTGAGACTTCACCCTTACTGTTGTCCGTCTGGCGCATCGGGTGTTCCCCGGCTCAGACTTCACCCAGCCACTGTATGTGTTCTGTGTGTGTTCATTCTTCTCTACAATAAATTACCACTGCAAACTCACTGGTGACTGAGGCGTCTTGTGACGGTCCGTGACGGCCGTCGTGACAATCAATGCCAACCCCATATTTTTCAGGCAATACAGATTCATAGCCTACAGGCACCTGGTCCTGTGGTGTTGGGGATATCTTGGGAAAGAAGTGAGGGTGATATTGCCTGCCTGTGCTGTGAGCCTCATCAGAGAAACATTCCCATCTGATCACTACATGGGATTTTGCCTACCAAGATTAGATTTGTGATCAATGTTATTTAAATAAAGTTTTTTAAAATCATATATTGAGTTTATTAATGTGCATGTCAATTTTATAATTCTAATATTTCAGCATTCATCAAAGTCGGATCTCATATACATTAGAGTAATTTTTCTACCATTTTATGGTGTAAAATTCGTGTTCAATTTTTAAAAGCACATTTCTCTAAAAATCTTAGGCTTATATTTTTTTGTCTTTGCAAAATATGTTGCTTCCCTAACAATTGAAAGCTGAACTTCCATTGCTAATTGGAAATTTATTCTACTTTTACATGTTTGATTTTGAAAATCTAGATACATGTTGCTCAACAGCATCAGCTTTGATGGGACGCTGAAATTTGGCACTCAATGTTGCGGGAACTCTGGCTCGTACAGAGTGCCACTGCTCCAATAAGTGGGTTGGATCAACCAAGGTTTTGTCGAAAAGAGTATTCATCAGATCATCCACATATTCTGAAATAAAATTAATTTAATAAAAATTAGAAATCGAAAGCTCCTTGTAAGTGGTCGTGGAAATTCCAACGATACCGGCTGCATTTAGAACTCTGAGGACCTTGACATATGACGCCCCAGTGAAGAGAATGGCGGATGAAAACTGTATGTTACCAGCTGGCATGTCCCTGATCATCGGCTGGCTGTGCCAGGATCGATCCTCAACACAATGTGGACAATGTTGTTTGATCACCAACAGAGAGCCTTTAGTGTGACTTGTTACCTCACATGGATGACTGCAATGAGGACAATTGCTGAATAATCAAATTCAAAAAAAAAATCTACAGTATTTGAAGGTTGAGTGACAGTGGATAACATCTGCAAAAACAGTAGATCAACATAATTTCATTCCAGAGGTGTCAAATTGGATTACATATATAGAAATATAACTTGAGCAAACAGGCACAACCACCTCCCTATACAGCACTGAATATTTCATATTTGATTAGTATGAATACCCTAAAATTCTAATATTTGATAAGTTGTTAAGGAAATGAAATTCATTGCTTGTAAATAATTTTAGTAAATATTGGCAGTGAATATTAAAAAAAGAAAACTTACCCTGTTTACTTCTCTTTCTGACAGCAGATCGCATCGGTAGATCACCCTTGCTTTTCACGCCACTGTCACTGACACTTGTCTGAGAGTGGGACTTTGAAATGAATGGATATATATTTGGAACAGCCGATTTTTTTTATCAGCAATCTTTTTGCTAATTTCATTTCAAATTGCATCTTATTCTCAAAATCGCTGTCAACGAAATGTCTACTGCACATGTTGGGTGATTTTGCGACATAATTCCAATTTTTTCGCGTTTTTTGAACGAAATTTACCCATGCGGTTCTGATTTTCCCAGGCAGGGGAAATTCATAAACACTCACCGCATGCTCCTCCGGTATACCGTCGCACCCGTAGACAACACAACACCAAACCATAATTAATTCAATCACTGAAATCCTAATCGTAATAAATACTCTATTTGTAATCCACAAGTACTCCTAGAAATATCCGTTATCGCCGAACGTAAACAACACGCAATGTCCGTCGAGTGTTTGCTGGTCGCTCCCTGACCTGACGTCACACAGTCAGTGGCCATTTTAGCCGCTGATCGCTTGGCAGACAGACAGCTCTCAAGGAAATCATACTTCAATAGCGCATTGTCACCTTATGCGACATTTGTTGACACCAAAACATGTGCGGTTCAAATTAGCTCGTCTCACACAAAAATTTAAGATATGATTTAGCGATATTGAAATTTCGTCCGGCCGACGCCTTTAAAGGAAGACCAATTCAATTCGAGGGGATATATTTATTTTCCTAGATATAATGGCTCATCTGATGCCCCAGATCTTGGACACCTTCCCTACTGTGAATCTGTGCTAAAAATCACACAAACTTCTGATGTTTTCAAGGCTCTTTGGTTTACCTCTCACCACACAGCATGAGCAGGTTGCGGTGGCTCTGTGGACATGCGGGGATGCTTTCCGAGCTACCTCTTGGCTGGACCAGCACATGTGCCCTGCCCCAACTCATCATGCAATTTCATATCCCACCTCTCAGGCCACAGGCTTTGATGAGGCAGAGCAACCAGAGGCCCAAGAGAGCTTTAACAGCCGTCAGTGATGAATCTGATGTCTATATAGACACCATTGGTGTCCCAAGGGGAGTCCCTAATTAGTTCAAAGCTCAGGATGAAATTGCTGCAGGTTTTTCTTCAATAATCCCTCAAGTTCAAATAAATAAAAACATAGCGTGGATCAACCAACTGTACTATAATTTTAAAAAGTTTTCCAACTACAGCAGAGACACTCTTAAAGGTGTAGCTGAACAATTGGATGTGGCTAGCTTTATGGCATGGCAGAACTCTTACAACACAACACCAGATGGTAGTATTACACACCTTTTAACTCACACAACTGTCTGAAGACACGAGGAAAAAAACACAAAAACCTCAGGTCCTGATGAATGGTTCCCAAATTTAAAAAATCCTCTTGGAGACTGGTTCAATGTAGTTTTGCCCATCCTAGGACCATGTTTAGTTATCATAGTGCTACTAGGTATTTTTGTTTGTTGTTGTATTCCATGTTTTAAGATTTTCCTCTCTAGATTTGTTTCTGCTACTGTAGCTGAATATGCCTTATTATTCCACCAAGACAGTGTCAGAGACAATACTAATGACCATGATGTTGACTTAGACAACACTGAGAATTAGACTTCTTTATGATACCCATATTGAAAACTGAAAAGAGTGATATGTGGATGATATTTAATAGCGACATGCAACCAAGAACTTCATACTCACAATGATGTGCGACAAACACATTTATTTAATTTATTTTTCATTTTAATCAAATCTTCAGTATGGTACAAATACAATTTCTCATCATGGGAAAATATAGGTTATGCTCACATAAAAGGGAGGGGGGTGATAGAGAAATCGTATTTCTAGTCTATTTTCTAATTATTGTAGCATCATCGTCTCCTCACAGCCGAGACAGAAGATCACTTCTCTCCAGTTTACAGGAATTTCATTTTATTCATTACACAGGAATATCACCTTTCTGCCTTTTCAGGAATATCACTGGCTTTTATGTCGACTCATGCAGGCTTCTTCCAGGCCTGACCAAAGATGCTTGCTTTCCCAGGACCCCAATGTAAACAGTTGCCTCTTGCAGAGATTGTAAGGATCAGAATTTGCTTTTAAAGGCTCAAAGGAACATAAAACTCAGGAGACCAGACCTCTCAACATGAACACTGCATTTGATAATGTACCTTTTCACAGGAAACCAATGTTTTTAAAAGAGTCATAAACCACTTAATCTGACGGGTTTATAGCCTATGCTGTCCAGGTACCTTCGCCCAGATACTAAAGGAAATCATCTACAGCTCAACAGTACCTCCTAGCGGATACCTACGGAATGTGTTTTCAGTATGTAGGATGACTTTTAATTTGTTCTAAATATTAAGTTTCTCTCAGCTTATCCTCTGGATCCTAAGGACACTGAAAATCATCCCTCTTTTATCACCAACCATGGTTTGCTGCATGTTTTGCTGTTCTAATCTGGATCTAAATGTGAATGCATGTATTATAATTATGTATAAGAAATGTTATATTCATGAGTGTTATTGGAGTAATGGTATAAATGCATGATCACCATATATTAGCCAAGTCATTTAATTTAGTTAGATTTTATATTGAGCATTTATTTCATAAGAACTGACTGAGTGTTGATTTTCCCTCTGAAATTTCATGGGATGGTGTCTTCATTTGATTGGCTGCTCTCAAACAAAGAAGTGTTCTCACATTGGATAGCAGCCATTTCAAACTGCTTCTGAAAAAGCCGATTGGTCAGTCTTGCGACTACATCATCAGTTTTACGACCCGGCGAGGTAACTTTAAAAGAGAGAAGTTAGATTTGAGTTTAGTTTTTTAGAAAGTTAGAAAAAGAAGGAGATCAGCACAGTAGAAAAAGGGTAGAAAAGGAACAGGCAGGAAGATTAGAACAGCAAAGCGGTAATAGAATTAAGAATTAGAAACAGAAAGAAGAAAGAAAGAGATTTTGAGAAAGATTAGGAACTAAATTAAGATTAAAGAAGCAGAATAGTAATCTAGATCTCAGAAGAAGATTTTATTCCACCGTTTCAAGGCCCTGTGAAGTTTTATTTTATTCTCTGTGTGTTTGTCAAGTCTTTCCTTATATTCTGGAAACTGAGGAGAAGCCATTTTTTCTTTAGAGCTCGTCCCTTTTAGAGAATCAAATTCTCAAACTTTTTCCTTCACCTCAGAAGCCATTCTTATCCTAGTAAATGTTTTTCTAACATTTTTTTTATGACTTTTCACGCCATTAAAGTGGACCTTTAATTTGCCTAGTTTAAAGTGAACAGAGACTGAGAAGACTTTCCTTCAGTTTTTGGGTCGATCCCGCTACAAGAGACCCCAAATTTGGACTCTTTTTTCAAAGGACTTTTCACGCCGCCCTGAGACAAACTATCCACGGCTGCAACTGTCTGCTTGAAAGGCCCCCAGCTGAGTTATCACCTACACGGCTGTGAGTGAGGACAGCAGCCGCTTCCTCCGACGTCCTAACTTCAAAACCCAGCGGTACCGACCCGCTGAAACGTGGATCACCGGCCGTTGTGTGAGTGAGACTCTTATTTCTCCTATTTCCTGGGTTAAAACGTGATGTCCTAACAATTAAATTACAATTGAATATGGCCTGTATTTCAGGGCTCAATTAGTCTCTCAGCCGCAGGATGGAACTGTAAACTGAAGAAAAACTTTTAGTCATTTTTAAGTAACTGCCCTTAAAATTTTTGTAGATTAATTCAGGAGTCATTTTTAGATAATTAGCTTATGAATTTTCCCCATAAAATTGCGTTGTTTTGTTAAAACATTCCAGCCTCATTTACCGTTGAAACATAAGTCTAGTTCTCCTTGGTTCTGCAGAGGTGTAAAGCTGGATTTTATGTTCAGGAACCCAATATCAGTTGATGTGATATATTACGCTGTTATCATCTGAATCTGTTTATTCATCATTTGAACGCCATGACATGTAACCTGAATGATTTTAATAAAAGAGTGAATGAGAGCAGTTGAAAGTGTTTTCCTTTCGCATATACAGGTTTCCTAATCACGGCAGGACAAAAACTCACTGAAACTTTGAGACTGATTCATTAAGTAATTTAAGGTACAAAGTTAATTAAAATTAAAGTTAATATAATTGTCCGTCAGGACTGGTGCCCCTTTTACGAGTGCTTTTATTTAATTTAGCAGGTGTAGAAGTGATGGTTCAACTCCGCCCCCTTTCACACCCACTATTAAATAAAATAAATAATTCCTGTACCTTATGACAAATATTTTTATAGGCAATTTATACTACATTATGTTATTCTGATATTGGTATGATATGACATTTAATCTTTATTCTGAATTTGCATTTAACCATATGGACATTAATTCTCTGTATTGAGTGTGTACTGTTCTGTATAACTGATCTTGTGACCAGAATGTGTTTTCGGAGGTCAACACACTCTGTATCTCCTTAGTTAAAAACCTGGTGCCAGTCAGTCTATGGGATATGACCTTCTATATGTCAGAGAGTACAACTGTGTTCTTGAATTATCTGTGCACTTATGTCTTGTGATTCTGCTGACATTGCAGGCTGGTGCTTTGGGCATCTGTGGTAGTCATGTGTCATAGATTAGATATGTAAACAGTGGCATATAAGTCCAATGTCTCTGTCAGAATGTTTATGCATTTTCCACTTGGAACTTCTGGGTGTGAAACTGTGTCACTGTATAGGAATAAACCCCTTTATTCTCTTCTGGACGCAAATGCCATTGCCTCAGCTTATTCTTCTAAGTTAGAACTTCTCTAACAAGAAACTTCCAAAGCCATGGCATCATTATCTGGGATCTCCCATATTGTTTAAAGGCGTAATAATCTCAGTGTATGTACACTTGTGATGTTAAATTATTTTACAAATATAAAAATTGTTTAACAACTAGAAATAATTTTGGTAATCATAACTGTCCTAAAGTTTAAGTAAAACAGGAAAAGTTTAGTTTGATTTAATGTCAGACAGTGAGAAAAAAATGTGTTTTTTTAGACAGTGTTTGTAAACTTCTGGTCTCAATTGTAGCCCTGGGAATATTAACTCAACACATGTCACACATGCATGTTGTCTATGAAGTATCCTCCACATCACCTGACAGTCTAGCATACCCACCATGTTCATATTAATAAAACAGAGGTGTGTGCATTGGCTTTGACATGTAATGTTAATGGACAGTGGCAGGATTCCCAAATATCAACTCTGTGGTGAGATGGCACAGGGGAAGCACCTCAAAGGAAGAACTTAACTCCTCTACAATGATGTCTGCAAAAGAGAGCTGAAGACCTTGAATATCAACCTCACCACATGGAAAGCCGTAGCCTCAGAGGCGGGCAAACACAAGAAACCACACCGTGCACCCCACCTGGAGGAGGGAAGAAAATGGTTCATGACTGCAGCTGGCAACCAAAGGACCACAAACCAAAAAGGGTGCCCACATTCCGCCTTTGATAAGCAAGGTCCCCGTCCAGTCCACACCACACCACGGCACATTACACCACGGCACCCTATGGACCAGTGATCCAAACATGATGTAAAAACAAAAGACAGGAAAGTATGTTACTTGTTTATTTTATTTCACCTGTATTTGTGTGCTTATCTGTGCTTACCAACTTTGCTGTACCATCTGTGTGTTATTGAATCAGTGTTGTGTATGCACATTGACCAATATCGTCTGTATGCTAGCACCTGTCATCCATATGTACACGCTCACTCATTCCAAACTCCGCCACCTGACCACTACTTCCAAATTGGTCTTGCTGCCACTGTAGCTTGAAAAGCATTTCATCCTGCTATTCCTACATCATGGATAGCCTGGTGACATAGGCATTGTAGCATACTCAAGCCAGATTGAATGCTGAAATTCCCTCATGGATATTGTTGCTCAAATCATGAACTTTTAAGACTGTTTTAACTCTGGAGTCCAAAAGCTTTAGAAATGGCTTTATAACCTTTTCCAGACTAATAGATCTCAATTACTTTGGTTCTCATCTCTTCCTGAATTTCTTTGGATCGCAGCATGATATCTAGCTTTTAAGGATCTTTTAGTCTACTTCACTTTGTCAGGCAGGTCCTATTTAAGTGATTTCTTGATTGAGAACAGGTGTGGCAGTAATCAGGCCTGGGTGTGGCTACAGAAATTGAACTCAGCTTTCCAAAGATGTGATAAACCACAGTTAATTTATGTTTTAACTGGGTGGGGGCAATCACTTTTTCACACAGGGCCATGTAGGTTTGGATTTTTTTTAACTCTTAAAAATAAACACCTTCATTTAAAAACTGCATTTTGTGTTTACTTGTGTTATCTATGTCTAATATTTAAATTTGTTTGATGATCTGAAACATTAAAGTGTGGCAAACATGCAAAAAATGAGAAATCAGGAAGGGGGCAAACACTTTTTCACATCACTGTATATGTAACTGATGTTTTGTTGCAATTTATGAATTATTTAATGGAAAATTTCTTCACAGTATGTGTATGAGTAAAGAATTTTACATTAGTAATATTGTTGCATTGACTGCGTCTGCCACATTGAAAGTTAGTTTTTAAGTGAAGCCAAGTATAGCTGGACTTATGCTGAAAAGTCTGAATAAGATTGTCTTGAATTGTTGGTGTTCTTTGAAATGATTAAAGAGGAGGTGTTTTGATGATGTCTCTCAATGTTGGCCCTGGTCCTAAGATGTGCCAAAGTTTGTTGACAATATTCCTCAGTTTTGGATGACAATGACTGAATCCAGTTATAATTTTGATTCTTGGAGTTTTTTCAACTTTAGTCTTGGATTTAAATAACTCTGTTCCTGAAGAAGATAAGGGGTGATTGTAAGTATTGTCCACTACTGGGTAGTAATTCCTTTCAAGAAATCTTGACTTCATCTCATTTGCTTTGTGTGTGAATTCCTCAAGATCACTGCAGTTACTTCTCAGTCACAAAAAATTGTCCCTTTGGTATGTTTTTCTTCAAATGGCTTGGATGATTGCTGTTATAATAAAGGGTTGCATTAGGGTCCGTGGGCTTCCTGTATATTGATACCTGAATGCTTCCTTCTGGATGTTTAAAGATTATTAAATCCAGGAAGTTTATAGTTTTGTGCCCACAGTCCATTGTAAACTTTAAAAAGGAACTGCTGGAGTTGACATACAGTGGTGTGAAAAAGTGGTTACCCCCTTCCTGATTTCTCACTTTTTTGTATGTTTGTCATCAAACAACTTTAAATATTAGACAAAGATAACACAAGTAAACACAAAATGCAGTTTTTAAATGAAGGTGTTTATTAAGGGAAAAAATCCAAACCTACATGGCCCTGTGTGAAAAAATGATTGCCCCCTAAACCTAATAACTGGTTGGGCCACACTTAGCAGCAACAACTGCAATCAAATATTTGCGATTGCTGGCGATGAGTCTTTTGCAGCGCTGTGGAGGAATTTTGGCCTACTCATGAATGAATGAATGAGTGAATGAATGAATGAATGAATCTTTATTTCTGATAGCTTAAAAGTAAAGATTAAAAGAAAGAACAGAATAATACAACAAAGGAAAAAAAAAACTTACAAGGTCAAATTAAACAATAACTTCTCTGATCATACAGTTCAACAGTTATCCGAAATAGGTGATGGCTGAAGCCACAGCTTATATTGCCCACCTATATTCCATCCAAGAATTCAGGAAAAAAAAAACAAGAGCGATTACAATGCAGAACAAAGCTAAGACAAAATGTGACAAAAAACTAAGCAACAACACAACACAGACTGGACATGACAACCCTTATGTGATTTTACATGTCATCTTGTATATATGTTTGGAATATTTCTTCCTTTAGTTTTTGTTTAAATTGTCCAAGCGTTGTACATGATTTTAATTCAGGTCCAAAAGCATTCCACAATCTGACTCCTTGCACTGAGACACAGTGTTGCTTGGTGGTAGCTCTCACTGAAGGTTTTTGAAAGATACATGTTCCTCTGAAATGATATTGCTTCTCCCTTATTTGGAACAACTTTTGGATATTTGCGGGCAGTGATAAATTCTTCACTTTAAACATTATTACTGCAGTTTTAAAGTCAACCAGATCTTTCAACTTGAGAGCTTTTAATTTAAGAAAAAGTGGGTTTGTTGGTTCCCTGTAAGCAGCTTTGTTTATTATTCTAATAGCTCTCTTCTGAAGCATAAAGATTGGATATATGTTTGTTTTATATGTATTTCCCCATACTTCAGTACAATTTGTCAAGTATGGGAGTATTAATGAATGATACAAAGTATATAATGTGGGTTGATTCAGCAAATATTTCACTCTGTGTAGTATTGCAATTGATTTAGATGTTTTACCTTTAATACAGTATAATTAATATGTGACTTCCAACACAGTTTATTATCAATTATTACTCCAAGAAATTTAGTTTTGGATACACTTTCAATTACTAAACCATTTACACTGAGTTTAGATACTAAGTTGTTTTTTTTGTTTTTTTTTGTTACTTATTTGTACCCGTAGGTAGACTTGGTTTGCAGTCTGGTGACAAGCCACCGGCTGCTTGTCGCTGCGTGCGCGAGCGCCCTAAACCTACATGTTTTTGGTATGCGGGAGGAAACCGGAGAAATCCCGGAGTAAACCCGCGCAACACGGGGAGAACATGCAAACTCCACACAGCTCACTGTTGGTCGGGGGCTGGGATCGAACCCACAATCTCATGATCCCCGCGGTCCCCCGGCCGAGGGTAAAACTGTGCTGCCACAGTGCTAAACCACTGCGCCACCGTGCAGCCCGTTGTTGTGATGGTTGTTAAAAACTATAAATTTTGTCTTACTTAAATTGAGCGTTAATTTGTTTGAATCAAACCACAGTTTAAGCTTTTCTAATTCCTTTCTGAGTGTATCCAAAAGTTGTTCCAAATTGCTTCCACTGCATAAAAAAATAGTGTCATCGGCAAACAATATTAAATCCATTTTTTCCGAAACTTTACATAAATCATTTATATACATATTGAATAACAGTGTCCCCAAAACTGAACCCTGTGGGACTCCACAAGTAACCTTCAGTAACTGTGAGTTTTTGTTACCAACACATACATACTGATATCTATTCTTTAAGTAACTACATAACCAGGATAGTGCTACCCCCCTAATACCACAATTTTGTAGTTTCTTTAATAATAAATTATGATCCACTGTATCAAATCCTTTTTTAAGATCAAGGAATACCACAACTGAATACTCGTTATTTTCAACGGCAGTTGATATTTTTTCTATAAATTCCATTAGAGCAAATGCAGTTGTCCTCTTGTGTCTGATCCCATATTGCTGCTCACACAATAAATTATTCTTCATTATGAAGTTGTCACTTCTCTCATAGAATATTTTTTCAAGTATATTGGAAAATTGTGGCAATAGTGAAATTGGTCTATAGTTTGAAAATTCCCCTCTGTCACCCGTCTTGTATATCGGAATTACTTTAGCTATTTTCATTGCATTGGGCAATATACCTGTTTGGAGAGACAGGTTACAAATATACTGTATGTCAGTGGCTTCACTAAGCATTCAATGATAGTTTTGACTAAGAGCATGTCAATACCATCACAATCTGTAGATGTTTTACTTGTAAATGATTTAACAATTTCAATGACCTCTCTCTTGTCTGTGTTCTTTATGAAAATTGAGTCTTTTATAGCAATGTTTTTGCTTATTGTATCACCTGTAGGTGCCATAATGGGTATTTCTCAAGCCAAATTAGGACCAATGTTAACAAAAAAAGTTATTAAATTCATCTGCAGGTGAAGCTGCATTCACACTCTGAGTTGTTTTATTATTTTTTTATTTTTTTTGAAAGATTGGTTGGGTAGCTTGTAATTCTGTTTTTATTTCCAAGAATATTGTTAAGTATTGCCCATGTATTTTTAATATTGTCTCTGTTTTTCTCCAGTTCTTTACTGTAATAGTCACTTTTACTACATCTGTTAACTTATTTTTGTTTGTTTTATACTGCTGCTCTGCTTCTTTTGTCCTTTTCGTTAGAAAAGCTTTATATAATGAAATTTTCTTTTTACGCACCTTTTGTAATCCTTTGGTTAACCATGGCTTGTCGACAAATTTCTGTTTAAGCTTTTTCTTTACTAATGGACAATGTTTTTCATAAGGAGTGGTTACAATGTTCATAAATGTGTCATAGGATTCATTTACATCTGATACATAGACTTTTGTCCAGTCTTGCTTCAGCAAGTGTTCTTTAAAAGAACTGATTGCATTTTGTGATTTGTATCTGAAAGATTTTAAAGTTTGTTTTTTTTTTTTTTTCTGTATTGGTCCCCGTGTGGCCATGGATAAGTGCAAAGACTGGCAAATGGTCACTTATGTCATTTATCAATAATCCACTTTCTATCTTCTTATCAATAATGTTAACAAACAGGTTATCAATAAGTGCAGCAGTGTGAACTATGATTCTACTATGTTGCATCTAAAATACCTTAACCCCCAGTTCTTTTATACGAAGGCAAAATAACCAGACTGAGAGATGAAGTATAATTTCACTTATTTTACTGAAAGTGAGATATGGATACAGGCAGTGTTGGAAGACAGCTCTTTAGGCAATACCCCAAGAGCAATACCCCAAGAGAGTGCTACCCAAAAAGTGGGCCCTATAGTTTTTATAAATCTTCACCACTCCCTCATGCAAGAGGGACGGTTTTCCTCATTGTATCAGTAACAGTAATTTTCCACTAAGTGACAGTTTGGCTGTGTGCAGAACTGATTCTAATTGGTTTCAGCGAGTGAATTATAGGGTGTAACCTAAACTCTGCAGTGTAGCGTGTGAAGCAAGCAGATAAAGAAGTGTGAGAAAGACAGGCCAATCATGTCATTTTACCAACAACTGGAATGTGTTATTGTGGGATATAGACTCATTCTGTACATAGAATTCATGAACTCTGTAATTACATTTTGTTGAAATGGATTTAGTAAATCAATATTGAAATCTCCATAAATTACAACCATTTTCTTACTAGTAATATTATTGTAAAGCTCAACTAATTTATCTCTGAATGTCTCAATGCAAGTTCCCGGCATTCTACTGTATATATGCAACTTATAATTAGATTTTTTGTTTTATCTTGGTCAATCTCAACAGTAACACATACCAGAATCCCTGGTAGTGCAAAGGACATTCCATTTACAAGCTTACACCTATACAGGTCATCAATATACAATGCAACACCACCACCTTTTTTTTGAGATTTGTTAATATGAAACATCTGATATCCTTCTATTGCTATCAGAGGAGCCTGCTCTTCATTAAGCCAAGTTTCAGAGACTGCGATAGCTGTAAAAAAAAAATTCTAGCTGTTTTAAATAGTTCTGAATCTGTGGAAAGTTTTTGTTAAGACTTCTGCTGTTGAAGTGTATTATTGATAGTTTACCATCTAATTGCACTTGACTTTTGACTTGCTTTTCAGTAAAATATTCACAATGATTTTGAATATTATCAGGATCAATATCATTCTCCATCTCTTGTAGTTTATGTTTAGCATAATGGCATATTTTCAGAGTTTGAATTTCCTCACTCTGTGTCAAATGACTTCCTCCAACTGGGGATAATTGATGTTTACTCAAGTCAGTCATAAGTTTTTTTTGTTTTGTTTAGTTTTTGTTTTTTTGTTTTTTTTAAAGTACATTGACATGGTATGTCACAAACGAACTATTCTTGCCATGTGTGTGGATATGGATTATCATAGTCTCTTAATTTTCTTAATCAGTGTTCATCTATATTTATTTAAGTCAGTGAGATCTGTGATTATTATGGCCTTTGCTTCCTCAGGTGTTCCATTTAGTTTTATCCAAACTCAACAGTTTCTTGTCCATGTTGCCTGCATCTTATTTTGTCTTTTCAGCATCTGTGCTTGCCATGCTATTTCAGCATTAGCCTTTGTTCAGTTTTCATTTAGGTAAACTTCTGTTCTTCGTAGCTTTCTGGCCTGCCTCAGTATGTCATTCTTTACCCTTCTGTTCACAAAGCGCATCACAATTGATTTCTTTGTTTTATTATCTTTTCTGGGTAAAGTATGACAGGCTGAAATTGCATTTACTTCAACCTTTATATTTCTGCTTTCAAGGAACTGAAGCACTTGGTTTTCTAGGGAGACTGATTCACTTAGGGGAGCCTCCTCACCTCTCATTCCTGCTGTAACATTGGCATATGATTGGTATTTAATGTCTAGTCCACTTATAAATAGATCATCCATATGAGAATATTGTTCAAGATCCTCGATGTGTTTTCTTTTACCTTAATTGTTAATTTAAATTCTCGGACTTCTTCCATTAGCCCTAATAGTTTAAGCTGTTGATTGGTCACTTTGGTCAGTTCTTCTGACAAGAAGTTCAGAGATTTTTTTGAACTCTTCCATTTCCTCCTTCTTTGGTGGTATTTTTACTGACCTGTTGATAATAAAACAATCTCTGCTGTTGTCGCCGGTATCCGATCCGACCAACTTCGAATCCAGCTGGGGCCTCAGCTAGCCCCCTCCGCTGCTAGTCCCACTGCTTACCGCCACTGCAATTGAGCTCCTGTCCATCCGGGGTGTTGGCAGCTCCTCCACCCAGCCCCGCCGCCCACCACCACTGTAGATGAGCTCCGATCCTGCTCCTGTCCAGTTGGGGTCCAGGTAGTTCCTCCGCTGATCCATCCACCTACCGTCGCCTTTCTCAGTAGTTCCTCCGCTGAGTCCTGCTGCTGTAACTGAGCTCTGATCTGGCTCTTATCCAGCTGGGGCCCCGGCTGCTCCTCCACTGGTCCCCGTCTCCTATCATATTTGCAGAATTGTTGTAACTCAGCCATATTACAGTTTTTTTTAGCAAGAACCACCTTTTTAAGGTCATGCCACAACATCTCAATTGGATTCAGGTCAGGAATTTGACTTAGCTACTCCAAAGTCTTCATTTTGTTTTTCTTAGGCCATTAAGCTGTGGACTTGCTGGTGTGTTTTGGATTATTGTCTTGTTGCAGAACCCAAGTGCACTTCAGCTTGAGGTCACAAACAGATGGCCGGACATTCTTCTTCAGGATTTTTTTGGTAGACAGCAGAAATCATGGTTCCATTTACCTCAGCAGGTCTTCCAGGTCCTGAAGCAGCAAGACAGCCCCAGACCATCACACTACCACCACCATATTTTACTGTTGGTATGATGTTCCTTTTCTGAAATGCTGTTACTTTTACGCCGGATGTAATGGAACACACACCTTCCACGAAGTTCAACTTTTGTCTCGTCAGTCCACAGAGTATTTTCCCAAAAGCCTTGGGGATCATCAACATGTTTTCTGGCAAAACCGAGATGAGTCTTTATGTTCTTTTTGCTCAGCGGTGTTTTTTTGTCTTGGAATTCTACTGTGCAGGCCATTTTTTCCCAGCCTCTTTCTTATGGTGAAGTTGTGAACACTGATCTTTACTGAGGCAAGTGAGGTCTGCTGTTCTTTGGATGTTGTTGTGGGGTCTTTTGTGATCTCTTAGATGAGTCATTGCTGCGCTCTTAGAATAATTTTGGTCGGCTGGCCCCTCCTGGGAAGGTTCACCACTGTTCCATGTTTTCCCCATTTGTGGAAAATGGCTTCCACTGTGGTTTGGTTGAGTCCCAAAGCTTTAGAAAAGGCTTTATAACCTTTTCCAGACCCATCAATCTCAATTTCTTTGTTTCTCATTTGTTCCTGAATTTCTTTGGATTGCAGCATGATGTCTTGCTTTTGAGGATCTTATGGTCGACTTCAATTTCTCAGGCAGGTCTTATTTAAGTGATTTCTTGATTGAGAACAGGTATGGCAATAATCAAGCCTCAGAAATTGAACTCAGCTTTCCAAAGATGTGATAAACCACAGTTAATGCATGTTTTAAAAGAAGGGGGGAATCACTTTTTTCACACAGGGCCATGTAGGTTTAGATTTTTTCCCTTTAATAATAAACATCATTTAAAAATTGCATTTTGTGTTTACTTGTGTCATCTTTGTTTAATATTTACAGACATGGACAAAATTGTTGGTGCCCCTCTGTTAATGAAAGAAAAACCCACAATGGTCACAGAAATAACTTGAATCTGACAAAAGTGGTAATAAATAAAAATTCAATGAAAATTAACCAATGAAAATCAGAAAATGCTTTTGAATTGTGGTTCAACAGAATTAAGATAAGATAAGGTAAGATAAGATAAGCCTTTATTAGTCCCACAACGGGGAAATTCCAGGATTGCAACAGCACAGGGATAGCAACACTCAAAGCAACAATCAGAAGGCAAGAAAAAAAAGCAAGCAAGCAAGAGCAGCTAATATACATATGTACATATTACTATAAAATATATATATATACATATAGTATATACAGTATATATATACTATATATATATATATATATATATATATATATACACACACACAGACACACAGTGCAGAGCATTGTAGCTGGATGGAATAAATATGTAGATATATAAACACCCACAGTACAGAGCACTGCAGCTAGGTGGAATAAATATGTAAATATATAAACACACACAGTGCAGAGCAATGTAGCTAGATGGAATAATATGTAGATATATAAACACACAGTGCGGAGCATTGTAGCTAGATGGAATAAATATATAGATATATAAATATAAACACACCCAGTGCGGAGCATTGTAGCTAGATGGAATAAATATGTAGATATATAAACATCCACAGTACAGAGCATTGCAGCTAGGTGGAATAAATATGTAAATATATAAACACACACAGTGCAGAGCAATGTAGCTAGATGGAATAATATGTAGATATATAAACACACAGTGCGGAGCATTGTAGCTAGATGGAATAAATATATAGATATATAAATATAAACACACCCAGTGCGGAGCATTGTAGCTAGATGGAATAAATATGTAAATATATAAAGACACACAGTGCAGAGCATTGTTGCTAGATGGGATGAAACAGCATAACCGTCTACTTAGTTATCCTACATGGTATGATTATGTGCCCATACATATTCTCACCCTCCATAACGACCGGTATTTTCCTCGTTGTATGCCGGAGGGGACCATTGTGTAAGTCTATTGCATCTTTTGCATTCAAAAAAACTATTAGGTTGTTACGTCTTTTTGCTATCTCTGCGAGCAGCACTGCTTAGGTTGTACAGTCTGACAGCCGTTGGTAGGAAGGACCTGCGAAACCTCTCGGTTGTGCACCTGGGATAATGTAGTCTGCTGCTAAATGAGCTCCTCAGTGCATTCAGTATGTCCTGCAAAGGGTGGAACTCGGACTCCAGCAGAGATGACAGTTTAGCTACCCTCCTTCTCTCTCCTATCTCCTCCACCGGATCAAGGCGCTGCCCCAGGACAGAGCTAGCTTTCTTGATCAGTTTGTTCAGTCTCTTCCTATCGGCTGCAGTAATGCCACTGCCCCAGCAGACCACTCCAAAAGTGATGGCTGATGCCACCACCGTGTTATAGAATGTCTTCAGCAGCGCCCCTTGTACACCAAAAGACCTGAGTCTCCTCAGCAGGAACAGCCTGCGCTGTCCCTTCTTGTAGAGTGCGTCAGTATTGTGTGACCAGTCTAGTTTATTGTTCAGATGAACACCCAGGTACTTATAGGAGGTCACCATCTCGATGTCTGTTCCCTGTATATTTACTGGTGCTGTGAGGGGTTGCCCATTATTTTAAAAAACAAACTCATGAAACCGGCCTGGACAAAAATGATCGTACCCCTAGAAAAAATTGAAAATAATGTGACCATAGGGACATGTTCAACCAAGATGTGTCCTCTAATTAACATCACAGGTGTCTACAAACTTGTAATCAGTCAGTCGGCCTATTTAAAGGGTGACAAGTAGTCACTGTGCTGTTTGGTGACATGGTGTGTACAACACTAAACATGAACCAGAGGAAGCAAAGGAGAGAGTTGTCTCAGAAGAGTAGAAAGAAAATTATAGGCAAGCATGTTAAAGGTAAAGGCTATAAGACCATCTCCAAGCAGCTTGATGTTCCTGTGACTACAGTTGCACACATTATTAAGAAATTTAAGATCCACGGGACTGTAGCCAACCTCCCTGGATGTGGCCGCAGGAGGAAACTTGATTAAGAATGGTAACAAAAGAGCCCAGAACAACCTCTAAACACATTCATGGTGAACTCCAAGGTCAAGGTAGGGGCTGCACGGTGGCGCAGTGGTTTAGCACTGTGGCAGCACAGTTTTACCCTTGGCAGGGGGATCACGGGGATCATGAGATTGTGGGTTCGATTCCAGCCCCCGACCAACAGTGAGCTGTGTGGAGTTTGCATGTTCTCCCCGTGTTGCGTGGGTTTACTCCGGGATTTCTCCGGTTTCCTCCCGCATACCAAAAACATGTAGGTTTAGGGCGCTCGTGCACGCAGCGACCAGCAGCCGGTGGCTTGTCACCAGACTGCAAACCAAGTCTACCTACGGGTACAAATAAGTAACAAAAAAAAAAACAAAAACAAAAAAAAAGGTACACCAGTGTCAGATCGCACCATCCGTCGTTGTTTGAGCCAAAGTGGACTTCATGGGAGACGACCAAGGAGGACACCACTGTTGAAAACAAATCATAAAAAAGCCAGACTGGAATTTGCCAAACTGCATGTTGACAAGCCACAAAGCTTCTGGGAGAATGTCTTATGGACAGACGAGACAAAACTGGAACTTTTCGGCAAGGCACATCAGCGCTATGTTCACAGACGCAAAAGTGAAGCATACCAAGAAAAGAACACTGTCCCTACTGTGAAACATGGAGGAGGTTCTGTTATGCTCTTGTGCTGCTTTGCTGCATCTGGCACAGGGTGTCTTGAATCTGTGCAGGGTACAATGAAATCTCAAGACTATCAAGGTATTCTAGAGAGAAATGTGCTGCCCAGTGTCAGACAGCTTGGTCTCAGTCGCAGGTCATGGGTCTTGCAACAGGATAATGACCCAAAACACACAGCTAAAAACACCCAAGGATGGCTAATTGCCAAACATTGGACTATTCTAAAGTGGCCTTCTATGAGCCCTGATCTAAATCCTATTGAACATCTGTGGAAGGAGCTGAAACATGCCGTCTGGAAAAGGCACCCTTCAAACCTGAGACAACTGGAGCAGTCTGCTCATGAGGATTGGGCCAAAATACCTGCTGAGAGGTGCAGAAGTCTCACTGACAGTTACAGAAATCTTTTGATTGCAGTGATTGCCTCAAAAGGTTGTGCAACAAAATATTAAGTTAAGGGTACCATAATTTTTGTCCAGGCCTGTTTCATGAGTTTGTTTTTTTAAAATAATTCTGTTGAACCACAATTCAAAAGCATTGTCTGATTTTCATTGGTTAATTTTTAAAGAATTTTTATTTATTACCACTTTTGTCAGATTCAAGTTATTTCTGTGACCATTGTGGGTTTTTCTTTCATTAACAGAGGGCTACCAACAATTTTGTCCACGTCTGTAAATTTGTTTGCTGATCTGAAACATTTAAGTGTGACAAACATGCTATCATGAGCTGAGCATGGAAGGCTTCCGCCTTGCTCAGTCTCATGGCTCTTTCTCTGTATTTATATATTTGTTGTATTTTGTGCTTTTTGGTTTCTGTTATTCTCGCTTTGTTTTCCATTTTTCTGTTTATGTCTTAGTTGGTCATGCTCTTATTTTGTATTAATTTGTGTTTAGATATCAGTCCGCATTTGTTAATATTTTATTCTGCGTATCTTTACTGTTGTGTTTTTTTCGCTGGGCTGACAGCTGCCAGTGACATTTCCAGCGTTGTGCTCCATGTGGGCATCACCCCTGTCAGCTGTCAGCTCCACTGGATCCTCTCTCATTGCCCCCAGCTGGTCCTAATTATGAATCGTTATTGCCTTCTACCCGCTCATGTGACCCACACCTGTCATTGCTTATGTAAATTGTTTTTGACTCTATTTAAGGGCAGTTATTTTCTTTGCTCGTTGCCGCTGTCTTGAATGAGTTTCTCCTCATCTCCACCAGAGCCCTGCCCTCACTCTGGTGTGCTTTCTCAGTAAGTTTGCTCACTTTTTTAAATTTTGTGTTAGAGCACTGTTTTGGACTTTGTGTTTGCTGTTTCAATAAACCGCACAAACTCACAGTGCAGTGCGTGGGTCTGACCTCTCTGTCCCTGAAGGGTAATTCATGACACATACAAAGAAATGAGAAATCAGGAAGGGGGGAAAGACTTTTTCACACCACTGTATGTGTGGGACATTTTGACTTTTTCCACAGTACCATCTCAAATTATCAAAATATCATCCAGAAATCATTTCCATAGTTTTATGTTTGATTTAAATGGATTTGCATTGGTAATGTAAATTGTGCCTTCTTCCCAGTGTGCCCCCACCAGGGACACATATGTTGGAGCAACTACAGTACCAATGGCTGTGCGCTTAGTTTGTAGAAAATAGCAGTCCTCATATCTGAAATAGTTGTTTGTTAAAATCAGATTTAGCATTTCAAGTAAAAATTCATTTGGTGGTAGGTTGTGAGACTCTCTAGATGCAATGTATTTTGAAATTGAGATTATCCTACATCATTAGGAATGCAGGTGTATAGGCTCTCCACATCCATGGTTACAAGAATAGAAGAACTGTCAGCCCTGTAATTGGCAAGAAGATTGAGCACATCCCTTGTGTCTTTCAAGAAGGAAGGTATTTTCAATCAATTCAAGGATTCAAAGGCTTTATTATCATGTGCACACTTAAGAAATGCAACTTTTCCTGAGCAATGAAATTCTTACTCTGCTCTCCGAATGAATGCCAAGGAAATAGATACATATCCATACTAATAAGGTAATAACACACTTAATACTAATGAGTACTAATAACACACACTAATAACATCCATTAGGCAATTAAGACACCTTAAACACACTGTAATACTAAGTACTAATACTAATGAATACTAAAAATGCACATTAAGCAATTAGGACAGGTAAAGCAGTTAAAGCAGTTAAACTAGAGGAAACAAAAATAATGAAAATTGAAATTTCACTGGATGACTCTAATGGACAATGGTATATTAATATCAGAGATGATATGAATCTGAGATGGCATATGCCTATGTACAGTGTGCAAATGAGCAATGTACAAATTAGCACCCAGTGTGAGAATTTCTCTGTAATGATAATACCCAATAGACTGGACAATGATAATTTAGCAGCAGAGATGATATGGACATGAGACGGGGTGAGACTATGTACACTGTGCAAGTGAGCAATGTGCAAATTTAGCAACCAGTGTGTGAATTCCTATTTGCAAAGCTGTGTTCCAGAGTTTGTTATTTATTCAGGAGTCTGATGGCAGTGGGAAAGGAGTTTTTTTGTCTGGATGTCCTGTATTTCACACTTCTTTTCCTCCAGCCTGGGGGTAGAAGTGTGAACATTCTGTGCTGGGGGTGGGTGGGGTCCTGGAGGATGGCTGTCATGAATCCGGGTTTGGAGGCCAAACCCGGTTCTTACTTATTGTTATGATTTGTCCTAGTTTCCTCCTGACAGCTCTGGCACGCCCCGTCCTCCTGTCAGCGCTGTCAGCTGCATTGACGCACGAGGGGGAGAATGAAAAACCCCTTTTTTCTCCCTTCTCCTTTTTCTCCTCATATGTGGGCACAATGATTTGGGCGGACAAGGAGCTGGAAGCCCAGGAGTTGCTGGAAGAGGCAATTTTCGCCTTTCAGTGGTCTCGGTTTCCGGAGGACCGGGAGTGGGCACGACTCGTCATGGAGGAATTCAAGCAGCGCTACCTTCATCTCCGGGTTATCCATAGGGTAGATGCCGTCCTCTCCGTCATCCTTCCCATTCAAGACGCAGAGCCAAAGGATGCCTCTCCGCGATCGGAGCCGGCCCATCACCAGAAGAAACGCTCCCATCGGAGGAGGACTTCCTCCCTCCTCAGATCTTCTTCTTCTCCTGGGCCAGTGCCCACCCAATCTTCGGACGAGAGGACGGAGGTGGAGCGCTGCGAGGAAGAAACATGAGGACACGTTTCTCCGGCAGAGAGGGTTTCCGCCCACGTGTCTTTCCAATCCACTAATGCGACTGAGTAGGAGTGGCAGGCCCTGCTCGCTCTGGTAAATCATCAGGTGGAGGAGGAACGCCGGATGAAGGAAGAGCAGAGACTGGTCCAGCTCGGCTGCCGAATGGAGGAGGATCTGGACGAGGATCCCTCAGCGCTCGAATTCCCCTTGGCCACGCCGCCTCCCTCTCCGGAGAGGACGGAGTCTCTCTGCATGGGTGACCTGCTGCCCGGCACGGTGCTCTGCATCCCGGATTACCTCATCCCCGCATCACCCAAGCGTAAGAAGTGTCCAGTCCCACGTACTACAGCCTCGCCTTCTCACTCCGGGCTATGCTCCGCCCCATCAGGGGAGGAGATGGAGGAACGTAGGCGGGCTCTCCTGGCTGAAACGGACCCCATCTTGGAGGTGAAGCCGTGGCTCCTCACGGAGATGGCTGAAAGAGTTAAAGAGCTTTCCCCAAGGGAGGAGGAGGCTCATGAGGAACGCCAGGAGAGTAGAGGGGACACCTCAGAGGCCACTGGGGACCTCCAGTGCCAAGACAACAGGCAAGTTTTTTTTTTTTTTATTAGAGTTCAACAGTCAATGATCAATTTTGCCTGCCTCCTGGCGAGGAGACTCGGGGTGTGCAGTCCCCTGAGTTCTCCGCCCCAGCGGCATACAGTGCTCTCATGCCTGGTCTCAATGACTCTTTTCTATGTGCTCCCATGAGCCCATTGGTCCCAGATCCAGGTAGCTCGGTGGAGGAGGAGCCAGAGGACCAGGAGGGTCCAGCCCATGGGCCAGCGAAGGAGTCATCCACGGTCGCCACGCCGGAGGAACCCGAGGCGTGGAGGACAGCGTACTAGAGTTCCACTCCTGCTACCATCACCATGCCCGCTGCGGGGGCCGCAGTGGAGTCTTCCCCCAGACCGGACCTCCAACCGATGGGACCCGGGGCATCGTCATTGGAGTCCTGGACTGTGAGCTTAAGCACAGGCAAGTAGTCTCTCCTGTAGTTCATTTGTTGATGGTGGAGGGATCTTGCTTGGCTTTTGGAGAGGGGAGTCGGGTGCAGCCCCCAGCCACATCTGGACCCCCTCGCCGGGCTCTGCTGCCCCCGGCGACCCTCATCACTCTCCCTCTCCTATCCCCTTTGAGCTCCATCCTAGGGTTGCCGGAGAGGAGCTGCAACCACCTGGGCCGCCCATTGACGATGAGGCGGGACCAGCTTCCTCAGAGGAGGCTGACGGGGGTGAAGCACCCGACGGACCAGAGGAACCCTGCACCCAAGATCGCCGGAGTCCTGGATAGCGGTGGAGCCAGAGTTCAGACAAGTGTGCTCCATTACATCAGGAATTTCAATATTAATGTCACACTGCCCAACTCATGGTGAGGTGGACCCAGGGCAGCTCACAGCAGACCTCGGGACCTCCACACCGGGCTCCGCCGCTGCCGGCGACCCTGACCCGGTTTCTCTTTTTCTCCCTTCAGTCTCGGAGCCTCTGGCCAAGGTCACCGGAGAGCTGTTGGAGGCCACCGAGAATCGGGGTTCAACTCCTGAGGACATGAGGAGCATCACCTCCCTCACTGGGGAGGCTACTGTGGGAGCAATGAGGCCCCTGAGGGGGGTCACCGCAGGTGCAATGATGCGCCAACCAGATCCCACCGCAGGTGCAGCAGAGCCTCAGCTGGAGTCCACCACCGATGCAGCAGAGGCCGAGCTGGAATCCACCACCAGTGCAGCAGAGCTCCAGCTGGAGTCCACGGCTGGTGCAGCCATGTCCCAGGCTGGGACCATCGCAGGTGCAGCCACGTCCCAGACCGGGACCACCGCGGGTGCTACGGTGCCTCTGCTCCAAGCCTTGAATGGCAGGGGGTCTCCTGTTCCTTGGCTTGGTCGCCAATGATCCCGAGTATGGAAGCTGCCTCTCCGCCTTTCTCGCAGGTCCTGGTGGCTCCACTACACTGGTTGGCCACTCAAGGGACTTGGATTATGGGTCGGGTGGTCCATTGGCCCGGGCAGGCCGTTGGACACTATCCCACAGGGAGCCTGCTGGACTTGGGCAGGCCATCCGATCTGCCACTCCTCACCACATTAGGGGTCTGGGACTCTGGTCGACCCCCCCGAACTTTGGTCTTCTGGAGAGGGGGGTTAGTGCTCCAGGTTGGGGGGTTTGTTTCCAGAGGAAAGAGATCTTTGGGGCATTCGCCTCTATACGCGGCAGCTAGTTCTCCCCATATATGATCCATTACCTTCGTTGTTCTCCAGCCTGTCACTGCAAACCTGTTTATTTCGTTGGTGTTTCGGCTGGCCCTGCATTTCTACTCCATCCTCCAGACTGCACGGTTCGCCCCAGATTAGCTCCAGCCCTGTAAGTGTTTTTTCGCCTTTCTTTCCCGTGACTGTTTGTAGCCCTGCAGCACTAGGCTGATTGCCTTTCCTGCTTTGTTCGTAACGCAGCCCTGCAGCACTAGGCTCCATATTCACCAGGCTGCAGAGCATTCAGCAGGCGCCTTGTATGTCTGGTGGCCTCATATAAAACTGCTCTCAGAAGAGGCAAGGTGGAGACGAGAGACATTGATGTGTGGACAGAGGATTCAGTGCACTGCCTCCAGGAATGCTTTAACTGTACAGACTGGGAGATGTTCACACTGTCCTGCCGGGATGATTTGGACTCTTTGGTGGACGTCACATGCTCATACATGGCTTTCTGTAAAAATAAGATCGTTCCACGTAAACGTGTCAAAATATATCCCAACAACAAGCCATGGGTTACAAAATCAGTTAAATTCTGCTTACAGAGGAAAGCACTTGCCTTTAAACAGGGATCTGTTTCTGAGCTACAGGTTGCCACAAAAGAGCTGAAGGCCAAAATTTTAAGAGCAAAACAGAATTATAAATCAGAGTTGGAAAGCAAGATGGCAACAAAGAAACTTGGTTCAGCCTGGGCCAGTACAAAAACTATTGCAGGCCTTCAGAGCACAGAACACAGCAATCGTGTGTTTTTAGATGGTTTTAATTCAGACACAGAGCTGGCTAATGCTCTTAATTGTTTTTATGGTTGTTTTGACTCCTTTGATTTTAGCGCAGAAACCCAAGATTTGAAACAGAAACTCAAAGACAATCAGCACTTTAATATTGAGGTGCAGGATGTTAAAAGGGAGTTCTGTGCTGTAAAAGTGAACAAAAGTCAGGGCCCTGATAATATATGTGGGCGCTTGGTAAAGTCCTGTGCACATGAACTGAGTCCTATATTTCATTACATTTTCAATAAGTCCTTACAGACACATGTGCCTAAGATCTGGAAAGAAGCCATGGTTGTTCCCGTTCCAAAATCCAGCTGTCCTAAAACGGTAAACGACTTTAGACCAGTTGCTTTGACTTCAATTTTAATGAAAATTTTTGAAAAACTGCTCAGATGTGAAGTCCTAAAGCAGACTGAGCATGCATTGGATCCTCTGCAGTTTGCCTATAGGCCTCACAGAGGAGTGGAGGATGCCACTGTCACTCTGTTTAACATGCTTTTTAAACATCTGGATTTTAATGGGACACACGCCAGGCTTTTATTTGTGGACTTTTCCTCCGCCTTTAATACAATCCAACCTCATATTTTAGTTGAAAGGCTCCTGCAACAATTTGATTTGAGCAATAATCTGGTGGGTTGGATTCTGGATTTCTTAACCAACAGGACGCAGAGAGTAAGGGTCAATTGTACATTGTCTGACCTAAAGTGCTCTTCTACTGGCTCTCCTCAGGGGTGTGTGGTGTCACTACTACTCTTCATCCTGTACACAAACATGAGTCGGAGCAGACATGACAACAGACACATTAAAAAAGTATGCTGATGACTCAGTTATTGTCAGTCTCCTCCAGGATGGTGAGAGTGGCCACGGCCCAGTAGTTGATGATTTTGTTCACTGGTGTGAGGATTCCTACCTGCAGCTGAATACGACAAAAACTAAAGACATGATTATTGACTTTAGGAGGAAAACTCCCAGGCACAAAGTCACCGTACTAAAAGGCCAGACCACCGAATGTGTACAATCCTACAAATATCTTGGGACGATTATTGACAGTAATTTAAACTTTGAAGGGAACTGTGAAAGGGTGTGCAAAAAGGGTCAGCAACATTTGCATTGCTTGAGAAAACTTGCACGCTTCCAAATTGACCGAACCATAACGACAATGTTTTATCAGGCTTTTATTGAATCTGTTTTATCCTTTTCTTGTCACATGGGCTGAGGCGCCGTTGCCCTCTGCGCTCAGACCATATTCCTCCTCAGCCCGGCTCTTACTTTGACAGCGTCTCAGCGGGCCTCCAGCTGCCAAGCTCTATGGGACGGCTGGAGGCCAGTTACCTCTTATCAGCTGAGGCGCTGTCAACTACTATAAAAGGGAGCAGTCCCGATTATTCGGGGCTGTGACCTCGCTCTATTATCCACGCTCTTCTCCGGCGTGGGTTAGGCTGGAACCCCTTCGTCTGGCGCCAGCTATCCTGTCGTCATTCAGCATCGTTCGTAAGTTTGTACCATTGTTTGATCGTTTGTGTTTTTGCCCCATGAAGCCCTGTTCCTTTGTTCCTGTCCATTATTGCCAATAAATAACGCAAACTCACTGGTCAGCCCTTGGCTCTCATTTAAGGCTCGCAAGAGCCATATGTAACAGTAGGTCACAGCCCAGTGAGTTGGCAGCGGCCTTGAGTTTGCTAAATTGGACTCGTTCTTCCCTGTCTGGGTGTCTACTCTGGGAGCATGCCGTCTCCCAGGAGCCGCGTTCGGCGCCTGGGTAATGAGCTAGCGACTGCCCTGGAGTATGTCGATGGGACGCTCTTCACCGCCACCCTCTACGGCAACCCCAACGACATACGTAGGCACCTAGATTACGCTGAGGTTCTCCTGGACAATCTTCCTCGCTACTCCAACCACCCTGAGGTCTATGCCAGGAGAGATAACATCACCTCACACCATGAGATTCTCTGTGGGCTTGAGGGAAATCCCGGCAGAAAGCCGAAGAGGAGTAGTCGTCACCCCTCGCTTCGGGATCCCGCTCCTGCCTCCATTCCGGCCCAGGAGTTCGCACCATCCAGAGGTCTTTTCCCATCGGGCACGACGTCACTCGAGAATCCCCCGGAGAAGCTGCAGCTGGCAGTTAGACTGGTGGAGAGGAATCCAGAGTTGCGTGAGTACCCAGAGTTTGCCGACCTGCTCGCTTCTGTCTCTGCACAGGAACGGCGATTCCCGGGTCTCACCTTCGCCTCGCCCCCAGCAAGTAGCCGTTGTCACACCGGTCGTCAACCTCAGTACGAATCCCTTCTGGATCCAGTTCCGGGTCGCCGCAAGGTTTCGATTTCCCACACAGCTGTCACTCCTGCACCTCATCAGAGGGGAAACCCCGCAGCCTCGTCTCCCGAGCCATCTTCCCCCGCTGTTACGTCAGCGCTCCGGGCCCGGCTCATCTCGGCTGTCGCCCCCTCCTCCTCGATGCATTCCCCGGCTGCTGTGTGCACTCAGAGTCCTGACTTGGCGAGCTCCATCCCGGAACTATCTCGAGTGGCTCTCCGTCATCCTCCCAGGGGGTCCTCTTTTACCGTCCGGCGGGAAAAGGGAGGAGCAACATCCGCCACAGCGGTCACCACCCAGCCTCCAGGAGACAGGCAAGTCCAAGTTCATTCATACTCTCATTGTGATTTGCTCTGTCAGACTCCTGAAGGTGGAGTTCGGGGTTCGCAGCTCCCCGAGCTCCCACCACCTGCTGTGGCTGTAATTGTTAACCCTGCATCCTCTGTGTCTTCTTCCGCTGAGCGGTCCTCGACGCCAGGCCAACGTCGCGGGATGAGGGGGCCTGCGGTTCTGGAGAGCCTGGTTCCGGTTCCGCAGCTACGCCGTGGGTGGAGGAGGAGAGCGGACTGCAGCGTGGAACCTGCGCCGATGAGGAAGCGTCCCCGGGTCTCCACAGAGGAGCGGTCCAGTCAAGCGGATCGAGGTTCTCCTGCCACCATGCCGTGTGGGCCATCGGCGTGGGCACCAGAGCCGGAGAACTCGCAAGCTGCGTGCACCATCATGCCAGCTGCGGAGCCCAACGCAGCTGAGTGGGAGCCTGAGGATGACCTCCTGCCGTCTGAACCTGGATCTTCGCAGTCCTGGATGGCGTCAAAACCCGAGATCAGGTAAGTGCTCTACTTTGTCTTTCTCCTTCATATATTAGAGCATTTTAGCCTGTCTCTAGGGGAGATGAGCCAGGCGCAGCTGCCCGCTGCGTCCGAGCTTATCTCGCCGGGTTCTGGCGCTGCCGGTGATCCTGATCCCGGTTCTTCTCTCTCTCCTGAGCCTTTTCCCAGGGTCGCCGGTGAGGAGCTGCTTTCGGCCGCTGTGCCTGAGGTTCCAGGTTCAGGATTGGAGGTCGGTTCTGGTGCAGCGCCGACCCAATCGGGGTCCGATGCGGGTGCTACCGAGACCCAATCAGGATCCATCGCGGGAGCAGCCGCGATCCAATTGGGGTCCGACGAGGGTGCAGCACCAGTGGCATCCAGGTCCGGTGAGGGAGCTGCAGATCCCCTGCCATCGGACACTGGACCGGCTCATCATCATCTTCATCCCCCTCTTCACCGTCGTCATCTGAGTCACTCTCATCTTCCCCCCAAGCTTTCTCCACCAGGGCCCATATGGACCTCTCACTGTAGGCCCGGCTCGCCCTCACTATCTCTCTCCACAGGGAAGCCGTTGCCCCTCTCTCCCCTATGGGCCTGGTGGCTGAGCGATGCGGGTCGGCCGCCAGAGGGACTGCCGTGCCCATTCGGCTCTTTGGTTCGGCCACCTGACCTATTGGACTCTCTGTTCGGCGATATGGTCCGGCCGCCCGAGATACTGTTTTTTCTGGCCTGGGATTCGGGTAGGCCGCCTGAACATTTCCCGTCACCCCTGTTGGCGGTTTGGACGCTGGGTGCGGGGAGACCCCCGAACTGAATTATCTCTGCTGTGCCTGGTCTTTTGTGTTTTTGTGAGGGTGCAGCCATGTAATTTCTTGTAGTTGTTTCACGTTTAGTGTGCCTTTTTTTCCTTCCCCTCCTGTTTGAGGGATGCCCTGTATCTGGTAGATTTCGCCTTAGGAGCCTCTGCTCTCATTTTAAGGTCTCCTGGGTTATTTTTCTTTGGGTACGTCTATACATTATTATTGGCTTTTCTTGGAGTATTGTGGGGTTTTTTTCCCCCCGTTCCTCATTCTCTGTAATTGCCACGTTTGTCCCCTGCCTAAGTAGTGGGGTTTTTTTGTTTTTTTTTTTCCTTCCGTCCGCATATTGTTGCCTGTTATGGAGTATTGTGTGTTCTTCTTTCCCATACTCTGTAATTGTTTCATTTATCCCTTGTCAATATCGTATTCTCTTTTTTTTTTCCTCTCGGGCTACACATTATTAGCATTTTATGGGGTATTGTGCCTCTTTTCCTCATACTCTGTAAGTGCATCATTTGTTTCCTGTTAATGTTGTTTTTTGTTTTTTTTTCTCTTTTCCCATTCATGCCCTCCTGGCCTACGTCCCATCCTCCCACCCTAGGTGTGTGTGTGTGTGGGGGGGGGAGCTTGGGTGTTACTTGCCGTTCAGAGCCCGGCCTTGAAGGGGGGTCATGTCACATAGGCTGAGGCGCCGTTGCCATCCGCGCTCAGACCATATTCCTCCTCAGCCCGGCTCTTACTTTGACAGCGTCTCAGCGGGCCTCCAGCTGCCAAGCTCTATGGGATGGCTGGAGGCCAATTACCTCTTATCAGCTGAGGCGCTGTCAACTACTATAAAAGGGAGCAGTCCCGATTATCCAGGGCTGTGACTTCGCTCTATTATCCACGCTCTTCTCCGGCGTGGGTTAGGCTGGAACCCCTTCGTCTGGCGCCAGCTACCCTGTCGTCATTCAGCATCATTCGTAAGTTTGTACCATTGTTTGATCGTTTGTGTTTTGGCCCCATGAGGCCCTGTTCCTTTGTTCCTGTCCATTATTGCCAATAAATAACGCAAACTCACTGGTCAGCCCTTGGCTCTCATTTATGGCTTGCAAGAGCCATAAGTAACATTTCTTTAGTGTCATGGTTTGGTCAGATAAAACTGAAACAGAGGAAATCCTTGGATCAGGTAGTTAGATGGTCCAGTCATTTGCTTGGTGAGTCACAGCTGAGCCTGACATCCCTGTACACCAGACAAGTACAGAGGATGGCTACCTCCATTTTAAATGATGACTCCCACCCTGTGCACTGCCACTTTCAGCTTCTTCCCTCAAGACGGAGGTTTGCTGTCCCAAAAAGTAAAACCCAGCGCTACAAAAACAGCTTTGTTCCTGCTGCTGTCAAAGAGTTGAACAAGTTGTGACAGTATATTGCACATAATTTAGGTACCTATTTATTAACTCCATTTTATATTTACTTATTTTTGTAGGATGTTATTTGGGTTCTAAATATTTTATTGGGTTTTAGACCTTTGAGTTTTTAACCTCTTTGACTAGTTTTTAACTTTTTAATATGACCCGTCTGTCTTACCTCTGGTTTTTCTCCCATTTCTTTGTCTTTATACTCTGATTGATGGAGCCTTGAGTATTTTTATCATGTTTATAGTCAGCTTCATGTGTGCCTGTGTTTGTGTCTATGTTGAATGTGATTTGTGGCTTGTAAATATGGATGTCACCAGACTGCAAAACAAATCTACCTACGGGTACAAATAAAGTAACCTGAACCTGAACCTTATTCCATCATCTCTTCATTCTCTACCTTGTGGTTGAACTGAACTGCATTTTTGTGGTGAACTTAAATAAACATGACACTCTCTACTCCTGCGATTGGGTTTTTCATTCTCTCCCTCAGCGCACGGGGGTTTGTGACAATGGCGGCAGCTCTCCTTTGGACTCTGCAGTGGTAGATAATAATAAGAATAATAAGTTTATTTATAGAGCACTTTTCACAGACAGAGTCACAAAGTGCTTAACATGGTAAAAAACAAAATAAAAACACAAGCACATTAAACAGTAAAAAAAAAAAAAAGTAGACAGTAAAAGCACATAAAAATACAATCAACACATAATTAATTAAAAAGCCAGGCTAAAAAGGTGGGTCTTTAGTTGCTTCTTAAAAACACCAATGGAAGGTGCAGATCTGTTCAAAAGGTAAGGAGTTCCACAGTCTGGGAGCAACAGCAGCACAGGCTCTATCGCCTTTGGTTCTGAGCCTAGTACTAGGGACTACCAATAGATTTTGATGAGAAGACCTGAGATACCTGCTGGGCTGGTGTAGAAAGAGCAGGTCACTAATATAAAAAGGTGCCTCTTCATGAATGGCTTTGTAAGTAAGAACAAGAACTTTAAAATCAATTCTATAATTTACAGGAAGCCAATGCAAGGAGGCCAAAACAGGAGTGATATGATATATGATGATATGATGACCTAGTAAGTAATCTTGCAGCAGCGTTCTGGACTAACTGTAGGAGGTGTAAAGAGTATTTGCTAAGACATGTGGAAAGAGCATTACAGTAGTCCAAACATGAAGAAACAAAGGCATGAATAATGATTTCTAACTGACTGTAGGAAACCAATGACCTAATTTTGGATATATTCCTAAGGTGGAAAAAAACAGCTCCGGGTCAGAGATTTGACATGCTGATCAAAACTCATCGACTGATTGAAAATTACGCCAAGATTTTTTAGATTAGACCGTACATTAGAGCTTAATGAACCAATGCTATTAACCAACTTAGGAATTAGATTATCAGGTGCTACAATAAGGACTTCAGTTTTATCAGCATTAAGTTGCAAAAAGTTACTAGACATCCAATCCTTAATTGCAGACAGACAATCATGAATAATTTTTAAATTGTCAACATGATAAGGCTTAAAAGAAAAGTAGCTGTAAATCGTCAGCGTAGCAGTGATAAGACACACCTTTAAATTTGCTAATGATAGAACCAAGTGGCAGCATATATAGGGCAAATAAAAGTGGACCCAGAATAGAAGAAGATGAATAGAATAGATGCTCTACAGAGAGGGGAGTGGAGTCCTGATTATCTTCTCTGCTGTCTTCACCACTCTATGCAGGTGTTTGCGGTCCAGGACAGTACTGCTGCTGTTACCACACAGTGATGCAGTTGGTCAAGATGCTCTCGATGATGCAGCTGTAGAAATTGTTGAGGATCCTGGGGGACATGCCAAACTTCTTCAGCCTCCTCAGAAAGTACAGCCACTGTTGAGCTCTCTTAACCAGCTCTGTGGTGTTGTGTGTCCACGTAAGGTCCTCACTGATGTGGATGCCCAGGTATTTAAAGCTGCTCACCCTCTCCACTTCAAGCTTCTGGATGAACAGTGGCCAATGAGGTCTCCTCCTCCCATTCCTCATGTCCACTCTCATCTCCATCATTTTATCATTTAATCTTTTAGAAAAAGGTCCACAGATTTTGATAATGGTTCAATAATAGATTGTATCCCTGAAACAATAGGTGTTAATGGTGGATTTTTTTTCATCTTTGCATATTTTTGGATTTCCATATATTGTTGGTGTCCTGGGGAATTGTTCCTGAAAGAAAATCAAACTCCTTTTGTGTGATCCAGTTTCTCTCTGTAGCTTGCTTGAGAAGGTTGTCAATTTTGTTTCTTATTTCATTCACTGGGTTGCTTTTTAATTCCTTGTAAGATTCAATATCCTCCACATGGAGAAGTATCTTAGCCTGATAAAAATTAGAGTCCACAATCACAATAGCTCCTCCCTTATCTGCACCTCTTATTGTGATTTCTGGATTCTTCTTTAATTCTGTCATAGCCTGATGTTCAGCTTTGGAAAGATTGTGATACTCTGGCCCTTTGGCAGGAAATGCAAGGAAACTGCAAGATGGCGCCCATCAAGGTGGATGTCTTTGTTCTTTCCGTTCATGAATGATGACCTTTTTCTCATTTTCTGCATGTTTGCTGCTCTTTCTACAGTGCATAATTGTCATGCACTGCTAAGATACGACTGACAGACACTACTGGACATCTCCAAGACAAGTAGTCATACAAAATTTATTGGCTTCATTCCACCCAATCTGCATTGCATTGAGCAACACAGTGATCAGCACCACCCCAGGAAGGCTCCAAAGCATTGAGCCCGTATGAGCACGCTGACCCCAAGAGAGCACATCAGAGTCGGTGGCAGAGACAAGGTAAAAGAGGAGGGTTACATGCTAGGCTAAAGGCTCGCACCAGCTGGCCACCGTTGCCCAGCCTCTTGCTTGCAAACGTACAGTCTCTGGAAAACAAGCTCGACAAACTAAGAGCAAGGATTAAAGACCAGCAGGAGATAAAACAGTGCTGCCCCCTAATTTTCTGTGAGACCTGGCTCTCGGACAGAATCCTGGAGTGTGCCATTCAGCTACAGACCCACTCAACACATCGGGCAGACAGAACTGGAGCTTCGGGTGAGATGAGGGAGGGGGTGTATGTGTGCTTATAAACAACTTGTGGTGTGGAGCTGTACAGACTGTTTACAAGCACTGTTCGCCTGATGTGGAGTTTTTACTGCTGAAATGTTGTCCCTATTATCTACCGAGGGAATTTACTGCTGTGTTTTTGGCCACTGTCTACATTCGCCCACAAAGCAACTACACAGTAGCTCTAAGTAAACTCTGTGACATCATGAGCGCAGTAGAGACAACCAATCCCAATGCTGTTTTTATTGTTGCTGGTGACTTTAACCAGTGCAATCTACGGACTGTACTCCCCAAATATTAACAGCATGTGGACATTCCCACCCATGATAAAAGCACACTGGATCATGTTTACTCCAACATACGCAGTGCTAACAGAGTGGCACCCTGCCCTCATTTCGGGCAGTCAGATCACATCTCCCTGTTTATGTACCCAGCCTACAGAAAAACGCTGAAACAAACAAACCCTGTTATTAAGCAAATTAAACACTGGACTCCAGAGGCTGAGAGCACCCTGCAAGACTGTTTTGCCTGTACAGACTGGGATGTGTTTGAAGTTTTGGCCACCCAGGAGGACTCCTGTAAACATACGGGAAAATGCTGAGTATGTGATTGGGTACATCAGCACATGTGTTGATACCATCGTACCCACCATACAAGTTAGGAAGTTCCCCAACCAGAAGCCTTGGATCAGCAGTCACGTATGTCAGATGCTGTGTGCTCGCTCTCTGGCATTTAAATCAGACAATGAGATTGAGTACAAAGCTGCAGAGTCTGGACTGAGGAAGGCTATAACAACAGCCAAGAGGCAGTACAGGAAAAAGCTGGACAGCCTCTACTCCACTCCTGATCCTGGGCACATGTGGCGAGGCCTGCAATACATCACAAGAGGACCAGCAGCAGTACCACAAGCTCCACAGAAAGTCTGCCGGATGATCTCAACATCTTTTACAACCGCTTTGAGACCACCAGCTACAGTGCAGAGAGGAGACACACTCCCACGCACCCTCCCCCTCCACTAACAGTCTCTCCAGGCCAGGTAAACAAAGCAATGAGGAATATCAACCCCCGCAAGGTGGCAGGACCAGACAACATCCCTGGACGGGCCCTGAGAGTATGCGCTGCCGAGCTGACTGACGTTCTCACATCCATCTTCAACATTACCCTCAACCAGAACATACAGGTACGTCTCAAAAAATTAGAATATCATGAAAAAGTTCGATATTTTTGGTCACTTATTTCAGAAAGTGAAACCCATATATTATATAGATTCATTACACAGAGAGTGATATATTTCAAGTGTTTATTTATTTTAATTTTGATGATTATGGCTTACAGCCCATGAAAACTCCAAATTCAGTTTCTCAGAAAATTAGAATATTACATAAAATTAATTTTAAAAAATAGGTTTTTTTAATAGAAATGTTGGCTGACTGAAAAGTATGTCCATGTACACACTCAATACTTGGTTGGAGCAAATTTTGGATTAATTACTGTATCAATGTGGCGTGGCATGGAGGTGATCAGCCTGTGGCGCTGCTGAGGTGTTATGAAGGTCCAGGTTGCTTTGATAGTGACTTTCAGCTCGTTTGTGTTGTTGGGTCTGGTGTCTCTCATCTTCCTCTTGACAATCCTCCATAGATTCTCTATGGGGTTTAGGTCAGGAGAGTTTGCTGGTCAATCAAGCACAGTGAGGCAATGGTCATTAAACCAGGTTTTGATACTTTTGGCAGTGTGTGTGTGTGTGTGTGTGGGGGGGGGGGGGGGGGGTTCCAAGTCCTGCTGGAAAATGAAATCCGCTTCTCCATAAAGCTTGTCAGCAGAGGGAAGCATGAAGTGCTCTAAAATTTCCTGGTAGATGACTGCCCTCTAGTTTGTTATGGAATAGGATAATCCTTTGGTGAGAAGAGAATTGTGAGCTGGACTGAAAGCAATTTTAGACAGATTTATTATTGGTACCTTTTGGATCATCTGGGAAATTCTCTTCCCCTTTGATCCCCATCTTGTTTTTTCTGGATCTCTGTAGTGTCCTGGTTTTCGCTGGTAGCCTCTGCGAGTTCTGCCCAAAAAAGAAGTGCTGCTACTAGTGGAGACAGAATAAGACTCATTGCCACTTTGAGTACTGTGTTGATCTTCAAATAAAAATCTAAGATGAGTTGCACAAGTTTGTGAAACAACTTGTGATTGAGCCTTTTTTTCTTGAATTGATTTTAGATTTTCTTTGCCACTCACAGAGTTTCCCTTCTTTGTAATCATTGATGTCTCTTTAGTATTTCTTTTGTATTCAGTTGATTTTTAAAGACATCTATTGAGGAGGAAAGCTTAGTCAATAGTTGTGCATAATCTTCATGTTTGGAGAAACCATCAGCTTTCACCTCAAGGCCTTTTATGATTTGCATCTTTTTCTCCCTTTCCTCTTTTTTTTTAATTATCAATACTTCCAAATCCAATGAACATTTATTCAAGATGTTTTCCTATTTGCTCATGAATACTGGATCATCCAAACCAAATGAGGGGGATTTATTAATTTGTAAACGCCAGTTACCAATTATTTTAAATGTCAGAATAAGAATGACTTCTTGACAGCCACCTTTCCATTGTGACCATTCTGATGAGGTTTTGGTCAGTGGCATTTTGGTCTACTGCTGTAGATAATATTTTAGGCCTGACAGTTCCTTTGTCCTTTGTGGATTTTCCTCAACAATCATAAATACAACAGTGTTCAGGTACAAAGATTAGACTGATAATGAGTAAAAAAAAAAAAAAATCAGCCAGTATCCAAAGAAAGACTATGAAAGACCTTGAGAAAACCTGGAAAACTACTGTTTAAAACTCTGACTCCTTGGAAGCAAAATATAAAGAAATGAGCGTGTGCCTAAAACTTTTGCACATATGTATATAAATAAAAATTACACATCGTATGTGCACACATTCCCCACACTGTAGTAATTTCTGTCTACCACAGGCAAAATCAATCAAATATTGGGTGAAGACATCCCATGGCACTCTGAGCTATGAAGTGTTGATGTGAATTTAAAATAATGTGCAGCAATGAGGCCATCCCAAGGATCTCTGTCCTCAGGGACTAAGCTTTGGCCTGCACCAAGGGCTATCATGTTGTGCTCGCTGAAGGAGAAATAATGCCTTTACTTCCACTTTCTGTCGTGCCAGTGTCACGCAGCGCTGTCCATCTCAGGTTTCCAGTCCTGCAATCCAGAGGGCAGTGGGGCTAAAAGCCTCTTCACATACAGAGATAATACCCCCTTATAATTGGCTATGACATTGGAAATGAGGTGTGACATCGCCAAACCCACCCTAGTGTCTCCCGTTGACTGTAACCCAAGCCAGCTCCCTATGATCAATGTAGATGACTGATGCCTTCATCTTATGGGAGGCAGCAGGACTATCTTGTTGTAGCAGGCAGAGTGTTGGGAGGCTGTCAGAGAATGGTCTGAATCAGAACCCAGTAAACAAAGAAACGTGCCTACGCACATAGTCACACAAGTTTATATATCCTACACAAACACACACAAGGAATGGTGATAAAGCACTCTATCACAATAACAAAGCAATGAGAGCCACTGCTAATTTAAACACCAGACTGATAAATAGGACTGCAAGTGGTCATTAGTGGAACACAGCATATGGGACAGATCATTTGACACTGAGAACACAAGCTCCATTTATCAACTTGACAAAGTTTCAGAGGCACATCTGAAAAAGAGAATTTCCCTGATGTTCCTTGCGGGTGTGTGGTTGACTGATGCTGGATTTGTCATGATATGAAGTTACTGAGCTTTACCAAATAAGATAGGATAAATAATACTGATAAAACACTTATATATAAGGTTTATATATACAATGTGTAATTTGTGTGTGAAATGACCTGCTGTGTAATATTGCTTAATCACAAGCTTTGTCAGTGAACTATAAGGGAGAAGAAATTAGGGAAGAAAAAGATGGAAAACTGACCTGAAAGGGTTAGTAAGCCACGATGCTGATTTAACCCCTAGAGCATTTGGCCTATTTTGGCATTATTCACAGTGAATCCTGCATCCAGCACTGATGTGTGCCATGTATGCTCTAAGGGTTAAGGTTAAATTTTCCAGCCCTAACTTTTCTATATATTGACAGCAAAACTGATTATATGGAAATATATTACATGCCAGTAGTGAGAATATGGTGCTTGAAGTAAAAAAAAAAGAAAAAAAAAAAACTTGAGTAAACTTTAAGTTGTCATTAATCAACAGTAGCTAACAACAACAGTCAATCAAATCTAGTTTGATTCTGTGCTTATGGATTGGTCATCTCCTACTGACTATTCAAACCACATACTTCCTTGTCCAATAATTCTTTATTTGGACTTTTACCTTCTCACATTCAACAAATTTTATTTTTCTCCACCAACTGGAATTAACCAGCTAACTTTAGTCTCAAATATTGTGTCAAAATCCAAGACACACAGATCTCAAAAATAACAGTTCTAAAAAAAAGTCTTTAAGTTTAAATAACTTTATTATTTCACAAGGAACTTCATTTGTGGAAAAGCATCAATGCACTCACATCTCATCCACATACACAAAAATGCAATAAAATACATACACAAACTATAAAATATAAAAACAGGCATAGACTATATAACCATACAATAGATGGGATAAAACTAAGTATTAAAAGGATTAGAAATAGCAATAAATGTGAAAAAGAATGAGTGAAAGAGTAAGCTAACTATTCATGAGTCTACTGGAAGTGGGTACACGTACAAAGCTCAACATTCCTCTGTTGGTCTTAAAGGTGAGTGATCTGTATCTGTGGCCTGAAGGTGAAAGAGTGTATTGGCTGTGGAGTGTGTGAGTGGAGTGTGATGCTATTGTTGTTCCTTTTATTTTAGTCCTTCTGTTGTAAAGGATTAAGGACTGCTTCTATAGCTGGATGGGAAATCGTACTCAAATATTTAAATCCTGAGGTGTGAGGTGTGAGCATGTCACAGACATTTCATTAACACCTCTGGAAATTATGTCACACCCAGTGTGTCAACATCTGAGGTCTATACTATGATCGAGGTTCAACATACCCAGGGTATCTTTCATTTACTGTATCTGGCTTCACTGACCCTAGCACTATGGATCAGGATTATCTGTACTACAAACCCGGTTATCAACTCGGTAAGTGAACATGCAGCAGAGTACATCACTGACAAAGAAGTTAAGTTAAATAAATATGAAGAGCATACAAGCATACAATACAGACTGAAAGAAATAGCTGCAAAGGAAAGAAGCACAAAAAGCTGTCATTGTGAATCCTTCAACTGATTGACTGTTTAAAATATTACCTAACTTCTTGATAGTACTTACAGTTGCTCTGATCAATATTGATAACATAGGCTACTTAATAATTTTGTAAATTTTCTCCAATTTCATTAATAAGTATACAGTTAATATGCCTTTTATACCAACAGCCCTGTTGTGTCAAGACACACGACAGCCAATATTGGCCTACAAATTAGGCTACCTAATTATAAGTAACATAATTCAGAATAGAAAATCTTCCATATATTTTTAAACATTATTTTAAAATGATAAATCAATTAATTTTGGATTTTGGAGTAGGGGTAGCCTTAGTATACTGGAGAGTCTGTGCTGAGATAAAACAGATATTCCGAGAAATACACAGTAAAATTTGATTTATAGCCTACTGGTTGCAGCAAGAAAAAAAAAAAAAAACAGGGGACACCCAGCAGGATCTGACCACAGCGGAGAAGCTTACATCCTCCGCTGGGAAGATAAATAAGGTTATCTCCTGTTAATGAAGGGGAGTGGGTGTCTACCAGTGGCCTGTACTATGAAATGGGTTCTACAAACCCAGAGTATCTTCTGGATTAGGATTATCTGTACTATGAACTTGCTTAACAACACGATAAGCAGACCCTGGGTTAATCTATATGGCTGCATGCATGCTCATATAAATGTTAAATGGCGCTCACTTATATAGTGCTTTTTTCTCATGTCTAGATGACCAAAGCTCTACAGATCCTGCTATCCACCCATTCACACACACATTCACACACTGACGGCGGCGGAGCTGCCATAGAAGGTGCTGGTCTGACCTGCCATGAGCAACAGGGTTCAGTGTCTTGCTCAAGGACACTTTGACTTGCAGACTGCAGACAGAGTGGGAATTAAACCACAAACCCTTTGATTAGTAGTCAGCCACACTACACCTGTGCCGTGATCATAGCGGATGACCAATAGGAAAATGAACACGGAAGAGCAGAATATGTCATTGATGAAGAACAAAATGTCAAATTAAATAAGAATTAATTTGTATTACTCTTAAGAGTACTGGCATGAAATAGTACATTGAAAAGAAAGAAGCGGCTGCAACAGTCAAAGTAGGAAAGAAGCATGAAACAAGCTGAAATTGTGAATGCTTAAAATAAGGGATTGATTTAAGTATTACTGTCCATCACTGTCGTGGTTATTAATCATATATTTTAAAAAAAAATGATGACATTTATATGACTAGAAAAGCACTTGGAGAGCGCAGACCTCCGCCAAGGCAGCTCACTCCCCCATGCTGTGATCTACTACAAAAAATTTAATTGCTGGACTTGGGAAGTTGTTATTCTGTATATTTTTTCCAATCACCCTGACTAGTTATTGTGGAGTTACATGTGCATATGCTCAAATAGCCCTATCTCCCAATGAATAGAGTCCTTTACAAAATTCCTGGATCCGGACGGTGATCTGGATCACTCCCAAAATCTAATCATTTCTTCTTTGTCCCAGTTCAGACATTTCCTGAAAATTTCATTAAAATCTGTCCATAACTTTTTGAGTTATGTTGGTCACAAACAGACAGACAGACAAATAAACAAACCCCGGCAAAAACATAACCTCCTTGGCGGAGGTAACTATAGCCTATCCTTTATATCGCAGCCCCAAATTATATTTGGCTATAAATAATAGACAGTAATTTAGAGTATAAGTCTTTTAAATATGTTCGTACAGTAGGGGAAAAGATAGAGAATCATCAGATCAATGACAAATCAGCTGTTTTTTGTTATCTTCTTTTCCCTACAGCAATCAGACTTTACAGGAGAATGTGAACTACTTTTAAGAATGATCTGATTTTTTTTTTTTTTAAGTTAAACAGTTTATTTTATTCTACCTTAGTGTAATTTAAAGTTTATTAACACTCATTTAATAGGCTATTATTTTACAGTCTTTTGTCCTATACCGAACTGGTATATGTTGTTGCGTCCTCAGCTGAATCCAAATTTATAAAATTACTCCTTGCTGAGAAGAAATTGTTTCACCCAAAAGTCTGGTTGTAAACCTTTTCTTTTCACCCAAGATCGGAGCTGTGAAGTCTTATGCCATCGACCATAAAGTTACTCCCTGCTCAGGATTAGAGTCATTTCCTATCAAATCCATTTGCCAAAAGATTGCCAAAGTGACACGTTTATGATGATGTTCCACAGACTCTTGACCAACAAGATTCCTCTCATTAAAACTGAAGGTTCAACATTGCCCTCCAATCGATTACATGGGAATATTTTCCCTGATGACTGAATGTTCTCTCACTGAAGTTTAAAACTGTGAATTGTGAACAATGAACTAACTTGTTATTCTCCATGGACAACAGCAGCCGGAGACTATAGCTAGACCCTGTGATGGACAATTTTGGTTTGAAATGCTTTTATTGTTTTATGATTTGACATGTGTTCCTTCATCTTCACAAAGAATTAATTTTGCATGTCCACTATAAAAAAAAATTATATTTACAATGTAGACGCATTGTTTTGTTCCTTCATAAAGTAGAATAGCTTAGTCACTAAAGTTTTAAAGGATTTATGCTTTAATAGGTAGCATATACTGTACGTATGTTTTAGGATGATTTCACTTCTTAAATCAAATCCTCTCTTCTCTCTCCCTGTGTCAGGCTCACATCCCAAAAACTGTGACTCAACCAATCAGGTTTCAGCCCTTCATTCATACCCTTTTTAGTCAATTTTATAACCCTGGTTCAAACAAAGAAACAGTGCAATTGGTCAAAAGTTTACGCTAATGGGCATATCCAATCCAGATCTTTGAATGTAATTGGTCAGTATCAGTTGTCATTCAAAAATACTGGGCCATCCTGCAAAGCTGGAAGACTTTCCCTCTGTTTTTCGTAGTTGAGTCTTGAAAAGTCAGGGGAAGAATCAATTTCTGCTCTCCCCTTCTTAAGCAGGCCCGGAGCTAAGCTCTGCAAAACTTTTTTCTTTAAAATTCACCTTTTCCTATTGTACTCCTTTTTTTTTTTTTAATTACTGTGCTAAGAAGATTTTGTCTTGATTTTCACCAAGCTTAAGCCAACTTTGTACTGACCACAACACAACAGAAGAAATTGATTTGTGGTTTGTTTTTAATTTATCAAGTTTGATTTTCTGATTGGACTTGAATGATAAATATGTGACCCGTGCTGGCAAAGTGAGTCACTTTGAGGAAATTATCAAAACTGAGGTAATGTTTTTTCCATATTCTGTATTGACAGACCTTCAAAATGATATTTAATTTGTAGGAAGTGTGCAAAAACAGACCCGGAAAAAGCTGATTTGTTTATATTTTGCATAGGTGGAAAACTCCCGTTCAATCGGTTGGGAGTTACTTCTTCCGCCAAAACATATATGTTTTTAGAAAGTACCATTTCTACACTATACAATGACACCAGGCACTCATGGAGGTTTTCCTGGGACTTGCTGCTAGCAAACAAAGAAAGAATCATAATTTATCATTTCTCGTGCCTGTAGTTTGTAATGACATGGTGCACATTCCGACTCATTTTGCCAGCATGGATCACATATTATCTGGAATTTGAGAATCTGGCCAAACTGCAAATTCCTTTTTCTGTGTATAAACTGAGGCAATGACCAGTGTGATGAGCATCCCGCTTCTACAGTTGTGATTGCACGGTGAAGTTATGGTCCAAGGAGGCAATGGACGCGCTAAGGGACTGTTTTGAAATCGCTGCCTGGGAGCAGCTCTGCGATCCACATGGTGAGGACATCGATGGCCTCACTCACACCATCACGGACTACATCGGATTCTGTGTGGACAACACCGTACTCACCAAGACCATACAGTGTTGCTCGAACAACAAACCCTCGATCAACCCTGAGATAAAAACACTTCTGAGAGAGAAGAAGAGGATCTTCACGTCAGGGGAAAGGGAGATGCTGAAGTCCGTACAGAGGGAGCTGAGGAGGAAGATCAGAGAAGGCAAGGACAACTTCAGGAAGAAGATGGAGGACAAGCTGCAACAGAGCGACATCGGCGGGGTCTGGAGAAACCTTAAAACCATCTTTGGGCTCCAGAATACCTCCCCGCAGGCCACGGGGGGCAGGAAGTGGGCGAACAATCTGAACCTGTTTTTTAATAGGTTTGACCAATAGCCCTCCCCCCCCGACTGCACAACAACCACTGCTGCCTCTAAAATCATCGAGACCTGCTGTCCACACCCCACTCCACCAACACCCCCCCACTCCTAGCACACAGCCCCCCAACCTGACTCTCACTAAGACCCAGGTGAGGACGGAGCTGAGGAAGATCAAGGCGAGGAAGGCCTCGGGACCGGACGGTATCAGCGCGAAGCTCCTCAAGTCCTGTGCAGACCAGCTGTGTGAGATTGTGGAGCACATCTTCAACCTGAGCCTGAAGCTGGGGAGGGTACCACAGTTGTGGAAAACATATTGTGTGGTACCTGTACCAGAGACTTCCCACCCCAAAGATCTGAACAGCTACAGACCAGTGGCCCTGACATCTCACATGATGAAGAGCATGGAGAGACTGCTCCTTGCTCACCTCCGCCCCCTAGTGGGACCAGCAATGGATCCACTCCAGTTCACCTACCAGCATGGCATTGGGGTGGAGAATGCAGTGATCTTCCTCCTTCACTGTTCTCTGTCCCACCTGGAGAAGCCCGGGAATGCGGTGAGGATCATGTTCTTTGACTTCTCCAGTGCTTTCAACACCACCCAACCGATGATCCTGAAGGACAAGCTGCTGTGCGCAGGGGTGGACCAGCACCTGTCATCATGGATCCTGGACCACCTCACAAACCGGCCACAGTTTGTGAGAACCCAAGATTGTGTGTCCAACACGATCATCGGTAGCACGGGGGGCCCCCAGGGAACGGTTTTGGCTGCCTTCCTGTTCACCCTTTATACTGCGGACTTCTCACACAACACAACACACTGCCATCTACAGAAGTTTTCTGACGACTCTGCGATTGTCGGCCTTATCTCCAACGGAGATGAAGCTGAGTACAGAGAACTTATCCAGGACTTTGTGGACTGGTGCCATCAGAACTGCCTCCAGATCAACGCGAGGAAAACTAAGGAGCTGGTGGTGGACTGCTGAAGGCAAGGACAACCCCTCACAGCACCAGTAAACATACAGGGAACAGACATTGAGATGGTGACATCCTACAAGTACCTTGGTGTTCATCTGAACAATAAACTAGACTGGTCACACAATACCGACGTACTCTACAAGAAGGGACAGCGCTGGCTGTTCCTATTGAGGAGGCTCAGGTCTTTTGGTGTACAAGGGGTGCTCTTGAAGACATTCTATGACACGGTGGTGGCATGAGCCATCACTTTTGGAGTTGTCTGCTGGGGCAACAGCATTACAGCAGCCGATAGGAAGAGACTGAACAAACTGATCAAGAAAGCTAGATCTGTTCTGGGGCAACGCCTTGACCCAGTGGAGGAGATAGGAGAGAGAAGGATGGTGGCTAAACTGTCATCTCTGCTGGAGTCCGACTCCCACCCTATGCAGGACATATTGAACGCACTGAGGAGCTCATTTAGCAGTAGACTACATCATCCTAGGTGCGCAACCGAGAGGTTTTGCAAGCCCTTCCTACCTACGGCTGTCAGACTGTATAACCTAAGCAGGGCTGCTCGCAGAGATAGCAAAAAAAACGTGACGACCTAATAGTATTGAATGCAAAAGACGCAACAGACTTACACAAATGGTCCCCTCCAGTATACAACTAGGACAATATCAGTCGCTACAGAGGGTGACAATATGTATGGGTACATATTCATACTATGTAGGATAACTAAGTAGACAGTTATGCTGTTTATTCTATCTAGCTACAATGCTCCGCACTTTGTATATATATTTATATATTTATGTGTACGTATGTATATCCACTGCTCTTATTTATATTTTTCGTATCTTCTTAATTATTGCTCTGAGTGTTGCTATCCCTATGCTGTTGCAATCCTGGAATTTCCCCATTGTGGGACTAATAAAGGCTTATCTTATCTTACCTTGTTTGAAGGAGTCGTGCCAGTACCGTTTTGTGGCAGAACCTGCCTGCCCTTTTCTCTCAACTTATCAACGTTTCTCCATCTGGGCCAAGGTTGGTACCTGAAGGCCTGCTACCAAGGTACAATCTGACTTCATCTGCTGTGCTTACCGGAGTGGTGACTCACTTGGTACAGCATCTGCCCCACACCTGGGAGGCCTGGGTTCAAATCTTGGCCGGGTCATGCTGAAGATCATATAAAAGCGGAACTTCCTGCCATCCAGCTTGGTGCTCAGTAATAATGGAACGGAGGAGGGAAATTTGTGGTGGTGCATGGCAGTAACCCCTCTTATTCTAGATGTGATTAACATTGCAGATAAGAGAAACATAATTTCATTCTACTGTACATAATTGGCTGTATGGATTGAATGACAATAAAAGTTGGCTTTACCCTTTAAGGTCTGATGTCCAAATTAAATGTAATTCTTTAGAATATTTCTTGTATAAGTTCTAGAAACCTAGCATCTTCAACCTCCTTTCAGAACCTCAAATACATTTATTTTTTTAATTAATCTCCATTCTTTTTCAGAGTAACACAAATTTTCCTTTTTATGAACTTAGTTTAATCATCATTTTCTTCATAAAATTGTGTCCATTTTTCCTAACCATGCTGCTTACAGCTATTTTATAGTTTTTAATTGTCCAATACAGTACCAATTTAAGCTGTGTTTTTCTTTGGTTCCACATCATCATCACCATGCAGTCAGTCAACATGACTATGACTGTTCATGGTTTAGGCACAGCCTTAAAGACCCTCTCCAAAGTGGCTGGTCGTTTGTGGTAATTTGCCATCAATTTGTATCTATGTCTTCCCATATCATGTTCCTTTTGGTGGTGTCTCTATACCTCAGTCTTGGTCTGCTCTGGTTTCTTTTTCCATTGCAAAGTTGAGAGTAAAGTAGTTGCCTGGGGAGTCTGGACTTCAGCCTGTGAACATGTCCTAACCATTGGAGATTCCTGTCTATTAGGATATCCATCATGGAAGGTAAGCCAGCTTGTCGTAGAATCTCTTTATTTCTCACTTTGTCAATCAAGGTAAGGTTCATGATTTGTCACAGATGTCTCATTATGTGTACCTGAAGTTGATTGATCTGAGTTCTATAGATTGTCCATGATTCATCTCCATGCAATAGAGTTGAAAGCATGACATCCCAAAACACTTTACATTTAACTCTGATAGATATGTTTCTGTTATTCCATAGCTGGCTCTTCAATCCTCCAAAAGCTGTGCTGGCTCTACCCATTCTATAAATGAGTTCCTGGTCTAGTCTAGCATTGTCAGATATAGTGCTTCCTAAATATCTGAAGTCTTTGGAGTGCACTAATCCTTCTCGGTTGATGGCAATTGTTTCTGGTTCGTTTGTGGGTAGATTCCTGGGCATCCACATCTCCTCTGACCTCTCTTGGGCTGTCAACACCAAGGTCCTGGTGAAGAAAGCCCAGCAGCAGCTGCACTTCCTCCATGTCCCAAGGAAGCACAACCTGGACCAGAAGCTGCTGCTGGCCTTGTATCACTGTTTAGTGGAGAGCGTGCTCACCTACTGTCTTGGTGTGTGGTACGCCTGCTCCACAGTTGAGAGCAGGAAGGCTGTGCAGAGGGTGATCAACAGTGCCCAAAAAATTATCAGCAGCCCTCTGCTCTCCCTGGAAGACATCTCCAGAGCCTCCTGTCTCAGAAGGATCAAGGCCATCACAGGAGACCCCTCACATCCCACCCACCACCTGTTTGACCTGTTTCACTCTGAACGATGGTTCAGATCGATCAGATCCCACACCTCCAGACTGACAAACAGTTTCGTCCCCTGGGCCATCCAAGCTGCAAACAGTCAGAGGCCCCACTCCCCCTCCCTCTGAACACTCACATGCACAGAACTGAGGACCTTTTAATTATCACTATAACTCACCTGTCATTGCAGTCCTCACTTTCATGTGTATTGACCCATCCGTGAACTCACTACTGTACATTTTTTCCATAATCCTTGGGCCAATTTACTCTATTATGTGTTCTGAATTCTGCACTCCTATGTTCATAGTTCCACCCGCAAAGCCACTACCATACATGTGTATATACCAATGGGCTATTTGTTATTTTTACTTTTACATCTACCTCAGTCGTATGCTTAATTGTGTGTTCTGTTACTGTTTTATTTCAAATTCTTCTTACTTACTTTATTGCACAGTAGCCTGGTGTAGAACCCACAATTTTATTGTGCTGTACATCTGTACAATGACAATAAAGCCTATTCTATTCTAGATTCTTGATAGGCTGGCGGAGACACTCTTTTCTTGATGTTTATCTTCAGACTGAACTGTGCAGCAGCCTGGGTGAAGTGATCTACTAAAATCTGCATGTCTTCACAGCTGTGAGCTACCAGTACACTGTCATCTGCAAACAGCATCTCATGAACTAGGATCTTAGTTGTTTGAGTCTTTGCTTTGCACTGGGCTACGTTGTATAAATCTGCATCATGATGAGTTTTGAACTCCATGTGCTGTTTCACTCCTTCAAATCCAACCTGTAATATTGCAGCAAAATACAGTGAAAATAGCATAGGTGCAAGCACACAGCCTTGCTTTACTCCACTGGTGACTTTAATCTCCTTCGAGGTAATGTGTCCTTGTGCCACAGAAGCCATCATACCATCATGCAACCATTTGATCACACTGATGAATTTTCTAGGGCATCCATGTTTCCCTAGTATTTTCCAGAGTCCTTCTTGAGGTACCATGTCGAACGCTTTGGTGAAGTCAATGAAAACTGCATACAGGGGCATATTCTGTTCAATGCATTTCTCCTGTTCTTGTCGCAGACAGAAAATCATATCCACATAGTGTCATGTTCCTGAGCTCAGGTTGAGCTCAGATCTTCACTTTAGTTTCAGTATTATTTATCTGTAGTCTGTTTTTAGTTATTTTCTGTTCATTATCACTGGTTATTTTCTGTTTCATGGCAGAGATCTTCTCCCATTTCCCAGACACACCCTCCAGCTGATTGCTATGCTTCAGGTCCTCTCAGCTGCAATCACTTGGTAATTAGGTCACCTGCACCTGCAGCTTGTTAGTTCCCCCACTATTTATTTGACTGCTGCACTCTCCATCAGTGTGGCAGTCACAATGATGTTTAGACTGGACTATTCTCCCTTTGTTCAGTCTTCTCCTCCTCTTCTCCAGAGTTTTTTGCAACTCTGGAGACTCACCTCTGTGTAAGTTTCTTGTTGTCTTTTTGGTATGTCTACACAGTTATTTTTGGAACAGTTATGTGTTTTCCGTTAATAAATGTCCTCACTGCAGTCAAGCATCTGAGATTGTTTTTGCCCTGGAGGGGTGTTCATGACAGTTGGCTGCCGCTAGTGAAAACTCAGCTTCTGCAATGGGGCATTTTTTTCACCATTTGTGTGTTTTTTCTACCCACCTGTTTTTGGAGCTTGTCATGGATGAAGTGGAGAGGTGGGCGGTGTGCCTTCTGGAGCGCATTTGGTCATGGACCTGAGCCTCCAGTTCTTCCAGGATGGTCTATAAGAACCGAGAAGATGCAGCATGAGTGATGCAGGCATTTCGCAATTTATGGAATCACCTGAAGGCGATGGAGACCCTCTCTTTCATTTTATCCTTCCTGTGCACAGATGAGGAGCTGAGGGAGGTGATTCTAATAGGGTGAAATACAGAAAATCCCAAAATAGAACTTAAATTGAGGACGAGGGCTGGGATCTATGCCCTGGAAACAAGGAATATAAATTTTAAATCAAGGTGAGGACATGGGGCCCAGACCATGTCCTGACACTAGCCCCCTCTTAAGGGACAGCTTCCAGATGACCCCCAAGAGTAACACCAAGAAGAAAAAAACAAATCCCTCACAGGGTGGGTGGTGGGGGTTCAAGGCCAAAGTCCCCCCCACACCCACAGAGTTCAAAACCAAAACATACAGTTCGAGGGCAACACAAAGTCCAAGACCCCAAAACAAACTCGGGTTTGGTGGTATACCCAAGTCCGAAGACCACCAGGATGAACAACCAGGCGGGGCAGGGGGCCTACCCCAGTCCAAGGGTCCCTGGACCAGAGAACAAGGTGGTTTATCACATTGGTAATATTTCATGTCCTGTTGGTAGTAATGTGTATATACTTGTCAAGCATCATAAGACAAATTTGAACAGAAATCTAACATTTCAACAATGGGATTGTTGTTGCACGTGCAAAGACATATGCTGCATTAAACTGTGTACAAACAATGACGCCTTACCTTTGCGCAAACAACGGGTTTTTTTGGATGTTCACCCAGAAGATTTGAGTCGGCTGGACCCTGTCACGCCTCGCCGCTCATCTGCGGCGCCAGCTGCACGCACACCTGCACATCATCAGCGGCGAGGGATTTAAGCCGCCTCGCCCTGGGCTTCGGCCTGAAGCCGTCAGACTTCGTTCGTCACTACTGCTGTGAGTAAACTCTACCTCTTCAGCAACTATATCGGTAAGAAGCCCTTACCTTTTCCTTCTCCAAGTCTGCTCCCCTGTGCACAGGTGGATTTCCCGGCGGCGGACCATTCCTCTCCGTCTCCATTCCCTCGCTGCTGCACCGGGCTCTCCAGGTCGCTGTCTACCGGACCTCGTCCTTGCTGTGCCAGCCACCTGCTAACTCCAAGTAAGCTCTCCTCCATTTTATCATCTCCTGTGTTGGTGTGTGCCCGTCACCCTTCTCCCTGTGCTTTTCCCATAGGGTTGTCCAGCTGTACGGTCTCCTGCCTCCGTGCCCGACGCAGACGCCACCACCAATACATCCACATCTCGCAGACACACATCCATACACACTTGTTGTTAATAAAGCTATTTGAGCTACTCTGAACCTGCGTGTGTGTCTCCTGAGCCGTGCATTATGTCAGTACGGCTTCAGCAGAGCGGCTCGGCAGACGGCGGGCTCACACGCCGACTTACCACTCTCGAGGCTCGAGTGGACCAAATAGCTTACCAGCAACAGGTGATTCTCAACCAGTTGATCAGTATAACTAACCAATTGGACCGCTTGGACCCCCAACAGCCGTTCCCCCCGGCTCGTCAGGGTGGCGTGGCTCCTGCTGCTCCAGCGGCCGTCCAGCAGGCTCCGGGAGCACCGACTCAGCTCACGCCCATTCCGACCCCCGCCCGCTTTAGCGGTAAGCTCGGCGGAGCGCGGGGGTTCATAATGCAGTGTGAGTCCGTGTTTCACCGTGTGCCCGGAGACTTTCCTTCAGATCATAGCCGAATTGGTTATATTGGGAATCTCCTAGAGGGGCGAGCACTAACCTGGACTTACGCCGTAATGGCGAGGCCCAGTTATGCCACCCTCACTTATGACCAATTCGTGAGACAATTCCTGGAGGTCTTTGATCATTCTCGTACCGAGACAGTCCAGGTCGATCGGCTTCTCAGCCTCCAGCAGGGAAGCCGGTCTGCAGCGGACTATGCGATCGACTTCCGGGTAGCGGCGGAGGAATTGGGCTGGGATGAACGTTCATTCTGCGGCCTTTTCCTCCGCAGTCTCAATGATGATCTGAAGGATGAACTTGCTGGGCGGGACATCCCGGAGACTCTAGCGGAGGTAACGTCCCAAGCTATCAGTTTGGATAACAGGCTGCGCGAGTGCTCCTCGGGGCGGAAGTCGTCTTCTTCTCGCCCTCGTGGAGCCTCGTCGCGCCAGTTCCAAGCTCGCCCCCTGGCGACGCCGCCACCATCGCGCCCCGAGGAGTCGGAGCCGATAGTGACGGACTGGACAAAGCTCCCCCTTGCGGAGAGACAACACCGCCGTGAGTTGAATCTCTGCATGTATTGCAGAGACAGTCAACACACGGTGGAGCTTTGTCCACAGAAGCCAAACGGCGGGGTCCGCGAGTCACTGTAGGGGGCCTCGCGGACATCAATCGGTTAAGTCCCCTCATCCAATTGAAGCTGCCCGTCCGATTTTGCCACAACTCCACTGGGCATCTCACTCACGCACTGGTGGATTCGGGCGCGGAGGGCAGTTTTATTTCACAAAGCCTGGCAACCCGATTGGGCATCCGCTGCCAGGCACTAAGAACTCCTCTCTCCCTGGTCAACCTCTCCCGTGTCTCCCTGGGGAGAGTAACACATCAGACCGTCCCCGTTCCTGTTATCATCTCTGGGAACCACCGGGAGGAGATAACTTTCTACGTCCTCCCCAACTCTGTGTCGCCCGTCATCCTGGGGTACCCCTGGCTACGCCTCCACAACCCCGTCTTGGATTGGAAGTCCGCCAGGGTGTCGGCATGGAGCACATTTTGTATGAGCACCTGTTTACAGTCCGCTGCCTGTTCTCCGTCCTCTTCCCCAACACCTACGGACGCTGCGTCCCCGGACCTATCCCTGGTGCCATCGGAATTTCACGACCTGGGTATGGTATTCAGCAAGTCCAAGGCGATGTCTCTTCCTCCACACAGACCCTACGACTGTGCAATAAACATCCGCCAGGGGGCACCCTTACCCTCTGGGCGACTCTACAGCCTGTCAGCGCCGGAGAAGGAGACTATGAACACCTATCTCAAGGAGTCACTGAGTGCTGGGATTATCCGTCCCTCGTCATCACCATTGGAGGCAGAATTCTTCTTCGTGGGCAAGAAGGACGGTTCCCTCCGTCCTTGCATCGACTATCGCGCCCTAAATGACATTACGGAGAAGGATCGCTACACCCTGCCCCTCATGGACACCGCCTTCCACTCCCTCCAGGGGGCGACTTGGTTCACCAAGCTGGATCTACGCAGCACATACCACCTCGTTCGGATCCGGGAGGGAGATGAGTGGAAGACAGCCTCCCGTACCCCGAACGGCCACTTCGAGTACCTGGTGATGCCGTTCGGGTTGACCAACGCTCCAGCCGTCTTTCAGCGCCTAATTAATGACATCCTCCGGGACTTCATTGGCCTTTTTGTGTTCGTCTACCTGGATGACATCCTCATCTTCTCCAAATCCAGGGACGAGCACCGGGTCCATGTGAGGCGGGTCCTCCAAAGACTGCTGGAGAACCGGTTGTATGTGAAGGCCGAAAAATGCGAATTCTACGCTAAGACTACATCCTTCCTCAGGTTCATCATCTCCCACGACCAGGTGCTTCCAGACCCAGTGAAGGTGAAGGCGGTGGTGGAATGGCCCACACCTGCATCGAGAAAACAGGTGCAACAATTCATCGGGTTTGCAAATTTCTACCGCCGCTTCGTCCCTAATTTTGGCACCATCGTCGGCCCGCTGACCCGCCTCACGTCCCCTAAGGTCCCGTTCCGGTGGACCGAAGAGGCCGCGGCTGCTTTTCAGGCGCTGAAGGCGGAGTTCTCCTCCTCCCGGGTCCTTAGCCAAGTCAACCCAGCGCTGCAGTGCATCGTGGAAGTGGACGCTTCGGACACAGGAGTGGGGGCGGTTCTATCCCAGCGGTCGCCAGATGATGGAGTCAAACGGCCCTGCGCCTTCTTCTCTCGGCGCTTGTCCCCGGCGGAACGGAATTACGACGTGGGGGACAGAGAGCTCCTCGCCATCAAGCTCGCGCTGCAGGAGTGGCGTCACTGGCTAGAGGGGGCGGACCTGCCGTTCGTGGTCCTGACTGACCACAAGAACTTGGAGTACCTGAGATCTGCCAAGCGTCTGAACGCCCGCCAGGTGCGCTGGTCCTTGTTCTTTGCCAGGTTCCGCTTTAACATCACCTTCAGGCCTGGCTCCAAGAACGGCCTGCCCGACGCCCTCTCTAGGCAATTTGCCCCTGAGGAGTCTGAGGACACGGTCCACACCATCCTACCCAGGTCGTGCATCGTGGGAGCCGTCACCTGGGACATAGAAAGCAAGATCCGGAAGGCGCAGGAAGTGGAACCTGACCCTGGCGGCGGACCGGAGGGGAGGCTATTCGTCCCATCCATGGTTCGGGGGGAGGTCATCCACTGGTTGCATACGTCCAAGCTCACCTGCCACCCTGGTTCCTCCCGGATGATCGACCTCCTTCAACGGTCCATGTGGTGGCCGGGCCTGCGAAGGGACGCCGCCCGCTACGCCCGGGCCTGCCCAGTATGTGCCACCAGCAAGTCAGGTAATGCCCCTCCAGTGGGTTTGCTCCAGCCTCTGCCCGTCCCTGGCAGGCCCTGGTCGCATATCGCCCTGGATTTCGTCACCGGACTCCCAGTCTCAAACACCTTCGACACCGTCCTGACCATCGTAGACCGCTTCTCCAAGGCGGCGCACTTCGTCCCGCTACGGGGTCTTCCATCCGCCCTGGAGACGGCGGACCTCCTAATCCAGCACGTGGTCAGGCTGCACGGGATTCCGGTGGACGTGGTCTCGGACCGGGGGCCCCAATTTTCCTCAGAGGTTTGGAGGTCATTCTGCAATGCCCTGGGAGCCAAGGTGAGCCTCTCCTCCGGCCATCACCCCCAAACCAACGGGCAGTGTGAGCGGACCAACCAGGAGCTGGAGGCTGCGCTCCGCTGCGTCACGGCGTCCAAACCTACGTCCTGGAGTAACCACCTCACCTGGGTTGAATACGCCCACAACACCGCTCGCTCTTCTGCTACAGGGATGTCCCCCTTTAAGGCGTCCCTGGGCTACGACCCCCCGCTGTTCCCAGCGCAGGAGAGTGAGGTAACTGTTCCCTCAGTTCGGGCGCATCTCAGGCAGTTCCGCTCCATCTGGGCGTCAGCGCGCAATGCGCTTTTACGCACGGTGGAGCGCAACAGAGCCATGGCGGACCGGCACAGAAGACCTGCCCCAGCGTACCGAGTTGGTCAGCGTGTCTATGTGTTGACCCAGGACGTAATTTTAAAGGGCGAGAGGAGGAAGCTGGCACAGCGTTTTATGGGCCCATACCCCATCACCAGGATTATCAACCCGGTGGCTGTGCGTGTAGCTATTCCCCCCTCCCTCCGCATCCATCCCACCTTCCACATATCCAAGGTGAAGCTGGCAGTTTCCGACCCCCTTTGCCCTCCTCCTGCTGCGCAACCCGCGCCCCGGATGATTGATGGCCATCCGGCCTGGCCCGTCTCCTCCATCCTGGACTCCCGGCGCCGGGGTCGTGGGTTGCAGTACTTGGTGGACTGGGAGGGCTATGGGCCTGAACATCAGCAGTGGGTACCCTCGTCGTTTGTGTTGGACCCATCCCTCATTACTGAGTTCCACCGAGCGCACCCGGAGAAACCATCGCCAGGAGGCGCTGCTAGAGGGGGGAGTACTGTCACGCCTCGCCGCTCATCTGCGGCGCCAGCTTCACGCACACCTGCACATCATCAGCGGCGAGGGATTTAAGCCACCTCACCCTGGGCTTCGGCCTGAAGCCGTCAGACTTCGTTCGTCACTACTGCTGTGAGTTACCTCTACCTCTTCAGCAACTATATCGGTAAGAAGCCCTTACCTTTTCCTTCTCCAAGTCTGCTCCCCTGTGCACAGGTGGATTTCCCGGCTGCAGACCATTCCTCTCCGTCTCCATTCCCTCGCTGCTGCACCGGGCTCTCCAGGTCGCTGTCTACCGGACCTCATCCTTGCTGTGCCAGCCACCTGCTAACTCCAAGTACGCTCTCCTCCATTTTATCATCTCCTGTGTTGGGGTGTGCCCGTCACCCTTCTCCCTGTGCTTTTCCCATAGGGTTGTCCGGCTGTACGGTCTCCTGCCTCCGTGCCCGACGCAGACGCCACCACCAATACATCCACATCTCGCAGACACACATCCATACACACTTGTTGTTAATAAAGCTATTTGAGCTACTCTGAACCTGCGTGTGTGTCTCCTGAGCCGTGCATTATGTCAGACCCATCCATTGCTTAATTGAACATGAGCCTCTAATGATTTATAGTTTTTAAATTGTTCATGGGTTTATGTGCTCACCCCACAAACCAGGAAGGCAAACACATCTTGAGCATGACTCAAGGTACTAGTTGGTCGAGATCCAGCACAGCACTGAGTGATTAGGTGTACTACTATTTCCAATGGATATTTTTAGTTTGGCTCAATACTTTTCAGTTAACTGTGGCTCCCATTACTAGCCTCCATCCAAGGCTGCTTCTCTGCTACCGTGACGCAAGTCTTCCCTCTTCTTTTCCACCCAGCTCACGCCGGTGCGACGATGCATAAAAACAATTGTAGTATGTATGCGCAAGATCAGTATCCTGATTGTGTTTGCTAATGTATTAGCTTAGCCATGTAATGAAGGGGTCAAATTATCGTACATTATAGGATTTCTGGAATTATTGATCCTACATCGCACGGAGGACAAAACTATCTTACAAATAAACTATATTATACTGCCCGGCAGTACAGCTTACCTTGAAAAATAATGCTGGTCTTCCTCTTGTGTTAGGGTCGGCACCGACCCTAACACAAGTTGTAGTTTGTAGTAGTTGTCGTAGTTTTTAAATGCATAAAAGAATCACTTAAAATTTGTTTACTGCATCAAGGCTTTTTGACTTTGTCAGGAACCTTGATTTCAACAAAATTAAACAATTTTTTTTTTCACTACGTTATACAATGCTCTGGTTGAAATTATGTCCTTTGTGGTGTTAGGGTCAGTTTCAACCCGGTTATAAAAATAAGATTATAAAGCAATAATTACTGTAGATCCAAAATTGAAATCATAAGTGCACCGTCAGCCTTACAAGGTAACCAAGAGATGACAAAAAAAATAGGATGATAGGTTATTGTTTTTAGTGTATTTTAAAGCTGATTTAACCTTCCTCTTGTGTTAGGGTCGGCACCGACCCATTTTAGTTTATTGCATCAAGGCTTTTTGACTTTGTCAGGAACCTTGATCTCAACAAAATTAAACAAAAAAAAAAAAAAATTTCACTACATTATAAAATACTGTGGTTGAAATTATGTCCTTTGTGGTGTCAGGGTCGGTTTCAACCCGGTTATAAAAATAAGATTATAAAGCAATAACTAGAGCCAAAATTGAAATCATAAGTGCACTGTCAGTCTAACAAGGTAACCAAGAGATGACAAAAAAATTGGATAATAGATTATTGTTTTTAGTGTATTTTAAAGCTGATTTAAGACATGGGTCGAAACCGACCCGTTAACACCGGGGATGGTAACAGAAAGCTAGCACAGGAGGAAGGTGGGGTGGGCCAAAAGACTGATTCAGTGATGGATTGCGATACTTGACACTTCCGACAATGCACCAATCCCTAAACGCATGGAACAATCTTTTATTAATTACATACAGTATATATTCATGTAAACGTTGCATACTCTCTTGAGTATTCAACCAGTTGCATTTTCAGTCCACTAGATTGCAGCAAGCAAGCACCCAGTCAAATGAATTCATAACTTGTCTCATGAGATTTGCAGCCAGATGGCACAAAAATGCCCATTGTCGGGGACAGTCATATCTTGTCCTGCGAGATTTGGAGCCAGCTTTGGAAGTTAGGAAGCTCAAAGTTAGCGCAAATGTTGGGCGTTTTTTTGGATTTTATAACAAAGATGGAAAGAAAGACCTTTACATGACAAACAACCCGCAAGAAGTGCTGCATGAAAAAATAAAAGGCACTCAGAACATGCAGGCCAGCACATGTCTCAGAGCAGCATTAGCAACAGCTAACCTAAAGAGACACCAGCATGGAGTTTGCATTTTATCCAAGTGGCAAGCAAGTAAAGTTTATTTATGAAGCGCTTTTCACAGACATATATTCACAAAGTGTCACAGTTTGTAAACAGGACCCACTCGCAGCTCATAGTAAAGCTCATGCTAAAAAAAATTACCGGTATAATTAGCCACTACAGAAACATACTAAATCTGGACAGTGACATTTTTATAGTCACTTGAAAGAGAAGAATCTGCTTAATTTAATGATATCAAGCATTCTATGGACTTCAGTCTCCAGCTGATATTAAATCCACACAAAATGAAGGCAATGTGGCTCTGGGAACCCCAGTGCTGCGAAATAGTTTGTGTCCAGGTTTTTTTGTTTTGTTTTGTTTTGTTTTGTTTGCAATAGTTTTATCAGCATGATAAAACTTCAGATAGTTTTATGTAGCATTGCTTTATATAACTGTGAGCTCTGCTCGGCAATAACTGATGGTGCAGCTTCAATCATCCCTGACTGTTCAGTGTGCATTTGTTTTTAACTTCATGTTAAATTAAAATAAACAGGCAGGAAGGCAGGCACAGCAGACACAAAATAATCCAAATAACATGAAGCATGGCAGGATACAGACTTGGCAGGGAAGGCACAAGAAGCATGTTGATCACACACACGACTGAGGACACCACACTGGACAGAGACTCACACCGACATAAATAGACAAGGGGGCAATCAAGACAACATGGGACAAGTGGAGATACCTGACCTTTACCCAGACCACGGCCTGACACAAAGTGCTGTACAATAAAATGGAATGAAAGGAAGTTGATAGATAAAAAAAAAATAAAAATAAAAAAACACAAGATTAAAATAATTTAAAAATATCAGACTTAGCTAAGCAGTTGAATTAAAACTCAACAGAAACCCTCATTAAAAAAAAGCTTTCAGCTGCTTTTTAAGAGTCCACAGAGTCAGCTAAACGTAACTGGAGAGGGAGTCAATTCCAAACACAGTCCAGTGCCCTCCCTATGTTCAGAGTCGCATCTCTGCAGAAAATGAAGCCCTGAGAATGCTTTATTATATGAAAGAGATGTCAACAGTTTTACTTTGAAACATGAGTTGAGATTGAATAAGGTGAAATAAAATTGAGATATACAGGATTGTTATACTTGATATCATGATATTATGATTAGTGATATCATTGAATCATGATAGGATCGAATCATGACCCAAGTATCTCGATCTGAATCAAATTACGATGTCCCTCACGATTCCCACCCCTAGATGTAGGTGCCACTTCAAACTCCAGAGGAGGTGGATGTCATTTTCCAAAGGATTTAATTGGCTGGAGAGTGGTGCTGATATACTCACCGAGATCTTATCTGGATCTTAACCTGCTCCGGATCAGGTTTGCGTCACAGCGTAAGTTGCCATGGTGATCTACCCCGTTAAGAAGTGAACTAGCTTCGTAGTACAGAAAACCCAGGGTTAACCCCAAAGTTACCTCGCTTAGCCTAAATCCTGCTTCGTAGTAAAGGCTCTGGGTTAGCACCACACCACAAGTTGCCATAGTGATCTACCCTGGTAAGAAGTGAGCCAGCTTTGTAGTACAGAAGACCCAGGGTTAACATGAAAGTTACCTCGCTAAGCCTAAATCCTGCTTTGTAGTACAGGGTGCTGGTGTCTTCCTTGAAAGTGAATCTTTTATTCAATGATTCATTGTATACAATTAAGCATCCTCAGAAATGTTAACCCAATACAAGTGTCTTCAAATATAATCATTAGATGCATTTATAGATCCCTTGGATTCAATGTTGATTTTTTTTTTAAAGTTTTTGTAAAGGGTATACACGTCATTATAGCATTGCATTGTTTACATATTCATCACATGTTCCCTTTTTTTTGTTTTTTGACAAAACTGGAAGAATAATTATTACAACACCCCTTTTTTTAAGTGAAAGAAAAAGAGAAATTAAAGAAAGAACAAAAAGAAAAAAAACAAAACAAGAAAAAAAAAAAAAAAAAAACAAAAGAGCAAAAAACCCAAAAAAATAAATAAAAATAAATAAATAAAAATAAAAAGAGCATCTGAGTAGCGTTGGAACAAAGAGCGGTGCCATTATTGAAATGGTATTTGTCAAAGATTAGATCTAATGGAAGACACATATGCGATCCAGGGTTGCCAAAAGTTCAAGAACCCATCCATATCTTGTCTCAGTGTGAATGTCAACTTTTCCATTGAGTAAATGTCTTGGATCACGTTAATCCAATCTTCAGGTGTAGGACAGTCCTTCAACATCCATTTTTTAGTTAGAGCTTTTTTACTTGCCAATATTAAAACAGTGAATAAGTATTTTTCTCCTCGTCTTTCCAGTGAATCCGGTAGTAAACCCAAATACAAAGTTACAAAAGAAAAGGGGACTGTTATTTTGAATATTTTCCCCAATATTGTCTGTACATTGGTCCAATATTGGTGGATAACTGGGCATGACCAAAACACATGAAAATGATTTGCAGTCTCTTCACCACACAAGTGCCAACAATTCAACCCCTTACGAGTAAATTTGTTTTGTGCAGGTGTTTTGAAAAATCTTACCAAATTTTTCCATCCAAATTCTCTCCACTGCAGGGATGAGGTACTTTTCCATTGTTGTTTATGTAGCTTTTCCCATATTTCCAGTTGTAAAGTGAAATTCCCGTCTTTTTCCCATCTCTCTTTTATATATGATGTGTTGTCTCCTTTAAAGTCTTGAAGACCTTGGTATATTTTAGAAATGTATCTGATCCCTGGGATCCCTTTATATGCCATTAAGAAGACCTTCAGAACACCTGACTGGGCCCTTTCCAAATCCTCCTTTTTAAGTATATTGTTTATGTGGTGTCTAAGCTGAAAGAACCTGTAAAGGTCTTGATTTATTAGACCTTGTTTTTTCAAATCTTCAAAACTTCTTAAAATTTGCCCTTTAAAAAAATCGTAATATTTTATCAGAGATCTGATAATATTTTATCAGTCCATTCTCTTTCCACTTTTTAAATCTAGTGTCTGTTTTATTAAGAGTAAAGTCTTGATCATAGGCAATCCATTGCAGAAATCGATAGGGTTCTTTAGTTTGATTCTCTCTGACTATCTTAAACCAAATTTTTAGCGGGGTCTCTATCCACGGGTTAGTGTTATTCAAAAGTTTAGGTAAAGCATTGTTCCCTATTATCGCCTGTAGGGGGATGTCACTTGTTATTTGGCATTCCATCTCCTTCCATTGTGCAGTTTAGACTGGGTTACATATCTCTACTAAAGTTTTAATTTGTGCTGCTTTAAAATAGTCCCTGATATTTGGCAGCGTGAGCCCACCTTTGTCTTTGTTTAGCTGTAGGGTTCTATATCTGATTCTAGGTCTCTTGCTCTGCCATATGAATCTTGAGATCCTTCTGTCCAGTTCTTGTCATGTTTTTTTGGGAGGTTCTACCGGTATTGTTTGGAAAAGGTATAGAAGACGTGGAAGTATATTCATTTTGACTGCTTTAATTCTTTGTGCAGTACCCAAGAATGGTATCATATTCCATCTTGCTAGATCAGATTTTATTTTTGCCACCAGTGGATCATAGTTTAGTGTTATAATTTTGTTGAGTTGTTTCGGGATATTGACCCCCAGATATTTCATAAATTCCATCTCCCAGTTAGTTTTGAGTTTGCTTAGTAAATATTGATTTGGGTCATAGCTGAATGTTAAAACTTGGGTTTTATGCATGTTTAATTCGTACCCCAATAAATCTCCATACTCTGAAAAAACTGAGATTAGTTCTGGAAAAGAGGTGTCCGGCTGCCCCAGGTATATTAAAATGTCATCAGCAAAGAGTGCTATTTTATGTTCCTTCTGACCAAGTGTAATACCTTGAATTTTTTGATTCTGTCTTATCCATTGGCTAAGAGGTTCTATGAAGATTGCAAAGAGCAGTGGAGACAAGAGCAGCCCTGACAACATCCTCTTCCCAGCTCAAAAGATGATGATAATTTGCCGTTAATCCTTATTTTAGCTGTTGGTGTTTTTATATAATGCCTGGATAGTTCTAATGAAGTTGTTATGAAAATTGAATCTGGATAAGATTCTATATAGGAAAGACCAGTCAACCGAATCAAATGCTTTTTCAGCATCTAATCCCAATATGGCTGCATTTAAGTTATATTTTTTTATATGATGAATTATGTGTAAAGTGCGTCTAATGTTGTCTTGTGTCTGTCTTTGTCTTATAAAACCTGTTTGGTCTAAATGAATTAAGTCTGTCAGTATTTTTTCTAACCTTTATAGTCCTGATTTAACACACTGATTGGTCTGTAGTTGGAGCAGTCTAGTTTATCCTTTTCAGGTTTAGGTATGACTGCAATGACCCCTTCTCTCCAGGAAGGGGGGGGGGGATTTCCCCTGTGTGGAGGACATAGTTAAATGTTTTCAGGAGGAGAGGAGATAGTTGCTGTTTAAAGGTATTGTACCACTCTGCTGTATAGCCATCTGCTCCTGGGGATTTGTTAGCTTTAAGTTTCATAATTGTTTTTTCTAATTCTTTAGGTTATATTTCTGACAGTAGTGTTTTATTTTGTGACTCAGCAAGTTGGGGAAGGTTTAATGTGTTTAGGAATGCTTTGGATGTGTTTTTATGTTTTTTGAGGGAGTACAAGTTCTTGTAGTAGTTCTCGAAGCTTTTAAGAATATCCTGAATTCTAAATTTTATTTCCTTTGATACTGGGTCTCTGATTTTTGCTGTTGGATCGTCACTTCCTTGTGGTAACATATCGTCACTTCCTGTTTTGCTGTCTGCCTGTGTGGTTGCTCTCCAGCCATTAGCTATGGCTACTAGCTCTCTTTCCTCTCCTCCTCTGGTGTGCTCTCTCTGTCAGATGTTTAGCTACACCTCTGCCTCTTTTAGTGATAACGGTAAATGTAATAAATGTTGTCTTTTTGAGGCGCTCGAGGCGAGGTTGTCTGATTTGGAATCCCGGCTCCGCTGCATTGAAACACTGTCTGCGCCAGTTAATCTTGATGGACGCCCATTAGCTGCAGCGGAGCTAGCTAGCTTAGCCCCCCCTGTCAGCGGTCCCTCGGCTCTCCTCAGCAGCGAGGAGACTGGGTGGGTGACGGTGAGAAGGAAGCCTAGTCGCAAAGCCCCGGTTCACCACCAACCTGTTCACGTCTCTAATCGTTTTTCCCCGCTCAGCGACACACCCGCTGAGGAAAAAACTCTGATCATTGGCGACTCTGTAGTCAGAAACGTGAACCTAGAGACTCCAGCGGCCATAGTCAAATGCATTCCTGGGGCCAGAGCAGGCGACATCGAGTCAAATTTGAAAATGCTGGCTAAAAGTAACTGTAAATACTCCACAATTGTTATTCACGCCGGCATTAATGACATCCGTCTCCGGCAGTCGGAAGTCACGAAACTTGATGTAGAATCGGTGTGTGACTTTGCAAAAACGATGTCTGCCACTGTAGTATTCTCTGGGCCCCTCCCCAATCTGACCAGTGATGACATGTTTAGTCGCTCGTCATCCTTGACCCGCTGGCTGTCTGTGTGGTGTCCTGCAAATGGCTGCACGGTAGCGCAGTGGTTTAGCACTGTGGCAGCACAGTTTTACCCTCGGCCGGGGGACCGCGGGGATCATGAGATCGTGGGTTCGATCCCAGCCCCCGACCAACAGTGAGCTGTGTGGAGTTTGCATGTTCTCCCCGTGTTGCGCGGGTTTACTCCGGGATTTCTCCGGTTTCCTCCCGCACACCAAAAACATGTAGGTTTTGGGCGCTCGCGCACGCAGCAACCAGCAGCCGGTGGCTTGTCACCAGACTGCAAACCAAGTCTACCTACGGGTACAAATAAGTAACAAAAAAAAAAAAAAAATGACGTGGGCTACATTGACAATTGGAGCTCTTTTTGGGGAAAACCTGGTCTTATGAGACGAGACAGCATTTATCCCACTTTGGATGGTGCTTCTCATTTATCTAACAATCTGGCATCTTTTTTATCCAAATTTCCAAAACCCTGACTACTCAGAGTTGGGACCAGGAAGCAGAGTCGCAGTCTTACACGCCTCTCTGAAGCTCCTCTTCATCCGCCACCCCTCAGCTTAGCCCCTGTCTTCCCCATCAGAGAATCGTTGTCTGCTCCCTCCAAAGTGAATAAAAATATAATGTATAAGCATCCCAAAGTGATAAAGCAAAATATTGGTAAAACTCAAATTAAACATAAAGCCTCTAAATTGAATGATTTGGCCTCTGTTCCTCCTCATAATTTAAAAATTAAATGTGGTTTATTAAATATTAGGTCTCTAACTCCCAAGTCTCTGTTAGTCCATGATCTGTTAATTGATCATCAGATTGATTTAATTTCCCTTACAGAGACTTGGTTAGGACAAGAGGATTATGTTGGTTTAAATGAATCAACTCCCTCTGGTTATTTAAACTGTCAAAATCCCAGAAGTTCTGGTCGTGGAGGAGGAGTAGCAACAATTTACCATTCCAAATTACTAGTTAATGTAAAGCAAAAAACATGTTATAATTCCTTTGAGGGCCTGGTCCTCAGTGTTGGGCACTTTAGCAATTTTAGGTTAAACCCAATTTTATTTGCCATAGTTTATCGTCCCCCATCAACCTACTCAGAATTTTTATCTGAATTTGCTGATTTCTTAGCTGATTTAGTGCTGAAATCTGATAGAATAATTATAGTAGGGGACTTTAATATACATGTGGATGTAGATAGTGACTGCCTTAATGTGGCTTTTAATTCAATATTAGACTCGATTGGGTTTTCTCAGAAAGTAGGAAATTCTACTCATTACCTCCACCATACATTGGACCTTGTTCTGACATATGGCATAGAAATAGAAAATCTTGTAGTGTCTCCTCATAACCCTGTACTGTCAGACCATTGTCTGTTAACCTTTGATTTTACTATTTCTGACTATTTGGCTCCTAAAGAAAAATATTATTACAGTAGATGCCTCTCAGATGATGCTGTTTCCAAATTTATGCAGATTGTTTCCTCTATGCCATGTGTCAACACAACGGAAATAAGCTATAGACAGCTTGCTCCTTCTGCAATTGATAACATGGTGGATAGTGTTTCAGCTTCTCTGCATCAGGCTCTAGACTTGGTAGCCCCCTTAAAAAAGAAAAAGTCTAATCAGAGATTTCTAACTCCTTGGTTCAACACAGAAACTCATAGCTTAAAACAGAAGACTCGTCAATTAGAAAGAAAATGGCACTCGACTAATTTAGATGAAATCTATTTAGCTTGGAGAAATCATCTTTTAATTTATAAAAAAAATCTCTTAGAAAAGCTAGAACAAGTTATTACTCTGCATTAATAGAAGAGAACAAGAATAATCCCAGGTTTCTTTTCAGTACTGTAGCCAGGTTGACAAAGAGTCAGGACTCTGTCAATCCTAGCATTCCCTTAGAGCTTACTAGTCAGGACTTTATGAACTTTTTCAATAATAAAATTTCATCCATCAGAGATAAAATCAATCAGATTCTTCCCACAGTTAACTTAAATACTGTAACTACTACAACTCCTTCTTTTGATGTCTGTCTTGATGAGTTTACTCCAATCGACCTTTGTGAGTTAGACAAAATAGTTTCCTCATCCAAACCTCCAACTTGTCTTTTAGACCCTATTCCTACCAGGTTATTTAAAGAAGTCTTCCCACTTATTGGTAGCTTTATTCTTCATATAATCAATTCTTCATTAACTTTAGGCCATGTACCGCAGGCTTTTAAAACGGCTGTAATTAAACCCTTACTCAAAAAGCCAACGCTAGATCAAGGAGCTTTAGCTAACTATAGACCAATCTCTAATCTCCCTTTCATTTCAAAAATCTTAGAAAGAATTGTTGCTACGCAATTATTTGACCACCTGCAGGGAAATGGTTTACTTGAAGAGTTTCAATCTGGGTTTAGAATCCATCATAGTACTGAAACAGCCTTAGCGAAGGTCACTAACGACCTCCTCATTGCATCTGATAATGGACTAGTTTCTGTACTTGTCCTTTTAGACCTTAGTGCAGCTTTTGATACTATCGATCATAATATTCTACTTGATAGATTAGAACACTATGTTGGACTTAATGGAACTTCATTGCAGTGGTTTAGATCTTATTTATCTGATAGGTTCCAGTTTGTTCATGTAAATAATGAGTTTTCTTTCAACTCAAAGCTTAGTCATGGAGTTCCACAGGGATCTGTGCTAGGCCCTACTCTTTTTAGTTTATATATGCTTCCGTTAGGCAACATTATTAGAAAGCACTGTATACATTTTCATTGTTATGCAGATGACACACAATTATACCTGTCAATGAAGCCAGATGATAGTAATCAATTAGCCAAGTTAGAAGCCTGTCTTAAGGAAATCAAAGCTTGGATGACTTGTGATTTCCTGCTATTAAATTCAGATAAGACTGAAGTCATTCTTGTTGGTCCAAAATACCTTAGAAATTCCTTTCCAAATCAAACTTTCAGTTTGGATGCAGTTACTCTTTCTCTTAATAGCTCTGTTAGGAACCTTGGAGTTATTTTTGATCAGGATTTGTCCTTCAATTCACATATTAAATTTGTTTCTAAGACTGCCTTCTTTAGGAACATCTTGTCTCAGAGTGATGCTGAGAAGCTGATCCATGCTTTTGTTAGCTCAAGATTAGATTATTGTAATTCTTTATTATCAGGCTGTCCTAAAACATCTTTAAAAAGTCTTCAGCTGATCCAAAATGCTGCAGCAAGAGTTTTAACAGGTACTAGAAAGAGAGATCATATCTCTCCGGTTCTGGCCTCCCTTCATTGGCTTCCCATAGAGTTTAGAATTAAGTTTAAAATCCTTCTTCTTACTTACAAAGCTCTAAACAATCAGGCTCCTTTTTATTTAAAAGATCTGATATTACCGTATTATCCTAACAGAGCACTACGCTCCCAAAATGCAGGATTACTTGTAATACCTAGAATCTCCAAAAGTACAATGGGAGGCAGAGCCTTCAGTTATCAAGCTCCTCTCCTGTGGAATCAGCTGCCAATCTGGATTCGGGAGTCAGACTCGATCTCTGTTTTTAAGAATAGGGCTAAAACCTACCTTTTTGATATAGCCTACAATTAGGGAGGGATCATGTGTTTCTGAACCCTCCCTTAGTTATGCTGCTAATAGGTTTAGTCAGCCGGGGGACCTCCAGTAATGCACTGGGCCTCACTCCTTTCCTCACTCTCTATGAAATATTTTTTTTGCTGGTCATTAACATTTGTTTGTTCTCTCCCATAGATTGAGTCCCCACCATGCTGTTTGCTCTCTACATGTCTGTTCCTTTCTTCTTCTCTATCCCCTCACCCCCCAGCCAGTCGCAGCAGATGACTGCCCCTCCCTGAGCCTGGTTCTGCTGGAGGTTTCTTCCTGTTAAAAGGGAGTTTTTCCTCTCCACCGTCGCCAAGTGCTTGCTCACAGGGGATCACCTGATTGCTGGGGTCTTTCTGCAACTGTGGGGGTTCCCCCCTACAGTTGATAGTGCTATGAGATGACTGTTGTTGTGAAATGGCGCTATATAAATAATGTTGAATTGAATTGAATTGATTTTGTAGATTGCTCTCTCCGTTTGTTGTTTCCTCAATTTATAGGCTAGTAATTTTGCTGATTTGCTGCCTGCTTCATAATATTTTTGTTTCAGAAATGCAAGTTTCTTCTGGATTTCTATTGTGTAGATCTCATTTATTTGTTTTTTAATTTCCTTAATTTTGAGCGAGTCATTAGAATGAGTGTTGTCTTTGTGCTCTTTTTCTAGTTTCTTAAGTTCTGACTCTAATGTGATTAGTTTTTCTTGTGTCAGTTTCTTTTGGATAGCCAGTTTTGCAATAATCTTTCCCCTTATTACAGCTTTGCATGTGTCCCACAGTATTAAAGGGGATACTTCTCCATTATCATTTTCTTCCAAATATCTGAGAATATCTGATTCCAATTCATCTTTCAGTGGTCCTTTCAGGACATTTGAATTTAACCTCCAAGAAAATGTATTATTTGTGTATTTTTGGATACTTAAGTCCATATAGATCAGACTGTGGTCAGAGAGATCCATCAGTCCTATTTTACATGTTTTTACTCTTCCAATGTCTCTATTAAACATAAAAAAAGTCAATCCTTGAGTATGATGAATGTGGTGCTGAGTAAAATGTATAATCTTTTACACTGGGGTTGAATTCCCTCCACACATCACAGATTCCCATTTCTTTTAGTAGCATCCGAGTTTTCCTTCTTTGAGTGTTATTTTGATGTGGAGAATTACCTGATGCATCCCAGTATGGATTCAGCTTTAGATTGAAGTCTCCACCACATATCACTAAACCTTGGGCTTTAGTTATCATTAGGTCAAATACATTTTTATAAAATTTCCAGTTAGCCCCTGGAGGTGCATATACATTCAGCAGGGTGGTATCTTCTCCCTCTAGCTGCCCAAGTACCATACTGTATCTCCCTTCTTTATCTTTGTGTTCTGATTTTTTTTCAAATATAATTTTGGTTGAGATCAATGTCGTTACTCCCCTCCTCCTCCCTGACTTATATGAAGATGAAGAGATCATTTTAAACCCTTGTCTATTGAGTTTAGTGTGCTCCACGTCTGTTAGGTGGGTTTCTTGTAAAAATATTATTCCTGCTTTGTCTTTTTTCATTTTGCCTAGAATCTTGGATCTTTTAACTGGATTCAGGATCCCTTTTACATTATATGAGATTATTTTGGTTACACCCTGTTTCTCCATTGTGTTGTCTTATTTAGTATAACAGTGTGCTGGCTCTCTTTTATGCTACTCAGAAACTGAAAGAACATTAAGAACATTAAAAAAACATTAAGAACATATTATATAAAACTTTAAAACAAATAAACTGACAAAAGATCTTCCTGAGCTGAGGTCTTTTTAGTGACCTTAGAAGAGCCATGATGGTGTGTTGGCTCTGAGGGAAAATCCTCAGATTCCGTTACGTGCTGAGAGCCATCTCTTACCCCTGTAAGTTGTCCCATGTTTTTAACGTGAATTTCAGATCCCAATCCGAACTTGTAATGATTTTTTTTTTTTTTTATGCCTATACCCTATGAAATTGTGTGCACCCTCCCACCACCATCACAGCAAACATTCATGTTAATACAGTATTTGTTAGTGTGGAGAGATCATGTGGTTCATTGTCACATTTCCATTTTAACAAGTTTTTTTTTTTTTTAAAGACTTATTTGTTTCTAATATTATGACTGTTCCATGAAATGTTTTACCACTTGCAGATCCTGCATCTCCTTTAATGTTTGTTACCTTGTAGGAAGGGGGTTGGATGTGCAGATTGACTAAAAATATCGTTATTCCCTCCTGTAAATGGCCAGTTTTTCCTTGTAGCTCTGGCGCTGGGTTTCCCGCTGCTGGCCCGTGGATTTTGAGGATCTCTGTGTGGACCACATTTGAGCCTTGATTCTTTCGATCGGGTCTGCTGCGGGTTTATACACCGTTACCGGGAGCCCTCTTCTCGCCATATCTGTGGTTGCTTCTTCCGCCGAGTTGTAGAGACACGTCTCATCGCCGTAAAAAAAAACCTCAGCTTCGCCGGTAATGGTGTCTGGAAGCGCAGTTTTTTCTCTCGTAATACCTTTTTAGAGTCATTGTATTCCCAATGCTTTTTAAGGACCTCCGGGGCATAATCGTGTTCCACGAAAACTTTTCTCTCTTGGTGCATAAATCCTTTTTTCTGCCAGGCCAGTCTTACAACCTCTTCTTTTATTTTGGAGTTGGAAAACTTCACCACCACCGATCGTGGAGGTGCTTCCGCCGCCGGCCTAGGGGCTAATGTATGGTGCGCCCTTTCTATCTTCAAGTCGGTGGTTTGGGGAATATCCAAATTCTCTCTCAGTAAGGATTCCATGCATGCCACCATTGTGGTGAAACCATCCTCGACTCCTTCTTTCAGACCATGAATTCTTATGTTGTCTCTTCGTAGTCTTCCTTCTTGGTCAGTTAGCTTAGCCTCCAGTCTTGACTGTCTTTTGTGTAGATCCAGCACGGTATCTTCCAACCCATTTATTATTTCCTCTGCTGCCAAGATTCGGTCCTCGGCCTGGTCCACTCTGCTGTTTGTTCTTTTTATTTCTTCTTTGATTTCATGAAATTCGGCTCAACACTCTCGGTGAAATCGTCTTAATTCTTTAAGTACCAGTTTTAAGCTAACCTTTTTGCTAGCTTCATTCAGCTCCTCGTCTTCTGAATGGAAATCCTCTGGATCAGATTCTTCGGCCGATGCGTGTCCTGGCCTGGTAAATGTCGATTTCTTCTGTTTTCCTTTAGGCATGATGATTTTGTCTTTTGATTTTCACTCTTCCAAAAATCCGTTAAATCTGATTTTCAAGGTATTTTCCTGGATCGGGTCTGTGAGCTTCAGCTTTAAGCTGCTATCACCATGGTGTCCAGACCGGAAGTCCCAATGTTGAAATTTTTAAAGCTAAAAGGATGTCTTTATATGACTGCTTTAATAGCAACAAGGTTCTTTTTGTCTGTATAGATTTTAATATTGATCTGTTGAATCCTCATTGACACATAGAAGCAGCAGAATTTATCAACACAATGTTTTGAATGGGCCTCTATCCTACAGTTCCCAGCAGGATCACAGTAAAGAGTGCCACACTTATAGATAGCATTTTTACAAAAAAAAAAAAATAAAATAACAGTAAAATTCTCAGTGGTTTAATTTTGAGTGATGTGATTGATCATCTCAATGTCTTTTTAACTTTTGAAAATGGTGATGAAATGTAAATTAAGCTACACTCAATCAATTAACTCTTAACATGACTAAAAGTGCCATAGAATCTTTAAAAACAAATTTATTAATGCCAGACTGGAGTACTGTACTAATTATTATTTGGATGATGTAGATGAAGCTTACAATAAGTTTCTGAAAATAACTTAATTATATAAGAATTATTTAGTAACAGAAAAAGTGATCACAAATAAACTGACTAAACTTTTGTTAAAAGTTCTTTTCTGCAGAAAGAAAATTGCTCGGGGCAGATATAAAATAGAGATGGGCCAATCTGGTATGTAGTACTGGTATCGGGATCGAACCAGGCAAAATGACTGGATTGGTATTGGGAAGCAGTAAATGAATAAAAACTGATCCATTAAGACAATTAAAACTGTCAGAAATTCTGTGAAAATCTCTCACTCACTCTGCAGTGGTTGGAGCAAGGTTCCATCTTTGATCAGAATCTGCATGTCAAAAATGTAATGTTGAAGACAAGTTGTTGTTAATGAGCATTTTTAGGACTAAAAACATAGATGAAAACTAAATAAAATACATAATTGTGCAGCGTTACCTGGTACAAACTATTAATATTAATATATATGTGAGTGGGAATGAAAATTTCTTTTCATTACCAGCACATAAAAAAAGAATGTGAGGTACCAGTCCAGGGATGAACAACCTTATTTATGAATAATTTAATATTTGTACCACAGATGAATCAGTCTCAAAACTTGTGAGTTCTTTCTGCTTTTAATCAAGAAAATGGAAATGAAATTAAACAATAACTCCAATATGCCTTTTTGACAAGACAGCGATAGATTCCGGACAGCCATCATGACTGCTACGTCCAACTCTGGATGAGCACAAACACACATCTTTTTGACAGTTTAATAAGAAAGATTCAGCATAGATAAGCACATTCAGATGACTTTAAGACAGTGAGTTCAACATGTATCATGAACACATTAAACTGTTAATGGATTACTGAGCATGAAGTGAGTTATCGAACATTTGTGGAACCACAGTAACCATAGCTTAAATTGGCACTATAATAATATATTATTATTATTATTATTATTATTATTATAAAACCATAAAACAGCTATTAAGCAAAAATGATTAGGAAAAATGGGTGCAATTTTATGAAGAAATTGATGATAAGAATCAGTATATAAAAAGAAAAAAGTGTGTTACTCTGAAAAGTAATGGAGATTAATGAAAACATAAATGTGTTTGGACTTCTAAAGCTAGATTCACGCTGCACCTCCGCTGTTCACGTCCGCTTGACTGTGAGGTTTGTGGGACTAAAATTACATTGTCTCCAGTCCACAGACGTCCGGAGAGTCCCTCTGTGGACGTTCGTGTGCAGCCCAAATTTTTTTGACCATGCGGCCTCACCGCGTTGACTGTACATGTGCAAGATTGAACCTCCCATTCACAAAGTGGTGCTACCAACATAGCATACAAAGTCAAAGTAGACATAAAAAACGAAGAGGAACAGGAAGATGAGAATAAACATACATGAATTGTTTTGCAGCAGCTTGAACAGCGAAGAGCACTGAAAAATGTTAATTCCTCCATTTTCTTGAAATGATGCCATTGGCCTCAGGAATACATGTCAGAGGTGCACCGGCCTCAGGAACAGACGACTTGGGTGCGCTGACCTCAGGAAGCGATAACTACATGCTGGTAAACAGCAAACCCAGACAGCACAGGTAGATCAGCAGTGAGCCAGGCAAAACAGATCAATCAGTGTGGATGAAACAGGCTGGTCAGCAGTGAACCCAGTTGGAACAAACTGATCAGCGGCAAACACAGACAAAGCAGGCCAACAAGCAGCAAACTCAGATGGCGAAGGCTGGAGATCCTTGCGCGCTGATGCTTGGGGATCCATCCCTGACACAGCCACCTCGGACCAGGAGAAAGAGACAAACACTAGGTCACAACCAACAGCAGTGGTGGAGCCAGGCGGAAAGAGTCCAAGAATAGATGGCAGCTGCAACTGGGTCTCCCCACCAAGAGCTAGACACCCCCCCCCTCCCTGTATAGATGTAGATGATACAAAGAAAGGGTCTTGCCTTAGCTCTTGCTCCACCACTGACAAGGACCCCAGCGTCTCCTCTGCTGGAGTGATGGCCTCTGGAGGAGCTGCACACAGAATAACAGCAGCAGGAATTTTGACAGGTACTGGAGATAGGGAGTGACGTAGGACTGGCACAGGAGCTAGGGAGCAACGTGGAGCCAGTATTGGAGGTAGGGAGCAATGTGGAGCCAGCACTGGAGGCACAGAGAGTCGAGGGGCTGGCACTGGAGGTTGAGGGTGACATGGAGCAAGTACTGGAGGCACAGAGCGATGTGGAGCCCTCACTGGAGGTACAAGGCGATGAGGAGCCGGCATTGGAAGGTACAGAGCATCATGGGGCCGGCAATGGAGAAACAGGCATAGCAACAGGAGCAGGCGGAACCCTAGATATGGCAACAGCTGCAGGTAACAGACCACAAGACTTGAAGGGTACAGCTGCTTGGAACCCACACGTGGAAAGCTGCTGCTGGTGGAACCTCGGGCATTCCCCTCAGGGTGGTTATGGAGATCCCTCAGGGAGCAACGGCTGGACAGCAGTGGGGAGGTTTAGCAGCAGAGTCTCCCATGACCAGCCAGTTCCCACCCAGCAGGGGCAAACACTCCGAAAAAACAGAAGAGAGGGAAGATGCGGGTGAGGGTGGGTATATTGATGTGGCAGCAGAAAAGATGGCAGAGGCAGTTGGCAAGGGTCCAGTAGTAGCACGTGGCCTTTGTCGAGCCCCCACAACCACCCCACCACCACCACCACAAGGAATCAGGCAAGACCTATCATTTATTGGTGTTAAAAAATGAAATTGTGTTTGCCTAAGTTCCCATTCTGCTGGCGCTGATGGTCCAGATGAATTACTCTGGGTAGCTCTGGAGAATGGCTGGGAGCTGTGGATATGGAAGCAGAGCATCGAGAAGAGTGGTATCTCCTCGAATAATCCTTCCACCCGGGACCCCCAAATGCTAGTTTACTATCGAGAAAATCTCTCTGCTCTGCCAGAGAGAAAAAAGGTGGCCAGAGAGCTGGCTCTGGCGAGGAGGAGACAGCTGGCCGCGGAGGAAGCGCAGGAAGTGCGAGTCTCTTCACCCAGGGGCGGGAGTGCAAACTCAGTCTAGCAATCATCAAGCTTGCTACTCCCCCTCAGCAATCCTTCACATCTTCCGGGGATGATCTGCTCCGAGCGGCAGCCACCAGATCCTCCACCACAATCACCACCTCTAGCTCATTACGGCTCCACTTCCTCCTCCTCCTGCTGGGCTCACTTGTTGTGACCATGACTGGATGTGTCCTTCTGTCATGGGTGCCTAGGCTGAGCAGGAAGCAGGACTCAAGTGTGTAGAGAGCGATTGGCATGATGTTTATTTAAACACCAAACATGAAAGCAAAACAGCACAAAGGGTGGTAAACACAAAAAGAAGCCAAGACAGGTAAATCACATGGCTCATGCACATGCAGTTTGGAGGCTTAGCGTCTTTTTCTGCTCTTTATCTTGTGTTTCAAGACGGCAGTGGGTGACCACAGCTGCCCCTACCTGGACAGCGAGTCACTGCATTTAGATAAAAGATAAAAAGTTAAAAACATCAAAATAAAAACATACAAATATTAAAAGAGACAACATAAAAGAATTAAAAACAGACATACATCCTGTGTCTAACTAAAAGCCTGTTCAAAAAGCAGAGTCTTCAGGTGATTTTTAAAGGTGTTGACACAATTTAAACAACGTAAAGAAAGCAGGAGTTCGTTCCAGAGTCTTAGTGCAACAGACTGAAATAATCGATCACCTCTGGTTTTAAAATGTGTGTGTGGAACCTTCAGTAGCATTAAATTTGATGACCTTAGGTTTCCTGCAGGGATGTAAGGGACGATCAGATTGCAGATGTATGAGGGAGCTTGACCGTGAAAGGCTCTAAAAGTAAGAACTAAGATTTTAAAATTAACTCTAAAATGAACTGGCAACCAGTGAAGAGAAGGTTAAACTGGAGTAATGTGTGCTCTTCTACTGGTGTGAGTTAAAAGCCTTGCAGCAGAGTTTTGAACAACCTGGAGACGGTCAAGCTCTCTTTCATTTAATAAAGTAAAAAGACTGTTGCAATAGTCCAAACGTGTTGCAGTAACAACACGTTTATGAGTAACATGATTTTATCATGGCAAAGGGGGGGAATGAAAGGGTGCCAAAATAATAATTCTGTAGGTAATCTCCCATCATGCTCTACACATATTCTGTACATATTCTTTTTACATTCATTATGGGCAAAAATGTTAAGTGTTAAACTATAATCTGAAGTGTTACACAACCACAATCTGATAAACAGGAATCAGGCAGAGCTATAGAGCTCTCTCTATCTCTCTCTCTCTCTCTCTCTCTCTCTCTCTCTCTCTCTCGCTCTCTCTCGCTTGTATTAGTCAGGTCTATCACATTAGTTACACACCCAAATCAATACTCACACACCCACTTTTCATACTACATCTTAGGAGATAGTTTACATGAATAGCGGATGGCCTGTTCACGTCAGAGTTAAACTGGCCAATCAGACAGTTGCGTACAAGCCCATCCTATTGTACAGGGTTGCTCCCACATGCCAAAAACATGCACGTTAGGTTAATTGGCATCAAACTGGGGATTCTAAATTGTCCTTAGGTATGACTGTGAGAGTGAATGGTTGTCTGTCTCTCTGTGTTGGCCCTGCGATGGACTGGCGATCTGTCCAGGGTGTACCCTGCCTCTCGCCCAAAGATGCTGGGATAGGCTCCACCCCCCCACATCCCCCTGCGACCTGAAAAAGGATTAAGCGGAGGAAGATGAATGAATGAATGGTCCAACCAATCCAAGAAGATGAATGTAAATTGCACCCGGAAGTCGGAGTCAGTCTGGCGACGCTCCCAAGGAGACTGCTTCACACTGCACCCAGCGCTGCTTGCTTTACATGTGACCTCTGAATAAATGTTGCATCTTTGAATTGAAGAATTCCCCGGCTTATTCTTGGATCTTTCAATCAAAGAATCAGGATTTTAACAGACCCACGTGCCAACTGCAGTTTGTAGAATTTATTACAGAAAGATCATAAAGTTCCTAGGTGCACAAAAACAAGATCCAAAAACAAACACAGAGAAAAATGTACAGACTGGGATTTCTCAGGTAAATTCGCCAGAGCAGGAGTCAGGCTTCTGAATGCGAGGAGAGAGGATAATTAAGACTACCACAGTGAGAAGGCAGTCTGACAGTTTTTAAATAGTATGGGGAATAAGATGACACAATGGTGGCAGGTGCAGGCAGCATGATCGGGCAGGTGACCTAATTAGACAATAACTCACAGCTGGGGTGACTGAGGATCAGACAGTGAGAAAATAACAGGATGGGGGTCTCTGGAAGGAAAGGGAAGGCACTCGTGTCATACAGAAAAAAAAATATAATTCCTAACTAAAGAGGTCGATAAAATAAAAATGATATTCAGGACATAAATAACTCATCATCATCATCATCATCAACATCATCATCATCATCATCATCATCATTGTCATCAACATCATCATCATCATCATCATTATAGCAGTCTGTCAGAGGCGACAATGACTGTTTCATTTAGGTCTGATCAGATTCCTCCACGCAGCTCTGTCCTTCGCCCTCCGCTGCCAGGAACTCCTGACCCTGTCAACCCAGGCGACGTCCAAGCCGGTATGAGTTGCTTTCTGAATGACCATTTCATGAAACTGCTTGCAAAGTATTTGAGTACCGCCAGCTTTTGCTGGACTAGCGGTACATTCTTGGCAGATAGGATAGAGGTATTACCAGTGGCAAGGACAGACCAAGACAAACTGACTCCAGCATCTGTTGCAGTGACTGACCAGATGATAGGTTTGTTTATCTCTGCTCTTTATGCAGTGCATGTCACAATGCACCGACTGGCAAAAGTCCATCACAGACTTTGCAACAGATGTGCTTATCTGCCAGGATGTCCAGTCTCACCCCGTGTAACTGGGAGTGGTCCACCACAGATCTGACAGATATTATTTTTAGTTCCGCCAGGATGCCCAGTTTCACCCTCCACACTCTCGGAAGGGCGGGGTTGCCGGCTGAGTCGCCGACGGCCCGACCCATGAGACAGGTAGTACCGGTTTTCAAGGTTATTCGGTAGCAAGCAAACCAATGCTTGACCTGACACTCTAAATAACTAACAGAACAATAAACAACCTAGGAAACATCATAACTCAAAACCAGTGTTGGGCAAGTTACTAAAAAATAGTAACTAGTTACAGTTACTAGTTACTTATTTTCAAAAGTAACAGTTATTTTTGAGTTACTGCATGATTAAAGTAACTAGTTACTTGGAAAAGAAACTTTCATGTCATTTTTAAATGCATACTTAAATCATCTTGCACACACAGCAAGATCAAAGGCCCCTTATTCTCATCAGACAAAAGAAGAAAAGAAAATTAATGAGAAAAAGTCATCTTACAGAGAAAAAATGTCTCAGATTTACACAAACTGTTGTAATCAGTAGAAAGTCAGAAATTTACTAAAAATAAAGCTGTGAATTCACAGAGGAAAATTTTGGACCCCTGGTGGGCCGTTTTTGGCCCACAATCCATATGTTTGACACCCCTGGAACAGCCCATTAAAAACGCATATTTAGAGGATTTACTTCCATGAAATAGTTGCATATCACAACCCCATGTAAACGAATGGAATAAAATAAAATATAAAGCACAGAAAAATGAAAGTTCACCGCTTAGAAGCTGTTCTTTTCTCCAACAAATCAGTCAATTTTTCTCTGTGCGTAAGAAAACTTTAAATGCTTTTAATGTGGATATTAAATGTGAGCTTCTTGCTCAAAAAACACTCATGTTTAACCACAGAGGTAGGAGCTGTTAGGGGCTACTTACCGCTGAGACAACAGGTGATCAGGGCTCGATATGAGAAGTCGCCACCACCACGGTATTTTTCTCCACTGGGTTGTGATGTGAACTGGGGCAGGACAGGAAACCTACCGGCGGAGGAGACTGTGTGACGGTTGCGTCAGTTACGGCAGGGTCCTACCTCAAATATGCCAAAACCTGGTTTATTGACCATGGTAACTCTGTGCTTTATTGGCCATCAAACTCTTCTGACTTAAATACATAGAGAATCTATGGAGTATTGCCAAGAAGAAGATGAGAGACATCACACCCAACAATGCAGATGAGTTTATTGCCACTATCAAAGCAACCTGGTCCTTCATAACACCTCAGCAGTGCCACAGGCTGATCACCTTCATGCTACACCACATTGATACAGTACAGTAATTCATGCAAAAGGAGCCCCGACCAATTATTGAGTGTGTACATGGACATACTTTTCAGTTGGCAAACATTTCTATTAAAAATCATTTTTTAAAATTAATTTTATATAATATTTAATTTTTTTTGAGAAATTTAATTTGGAGTTTTCATGAGCTATAAGCCATAACCATCAACATTAAAAGAAATAAACGCTTGAAATATATCATTCTATGTGTAATGAATCTACATAATATTGGAGTTTCATTTTTTTAAATTGAATTACTGAAATAAATCAACTTTTTGGTGACATTCTAATTTATTGAGATGCACCTGTATTTGTGTGATTGGGAGTATAAATGTGCTGCACAGCTGATAAGGGAGGCAGATGAGCTGATTTTTTTTAAACAGGTATCAGTTATGATACAGCCATAAAAAATCATGTGAGCGGCATTCTTGTTCATCTGCTGAATTAAACGTCCGAGGTTTGATAATAATTTTAATATCTGATCAGATGCAAATCAAAAGAGTTTCGGACTTTAGATAAAAGATCTTCTGGTATGAGATTGGTCAATAAAATATTATAAAAATAAAGTCAAGATTAAAGCTTAAATTAAAATTAAAATGGTGGTTTTACAGAAAGTTTATTAGGAAAAAGTGATAGAAATAAATGTCAGGGATTAGAGTTTTAAACTCTTACTTAGAATTTGAGCTCAAAGAAAAAAGAATCACTAGGCATTTAAAGAAACATTAAGATACAAAGAGATTACAAAAAACAGGATACTTCAGTATCTGTGATCATAGAAAAGAAAACACGTGGGAGAAGTCCCTTTGTTCTCCTGAAAAGTTCTCTGCTGTGGACAGACGAAGTGAACAGAACAATGAGCAAGAGACAAAAGAGAAAAGAGGCAGAAGCAAGGGCGTCGTTTCCCTTTATAACTTCAGTCGAGCTTTCGCGGGCTTCCGGGTTGACAGGAACTCAGACCAATATCCTTCCTTCGTGGGCGGGCTTTAAGAACTTTAGTCCAATAAACAAACAGTCTTTTGTCTGGAACTTTGAGAGAGCTGTTGTCAAGCAGAGATTGGCTGGGATCGGTCACATGATTTGAAAGATATTTTGGCAAATCTTTAACACTTAATATTCATCTATACATTTATGTATATAAACTAAGCTAACCTTAGAGATTAATGTAACTTATAATCAGTGCTTATAAATGAACATGCAGGAATAAACATGCATTTAAACATTTTTAACATGCACATATCTAGCATCACAGATTAATATATTTCAAACCTATTCTTGATTGTCCAGAATAAACATCAAGAGTCCATTTGCTTTTCATGGTCCTGAAAAAGAAGAGAGATGTTGAAAAGTGAGTCCTAAAGATGTGGTTAAAAGGTTTGCTGGTTAAATCCGGCATGTCCCAGAGTTTAAGGGCAATGTTGAGCTGTGGATCTTTGTGGGCTACATGACGTACTCCAGGGTTCTGTTCTATGTCTCCACGTTTATGGGCCATAAAGTCAAAACAGGAAGTGCATTAGGATGAATTCCTTAGACTGGTTTTAACAAAGGAATGTGAGTTCAGCCGTGGCCTGGGGGAATGACAGAGTAGTTCTTGGCTGTCTTTTTCCTGGGTGAAACAATGTCTTTAAGCTGAAGAATAATTCTATTGATGAGCCAAAGTGAGATGATGCTACCTGGTAGACGACTGAGCTGACTTTGGACTTGATAAAACACAGTTGATCAACACCAGCAGGTGACCTCTTTTCAGATGAAAGTCAGTTTTGCATGTCATTTGGAAATCAAGGCACAGAGACACAGTTGCTTAAGGTCCCGTGTGAAGTTTCCACAGACAGTGATGATTTAGGGAGCCATGTCATCTGGTGTGTTTGTCCACTGTGTTTTATCATATCCAAAGTCAGTGTAGCCATCTACCAGGACATTTTAGAGCACTTCATGCTTTCCTCTGCTGGCAACCTTTATCAAGACGGCACAGGCCCACACTGTCAAAAGTACCAAAATCTGGTTTAAAGACCACGGTATCACTGTGCTTTATTGGCCAGCAAACTCTTCTGACCTAAACCCCAAAGATAAACTATGGAGTATTGTCAAGAGGAAGATGAGAGACACCAGACCCAACAGTGCAGACAAGTTTATAGCCGCTATCGAAGCAACCCGGTCCTCCATAATACCTGAGCAGTGCCACAGGCTGATCGCCTTCATGCTATGTAACATCGATGCAGTAATTCATGCAAAAGGATCCCCGGCCAAGTATTGTGTAGTTGAACATACTTTTCAATCGGCAAACATTTCTAGTAAAAATCTTTTTTTTAAATTAATTTTATGTAATATTCAAATTCTTTGAGAAACTGAATTTGGGGTTTTCATGAGCTATAAGCCATAATCATCAAAATTAAAAAAAAATAAACACTTGAAATGTATCACTCTATGTATAATGAATCGATTTATGCGTTTCATTTTTTGAATTGGATTACTGAAATAAATCAATTTTTCGATGACATTCTAATTTACTGAGGCACACCTGTCCAACTGCATTCATCCTGGATTGACCCACTGCAGTCCTGACCATCAGCTGTTAGTGTTCACACAATGTTCCCAACTAACCTTTACCACCAAGAACCTCAAAATCACTGCACTGCAGCCACATGTTCTTGTGTACAAAGCTGGGTTTATATGTGTGGTCCAGTACTTCAGTGGAATGAAACAGGCAGCCTCATTATCAATCGGCCCTCTCTGCGGTAGATAAGGTAGGGATCTATTGGAGTGAAATGATGGGACCTGAGTGGGCTTCTAATGGCCGTGGCGTTTGCCAGGCTGCCCCTGTAAGTGGATTTCTACTGCGATCTGCTGTTTGTTTATTGGAGTGGCTGTTGTTCTGGATGCACTCCATAGAGGAAACAAATTGCATTATTCACGGCAGGCAGGCTGGTAATGGCGAGGATGAATGATGGCCCCTATTTCTCTCCTGACAGAGAAGGTCGAGAGAAGAGCTCTATACAATTACACACAAGTTTGTGTTCGATCAGCGGATAGCTACGGGTGACACGCCAAAGGCTTAAAGGAGGGTCCCTCTCTCTCCCTCTCTCTCTCCGCCCTCCCACAAGGATTTCAGGGTATGAAGTGCAGCATTATTCAATGAATTTGCCTTTGCTAAATTTTTTGAGAACTCAGATCCCAGGGGACAAACATGCTATTTTTTAAAGCTCAGCCATTTTGTTTCCCCACTAAGTCAATCTATATTCAGTGAACAAGCCAATACAGCAAAAATGATTTAAAAAGCAAACTGTATGACATTCCATTTACTGGAGTGTCTTTTCTTTCCCTTCTTTCTTTTTCATTATAGACCATGAAGTGGGCAGTGATGAGGATGATGCACCAGCCATTTCACTTTGGATTTGAGCCACATGCAATAATATCCAGTTATTTCCAAATTTTAATTGATGGATAATGATGGAAATCTTAAGCCTTGACTGAGTTTCTGATCAGTGTCTTTAACCCAGGGGTGTCCAATCATGTCCAACTGAGGGCCAAGACACTGCAGGTTTTCCTCACAAACAAGCACTTAAATAGGTGTTTTCACTGTTCAGCAATCAATGGTAAGGAAATCACCCAATGAAAGCAGTGGTTGCGAGGAATACCCGCAGGGCCTGGCACATGAATGGATACCAACATAACGCACACCTTTGTACCACAAAAAAGTTTGGCAGCCTTTCAAACATACAGTGGGGCAAAAAAGTATTTAGTCAGCCACCAATTGTGCAAGTTCTCCCAGTTAAAAGATAAGAGAGGTCTCCAATTTTCATCATAGGTATACCTCAACTATGAGAGACAAAATGAGAAAAAAAAATCCAGAAAATCACATTGAAGGATTTTTAATGAATTAATTGGTAAATTCCTCAGTAAAATAAGTATTTGGTCACCTACAAACAAGCAAGATTTCTGGCTCTCACAGACCTGTAACTTCTTCTTTAAGAGGCTCCTCTGTCCTCCACTCATTACCTGTATTAATGTCACCTGTTTGAACTTGTTATCAGTATAAAAGACACCTGTCCATAACCTCAAACAGTCAGACTCCAAACTCCACTATGGCCAAGACCAAAGAGCTGTCAAAGGACAACAGAAACAAAATTGTAGACCTGCACCAGGCTGGGAAGACTGAATCTGCAATAGGTAAGCAGCTTGGTGTGAAGAAATCAACTGTGGGATCAATTATTAGTAAATGGAAGACATACAAGACCACTGATAATCTCCCTCGATCTGGGGCTCCACGCAAGATCTCACCCCGTGGGGTCAAAATTATCACGAGAACGGTGAGCAAAAATCCCAGAACCACATGGGGGGACCTAGTGAATGACCTGCAGAGAGCTGGGACCAAAGTAACAAAGGCTACATCAGAAACACACTACGCCGCCAGGGACTCATATCCTGCAATGCCAAACGTGTCCCCCTGCTTAAGCCAGTACATGTCCAGGCCCATCTGAAGTTTGCTAGAGAACATTTGGATGATCCAGAAGAGGATTGGGAGAATGTCATATGGTCAGATGAAACCAAAATAGAACTTTTTCGTAAAAACTAAACTTGTCGTGTTTGGAGGAGAAAGAACACCATACCTACTGTGAAGCATGGGGGTGGAAACATCATATTTTGGGGCTGTTTTTCTGCACAGGGACCAGGACGACTGATCCGTGTAAAGGAAAGAATGAATGGGGCCATATATGAATGAATGAATGAATGAATGAATGAATTTATTTATTTCGGATAATACAGTACAGGTTAAAGAAACTGTGTAATATAACAACAAGGTCAAATTAGACAAAGACTCCTTCTACTAAACAATTCCACGTGAGTTATCCGAAATGGGTGATGGCTGAAGCCGCAGCTTATATTGCCCACCCATATTCCATCCAAGAATTCAAAGAAAAAAGAGTAAACAAGACAAGAGTGATTACAATTTAGAACAAAGCTAAGACAAAGTGTGACTGAGAGAAAAAAAAAAAAAAGAAAACTAAGCTAAGCTAAGTTAAGCAGTTACTATTCAAGACAAATCTAAGACAGAATGTCACAGAGAGAAAAAAAAAAAAAAACTAAGCTACAACACAACACAGGCTGGATATGTCAATCTTTATGTGAGTTTACATGTCGTCTTGTAAATATGTTTGGAGTATTTCTTCCTTTAGTTTTTGTTTAAATTGTCCAAGCGTTGTACATGATTTTAATTCAGGTCCATAATCGTTCCATAATCTGACTCCTTGCACTGAAATACAGTGTTGCTTGGTGGTTGTTCTCACTGTAGGCTTTTGAAATATACATGTTCCTCTGAAGTGATATCGTTTCTCCCTTGTTTGGAACAACTTTTGGATATTTGCAGGCAGTGATAAATTCTTCACTTTGAACATTATTATTGCGGTTTTAAAGTCAACCAGATCTTTCAACTTGAGAGTTTTTTGTTTAAGAAAAAGTGGGTTTGTTGGTTCCCTGTAAGCTGCTTTGTTTATTATTCTAATAGCTCTCTTTTGAAGCATAAAGAGTGGATATATGTTTGTTTTATATGTATTTCCCCATACTTCATTGCAATATGTCATGTATGGGAGTATTAATGAATGATACAAGGTGTATAGTGTGGGTTGATTCAGCAAATATTTCACTCTGTGTAATATTGCAATTGATTTGGAGACTTTACCTTTAATATAATTAATATGTGACTTCCAACACAGTTTGTTATCAATTATTACTCCAAGGAATTTGGTTTCAGATACCCTTTCAATCTCTACACCATTTACACTGAGTTTGGGTACTGGATTGTTGTGATGGTTGTTAAAGACTATAAATTTTGTCTTACTTAAATTGAGCGTTAATTTGTTTGAATCAAACCACAGTTTAAGCTTTCCTAATTCCTTCCCGAGTGTATCCAGAAGTTGTTCCAAATTGTTTCCACTGCATAGCAGATTAGTGTCATCGGCAAACAATATTAAGTCCATTTTTTCTGAGACTTTACATATATCGTTTATATACATATTGAATAATAATGGTCCCAAAACTGAACCCTGTGGGACTCCACAGGTGACCTTCAGCAACTCTGAGTTTTTGTTGCTAACACATACATACTGATATCTATTCTTTAAGTAACTACTTAACCAGGACAGTGCCACACCTCTAATACCAGAATTTTGTAGTTTCTTTAATAATAAATTATGATCTACTGTATCAAATGCTTTTTTTAAGATCTAGGAATACTCCAACTGAATACTCTTTATTTTCAATGGCTGTTGATATTTTTTCTGTAAATTCCATTAGGGCATATGCAGTTGTCCTCTTGTGTCTGAACCCATATTGCTGCTCACATAATAAATCATTCTTCAGTATGAAGTTGTCAATTCTCTCATAGAATATTTTTTCAAGTATCTTGGAAAATTGTGGTAATAGTGAAATTGGTCTATAGTTTGAGAGTTCCCCTCTGTCGCCCGTCTTGTATATCGGAATATATATATTGTGAGATTTTGAGTGAAAACCTCCTTCCACCAGCAAGGGCATTGAAGATGAAACATGGCTGGGTCTTTCAGCATCACAATGATCCCAAACACACCGCCCGGGCAACAAAGGAGAGGCTTCGTAAGAAGCATTTCAAGGTCCTGGAGTGGCCTAGCCAGTCTCCAGTTCTCAACCCCATAGAAAATCTTTGGAGGGAGTTGAAAGTCTGTGTTGCCCAGCGACAGCCCCAAAACATCACTGCTCTAGAGGAGATCTGCATGGAGGAATGGGCCAAAATACCACCAACAGTGTGTCAAAACCTTGTGAAGACTTACAGAAAACGTTTGACCTCTGTCATTGCCAACAAAGGGTATATAACAAAGTACTGAGATGAACTTTTGTTATTGACCAAATACTTATTTCACCGAGGAATTTACCAATTAATTCATTAAAAATACTTCAATGTGATTTTCTAGATTTTTTTTTTCTTATTTTGTCTCTCATAGTTGAGGTATACCTATGATGAAAATTGGAGACTTATCTCATCTTTTAAGTGGGAGAACTTGAACAATCGGTGGCTGACTAAATACTTTTTTACCCCACTGTACCCTGAGCCAATGAAATAATTTGTCCTGCCTTTGTTTCAAACCAAATCATTTCCACTTTGTTCAAAAGGGAGCACTTAAGCCATGCCCCCCTCTACTTCCACATATGTGACTAAACTTTGGAAAAAAATTCTGTATTGTTGTCTGTGGGAAAGAAGAAATTATTTTTCCATCCCGATTGACTTTTGCCATAAGTGACACATATGTTATTTGTCAATTTAAGAGCTAGTTTTCATTGTAAATAAAGTTGCAGGTTGCTGTGTAATTAAAAAGCAATAATTAGTTTTTTGAAACAGTGGACTGCATCTCCTTGCCTCGTACTATACATGTCACTAAACGTGATTATGGCGGTTACCCCCTCAAAGCTTACCTCTTTTTTCTAACCAATGAAAGAAGTATCCAAAGAGAAGAAAAATAACACAAATGCATTGTACTGTATTTTGAGAGCTGCAGCTAATTCAGAGGACTTAGTTACCTCACCCTGGGCACTCTTAGAAAACAATGACATAACTTACGTGGGTCTGAGTTTATACTTTCAATGTACGTATTTTCACAACCTTATACTTCAGTCCCTCCAGGATTTCACAATGTTGCAATTCTACCAATTCCCACAAATTTAGCGGGTCCTGCATAATTTGAATTTTGTCTAATCACCGCAACTTCCCTGGAATTTTGGCCAATTGTCATCAACTTCCATCAATTTTGCCAATCAAATTTGTCTCTGAGTAGTGTGCAAACGTGTACGTCATCAGTCCGACCAATCAAATGCGACGCTGCACCGTGCTCACTTCTGTGTTTACAGTGAGTATATACAGAGCACATCGGCAAAAAACAGTGTGATTAAGAAAACTACTCACCTGCCAGTTTTCCCACATCGTTCCTTCCTCCGTCTCCTCCGGGCCGCCAGTGAACATCTCCTCGAGTCTCCATAATGACCGCATGTATGATGTGCCGGGTTTGTGTTGGAAAACGTCCGCCTGCCTAAACACATTCCTGTCTCGGGAACGCGTGTGAGGAGAGATGCCGTAAAACCACAAATAAACTGTAAGGGTTCCTGTCTGTCCTGCCTGTCTGCTTCTCTCTTTCCCCACTGATTGAGTACGCATCCTGGCACCTGCAATCAACACCTGCAGCCATTTAGTGGGGTAGTACAAGTAGGACACTCCCACTCCACTCTGTCTGGTCAGGTCTGATTCATATCCTGCCTGCATCCTGCTTTGTGGTTATCCTGAGTCCATTTTTGTGATTTTTTCTGCCAAGCCCTAGCCTGCCTCTTGACCCTGAGCCTGTCTGTTTTAAAGAATAATCTGCCTATTCTGTCCTAGTCTGCCGTGCCCTGACCCTAGCCTGCCTCTAGACCTGGGAAACCGCCTAACAGATTGGATTTGGATTTTTACTGTGCACGCTATTCTCCTAACAAGTAAGTCAACTTACCATCATTGTCACCAGCTCCTTCATCCCTGTCTCCACAGCACGCAGGCCTGGCTAGCCTGTCCCCTGTGTACCTCACCAGTACTTCCAGGATCCCTTCTCTGGAGGATTCCATCTTAGGAGCTGCTTCAACAAACCGCTTCTTGCACCAAAAGAAAACTGTAAGCATAATCACAATATTACCGCCCTGTCTTCTAACCATATTCTCACCATTGTTGTGCTCGCCCCTGCAGGGTTGCCAGATCCTCACCACCATCTCCTTTTCACAACATTATTGTAAATAAAGATTATTGTTACACACACCTTAAACGTCATCTTCTGTGTCTGCTCCTGGGTCCAAGGGGAAACCCCTGTCACAAACGAGTGAATCCAATACTACATCTACTGTTGTAACATTGTATACATCTTTAAAGGTAACATTTACTACTACATCTTGTCATTGAGTTTTAAAGCTGCAAATATCCGGTCTGGACACAAGCCAACGCATGGTTCAGGCAACTACAGAAATGAGGTGAGCCAACTGGTCCAGTGGTGTAAAGACAATAACCTCTTCCTGAACGAGGGAAAAACCAAGGTGTGACGATGGGATGTCACCAGTATTATGATTTATTGTTTGTGGATGACTTTAGGAGGAGTCACACACAGCACCCCCCTCTGGTCATCGATGGTGCAGCTGTGGAGAGGGCGAGCAGCACCAAGTTGCTGTGGGTGCACATCTCTGAGGATCTCTTCTGGTCCAACAACACCACATCACTGGCCAAGAAGGTCCCAAACTCGCCTCCATTTCCTCCATAAAGTGAGGAGAGTACGAGTCCCACCCCCCATCATGTGTTCTTTCTACTGGGGCACCATTGAGAGCATCCTCGCCAGCTGCAGCACGGTGTGGAAAGGAAGCTGCACCACTGCCTGCTGGAAGACACTACAACGCACAGTGGAAGCAGCCAACAAGATCATCGGTGCCCCTCTGCCCCCCTCTCAGGCATCTACCCCACCCACCTCTCCTGCGAAGACATCAGCATCACAGATGACACCTCCCACCACTTGCAGTCCCTCTTCAGCCCCCTGTCCTCGGGGAAAAGGTACTGAAGCCTCCGGGCCAGCTCCACAAGACTGCTGAACAGCTTTGTTCATCTTGCCATCAGGACCCTGAACTCTGTTTCCACCCACCCACCCACCCCCGCCTTGGGATGGTAACACCGCACAATAACTACCTCAGCTGTCAGAACAGAAAGACTGGCACACCAACAGTAATACTGTTGTTTTGTTGTACTTTTGCTGCTGTATGTCTCTGCACATTAACCACAACCATTTGCACAAATGCCATATAAGATAAGATAAGATAAGATAAGCCTTTATTAGTCCCACAATGGGGAAATTCCAGGATTGCAACAGCATAGGGATAGCAACACTCAGAGCAACAATCAGAAGGCAAGAAAAAACAAAAGCAGCGAGTATACATATGTACATATAAACATAAATATATAGACACACGGTGCGGAGCATTGTAGCTAGATGGAATAAATACTGTATATAGATATATAAACACACAGTGCGGAGCATTGTAGCTAGATGGAATAAATATATGAATATATAAACACACACAGTGCGGAGCATTGTAGCTAGATGGAATAAATATGTAAATATATAAACACACAGTGTGGAGCGTTGTAGCTAGATGGAATAAATATATGAATATATAAACACACAGTGCGGAGCATTGTAGCTAGATGGAATAGATATGTAAATATATAAACACACACAGTGCGGAGCATTGTAGCTAGAAGGAATAAATATGTAAATATATAAACACACAGTGTGGAGCATTGTCGCTAGATGGAATAAATATATACAGTGGGGCAAAAAAGTATTTAGTCAGCCACCAATTGTGCAAGTTCTCCCACTTAAAAGATGAGAGAGGTCTCCAATTTTCATCAAAGGTACACCTCAACTATGAGAGACAAAATGAGAAAAAAAATCCAGACAATCACATTGAAGGATTTTTAATTAATTAATTGGTAAATTCCTCGGTAAAATAAGTATTTGGTCACCTACAAACAAGCAAGATTTCTGGCTCTCACAGACCTGTAACTTCTTCCTTGAGAGGCTCCTCTGTCCTCCACTCGTTACCTGTATTAATGGCACCTGTTTGAACTCGTTATCAGTATAAAAGACACCTGTCCACAACCTCAAACAGTCAGACTCCAAACTCCACTATGGCCAAGACCAAAGAGCTGTCAAAGGACACCAGAAACAAAATTGTAGACCTACACCAGGCTAGGAAGACTGAATCTGCAATAGGTAAGCAGCTTGGTGTGAAGAAAGCAACTGTGGGATCAATTATTAGAAAATGGAAGACATACAAGACCACTGATAATGTCCCTTGATCTGGGGATCCACACAAGATCTCACCCCGTGGGGTCAAAATGATCACGAGAACGGTGAGCAAAAATCCGAGAACCACACGGGGGGACCTAGTGAATGACCTGCAGAGAGCTGGGACCAAAGTAACAAAGGCTACATCAGTAACACACTACACCGCCAGAGACTCAAATCCTGCAGTGCCAGACGTGTCCCCCTGCTTAAGCCAGTACATGTCCAGGCCTGTCTGAAGTTTGCTAGAGAGCATTTGGATGATCCAGAAGAGGATTGGGAGAATGTCATATGGTCAGATGAAACCAAAATAGAACTTTTTGATGAAAACTCAACTTGTCGTGTTTGGAGGAGAAAGAACACCATACCTACTGTGAAGCATGGGGGTGGAAACATCATACTTTGGGGCTGTTTTTCTGCAAAGGGACCAGGACGACTGATCCATGTAAAGGAAAGAATGAATGGGGCCATGTATCGTGAGACTTTGAGTGAAAACCTCCTTCCATCAGCAAGGGCATTGAAGATGAAACATGGCTGGGTCTTTCAGCATGACAATGATCCCAAACACACCGCCCGGGCAACGAAGGAGTGGCTTCGTAAGAAGCATTTCAAAGTCCTGGAGTGGCCTAGCCAGTCTCCAGATCTCAACCACATAGAAAATCTTTGGAGGGAGTTGAAAGTCCGTGCTGCTCAGCGACAGCCCCAAAACATCACTGCTCTAGAGGAGATATGCATGGAGGAATGGGCCAAAATACCAGTAACAGTGTGTGAAAACCTTGTGAAGACTTACAGAAAACGTTTGGCCTCTGTCATTGCCAACAAAGGGTATATAACAAAGTACTGAGATGAACTTTTGGGATTGACCAAATACTTATTTTACCAAGGAATTTACCAATTAATTCATTAAAAATCCTTCAATGTGATTTTCTGGATTTTTTTTTCTTATTTTGTCTCTCATAGTTGAGGTATACCTATGATGAAAATTGGAGACCTCTCTCATCTTTTAAGTGGGAGAACTTGCACAACTGGTGGCTTACTAAATACTTTTTTGCCCCACTGTAAATATATGAACACACACAGTGCGGATCATTGTAGCTAGATGGAATGAAACAGTATAACCGTCTACTTAGTTATCCTACACGAAACCGAGATGTTTCGCAGGTCCTTCCTACCAACGGCTGTCAGACTGTACAACCTAAGCAGGGCTGCTCGCAGAGATGGCAAAAAGACGTAACAACCTAATAGTTTTGAATGCAAAAGATGCAATAGACTTACACAATGGTCCCCTCCGGCATACAACTAGGAAAATACCGGTCGCTATGGAGGGTGAGAATATGTATGGGCACATAATCATACCATGTAGGATAACTAAGTAGACGGTTGTGCTGTTTCATCCAATCTAGCAACAATGCTCTGCACTGTGTGTGTTTATATATTTACATATTTATTCCATCTAGCTACAATGCTCCACACTGGGTGTGTTTATATAGCTATATATTTATTCCATCTAGCTACAATGCTCCGCACTGTGTGTTTATATATCTACATATTATTCCATCTAGCTACAATGCTCCGCACTGTGTGTGTTTATATATTTACATATTTATTCCACCTAGCTGCAATGCTCCGTACTGTGGGTGTTTATATATCTACATATTTATTCCATCTAGCTACAATGCTCCGCACTGTGTGTTTATACACTCATATATTTATTCCATCCAGCTACAATGCTCTGCAGTGTGTGTCTGTGTATATATATATATATATATATATATATAGTAATATGTACATATGTATATTAGCTGCTCTTGCTTTTTTTTTTTTTCTTGCCTTCTGATTGTTGCTCTGAGTGTTGCTATCCCTGTGCTGTTGCAATCCTGGAATTTCCCCATTGTGGGACTAATAAAGGCTTATCTTATCTTATCTTATGTATGATTATGTACCCATACATATTGTCACCCTCCGTACCTACCGGTATTTTCCTAGTTGTATACCGGAGGGGACCATTGAGTAAGTCTATTGCGTCTTTTGCATTCAATACCATTAGGTTGTCACGTCTTTTTGCCAACTCTGCGAGCAGCCCTGCTTAGGTTATACAGTCTGACAGCCGTAGGTAGGAAGGACCTGCGAAAACTCTCGGTTGTGCACCTAGGATGATGTAGTCTGCTACTAAATGAGCTCCTTAGTACATTCAGTGTGTCCTGCATAGGGTGGAACTCGGACTCCAGCAGAGATGACAGTTTAGCCACCATCCTTCTCTCTCCCATCTCCTCCACTGGGTCAAGGCGCTGCCCCAGGACAGAGCTAGCTTTCTTGATCAGTTTGTTCAGTCTCTTCTTATCGGCTGCTGTAATGCCACTGCCCCAGCAGACCACTCCAAAAGTGATGGCTGATGCCACCACCGTGTCGTAGAATGTCTTCAGCAGTGCCCCTTGTACACCAAAAGACCTGAGTCTCCTCAATAGGAACAGCCTGCGCTGTCCCTTCTTGTAGAGTGCTTCAGTATTGTGTGACCTGTCTAGTTTATTGTTCAGATGAACACCCAGGTACTTGTAGGATGTCACCATCTCAATGTCTGTTCCCTGGATGTTTACTGGTGCTGTGAGGGGTTGTCCTTGCCTGCGGCAGTCCAACACCAGCTCCTTAGTTTTCCTCGCGTTGATCTGGAGGCAGTTCCGATGGCACCAGTCCACAAAGTCCTGGATAAGCCCTCTGTACTCAGCTTCATCTCCATTGGAGATGAGGCCAACGATCGCAGAGTCATCAGAGAACTTCTGTAGATGGCAGTGTGTTGTGTTGTGTGAGAAGTCCGCAGTATAAAGGGTGAACAGGAAGGGAGCCAAAACCGTTCCCTGGGGGGCCCCCGTGCTACCGATGATCGTGTCAGACACACAGTCCCGGGTTCTCACAAACTGTGGCTGGTTTGTGAGGTAGTCCAGGATCCATGGTGACAGGTGCTGGTCCACCCCTGCGCACAGCAGCTTGTCCTTCAGGATCATCGGTTGGATGGTGTTGAAAGCACTGGAGAAGTCAAAGAACATGATCCTCACTGCATTCCCGGGCTTCTCCAGGTGGAACAGAGAACGGTGAAGGAGCAAGATGACCGCATCCTCCACCCCAACACCATGCTGGTAGGCGAACTGGAGTGGATCCATTGCTGGTCCCACCAGGGGGCGGAGGTGAGCAAGGAGCAGTCTCTCCAGGGTCTTCATCATGTGGGACGTCAGGGCCACTGGTCTGTAGCTGTTCAGATCTTTGGGGTGGGTAGTCTTTGGTACAGGTACCACACAAGATGTTTTCCACAACTGTGGTACCCTCCTCAGCTCCAGGCTCAGGTTGAAGATGTACTCCACAATCCCACACAGCTGGTCTGCACAGGACTAGAGGAGCTTTGCACTGATGCCTTCCGGTCCCGACGCCTTCCTCGCCTTGATCTTCCTCAGCTCCGTCCTCACCTGGGTCTTAGTGACGGTCAGGTTGGGGGCTGTGTGCTGGAAGGTGGGGGGTGATGGTGGATTGGGGAGTGGGCAGCAGGACTTGATGTCTTCAGAGGCAGTAGTGGTTGTTGTGCAGTCGGGGGGGGGGGGGGGGGCGGTTGGTCAAACCTATTAAAAAACAGATTCAGATTGTTCGCCCACTCCCTGCCCCCCCGTGGCCTGGGGAGAGGTATTCTGGAGCCCAGAGATGGTTTTAAGGTTTCTCCAGACCCCACTGATGTCGCTCTGTTGCAGCTTGTCCTCCATCTTCTTCCTGAAGCTGTCCTTGCCTTCTCTGATCTTTCTCCTCAGCTCCCTCTGTACGGACTTCAGCACTTTCTTCCTGCCCTTCAGAGAGAACGGTCGCTTTTTCTTCTGGTCCCTCTTTTACCCTCCTCCACCCTCCCTAACTGAGAATCCCAGCTTGCTGTCTTGTCTGCGTCGCTGTTCTTCTGGCTGAATCTTGAGCCAAATGAAAAAATGGATTTGGTGAGCGGCTTTAATAAAATTAACAACTTTTTACATAAATTTGGGCCAGGGGGATCCCCTATGGAGAGACCCATGGATTGGAACACATGTGTCTGCATGATTCGACTGATGATGTGGAAACATCTATCTGGTTTGGCACGATCACAGGATTTTTCTGCTGATTGGCTCTGGAGTTTTCCTGGTGTATCAAAAATTTAACTAGAAGAGCTAATCAAAGCGGTCCCGGCGTAGCTGCTTCTTCAACAATTCGACTAGACGGGGGAGAGCACTAACTAACTGCAAGACTAACATGGAAATTGCCATCTGGCATGCATTGTAGAGGGATGGACTCTGCCAGACATGCTTCCCATGTTTAGAAGGGAAACATCTGGAGTCGTTTTGGTGCCCTCCAAGAATGGATTTAAAGCCTATGTATGGAAATTATGAACACAGGATTGCAAGAGCTGTAAATTGTATGCTCTGAGTGATCTGTGTTATCAGACCTTGAATTTGGTGCCCTGTTGACTATTTTCCTCCTGGATTAAGACAAAACAGAAGATTGTGCTTCTCTTCATAAACATTCTGGTGTGATGCAATCTGAACTCTCAAGGACAGTGACTGGCTCAGGAAATTTCCATCTGCCATGCCTGAAGGACATGCTTCCGAGTTTCAGACACTAAGACATAACATCTCGGCTGGGAGAGATTTGCTTCCTCCAGTAACTGATAAACACCCACCAGCATTCAACATACACGAACACACTGATTCACATATACTGAATTACATCCATTCATTCACTGATCCTCTCTGACTTTTGGTTTTGTTGTCTGCTAAATGTGCATTGAGTTTTTTATTTCCTGCAATCAAAATTTCGCTCACTTATTGAGCGCTATTTTGATAAACATGTTTTTTTTTCTCTCGCCTACTGTGTCATTCCATATCCCTTCCCTTTTTCTTTCTTTATCACCACTATGACTGGCGCCTAGCGGCTGCCCCGGCCTTGGATGCGCTCTGCAGAGCGTGCCCAAATGCCAAGTCACGTTTCATTACCTTGTATTCATACATGTGTAATGACAATAAAGTTGAATCTCATCTCATCTCATCTCATCTCCCTGTTCCCCGACCTGAAGATCCTCTTCTTCTCTCTCAGAAGTGTGTTTATCTCAGGGTTGATCCAGAGTTTGTTGTTTGAGCAACGCCATATGGTCTTGGTGGGAACGGTGTTGTCCACACAGAAGCTGATGTAGTCCGTGATGGTGTGAGTGAGGCCATCGATGTCCTCACCATGTGGATCGCAGAACTGCTCCCAGGCGGTGGTTTCAAAACAGCCCTTTAGAGCGTCCATTGCCTCCTCAGACCATAACTTCACTGTGCGCATGGCCGGAGGTTGTCTGTGCACTAGGGGTTTGTACACCTGCCGGAGATGAACCAAGTTGTGATCCGATCTCCCGAGTGGGGGGAGTTGTGATGAGGTGTACGCTTCCTTAGTGTTTGCGTAGAATAAGTCCAGTGTTTTATTGTCTCTAGTGTGGCATGTGACATACTGGGTAAATGTGGGTAGAATGGGAGACAGTGAAACATGGTTGAAATTGCCTGAGATGAGGAGAAGAGCATCTGGGTGTTCTGTCTGCAGCCTGCCAGTTACTGAGTGGATGACGTCATGCGCTGTCCCAGCGTTCGCCGTCGGATTTGCATAAATAACAATGCAGATCACGTGTGAGTATTCCCTCGGGAGATAGGTAGGCCGCATGCTAACAGCTAGCAACTCGATGTCTTTGCTGCAGTGTTGTTGTTTAACAGTGATGTGTCCTGGTCTGCACCAGTTGTTATTAACATAGATCAACACTCCACCGCCCCTTGCTTTGCCACTGTCTGGTGTTCGGTCTGCCCGTATTGCGTGGAAAACCTCCAGCTCAGTGTTAGCATCAGCTACTAGTCCAGTTAGCCACGTCTCGGTAAACAAAAGCCCCTTTTGCACTAGCCCGACTTAGCACGTCATGGTACAGCTCAGCATGCTTGGTAAGTCTTTGCACTAGCCTCAACACGGTTTAACAGCAGCGAATCTCAGCCCCGCTCAAGGGCAGGGTCCATTCGTGCTGAGCTGTACCATGTTTTGACGTCAAAAACTTTGGTCGCTGCTGATTGGTCAGGTCTTAATGTCACAAAAGTGCCCGTCTTCGTTGAAATCTGTACGACCGCCATTTGCAATCACGGACTAACTCTGTCACGGAGTAAATACGATATTAATACAGACAGCGTTGTAGGTTTTGCGGAACTCTACACCGTGGTCCAACGAAGAGGTACGGAGTTTTCTCTGCTTGGTGGCAGTATTACACAGTGAGGAGTGACCCGATGGCTGGCCAGCATACAACTGGACTATAGACAAGCTGAAGACGATCGTGAGAAAACCATCGATGGTGAGTGATTTGTAATAATGTGCATCTGTTTCTTATTTATCCTGTTGGTGGTAAGCTCACTTTTTTTGAGCCATACAGTGCTGTTCTGTGCTGGTTAATGTTTTTTTTTTGCTAGTTAAATGCTAATGCTAACGCTAGCGCTAGCTAGTACCAATTGCTGAATCACGCTTGTTTTCTCCTAAATATTCGCTTGTGAGAGCAAAACGATGAAATATGTTAATCCTGGTTAAAGTCCTGGTTTGTGTTTTGTATTGCACTTTGGTCCTGTGTGTGGCTTATATTGTTCATATATCCATACCTACATATGTATAGACACAAGAGGAATGTTTAGAGATTGCATATGTGGATTGACCTCACGTCTCAGAGCAGGACAATAGGTCTTGACCACCGGCAGAGATCAACGAGGAGACGGAGACGCAGCGGTGGAGACCTGAATTGACTTCCTGACCCCCCAAGGTCAGGTGGAGGAGAGAGAGGACAATAGAAGGATTAACAAGGATGTGTGAGGTCGGCTTTTGTTATGTGTTGTATAAGTATGAAGGTCTGACTGTGCTCAGCCTCTTTTCTGCTTCTGCATTGAGATGAGACATGTTAGGGACTGGAAGCCGACAATAAACCTGATTTATAAAATCACTTCGCTTCCTTATTTCAAGCTCCCTACATTGGTGACCAGACGTGAGAATGGACGAAAGACGTTCTCCCACTACAGGCTCGTCAGAGGCGACCCAGACAAGCGCCGTCGCCAACCCTGACATGGGAACGGATGAAAGGCGTTCCCCCGCAGCAGACTCGTCGGAGACGGCCCAAGCAAGCGCCGTCCCCAACCCTATCATGAGAACGGAGGAAAGACGTTCTCGCACTGCAGACTCGTCGGAGGCGGCCCAAGCAAGCGCCGTCGCCGTCAAACTCCCACAGAGTTCTGGCAGAATGACCCAAACTCATGGTTCCAGCAGGCTGAGGCTCAGTTTGCACTCGCGGGGATGATGGCTGATGAAACCAAATTCTACCACATCGTCGCCAGACTCGATGCCGCCACAGCACGATGCATGCAGAGCGTGATACAGCAGCCGCCCGCCAACGACATGTATAAGGAACTGAAGGCGACCCTCATCGAGAGTTTCGTCCCCTCGGCCGAGGAAAGGGCCCGGAGGATGCTGGCGATTTACGGCCACAGGGGGCGCAGACCGATGGCCCTCATGGAAGACATGCTGCAGCTGAGGGAGGCAGACAACGACAACTTCCTCTTCCAACACATCTTCCTCAGCACTCTGCCGACGCACATGAGAGGGATTCTGGCCAACATGCGATGTAAGACCCAGTAGGACTTCCGCGCGCTTGCCCGAGAAGTGCAGCGGCTCATCAACTCCTGCGGCGAGCAGATGGCCACAGCAGCATTGGCAGATCTCTGCATAGAAGCCCAGAGCATCGGGGAATCAGAGGCAATGGAGCAGAACCCGCCCACCATGGCAGCGACGCGACCAAGGCGCAACAAACGGGACGACCTCTGCTACTACCATCGACGCTTCACCGAGAGGGCATACAAATGCGTGCCCCCCTGCAGTTTCAAGAGCCAGGAACCGTTAGCAGCTACGGCTCTCGGCGAGACAAACAAGCTGCTCTACGTGACTGACGGACGCTCTGGGAGACAGTTCCTCATTGACACCGGAGCTCAGGTGAGCTTCATCACCCCGTCCTATGCAGACCGGGCAACGGGACCCCGTGGAAACGGAGCGACGGCAGCTAACGGCTCCATCATCAACACTTTTGGTGAAAGAACTCTGCCTCTGTCCATACACGGCCGCAACTATAGGTGGACCTTTATTATAGCGGCGGTGAGTTTTAACTTGTTGGGCGCTGATTTCTTATGTGCACATGGGTTGTTAGTCGATCTTGCAAACAGATGCTTAATCAATGCACTGTCATTTGCTTCTATCCCCTGTTCAGCTCGAGTGACCCCACCACCCGTGCAGGCCAGCGTCGCCACAGCAGGAGGTAAGTTTGACCAACTCCTCACCCAATTTCCAGCACTCAGAGTTCCCAAATTTTTGGCAACAGTAGCGAAACACAAGGTGGAACACTTCATTCCCACAACGGGCCCACCTGGTTCGCTAAAGCTCGGCGCTTAGACGCGACCAAGCTCGCCATAGCACGCGACGAGTTCGCCAGCCTGGAAAAACTGGGCATTATTTGGCGCTCAAAAAGCCCATGGGCCTCGCCACTGCATATGGTCCCGAAAACCGACGGTTCCTGGAGACCTTGCGGTGATTATCGCAGATTAAACAATGCTACAGCACATGACCGCTACCCAATCCCTCACATTCAGGATTTTTCACTACATCTGGAGGGTGCGCGCATTTTTTCTAAAATAGACCTGGTCCGCGGCTACCACCAAGTTCCGGTTCGACCTGAAGACGTCCCTAAAATGACCATAATAACCCCTTTTGGTCTTTTTGAATTTTTGCGAATGCCTTTTGGCCTCAAACTTTTCAGCGTATGATGGACGCTGTGTTACGCGATCTCCCTTTTGTGTTCGTCTACCTCGACGCTATTCTGGTAGCCAGCACGTCTGAGGAAGAACACGAACAACACCTCACTACGGTTTTTCAGAGGCTGGAAGAGCACGGGTTAATAATTAACCCGGCCAAATGCTGATTCAGCGTGCCACAGATTGATTTTTTGGGACACAGAGTTTCACCAGAAGGGGCAATTCCATTACCGGACAAAGTGCGCGCAGTAGCAAATTTCCCCCGACCACAAACGGTCAGATCACTGCAGGAATTTTTAGGAATGGTAAATTTTTACAACCATTTCCTCCCCCGCGCAGCTCAACTCATGCAGCCCCTATATGCCGCGCTCAGAAAACAAAAGCCCTCCAACGCGATTGAATGGTCCCCGGAGCGGGAACGCGCGTTCGCGGAAGTAAAAAGGGCACTAGCGGATGCCACATTGTTGGTCCACCCCGACCCCTCGGCCCGCATAGCGCTTACCTCAGACGCTTCAAACCTGGCCATAGGGGCGGTCGTGGAACAACATGTTGACGGAACTTGGCAACCGCTAGCATTTTTTAACAAATCTTTAAACGAAACCGAGTGCAAATACAGCACTTTTGACAGAGAGCTGCTAGCGCTTCATTTATCCATCCATCATTTCCAGTTCTGGCTGGAAGGGCGACGCTTCACGGCTTTTGTCGACCACAAACCACTCACTTTTGCGATGTCAAAAATTTCAGAACCGTGGTCGGGCCGGCAACAAAGACAGCTGGCCGCAATTTCGGAGTTTACCACAGACATTCGACACGTAGCAGGCAAACTTAATTTGGTGGCAGATTGCCTCTCCTGCACCGTGACATCGTCAGGGCACGCGGAAGCAGATTATACTACTGCAGCCGCAGAGCACATGGCCAACGCGGACGCGTATGCGGCCCCAATTCACGTAGGGATAGATTACGCGGCCATGGCAGCGGAACAAAGCAGTGACGCGGACGTGCGCGGGCTCCAGTCTGGACCAACAGGGTTAAGGCCGGAGGAAAGGGGTTTGCGTGACGGTGTGCCCCCCTAATCTGCGACGTGTCAACCGGTCGACCTCGCCCGGTAGTCCCAGCCGTGTGGCGCCGCCGCGTTTTTGACTCGGTGCACTCCCTCACGCACCCAGGGGTGCGCGCCTCGGTTAAAATGGTCGCGGAGAAGTTTGTTTGGCCAGGCCTGCGTAAAAACGTAAAGGAGTGGGCGAGAACTTGCATGTCTTGCCAACGCGCCAAAATTCACAAGCACACAAAAGCCCCTCTGGAACCCTTCTGGATCCCGGCCAGAAGGTTTGACCACGTGCATGTCGACCTCGTGGGCCCGCTACCGTCGTCCCAAGGGTTCACACACCTTTTAACAATGGTTGACCTGACCACACGCTGGCCAGAAGCGGTCCCGCTGGCGTCAACCACGGCCGCAGAAGTCGCTCGCGTTTTTTTCACGACCTGGGTGGCGCGTTTCGGCGTTCCATCGGACATCACGTCCGATAGGGGGCCTCAATTTGTCTCAGAGCTCTGGTCAGCCATGGCCAGCAGCTTAGGAGCGACGATTCATCGCACCACCGCGTATCACCGTCAGGCTAACGGTTTATGCGAGCGTTTTCATAGGTCTTTAAAGGCCGCCCTCAGGGCCTCACTGACGGATGCAGATTGGGTAAACAAACTTCCGTGGGTTTTATTAGGGTTGCGTTCTGCGCCTAATGAGGATCTAGACGCCTCCCCGGCTGAATTAGTTTTCGCACAACCTCTCAGGCTCCTGGGTGAGTTCTTACCAGAACATCCAGAGCCCGGGCACCTCCCAGCCCTGAGGCCCCTAAGCAGCACGTGACCGGACACGCTCCCCGGACCCATACATCACTCTTTTCTGCGGGTTTTTGTTCCCCAAGCTTTGAAAAACGCCGAGTTTGTTTTTGTTAGGCATGAAGCTTTAAAACCAACCCTCTGCCCACCATATGATGGACCATATAGAGTGCTGGAACCAGGTGATAAGCATTTTGTGCTTGATTCAGAATCAGAATCAGAATAAGTTTATTGCCAAGCACATTTACAAGTAAATAACAGGTAAATATACGAGGAATTTGACTTGACACTGAAAACGACATAAATGACATTCTCAATGATGCGGCGAGCCGTGGAGGCACCTGTCAGCAGGAGGGGAACAGAAGGCAGTGGGGGGAAGGGGGGGTAAACACAGTAGGAGAGAGAAAAAAGCATTGTTTATCAGAATAAAGTTCATATATGACCGATATTATGATTACAAGAAAAAAACTCTCAATGCACAATTATCAGACAATAGAATCCACACAATGACACAAAGAGAGCAGTGAGTGTATATCTTCAACAGTCAGTATAGTGGATCAGTATGTGTGAGTTGGATGCAATCAGTGGCAAATCAGTTTGGAGGACAACAAAAGTCTCTTCCTCAGCAGATGTTATGACTACAGTCTGAGCAAAGGCACGTGTCCTTGAGCACGGCAGATGGAATATTTTTGCCAGCCAGCTGTCCTTGAGAGTCAGATGCTGTCCGCCAGTGTTATGAAAACAAATATACTGTTGATTATCTGGAGGACTGAGTGCTGAGGGTGCCGAAAAGAACAGGTCGAATAGCACTGACTTCAGAGAAAAAACTTTCTATTCTCTTACGGATTCAGTGCTCCAATTCCTTCATGGCCAGGCGTTGAAATCGATTCGTGGACAGCTCTCAGCGTGATCGTGATGTAATCCATTTTCTTGTACAGTTCTCCATTGGCCGCTGTCAGAGTCCTGCCCAGTTGGTCAATTTGATGGGTGAGCTTCGCCGGGTCCGCTTTTTGATAAGCTCTATCCATCTTCTTCAATTTGCGGTACACCAGAACAATCCCAAATCCAATCAGTAGAATTCCGATGACCATTGCTCCGAAAAGATATAAATCTTCAATATGTTCAATAGAAAGATCACACAGGCACAAGAGTTTCCAATTGCTTGTGTCCTTTAAATAACCCGCAGCAGCAGTTCCTGCAGGACAGATCGGCTCCCCCGGGCCAGATTTCCTCGTTGAAAAAACAGTGTCAATTGCGTTCAAAGCCCAGCTTATTAAATCCATAATTTCGTTAGATAAATCAGCAGTAAAGACATGCAGACAGACGATAGCAAGCTGGGATCCAGTCAGTTAGGGAGGGAGAGAAAGATAGGGAGCCGGAGCTGGGAGGAAAAGCGTCTGCTCTCTTTGGAGGGCGGAAGTGAACAGAGGGGGACAGAAAAGAAACAGTCAGGATTTAGGGGACAGAAAAGAAAAAGTCAGCATTGACAGACTTAAACCTGCCTTCATGTTGAGTGACGAACCTGCACGAGTGGCGAGAGCACCTCGACGGGGTAGACCCCCCCAAGAGACACAACTCAGCCCCCCCGCAGGGACCAAATAACCACTCTTCTCCCCAAGCTGCAGATTCCTTACAGGACGACGCCGCCAGGATGCCGAGGCGGGCGTACAGCAGATTTGGGAGAAGATTGAAACCCAGACGACACATAGACTGATGTAAAATTGACAAGGGGTTGTAAGCTATGCTGTCGAATTTTGCCGTTGCAGTTTTAGGGCTGGCATATGACATAGACTATACTGTTGTTGTTATCACTGAATTTTTAACACGATCATGCCGTATAGCTTGAAGTTTGGCGTGGCTGCTGAGGATATTTTTCCCTCTTTTCCTTTTGATGTGAATAACGGTATAATATGTCATGGATGTTACCATAGGCTGTGAATGTAATTGTATTTTCCTTTTCTTAGATGTTTGGGGGGGCTGTGGCTTATATTGTTCATATATCCATACCGATGACGATCGTGAGAAAACCATCGATGGTGAGTGATTTGTAATAATGTGCATCTGTTTCTTATTTATCCTGTTGGTGGTAAGCTCACTTTTTTTGAGCCATACAGTGCTGTTCTGTGCTGGCTAACGTTTTTTTTGCTAGTTAAATGCTAACGCTAACGCTAGCGCTAGCTAGTACCAATTGTTGAATCACGCTTGTTTTCTCCTAAATATTCGCTTGTGAGAGCAAACGATGAAATATGTTAATCCTGGTTAAAGTCCTGGTTTGTGTTTTGTATTGCACTTTGGTCCTGTGTGTGGCTTATATTGTTCATATATCCATACCTACATATGTATAGACACAAGAGGAATGTTTAGAGATTGCATATGTGGATTGACCTCACGTCTCAGAGCAGGACAATAGGTCTTGACCACCGGCAGAGATCAACGAGGAGACGGAGACGCAGCGGTGGAGACCTGAATTGACTTCCTGACCCCCAAGGTCAGGTGGAGGAGAGAGAGGACAATAGAAGGATTAACAAGGATGTGTGAGGTCGGCTTTTGTTATGTGATGTATAAGTATGAAGGTCTGACTGTGCTCAGCCTCTTTTCTGCTTCTGCATTGAGATGAGACATGTTAGGGACTGGAAGCCGACAATAAACCTGATTTATAAAATCACTTTGCTTCCTTATTTCAAGCTCCCTACACTGTGCATTAAATTGTGTGCAATTTAATGCTAGAATGTGTTTCCACATGCCAGGGTTAGCCTCCCTGTTGTGGATACTGGTGAAATGGACTACAGGAGCCGAAATCTCGTCATATTAAAATTGCTTTTTCAAACCAGTGATTTATAAAGTCATTCATATAATTTTCTAAAGCGTCAGAATAGACCCACACACCTATTCTGTGGATCCTGCAGTGCTTTTCATTCATTTCAGAAAGAGAAATCCGTATATTGTATAGCTTCATTACACAGACAGTGATATATTTATTTTAATTTTGCTGATTACGGCTTACTGCCCTGAAAACCCCAAATTCTATTATGCAAAAAATTGGAATCTTACATAAAATTAACTTTAAAAAAATATTTTTTAAATAGAAATGTTGGCCGCTGAGGTGTTGTTTAATATGGGCTGTAGCCATAATCATCAATATTAAAATAAACACTTTCAATATATCACTGTTCCTGTAATGAATCTATATATGGGTTTCACTTTCTGAAATGAGTGACAAAAATATTGAATTTTTTCATGGTATTCTAATTTTAGAGATGTGCCTGTATATGTATTGAACTTGCTTGAAACTAACCATCATCCATTTCTGTCGTTCATCTAGGCAAGACGAAATCAGCCTCCCCACAACCTACCTCGCCACTGTGGAAAGTACTGAAATCCTTTGCTTTTATAGGTAAAGTGTCAAAAGCACAATTTCCACTTAATATAAAAGGGACTGAACTGAGATTTATTTGATTGTGTGAATATGGCACACAATCAACTGTAAAATAAACCGCTTGTTAATGTATTTATTTTTTTGTCAGATCACTTGTGTGATCCTTTGTGAGTTATGTTCATAACTGTATGTTTTTGCGAATGTGAGATGTTCAGTTGTCAATATAATTTACTTTATATGTGTAGTTTATAGTCTATCATCAATAAACTCATGAATGTATTAATTCATTCTGTAAAAGTAAAAGCAGATGATTTTAAATGCAACGCAGCCCTTGTAAAATCTACTGAAGTGCAGCTACGTGAAAATGGTGGTTAGAGGAGTAATTGTTTAATTTTACCTTGTTAGATTTTTTTCCCCTTTGGTATATTATTCTATTTTCTTTTAATCTTTAAGATAAGATAAGATAAGATAAGCCTTTATTAGTCCCACAACGGGGAAATTCCAGGATTGCAACAGCACAGGGATAGCAACACTCAGAACAACAATCAGAAGGCAAGAAAAAAACAAGCAAGCAAGAGCAGCTAATATACATATGTACATATTACTATAAAATATACACACACACACACACACACACACACACACACACACACACACACACACACACACACACACACACACACACAGTGCAGAGCATTGTAGCTGGATGGAATAAATATATGAATATATGAACACACAGTGCAAAGCATTGTAGCTAGATGGAATAAATATGTAAATATATAAACACCCACAGTACGGAGCATTGCAGCTAGGTGGAATAAATATGCAAGTATATAAACACACACAGTGCGGAGCAATGTAGCTAGATGGAATAATATGTAGATATATAAAAACACAGTGCGGAGCATTGTAGCTAGATGGAATAAATATATAGATATATAAATATAAACACACCCAGTGCTGAGCATTGTAGCTAGATGGAATAAATATGTAAATATATAAACACACACAGTGCAGAGCATTGTTGCTAGATGGGATGAAACAGCATAACCGTCTACTTAGTTATCCTACATGGTATGATTATGTGCCCATACATATTCTCACCCTCCATAGCGACCGGTATTTTCCTAGTTGTATGCCGGAGGGGACCATTGTGTAAGTCTATTGCATTTTTTGCATTCAAAAAACTATTAGTTTGTTACGTCTTTTTGCTATCTCTGCGAGCAGCCCTGCTTAGGTTGTACAGTCTGACAGCCGTTGGTAGGAAGGACCTACGAAACCTCTCGGTTGTGCACCTGGGATGATGTAGTCTGCTGCTAAATGAGCTCCTCAGTGCATCCAGTATGTCCTGCATAGGGTGGAACTCGGACTCCAGCAGAGATGACAGTTTAGCCACCGTCCTTCTCTCTCCTATCTCCTCCATCGGATCAAGGCGCTGCCCCAGGACAGAGCTAGCTTTCTTAATCAGTTTGTTCAGTCTCTTCCTATCGGCTGCAGTAATGCCACTGCCCCAGCAGACCACTCCAAAAGTGATGGCTGATGCCACCACCGTGTCATAGAATGACTTCAGCAGCGCCCCTTGTACACCAAAAGACCTGAGTCTCCTCAGCAGGAACAGCCTGCGCTGTCCCTTCTTGTAGAGTGCGTCAGTATTGTGTGACCAGTCTAGTTTATTGTTCAGATGAACACCCAGGTACTTATAGGATGTCACCATCTCGATGTCTGTTCCCTGTATATTTACTGGTGCTGTGAGGGGCTGCCCATGCCTGCGACAGTACACCACCAGCTCCTTAGTTTTCCTCGCGTTGATCTGGAGGCAGTTCCGATGGCACCAGTCCACGAAGTCCTGGATAAGCCCTCTGTACTCAGCTTCATCTCCATTGGAGATGAGGCCAACGATCGCAGAGTCATCAGAGAACTTCTGTAGATGGCAGTGTGTTGTGTTGTGTGAGAAGTCCGCAGTATAAAGAGTGAACAGGAAGGGAGCCAGCACCGTTCCCTGGGGGGCCCCCGTGCTACTGATGATCGTGTCGGACACACAGTCCCGGGTTCTCACAAACTGAGGCCGGTTCGTGAGATAGTCCAGGATCCATGATGACAGGTGCTGGTCCACCCCTTCGCACAGCAGCTTGTCCTTCAGGATCATCGGTTGGATGGTGTTGAAAGCACTGGAGAAGTCAAAGAACATGATCCTCACCATATTCCCGGGTTTCTCCAGGTGGGACAGAGAACGGTGAAGGAGGAAGATCACCGCATCCTCCACCCCAATGCCATGCTGGTAGGCGAACTGGAGTGGATCCATCGCTGGTTCCACCAGGGGGCGGAGGTGAGCAAGGAGCAGTCTGTCCAGGGTCTTCATCAAGTGGGACGTCAAGGCCACCGGTCTGTAGCTGTTCAGGTCTTTGGGGTGGGAAGTTTTTGGTACAGGTACCACACAAGATGTTTTCCACAGCTGTGGTACCCTCCCCAGTTTCAGGCTCATGTTGAAGATATACGTCACAATCCCACACAGCTGGTCTGCACAGGACTTGAGGAGCTTTGCGCTGATGCCGTCCGGTCCCGGCGCCTTCCTCACTTTGATCTTCCTCAGCTCCGTCCTCACCTGGGTCTTAGTGAGGGTCAGGATGGGGGGCTGTGTGTTGGGAGTGTGTGTGTGTGTGGGGGGGGTGTCGGTGGAGTGGGGAGTGGGTAGCAGGACTTGATTTCTTAGAGGCAGCAGTGGTTGTTGTGCAGACAGGGGGGAGGGCGGTTGGTCAAATCTATTGAAAAACAGATTCAGGTTGTTCGCCCACTCCCTGCCCCCCGTGGCCTGGGGGGAGGTATTCTGGAGCCCCGAGATGGTTTTGAGGTTTCTCCAGACCCCGCTGATGTCGCTCTGTTGCAGCTTGTCCTCCATCTTCTTCCTGAAGCTGTCCTTGCCTTCTCTGATCTTTCTCCTCAGCTCCCTCTGTACGGACTTCAGCATCTCCCTGTTCCCCGACCTGAAGATCCTCTTCTTCTCTCTCAGAAGTGTTTTTATCTCAGGGTTGATCCAGGGTTTGTTGTTTGAGTGACGCCGTATGACGCCTTTACTTTTAATCAATCCGAAAGAAAGATTCATTCATTAATTCACATTCCACCGCTGGCTTTTAGCAACAAGTGTATTTCCAAAATAAGTTTTAAACTTGCTTTAATTAACCACCACCCATTTGTCTTTTGTCTAGGCAAGAGGGAAACTGTCACCCCAACTGGACCTTGCCTCACTATTTACAGAGATGCAGGCTGTAGATCTGTCGAACCAGGACCAGGACCAGGGGCTGATCCAGTTGCTTCTCAGTGAGGCAGCATGTGACCATTCCAGTTTTTTGTTTTTTTTTACAGTTTGAATTTTGCACATTCTGAATAATCTGGAATTTGCTGCTGATTGTAATAAACAATTTAGTGACTTATGTGTTTGCATCATGATTTTCTCTCTTTATTTTCTATTTTGTCTGTTAAGACACTGGTGGGAAAAGAGTCAACTGTACAAAGGATTAATCAGTGACCTTGAAAATAATGGCTCATTTTTAAGAAAAAGTAACCAAAACAATTATATTAACTGAAGACTATATTGTTAGAAGACTGTACAGAAGACCCTGCATACTTTAGTGACAGTATGTCACTAAAGTAAATGGAGTATGTCACTAAAGTATATGGAGGAATTCTTGGTCATATTAGCATCTGCTCTTCATCATAATGGGTTTGGTCGGGGGGGGGGTGTCTAATCATGTGCCATGGAGGTTCAAGACCCTGCAGGCTTTACCTCCAACCAGTGTCTTCAACAGCAGATTCCTCTGAACTTCTTCCACTGACTGATCAGTGAGATCACCTGCTGAAGAGACTGGGTAGAAGAGAGAACCTGCAGGGTCTTGGCCCCCCATGACACATGATTGGAAGCCCCCGGATTAGGTTTAATGGGATTTAACATTTTAACACAAACTGCTTTATGGTTCATAATTCTGTTGACAGACTTACACCAAACCAAAATGATTTCTCAAACTGCTGGATTATTCTTAGCTTTTTCAATATTTCAGTATTTAATTTTTGCCACATGGTGGCAACCTTCACATATAAAAAAAAGAGACATCTGCAAAAACTTCAGAGGTTTATTGTCAGTGCAATTCCCAGTGCAATACAACATGAATGCATGTATAGTACATTGTTGATGCAGAGAATATATATTTCTACAGTACATGTATCTAGTAAGTATTTTCCATGTAACCTTGTGACTGCATTATTTTAATTCCTTTTAATCCTAGATCAAGTTTGTTTTGGCATAAAATGCATGATAAATGTCAAATATATCTTATTATACCTAACTCAGTAAAGTTTACTTTTTGAATATATATTTTGTGGCTAATATAGTTATTAACATGGTGATCAAATTGTGTCAGCTGATCATTTTTTTCTATGACACCACCTCACTCAGTGCTGCAGAAACAGGTATGTGCATGATGTGTCAAACTGTCAACAGTCTCCATGATTTTCAAGCAGATCAGAGCAATTTGTTGCAAATTTGTTGCACAGGAAATAAACGTTTCTACAGACATTCTTAAGCTCTATAACCACTGATCGTTTGTGAAGCTGTGCTGACAATAGTGACAGGCTGATGACATCTGTGACAGGTCAGGTTCGCCCAGAGCGAATGAAGCAGTAATTTCCCCACAACAGAGCCATCTGAAACACACACAGCATACATATTTTAGTACCTAACAGCGATAAATTGCAGACATTAAAGTGTAGTACGACGTACTTGTAGCAAACTAGCATTAGCAAAATTAGCTTACCGTCATATATGACCTAGTTTGTATCCTCACGCCTTTGGCTCTCCCAGAAACTGCAGAACTATTTCCAGAGTGTTTCATCTCGCTGTCTGTACCCTTGTCTAGCGGTCCTTTATGGCGTTTATGGTGAAAAAAGCCACAGACCGAGGAGTCGCCTTGTACAGCTGTACGTGTTATGTTTTAGTTGGGTCGCGTGTTCTACGTCACGGGAGTGTGGCGCCGCCTGCTGTTATAGAAATCCCACCCATCCCAGCTCAACACGGTTGTAATGCGGTTGTAGTGCGGACAAAAGCGTACCGAACCATGTTGAAGTAAATCATGCTGTACCGAAGTGTGCTGGGCTAGTGCAAAAGTGGCTAAAAGGAGGGAGCACTCCCGGTATATGCTATCGTAGCGGGAGATAGCCGCTAGCTCATCTACCTTTCCCAATATAGATCGTACACTCTCCATAACAACGGATGGGAGGGTTGGTCTGTACCTTATATTCCTTGTCCGCCGTCTAACACCAGCCCGACAACCACGTCGTTTTTGCCTTATTTCTCCTGGTACGTCGAGTTTTTCCGTTAGCACCAAGTGGCGATTAAGTGCAAGCAGCTGTTCCCTGCTGTACCATCTCCTGCTGTAAACAGTGGCTCCGTCAGCCGGCTTGGGAGACATTTGGGGCAATCTGTGTGTCCGTGATGTATAAAGTGTGTAAGGTGTTGCCGGATCAGAAAGTTGTCACAGGATTGGAAAGATAGATGAAGATAAAACTCAGAATTGAGCCGCTGTTGCAAAAAGGCAGCTGACTCGTGTGGCGCCGGAAGTAGATCTGATCATATCTGCTGCTGTCTGTCTTTCACTGCAATACTGATCGAGTGCAGTCATATCTGTTATTTGTGGTGTGAATGTTATGTGTGTGTGTTTGGCCCTAGATGCTTGCTGTACATGCCCTGGGATGTGACATCAGGTGGGCTGTGGCCACGGTATATATAGTTGTGTGTTCCTAATAAAGTGCTGTTTGTTGCTCAGTTCAACACGGCTCCGGTCTCCCATTATTGAGACATAACATTTTGGTGACGAGAATAAACTATGGAGGCATATGGGCCACCTCCACCTCTACCACAGTTTCTACAATATCCGGGTGAGTCGGCAATCCTGTGGCCTAAATGGTTGGCCATGTTTGAAGTGTAAATCGCGGCGTTGAGCCTGAGTAGAGTCAATGGAACACAGAGACGAGCACTTCTGGTCCACAATCTTGGCGTAGAAAGTTTGAAAAACCTCTACACGTTGGGGGAGACGGGGTCTAATGCTGATGCTGTCGGGCAGCTGGCTGAATATTTTGCAGAACATACAAAGAGCATGAAGCTGTGGCTGGAAAAGCTGTTGGAGCCAAAAGAAGCTAGGCTAGCTAGCTCGGGGAAACTAACAGGCCAGTTAGTGGCAACAGTGATTTTAGCCACGGGGCTAGGTGGGTGCCAAACACAAGCTACAAGCTACCAGCTCGATATTGTGGTGGAACCGAATCCACAAGCAGCCACCGAGGACAGCAACCCAGCTGAAGAGCTCAGTGCGGTGAGTGACCACAGCGCTGGTAGTAAAGACAGCGTGGTGAACGAAGACAGCCCGGGGGGAGAGCAGCGACCAGACTCAGCTCAGTTTTCCCCGCAGCTAGAGTCGGAGCAGCGGGAGGAGGGGCGCGAATATGCTGAGAGCCCCGGGAAACAGCAGCGACAGCTGGGCACAGAGGCAGCACAGCAGAGCACCTTGGATGATGGAGAGGAGGTACTGGACTGCCCTTGTGCCCGAGATGAGATGCAGTCGAAAGATGTGCACTGAGAGCAAGCAGACCGGAGATTTGCCGGGTACCACAAAGGTCGAGAAGGACCAGCCTCGCTCAGGGATGGCGCAGGAGGACCTCAGTGCCAGAGCTCAAGGGGCCTTGGACAAGTGTGCTGGGCATAATGGCAAGGCGCCCAGGTCGACAAGTGACGCCGACGAGTGAGCTTCAGTTTTCCCCGGAGCTCAGCCACAGGGGGCCAGAGAATCTGGTGCTACAACAGCGACAGCTGCGGCGGTTTTGAAAATGGTCGGGGGTGGACCGACAGGCACAGAGAAACTGCATGCCAAGCAGCAACACTGCAAGCCTAGCAAGATCCTCCTGAGAGTTACAGACCGGGTTTGGGTTCGCAGGGAGGGGTGCCAACGGCGAATACGGGCGAAACGAGGTACAACTTGTTTTCAACTGTCGGATGGCTCGAGGAGGCACACCAGTGGGCTGTGGTGTGCCCGGGAGGAGGTGTCCGATGGCGGGTCCAGACGAAAGGGGTGCTCGATGGTGAGGAGGAGAGACACTTGTCCGTGAGTTCAGCTATGGCCCCGGGAGCAGGCTGTTTCTAGGGGCGTGCATACCGAGGGGCTGCCCTGGGGCTCCGAGGCGGTTCAACTCTTTGCTGCCCGTGGACAATGGTGTAACATGAGAAAAAAAAAAACTAGATAGGAAAGAAATGTATTAATTAATTAAAATGTTCATATGTGCATGTGGTGTTAAATAATATCGAATGTATATAGGTTTGCATGTGTTTTAAAAAAATGAGAGAATTTGAAGTACATTTGAATGTGGTGTTTGGGGATTAATTTATGTGCTTGTTTAGTATAGGAACATGGTGATATATTTTAGTTTATCAATGGACTTCTTTCTAGTTTAATAAGTGGCAGAATAATCCACTGTGCCATGTGGGTTGTGTGGCAGTCCACCCACCAACTCAATTTTAGTTGTTTTGTGCGAATGTGATAGGCCATTATGATACATTGTTCCCCGTTATTTTAGTGCATGATTAGGGTCCTATATTTGGGTGGTTCTCAATTGTGTCTATGCGCTTGCCGTGCCTGCCCTGGGGTGTGATATCAGGCGGGCTGTGGCCACGGTATATGTAGTTGTGTGTTCCTAATAAAGTGCTGTCCGTTGCTCAGTTCAACATGGCTCCAGTCTCCCATTATTGAGTCATAACGTTACTGTCTGCACCTACACTACCGCATTGAACTGCAACTACGGGTATTCATCTCGAGCTGTCTGTATATAGGATTGCTGGGTTTATAATTGTTAATCGTTTATCTCTATGGAGGTCTGGGTCTTTCTTGTCGCCTTTGGCACCATGGGTTGCATTACTGTACATAGACTGCTGTTGTTGTTTTGTTTTTATCCAGCCTTATTCTTTTTCTTTTTATATTATGCACACCAATGAAGAGAGAGAAACGCCATTTCAATTCTCCTGTATATCTTTGAATCTTGAATGTTGAATCTAGAACTCCTCAAGGAGAGCCCCACAACTTTCTGCAACAATAACAAAAAAAAAAAAAAAAAATCCTGCGAAATCCGGGAGGGACTGATACTTTAACAATTTATGTGTAAAATATTTTTTTTTTTTAATTGACAGGCATCATATGTGTAACTCGTGGCAAAATTTGACTGGGATCAAAAAATAATTTCATTCTTACCATCAACTATGATGGAGATTTTTTTCAAAGTTAGGTCCCATATGCCGAAGTAGAGGGGGAGTGACTTCGGCTCTCCATACCCCAATGGTTAACCAAGCAGTTTGTTAATGCATTTTTAATAGTAATAGTAAGCTGCCTTCTTTTGTGCATCAGGTCATCTCAGTTAGTGGTTTGTTTCAGACTTCTTATTTAAATACATTTTTACTGTCATGAACCGAGCCGGGTTTTTCGGGCTCGGTTCTGACTTGCGGTGGCTGAGGTTACTTGTGTATTATGTCATCCTTTGTGTTTTGATGGTGTTTATGTTCTTTTAGTTATTTTGCTGTGCCTGCAGCCACTGGGCAGCTGCCAGACAGCCTCTTGACCAACTTTCGGGCAGCATGCTCTGACAGCTTGTCGATCCGGCCACACACCCCTCCCTCCTGACAGTCAGCTGGTGCCAATTACCTTGTTACACTTGCCCAGGTGTACCTAATTGTTCCAGCCAGCAATGCTTGTACTTAAGCGGCCTGTTACCAGTCAAGCATTGCTGGACCATTGCATTGTCTCCTGTATTGTCTACTGCGCTGTAACTCTGCTGTTATTATCAGCATTTTCACGACGTGTTAGCCGCTCTGTTTTTGCCATGGTTCCATGCACCCTTGAAGCAATGTTGGCTCAGGGGCGCAATCGTGGCTAACACGTTTCTCTTCAGTCGTTCACTAAGTGATGCCGGCCCCCAAATGCCAGCAGTAAGTGTTTTTTGTGTTTTTGTATGTCCTCACCTTTTTGGGAATAATCTGTCTTACTTTAATAAATGTGTTGTGGTGTAACCTGGCGCATAAATCCATTCCTTCACCTCACTCCTCGGTGCGCTGCGTAAAAGCGCCCGAGGAGGCATGACATTTACAGCCTGGCTTTTATTGCACCTCATCAGTGTCACAGGCCTTTTTCATGCAAAAGAAGACCCAACCAAGTATTGAGTGCATACATGGACATACTTTCCAGTTAGCCAACATTTCTATTAAAAATTCATTTTTTCTTATTGGTCTTATGAAATTTTCAGAGGAACTGAATTTAGGGTTTTCAGTAGCTGTAAGCCATAATCATCAAAATTAAAAAAAACAGTCACTTGAAATATTTCAATCGGTATACAGTTTATTTTATTTTATTTTTGTGTATTTGAAAGGGACATCGCATATTAATAAACATTAATGCAAATATAAATAAACCTTAATACAAATGTATATACTGTATGTCAGATTTAGCAAAACTGCTAGATTACATCTATAGTCCCTCTGTATGTAATGAATCTATTCATTTTTTGAATTGAATTACTGAAATAAATTATTTTTTCAATGATATTCTAATTCATTGAGAAGCACCTGTATACTATATGGACCAAAGTGTAGCAATTACTGGGTTCTACCCAGTTGGATCCCTATTGTTTTCAGAACTGCCTTAGCATGCTAGCAACACAGAGTTATATCTTACATCGACCCCATAACAGTCGAATTGTAAGACTCATTGTCTAGGAGCTCCTGCCAACCTCTGCCGCGACTTTAACAAAACAAAATGTGTGAGTGCATCTCCATCCACGTTGGTCAGGCTGGTGTCCAGATTGGCAATGCCTGCTGGGAACTCTACTGCCTTGAACATGGGATCCAGCCAGACGGTCAGATGCCCAGTGACAAAACCATTGGAGGAGGCGATGAGTCCTTCAACACCTTCTTCAGTGAGACTGGCGCTGGAAAGCATGTCCCCAGAGCTGTCTTTGTGGATCTGGAGCCCACGGTCATTGATGAGGTGCGCACTGGGACCTACCGCCAGCTGTTCCACCCTGAGCAGCTGATCACTGGGAAAGAGGATGCTGCTAACAACTACGCCCGTGGACACTACACCATTGGCAAAGAGATCATTGACCTGGTCCTGGACAGGATCCGCAAACTGGCTGACCAGTGCACTGGTCTTCAGGGCTTCTTGGTGTTCCACAGCTTTGGTGGTGGCACTGGCTCTGGTTTTACCTCCCTGCTAATGGAACGCCTGTCTGTTGACTATGGCAAGAAGTCCAAACTGGAACACAGAGTTATGGCAGATTTGTGTTTTGTTGTTTACAGCAGTACTTTCCAACCATGTGCCATGATGGCCCAAGACCCTGCATGTTTTACCTCCAACCAGTGTCTTCAACCAATGTTTTAATTGAATTTCTTCCCACTGATTGCTGATCAGTGAAAACAGTTGCTGAAGAAGCTGGATGGAACAGAAAACCAGCGGGCTCTTAGGCCACCATGGAACAGGGTTGGGGACCACTGGTTTACAGCAAATTCTGACCCTACCTTTTGAATTTAACAGCAAAAATTAAGACTTAGATGAGGAAACATTTTTTCCACTCCTCTATTGTCAGATTTTGTTGAGCTTGTGTGGATTGCAGCCTCACTTTTCTGCTCGTAACTGACAAGACTGGCACCAGCCGAGGTCTTCTGCTGCTGCAGCCCATCTGGTTCAAAAATCAATATGCTGTGACATTCAGAGATGCTCTTCTGTATCAATCAGTTGTACATTTGCAATCAAAATTATTCAACCCTGTCATGATGCTGGGCATGGAGGGAGCGCCGTACTCCCTCATGCTTTCAGTTTGTTCTGATTATTTTTCTGTATTTTCCTCACCTCAGTTTTATTATTGACTTCGTGTTTGGTTTTGGATGTATTATGTTACTTGAGTCTGCCATTTGTTTCTGTTTAGGAACGTTTCTGTTCTTAGTTTAGCTTTATTATTTAAGATAAGATAAGCCTTTATTAGTCCCACAATGGGGAAATTCCAGGATTGCAACAACACAGGGATAGCAACACTCAGAGCAACAATCAGAAGGCAAGAAAAAAAAAAAAGCAAGCAAGCAAGAGCAGCTAATATACATATGTACATATTACTATATATATATACTGTATATATACTGTATATATATATATATATATACGTATATATATATATATACAGTGGTACCTCTACTTACGAACCTCTCTACATACGGAATTTTCAGGTTACGAGACGCCTCAACGGGAAAATATTGCCTCTAGTTACGAACGAAATTTCAGGATACGAAAGGCAAAAAAGTACGCGCTCCTCGCAGCTTCCGTAGTTTACCGAACGTAAACATACCTGTAGATGCTCTGCCATTGGCTATCGACTAGCATCTTCCTGGTATCCCATTGGCCACGAAGTTTTTTTTTTTTTTCAAAACTTTATTAAGAACAAGGTGAAAGTTTTACGTGTGTGTACAGTACAGAATTAACATTTATTCGCTATGGGCCCCAAGAAAGTGACGGAGATAAGTGGAAAAGGAGAAAAGAAGAGAGTTTTTTTGTCCATACAAACAAAGAAAGGAGATAATCGAAAGGTATGAAAAGGGGATGCATCTTGCGTTTGGATGCGTTTGGTTGATCTCGCCAAAGAATTTGGCCGTAATACATCAACGATCAGCACGGTATTAAAACAAAACGAAGCACTTACAAGCCGACAAAAGCAAACGTCCTTGGATCAGAACATGAACCAAAGAAGGCAAAGGGTGACGACGTCGACGACGATAGCAGTTAAAGGGTAAATGAACATAATTTTTATTATTCTCTCTTTTATTATTCTCTTTTATTATTCTTTCTCTCATTTTAAACTCTCATTTTATGTTTATTGTGCAGTAATCTAATTGTAACATGTATTTGTTACATGTTTTGATGCGTTTTTACGATTTATAAAAAATTTATGCCCGAATTTTGGGGGCTTGGAACGGATTACGGCATTTACATGTAAAACGCGCCTCTACTTACGAATTTTTCACGTTACGAGAATTCTTCCGGAACGAATTAAATTCGTAAGTAGAGGTACCACTGTATATACAGTATATACCCTCGTCTTCGCCATCACTTCTTTTCTTATTATTGGTGTTCATGAATATTATATTATTAATATCTCTTGGTTTTGTATTTTCTCTGTCCTCACCTTGGTGCGTTATCATAATTCTCTGTTCCCTATCTTGATTTTCATTCATCCCGGTCTGTGCTTTTACTTTGACAGTGTATATTGTTTACTTCCTCTTTTAGCTCAAGTTCACGGGCTGTCACAGCTGTCAGCATTTTTGATTATTCTCGCTCCTGTCACCCACACCTGTCATCACTTGCTATGATTCCTTTTTGCCCTATTTAAGGAGCTGCTGCACTGCTACTCAGCACAGTGTCCTTCTCAGTTCTCACTTTGTATCAGACATGAGTCGTACGTCTATGTTTTCTTGGTAATCTTGGCGTGAATCCCACGGCACGTCTTCCTGGTAACCCCGGCGTCTCTGCACGCCTTAGCTCTGAGCTATTCAACTCTCTCATTGTCCAGTCTATAAGTTATCCTGATTGGATTTTTATGTTTTAATTAAACCTTGCAAACTCACAGCCAGCACTTGGGTCTTCATTCTGCCCCTGCCGAACAGATTTATGACAAACCCTCATTGCATTTTAGGTTTATTGGCAAAAATTTGCATTTTTCAGGAGTTTGCAATAAACAAATTACACAAGAACAGTTTAAATAGTTAAAGTCAATATTACAACGACTATCCAAATTCAACACTAAATCCTACTTTCAGTGACTACTGCAGTCTTAAAATTATTCAACCTCCTGAATAGAATTCCTCATATGGGAACATATTTGCAAATGAGGTGTGGTCTCAAGTACACCTGATACAACCAGTCAAGAGTTTCATTAGTTGCATCAGTGAGCTTGAGATAGAATACCTCAATTACCTCAACTGTTGGCGATAATATTTTATTGCATGTTAGAAATATGGCTGTCTAGAAAATTGTCCTAAAAGTTCAGAGGAGATCATTGCCTTGCACAAACAAGGAAAATGATACAGAAATATAGCAAAGGCTTCCACTGTTCCTAGATATACAGTTGGAAGTATAGCTTGCAAGTTTAAAGTTAAAGGAACAGTGGCTACACTACATGAATGAGCAGAAAGAGGAAGATGTCAATGGCTGACACCAGAGTCCTGAGGACACAGGTGGTCAAAAACTTGGTTGCAGCAGGCACTGAGGTTTCATCTTCCACAGCAAGGTACATACTAAATGCTGAAAGATTTCATGCCTGAACTCCAATACATACACCATTACTGACCCAAAAGCACAAGAAAAGTAAGCTCCAATTTGCTCAAAACTATATAAATAAGCCAAAGAGGTTTTGGGATTCTCTTAAAATTAAAGAGTAAAAAAAGAACAACACCACCCTGCCTGTTGTTTGGCTAGACCTTGCCAAAGCTTACCCAAGTGAACCCCGCCAAAGTTATCCGCAGAGCATTGAAATGCTACCAAGTACCATCAGAGGTGATCAAGCTTGTGATGTGGTGCACAATATCTGAGGCTTTGTTTATGACTGCTATGAATATGTTATTGAAGGTAAGAGGAATGCAATGCAGAGGCCCATAAAAAGATGATGGCACTAGGCATCCACCTTGTAGAGCCTTTATGGATGACATAACCATAATTAATCCATCAATACAAGGAAAGCGTTCAAAAGAAAAAAGGAAAAAAGGAAAGGTCATTGGAGAAAATGGCAGCTTAGTCACAAATGCAGTTTAATCCAGGAAAATCTAGGAGTCTGAGCATTATGAAAGGAAAGCTGATGGAAAACACCTTCAGCATCAAAGGGTCTGTAATCCCATCAATTCAAGAACAGGGTGTACGATGCCTGGGAAAGTACTGCAGTTGCACCTTGAATGATAGAGGGAACTTAAAGCAGACCATGGCTAGTTTGTGTAGCTGGCTTAAGATAGTTGACAGAAGCAACTTGCTTGGGAGGTTTAAGGTATGGTGCTTTCAAATGGCATCATACCCAGGCTGCAGTGGCAATTCCTGCTATACGATTTTACTGCCACCAAAGTAGAAGCAATGGCAAGACTCTGTAGCAAATTTATCTGTAGATGGCTAGGAGTTCCCCCATCCTTCAGTTCAGTCAACCCCTACAGCAAGACTTCGAAGTTTAGCTTACCAATTTCATCGGTGGTAGAGGAGTTAAAGGCCACTAAAGCAGGGTCTGTCTGTTCTTTGCTCTATTATGACGACAAGAAAGTCAGACATTGCACCACAGTCATTAAGTGTGGTAGGAAATGGAGACCTCAGGAAGCTGTCAGGGAAGCTGAAGCATACTGGAGACATGATGAAATTGCCAGCGTAGTTTGCCAGGAACGACTTGGGCTTGGAAATTACAACGCTAAAAGGTGGAGCAAAGCTGACATCAAAAGAAGGAGAAGACTCATAATACAGAGGGTCAGAGAGGCAGTGGAAGAGGACCGCTGTGTTAAAGCTGCAGGGCTCACCTCTCAAGGGCAGTGGATGCAGTGGAACCAGCCACTCGAGCGATCACTGTCCTGGAATGATATTTGAGGTATGGACCAGGGCAAGTTGACTTTTCTTCTCCGTGCAGTGACTGATCTTTTACCAACACCAAACAACTTAAAACTTTGGTGCAAAGACGAGGATCCATCTTGTAAGTTGTGCAACATGACCCCTTGCACTTTGAACCACATTTTGACTGGGTGCTCCATAGCACTTGGAGAGGGGCGTTACTGGTGGAGACACGATAAAGTCCTCACAGAAATTGCAAAATGGGTAAAATTCCAAAGGATAAGAGCCAATAACCATCAGGCACCACCATCTCGGGTAATCAGTTTTCAAAGGCCCAGAAATAAGTCTCCAAAGGCAAAAACAACTGCCAGAACTTTCTTCTCCATTTTGCAAAAAGCATCAGACTGGGAGATTCGCGTTGACTTAAAAAAGAAGCTCGTCTTCCCAGAAGAAGTAGCAACAACCACACTCCAACCAGACATGATTCTTTTCTCTCGGAGTGCAAAATCCACTGTAATAGCTGAGCTTACAGTGCCTTGAGAGGAGAGGCTGGCCATATCTCACCAGCTCATGAAAGGAAAATATTAGGATCTAGTTGATGAGGCTTGCATCAAAGGGTAGCACATTACTTCATTCCCCATTGAAGCTGGTTGTCATGGGTTCCCAGCTGCATCTTTGCACCACTTTCTACACAAGATAGGTCTGGAACCTAAACATCTACGGAATGTGCCACGAGGGGCAAAACACATACACTTAACACATACGACCTCAAAGGGTGAAATAACTGAACATACAAGAATCAACAGTCACTTGCATATAAAGCAGCGAGGGTGAAACCTTGCGCTGTAGAATAAACACACATAAAAATAGCGAGGGCGAAACTTAACCCTGAAAAGGACTCGCGTCGGACGTAGGGAAACAAGTCTGGATAAGGCGAGGTCTGCAGCGAGGAATAATCCTCACTCGCGATCTTAAATAATGCAACAGAAAACTAATGAACCAACAGGTGTGGAGAGAAAGTAATCACTAAACACAAAACAGATGTGATAGGCTGCAAGCACATTTGACAGGCAGAAGTCCTGCCGCAGCACTGTCAAAATAAAAGCACAAAATAAACTCCATAAAAAATGAGACTAAATAAACAGGGAGAAAAAGAGAAAAATCACAAGTGGCTCGAGCGCGGAAATGACCCGCGCTCGGGATCACTACAGTGCCCTCGCTTTAAGGGATGAATTACAGACATCCCCCTGTAACATCCAGGAAAAAGCCCCCCCCCCCCCCGAACCAGCAGCCTCGGGAGGGCGGAGGGAGAATCCAGGCGTGGAGGGAGAGACACTGAAAGGAAAAGAAAATAAGCTCAAAAATGCTTTACAGCAAAACTCCAGAACATAAGTCAAAGTAAACAATCCTCAATGTACTAAAACACAAAAAATAGCCAAAGCCATAACTAAGCGTACAAATAAGAATTTCATCTTTCTTCTTTGTTTTGTTTTTTTTTCCACAAAAATGTCCATGTGAAAATTTAACAAAGTGGGACACAAACATAGCAAATTCAAACCCTTTAGTTCAAACGAGAAATTACTTTCCTCCCAGAAAAGTCAAACCAGGAAAGAAATCTGAACAGAAGGAGGCTTGAACATACATATATATAGTCAATAAACAGTACAGGAAAACAAATAGTAATTTATATGGTGGTAATGCAGGACATAGAGGCAAAGAACTAAGCATCATCAGTCCAATAAGGGAACTGTTTCGGTGTCCTTCCAGAGTCCCAGCTCCACCCGACCATCACCAGGAAAAGGTCGGGTGGGCTACTATACCTCCAGAAATACCTAGGCAGACGAAAAGTTCCAGCAGGTGGCCTCCCTGCATCGCTAAGCCAGCAGATCACGGAACTCTGCTCACCTCCCCCAGAAGGCAGAAAAGGAGATGGATAACTCCCGCAGATCCCTGGCCGGGAACAAACCACAATGGAACCAGAAGATTGTAGTGGACCCACAGCAGCCTTGAGCCCCAGTGCAGCACCCTTGGTGGCTTCGGCTTGAGGCGTAGCAGCACCCTCGGTGGCCTCAGCTTGAGGCGTAGCAGCACCCTCCATGGCCTCGGCTTGAGGCGTAGCAGCACCCTCCATGGCCCCGGCTTGAGGTGTATCCACTACGTCTTCGGCTGGTGGAGCTGGACCCATGAAGACCTCGGGCATCGGACCGGAACCCACGAAGGCCTCTAACATAGCAGGAAGTTCCTCGGTGACCCTGAGAAAAGGCTCAGAAACAAGGGGCATAGGAACAAGGTCAGCACCGGCAGCAGAGGATCCCGGTGAAGCGAGCTTAGATGCTGCTGACAGCAGCACCCAGCTCCCCCCCGTCCCAAGAGCCAGACAAGATTTTTCCAAAACAGAAATAATGAAAACAAAGGAAAGTAACATCCTGAGCTCAACTTTCACTGCCGTCCAGGACTCCGTTGATCCGGGTGGCGATCCAGGTGGCGATCCAAGTGGCTCGGCCTCCTTGAGGTCCGACTCCAACTCTGCTGCGGCAGCCCCAACAGCAGGCATGACGGTCTCCGCAGTCTCTGGACCCCCCAGCACTGCAGCCCACGCAGATGGCTTGCTCTGCGTGGCAACTGGAGATCCACTCCCAGCTGGAACAGAACTCTGCTCAGTGGAGACCCGGGAATGCTTCGTTGTCAGCTCAGACTCCAACTAGCAGACAGACCTCCTTCTCTGTCCATATCATGGCTGTGGACTTGGAAGCAGGTTCACCAGGGCCGCAGGCCCCTCCTCCATCCAGCGGTTTAGTCCTGGCACCGGCGGACACTCGGGGGATATAGGAGGAGACACGGAGGAAGCAGGTCGTGAATTTATGGCTGTAGCAGGTGGTGAGAGCTCAAGGGACTGCAGAACCTGAGCCTCACCCCCAAGAATCAGACAAGGTAAGTCATCGTTTAGAGAAAGAGAATAAAAAAACACTTGCCTGTTTTCCTTGAGGATGGCGGTCACTGCTGCAGCAGGCTCAATTCTTCCTTCTCCCATCATAGCGATAAAGGTGGGCCCTTCAGGAAGACAAGGAAGAGCCGCTTTTGGTGAATCGATGATGGAGGCATCCAGAGAAGAAACATCTGGGCTTGCACCAGCTGGAGGGAGCACCGTAGAGGAGGGGGGAGCAGGTGAGGTAGTCCGGGGTAGGGGAGCTGGCGAAACAGCTGACAAATAAGACCCGGAGGCTGAAGCTGCTGTCCTATATCTCTGTAGTGGCTACGTAAAAACAGTTGGCTGGGAGGCGAAGGAATCTTTCTGGCGGCCCCTAGCTGGATCCAAACGGGAGCCTCGCGGTGAATTGACCCGGTGATTCTCCTCCCTTAGCTTTGGAACAGCAGTGTTCCGGAGAGGAGAGGGGTTCAGTGAAGAACGGCTTGAGACGAGCTTAATGTCAGATTAGGAAAACTCTGCTGCTGAGCAGAAACAGTGGCTAGTAGTTCGGCGAACTCAGAATAATTGTCCAACCCGGGATGTGCCTCCACAACCCTAACTGCTGCCACCACGCTCTTCAGAACTTTGCCCGGGTTAACGGAAGAGAGAGCTTCAGCAATCTGATCCCCGATGAAATCAGTTGCCCACAGTTCATCTTCGCTGGGATTTCCGGCTGCCCTCTTCCTCTGCTGCGCTGGAAGACGGCTCTTCAGCGATGGAACCATGGGAGCTGGAGCCGTAGCAGGAACCTCCTCACGAGCTGAGAAACTGGAGTTCTTCCCCGTTGGCCCCCTCTTAGGCTTCCTGGAGGATCTCTGGTTCAGTTGACGGTTCCTCTGTTGGAGCGCCAATAGATCAGCCATCCTCTCCCTGTTATCAGCATGCTCATCAAGGTGAGGATGGCATTTAGCAGCCGCCTCCGTGAGGCCCAGGTACAATAATGCATCTTGGGGGGGACCATCGCGAGCTATGGCCAGGAGGTCATCTATCTCCATTAGAGCATGGACGAGCTCAAAACCCAGGCTCATAGGATACCACCTGGAGAATTACGCCAAAATCTCCCCCCCAAAAAACGCTGGCACCCAGTGAAGGAAGAAAAGAAAATTCAGAGCCAAAAACAAAATTCACTGTGGCTGGCACCTGCTTTGGCTGCAATCTACTGTTATGTTTGCCCCTTGCAGGCCAAAGATGAGGCGCCAGAAGCCAGCAGTGAGTTTGTTATTTTATTAACAAAAGTACAAAATAATGTGCCACAAGGGGCAAAACACATAGTCTTAACACATACGACCTCGAAGGGTGAAATAACTGAACATACAAGAATCAACAGTCATCTACATATAAAGCAGCGAGGGCGAAACCTTTCACTGTAGAATGAAACATACACTGAAAAAAACACCCTTCCTACAGTGAAGCATGGCGGTGGCTCAGTGATCCTCTGGGGCTGCTTCGCTTACTCTGGCAGTGAAAACCTGCAGCATGTGGAGGGCAAGAAAGATTCAATCAAGTATCAGGAAATCCTGGGAGAAAATGTCATGCCATCTGTGAGGAAGCTGAAGCTTGGGTGTTATTGGACCTTCCAACAGGACAATGATCCCAAGCATACCTCAAAGTACACCAAGGCTTGGTTTCAGAAGAAGTAGTGGAAGATACTAGAGTGGCTGTTACAGTCGTCTGACTTGAACTCCACTGAAAATTTCTGGTAGGATTTGAAAAATGCAGTTGCAGCACACAAGCCGAAGAATATTAGTGAACTGGAGGCCTTTGCCCCTGAGGAATGGGGCTAAGATAAGATAAGATAAGATAAGATAAGCCTTTATTAGTCCCACAATGGGGAAATGCCAGGATTGCAACAGCACAGGGATAGCAACACTCAGAGCAACAATCAGAAGGCAAGAGAAAAAACAAGAGCAGCAAGTATACATATGTACATATATATACAGTATACGTATATATATATATATATATATATATATATATATATATATATATATATATATATATATATATATATATATATATATATATATATATATATATATATATATATATACAGTATACACACAGTGCAGAGCATTGTAGCTAGATGGGATAGATATATAAATATATAAACACAGTGCATTGTAGCTGGATGGAATAAATATATGAGTATAGATTCCTCAGGACCACTGCCAGAAACTTGTGTCTGGCCATGCATCGTATTTGCAGCAGGTCATAACAGCAAAAAGGTGCTCTACTAAGTACTAAAGATGTTTGTCATGAAGGGGTTGAATAATTTTGAGACTGCAGTAGTCATTAAAAGTCCCATTTTGTCTTGAATTTGGAGAAGCCACTTGTAATATTAGTTGTGTTGAGCTATTTAAATTGTTCTTGATTTATTTATTTATTGCAAACAGCTGCTTGTTTGCACATTTTGCCAGTATAGCTAATTTCCAATGGGGGATGAATAATTTTGATTGCAAATGTAATGAGTGGTCTTCATGAGTCACTGTAGCATTTCTGTCAGCTTGAGGCAGTCTGGCCATTCTCCCCTGACCTCTGGCATTAATAAAGTATTTGAGCAGAGAGAACTGCTGCTCACTCTATTTTTTCCTCCTTTTTGAGACCATTCTCTGTAAACTCTAGAAATAGTTGTGTGTGCCAGAACAGCCCTTCTAGGACTTACAACCACTCCATATCCAAAACCACTTAAATCACCTTTCTTCCCCAATGTGATGCTCAGTTTAAACTTCAGCAGCTCATTTTGATTTCTACATGTATAAATGCACTTAGTTACTGCTGTGGTGTTGACTTATAAGATATTTGCATTAACATGTAGTTGAACAAATGTCATTAAAGTGTCCTGTGAGTGTACCAGGAGCCATACTAAGCTTATTCCATGTTGTGTTAGATATTAAATGGAATGTCAGAGAAGAGCTAATCATTTATCTACAGTACTACTTCGTCAATAATACCAAAACCAAAGGCTTCACATTTTGCTGCCAAAGAGCTCCTTCCACATCTGTCCTTGGAGGCAGAAGATTCTGGAAAAAGACAACAGCCCCAGCTTGAGTTTAATTCAAATGTTCCACACTTTCTTCAACAACTTTTTTGTCTGTAAATATATATTCAGTGGAGGTGATATTCCTTTACTTGGGCAAAGACTGTATGATTCTCTCCTCTCTATTATTGTCTAGCAGTTTCTCAGCTTTCTTGGCTCAAGGAATGTAGTGATGTGAAGAATCACTGAGGTGTTTTGTGGTAGCCATATGTCAATAAAACTTTGTGGTGGTTCTAAATTTCTACAAGACATCTGGCCTTGTGTCATGGGACATACAGTAAATGACAAAATATAAAACACTGCTGTCGATTAAAATGTTTGTCCAGCCGTAGCACTGACATTATGGGACAATTCCTTCAGGCTGTTGTGCAGCTTCTTATTTTAAGGACCTGTACTTATATAGCACTGTTTCTAGTCTCAAAGACCACGCAAAATGCTTCACTTAGTAGCTACACCAACTGTCAACAATTTAGTCACCAGTTAACCTAACATGCATGTCTTTGGATTGTGGGAGGAAACCAGAGTAAGCCCAAACAGCACAGGGAGAACATGCAAACTCCACATAGACCAGAAAGGTTCCTATCCCTGGCAGTATGAGGATTCGAACCTGGAAGCTTCTAGCTGTGAGACAGTAGCGCTAATCACTGTATCGCTGTGCTGCTCACCCAATTTGAACCAAGGAGTCACTTACAGTATGTACTTGTTCTCTAGACAGTGGTACAGTCTCTTCTTCCTAGTTGTGGCCAGAGGTCTTCTGATAATAAAGCTCAATGGAAAGTCTTTGTGTCAAAGGTTAGTATTGTAAAACACACAGTATGGATATGCTCAGATTACATGACCAAATTTGAGATAATAAAGCCAAGTGTCTTATGTAAAAGTCTGTCTTTCTGAGGCAGAGAAACACCAGAGGCAAGTTGTGATAACCATGGGAAAGAAACAAATGGGATGAATCATTGCTGTGTCATGTTATGAGGGCGGAGGGATTTCCCAGGGCTCAGATTTCCTTCCTTTTATTTTCCATATTTACACTGTGTTGTCATCTTTGAGTTCCCGTGTACCCTTAGTTTGATTTATTTTACTGTGTACGTTCATTATAGCTTGTTTATTGCATTTCTGAGTTTGCCTGTTTCCTTTTTTTTTTTTTTTCCTGTCACATCATTATGTTTGTATTTTATCATGTTTTTTCTCTCAGGGTTGACAGCTGTCATTGGCCTTCTGGGCTTTGCCCTGCGTGGGCGTGCCCTGCCAGCTGGCAGCCCTGATGACTTCCTCATTATTCCCAGCTGTGTGTCATTGCCTTCTCCTGCCCGTTCAGATACCCACACCGGTTGCTGATTGTGTGAGGGGTTTGATCCCTATTTAAGGGGAGTGATTTGCATTTGCCGCTGTCTTAATTTACCTCATCTTGTCTCCACCAGAGCCCTGCTCTGGTGCCTAAATCTTGTAAGTGTTCACTCTCTCTCGTTTGCATTTTGTTTTTGGAGCAGTTTGTTGAACTTTGTTGTTTTTTTGGAATAAACTTCACAAGCTCGCAGTCCAGTGCGTGGGTCTCACCTCTCTTCCCTGAGGGGCATTCATAACATGCTGTGCTTAACCAGAGACACTATTAGTAGTATATAGTGATAACAAAATACAGTCATGTGAAAAAATTAGGACACCCCATTAAATATCCAGTTCTTTATTAAGGAATGTTCACATATCAATGTCTAACCTTGTTTTTGTTATTACTTGCATTTTTTAACATTTATTTTAGCCAGTTTAAGTGGGAATGAATGTGGGGGTGTCCTAAAAAAGAAGGGGGTGTCCTAATTTATTCCTCACCATTTGTTTAGAATTACATTTTACAGAAAATTTGAAAAAAGTATTTTATTCGTTTTTAATTGTTTAGTTGTATTACATCAATCTCCCAGTATTTTTAACACTGATATTAAATATCCATATGTCCAAATATGTTAAAAAAAACAAAACAAAACAAAACAGCGGCTTATAAAGGACATCCTAATTTTTTGACATGAATGTATGTGGTGAAATGCAGTTAAACTAAAACCTTTGGTTCCAGAAGAAAAACACCCTCACAAAATGAAGAAATTAATGCAAAAAACCAACATGATGCAAATTTATAGATAAAAGTGGAAAACCTATCAGCAAAAAATTTGCAAATTTACAAAAAGCAGTATGTCTGTACGAAAAGTAAGATAAGATAAAATAAGATAAGAAAAGCCTTTATTAGTCCCCCAATGGGGAAATTCCAGGATTGCAACAGCACAGGGATAGCAACACTCAGAGCAATAATTAAGAAGATACGGAAGATATAAATAAGAGCAGAGGCTATACATACATACACATCAATATATAAATATATATACAAAGTGCGGAGCATTGTAGCGAGATGGAATAAACAGCATAACCATCTACTTAGTTATCCTACATAGTATGAATATGTACCCATACATATTGTCACCCTCCGTAGTGACCGATACTGTCCTAGTTCTATATACTGGAGGGGACCATAGTGTAAGTCTATTGCATCTTTTGCATTCAGTACTATTAGGTTGTCACATTTTTTTGCTATCTCTGCGAGCAGCCCTGCTTAGGTTATAAAGTCTGACTGCCGTAGGTAGGAAGGACCTGCGAAACTTCTCGGTTGCGCACCTAGGATGATGTAGTCTGCTGCTAAATGAACTCCTCAGTGCGTTCAGTATGTCCTGCATAGGGTGGGACTCGGACTCCAGCAGAGATGACAGTTTGGCCACCATCCACCTCTCTCCTATCTCCTCCAATGGGTCAGGGCGCTGCCCCAAGACAGAGCTAGCTTTCTTGATCAGTTTGTTCAGTCTCTTCCTATCAGCTGCTGTAATGCCACTGCCCCAGCAGACCACTCCAAAAGTGATGCAACCACCGTGTCGTAGAATGTCTTCAGCAGCGCCCCTTGTACACCAAAAGACCTGAGTCTCCTCAGTAGGAACAGCCTGTGCTGTCCCTTCTTGTAGAGTGCGTCAGTATTGTGTGACCAGTCTAGTTTAATGTTCAGATGAAAACCCAGGTACTTGTAGGATGTCACCATCTCGATGTCTGTTCCCTGTGTGTTTATTGGTGCTGTGAGGGGTTGTCCTTGCCTGCGGCAGTCCACCACCAGCTCCTTAGTTTTCCTCGCGTTGATCTGGAGGCAGTTCCGATGGCACCAGTCCACAAAGTCCTGGATAAGTCCTCTGTACTCAGCTTCATCTCCGTTGGAGATGAGGCCGACGATTGCAGAGTCGTCAGAGAACTTCTGTAGATGGCAGTGTTTTGTGTTGTGTGAGAAGTCCGCAGAATAAAGGGTAAACAGGAAGGGAGCCAAAACCGTTCCCTGGGGGGCCCTGGTGCTACCGATGATCATGTCGGACACACAGTCCCGGGTTCTCACAAACTGTGGCCGGTTAGTGAGGTAGTCCAGGATCCATGATGACAGGTGCTGGTCGACCCCTGTGCACAGCAGCTTGTCCTTCAGGATCATTGGTTGGATGGTGTTGAAAGCACTGGAGAAGTCGAAGAACATGATCCTCACCGCATTCCCAGGCTTCTCCAGGTGGGACAGAGAAAGGTGAAGGAGGAGGATCACTGCATCCTCCACCCCAATGCCATGCTGGTAGGCGAACTGGAGTGGATCTATTGCTGGTCCCACCAGGGGGCGGAGGTGAGCAAGAAGCAGTCTCTCCATGGTTTTCATCATGTGGGATGCCAGGGCCACTGGTCTGTAGCTGTTCAGGTCTTTGGGGTGGGAAGTCTTTGGTACAGGTACCACACAAGATGTTTTCCACAACTGTGCTACCCTCCCCAGCTTCAGGCTCAGGTTGAAGATGAACTCCACAATCCCACATAGCTGATCTGCACAGGACTTGAGGAGCTTTGTGCTGATGCCGTCCGGTCCCGACGCCTTCCACGCCTTGATCTTTCTCAGCTCCGTCCTCACCTGGGTCTTAGTGAGGGTCATGTTGGGGGGCTGTGTGTTTGGAGTGGGGGGGTGTTGGTGGAGTGGGGTGTGGACAGCAGGACTCAATGTCATTAGAGGCAGCAGTGGTTGTTGTGCATTCGGGGGGGAGGGCGGTTGGTCAAACCTATTAAAAAACAGGTTCAGATTGTTCGCCCACTCCCTGCCCCCCATGGCCTGGGAGGAGGTATTCTGGAGCCCAGAGATGGTTTTAAGGTTTCTCCAGACCCCACCGATGTCGCTCTGTTGCAGCTTGTCCTCCATCTTCTTCCTGAAGCTGTCCTTGCCTTCTCTGATCTTCCTCCTCAGCTCCCTCTGTACGGACTTCAGCATCTCCCTGTTCCCCGACCTGAAGATCCTCTTCTTCTCTCTCAGAAGCGTTTTTATCTCAGGGTTGATCGAGGGTTTGTTGTTCGATCAACACCGTATGGTCTTGGTGAGTACGGTGTTGTCCACACAGAAGCTGATGTAGTCCGTGATGGTGTGAGTGAGGCCATTGATGACCTCACCATGTGGATCGGAGAGCTGCTCCCAGGCAGTGGTTTCAAAGCAGTATTAAATATAAGAAAAATGCAATTCATGAGAGAAGTTACAAATTTATGTAAAGAAATTTGCATACTTAGGAAAAGATTTTTTTTGTTTTGTTTTTTTTAGAGAGAGAAGCTGAATATTTAATCAAATAGATGAGAGATTGTTATTGAAATGTATTCATGTATCATGTAGACACAATTTTCAGTGTCCTCTGTTAAGCCTTTAGGGTTTTCCCCATTTACTTTAGTGCATTTTGTAGGACTTTTTTGTCCTTATATGGTCTGCGAAGCCAAACAGTCCAAAGTCCCCCTGTGGTGTCGGTGTTTGACACCTTTATTATGAAGTCTGGTGTGCTGGCGGGCACTTCCTGTTCCGCCACTGCACCGCCCTATAAATAGCAGAGGGCATCCATTATGCGGCCTCTTCGACCGGTGCCCTCTGCCTAGTGTCTACTGTGTGTCCACTGCTTTACCAACGTTCAATATAGCTGAGTTCATCCAGCCATCTGGCCTCATCCTTTACAGAGGTATTTTACATACATAACACTGCCTGCACCTCCTCATGGATCGTCACCTTATCGTGGTGGGGGGGTTTGCGTGCCCCAGTGATCCCAGGAGCTATGTTGTCCGGGGGCAATTTGCCTCTGATAGGGTCTCCCAAGACAAACTGGTTCTGGGTGAAGGGCCAGACTAAGAACGATCCAACAGACTCTCATGATAAATTGTATATCAAGGATTCAGTGTACCCCGCCCGGTATGGGGTTACCGGGGCCCCACCCTGGAGCCAGGCCTGGGGGAGGGGCTCGAAGGCTAGTGTCTGGTGGCCGGGTTTCCACCCATGGGACCCGGCCGGGCTCAGCCCGAAGGAGTTACATGGGTCCGCCCTCCAGTGGGTTCACCACCTGCAGGAGGGATCATGGGGGTCCGGTGCTATGTGGATTAGGTGGCGGTCAAAGGCGGAGACCTTGGCGGACTGATCCCAAGCTTTCTAAACTGGCTTTTGGTACGTGGAATGTCACCTCCCTGGTGGGGAAGGAGCCTGAGCTGGTGTACGAGGTTGAGCGATACCGGCTAGATATAGTCGGCCTCACCTCAACACACAGCTTCGGTTCCGGAACCAGTCTTCTGGACAGGGGCTGGAGCTTGGCCTTTTCTGGAGTTGCCCCGGGCGAGAGGCGACGAGCAGGGGTGGGTATTCTTGTATCGCCCCACCTTGCTGCCTCTATATTGGAGTTTTCCCCGGTGGACGAAAGGGTTGCTTCCCTGCGCCTTCGGGTTGGGAAACGGGTCCTGACCATCATTTGTGCCTATGCACCAAATGATGTTTCAGAGTACCCACCCTTTTTGGAGTCTGTGACTGGGGTGCTGGAGGGTACTCCTCCTGGAGACTCCATTGTCCTACTGGGGGACTTCAATGTGCACGTGGGCAATGACAGTGAAACCTGGAGGGGGGTGATTGGGAGGAACGGCCTGCCCGATCTGAACCCGAGTGGTGTTCAGTTATTGGACTTCTGTGCTAACCACAGTCTGTCCATAACGAACACCATGTTCAAGCATAAGGGTGTCCATATGTGCACCTGGCACCAGGACACCCTAGGTCGCAGGTCGATGATCGATTTTGTTATCGTATCATCAGACCTGCGACCGTATGTCTTGGACACCCGAGTAAAGAGAGGTGCAGAGCTGTCAACTGATCACCACCTGGTGGTGAGTTGGATCCGATGGCAGGGGAGGAAGCCATTCAGACCTGGTAGACCCAAACGTATAGTAAGGGTGTGCTGGGAGCGTCTGGCTGAGGCCCCTGTCCGGGAGGTCTTCAACTCCCACCTCCGGAAGAACTTCAACCACATTCCGAGGGAGTCTGGAGACATGGAGTCTGAATGGGCCATGTTCTCCACCTCTGTTGTTGAAGCGGCGGCCCCGAGCTGCGGCCGCAAGGTGGTCGGTGCATCTCGTGGTGGCAACCCCCGAACCAAGTGGTGGACACCAGTGGTGAGGGGGGCCATTAAGCTGAAGAATGAGTCCTATCAAGCTTGGTTGGCTTGTGGGACTCCCGAAGCAGCTGAGGTGTACCGGCAGGCCAAGCGGAGTGCAGCTCGGGTGGTTGCTGAAGCAAAAACTCGGGTATGGGAGGAGTTCGGTGAGGCCATGGAACAAGACTTTCGGTCGGCTTCAAAGAGATTCTGGCAAACTGTTCGGCGGCTCAGGAGGGGAAAGCAGCTCGCCGTCCACACTGTGTATGGTGCGGATGGGACACTGTTGACTTCAACTGGGAATATCGTCGGGCGGTGGAAGGAATACTTTGAGGATCTCCTCAATCCCACTGATATGTCTTCCACAGAGGAAGCAGGGTTTGGGGACGAGGGGGATGACTCGCCTATCACAGGGGCTGAGGTCGCCAAGGTGGTTAAAAATCTCCTTGGTGGCCGGGCCCCGGGGGTGGACGAGATTCGCCCTGAGTACCTCAAGGCCCTGGATGTTGTTGGGTTGTCATGGTTGACACGCCTCTGCAACATTGCGTGGAGGTTGGGGACAGTGCCTTTGGCATGGCAAACCGGGGTGGTGGTTCCTCTCTTCAAAAAAGGGGACCGGAGGGTGTGCTCCAACTTTAGAGGGATCACACTCCTCAGCCTCCCTGGGAAGGTCTATGCCAAGGTACTGGAGAGGAGAGTCCGGCCGTTGGTCGAACCTCGGATTCAGGAGGAGCAATGTGGTTTTCGTCCTGGCCGTGGCACATCGGACCAGCTCTTTACCCTCTCGAGAATTCTTGAGGGTTCGTGGGAGTTTGCCCAACCAGTTTACATGTGTTTTGTGGACTTGGAGAAGGCATTTGACCGCGTCCCTCGTGGATTTTTGTGGGGGGTGCTTCCAGAGTATGGGGTATCGGGCTTGTTGTTACGAGCTATTCGGTCTCTGTATGACCGTTGTGAGAGTTTGGTTCGTATTGCCAACACTCGGTCGGAGTCATTCCCAGTGAGAGTTGGACTCCGCCACGGCTGCCCTTTGTCACCGATCCTGTTCATAATTTTTATGGACAGGATTTCTAGGCGCAGCCAGGGAATGGAGGGTGTCATGCTTGGTGACCACAAGATCTCATCTCTGTTGTTTGCAGATGATGTTGTCCTGTTGGCTTCATCCAGCAATGACCTACAGCTCTTGCTGGGACGGTTTTCCGCTGAGTGTGAAGCGGCTGGGATGAGAATCAGCACCTCCAAGTCCGAGTCCATGGTCCTCAGCCGGAAAAAGTTGGATTGTCCTCTCCGGGTTGGGGACAGGCTCCTGCCCCAAGTGGAGGAGTTTAAGTATCTTGGGGTCTTGTTCACGAGTGAGGGGAAAATGGAGCGAGAGATCGACAGACGGATTGGAGCAGCATCTGCAGTGATGCGGACGTTGTACCGGTCTGTTGTGGTGAAGAGGGAGCTTAGTTCTAAGGCAAAGCTGTCGATTTACCAGTCAATCTACGTTCCTACTCTCACCTATGGTCACGAGCTTTGGGTAATGACCAAAAGAACGAGATCGCGGATACAAGCGGCTGAAATGAGCTTTCTCCGTAGGATTGCTGGACTCACCCTCAGAGATAGGGTGAGGAGCTCAGTCATCCGGGAGAGGCTCAGAGTAGAACCGCTGCTCCTCCACATTGAAAGGAGTCAGTTGAGGTGGTATGGGCATCTGATTAGGATGCCTCCTGGATGCCTCCCACTTGAGGTGTTTCAGGTACGTCCCACTGGGAGGAGACCCTGGGGCAGACCCAGGACTCGGTGGAGAGACTATGTCTCCCAGCTGGTCTGGGAACGCCTTGGTATCCCTTCTGAAGAGCTGGAACAGGTGGCTGGGGAGAGGGAAGTCTGGGCTTCTCTGCTTGAACTGCTGCCTCCACGACCCGGACCTCCGAAAAAGCGGTAGAAGATGGATGGATGGATGGACACTGCCTGCACAGGAATTCTTGTAAGCCTACTGGACATCTGTATTGTCTGCTTGGTCATTAATGCAATAATTACTGTACAGTGGTGAGAAAAAGTGTTTGCCTCCTTCCTGATTTTTCATTTTTTTGTATGTTTGTCACACTTACTGTAAATGTTTCAGATCATCAAACAAATTTAAATATTAGACAAAAAAAAACACAAGTACACACAAAATGCAGTTTTTAAATGAAGGTGTTTATTATTGAAGGAAAAAAAAAATCCAAACCTATATTGCCCTGTGTGAAAAAGTGATTGCCCCCTAAACCTAATAACTGGTTTGGTCACACTTAGCAGCAACAACTACAATCAAGCATTTGCAGTAACTGGCAATGTCTTTTTACAGCACTGTGGAGGAATTTTGGCCCACTCATCTTTGCAGAATTGTTGTAAGTAAGCCACATTGGAGGTGTTTTTGAGCATGAACCGCCTTTTCAATGTCATGCCACAGCATTTCAATCAGATTCAGGTCAGGACTTTGATTAAGCCACTCCAAAGTCTTCATTTTGTTTTTCTTAAGCAATTCAGAGGTGGACTGGGTGGTGTATTTTGGAACATTGTTCTGCTGCAGAACCCAAGTGTGCTTCAGCTTGAGATCATGAACAAATGGCCGGACATTCTCTTTCAGGATTTTTTGGTAGACAGCAGAATTCATGGTTCCATTTATCACAGCAAGTCTTCCAGGTCCTGAAGCAGCAAAACAGTCTCAGACCATCACACTACCACCACCATATTTTCCTGTTGGTATGATGTTCCTTTTCTGAAATGCTGTGTTACTTTTACGCCAGATGTATTGGGACACACACTTTCCAAAAACTTCAACTTTTGTCTAGTTAGTCCACAGAGTATTTTCCCAAAAGTCTTGGGGATCATCAAGATGTTTTCTTGCAAAACTGAGATAGGCCTTTATGTTCTTTTTGCTCAGCAGTAGTTTTCATCTTGGAACTCTGCCATGCAGGCCATTTTTGCCCAGTCTTTTTCTTATGGTGGAATCATGAACACTGACCTTAACTGAGGCAAGTGAGGCCTGCAGTTCTTTGGATGTTATTGTGGGGTCTTTTGTGACCTCTTGGATGAATTGTCGCTGCGCTGTTGGGGTAATTTTGGCCAGTTGGCCACTCCTGGGAAGGTTCGCCACTTTTCCATGTTTTCCCCATTTGTGTATAATGGCTGTCACTGTGGTTTGCTGGAGTCCCAAAAATGAGCTGAAGGACGCTATCAAAGTAAACTGCGCCTTCATGACACCTCAGCAGTAACACAGGCTGATCACCTTCATACAATGCCACGGTGATGCAGTATTAATTCATGCAAAAGGAACCCTCACCAAGTATTGAGTGTGTGCATGGAAATACTTTTAGTCAACGAACATTTCTATGAAAAAAAAAATCATTTTTTTAAATTGATCTTATCTAATATTCTAATTTTTTGAGAAACTGACTTTTGGGTTTTCATGAGCTGCAAGCCATAACCATCAAAATTAAAAGAAATAAACTCTTGAAATATATCACTCTGTCTGTAATGAATCTATATAAAATGTGAGTTTCATTTTATGAGTTGAATTACTGAAATAAATCAACTTTTTGACAATATTCTTATTTAGTAAGATGCACCTGTAGTGGCTAGAACTAGATTAAACAGCATAAATACTGTGATAAAAATCCTTATCGGTTGCAGGACATGCCCAGTTGTATGCACAGTGGCCCAGGATAATGACTGAAACGGCATCAGTCCTTAAAAGCAGTTTAATGATAACCCATCTTAATTTGAGTCAAGTTTTCAAAGCAGCTAGCCTAAAAATGCTAACGGGCCGGAGGCTAACTTCAGTTAGGCAAGAGAGTCCTGACTGGCTCAACACTACTCAAGTCACAGCAGCTGTACATAGCTACGTCACCAAAAACACTCCATTTAAACTCCTCTTTTTTCAGGGGGTGGGGCTTAAGTGAAACTATAAAGCAAAAATACAGACACATGAGACATCTGAGTGATTTTGCTCTTGATATGTCTTGTAAGTCATAAAAACATGTTACAGACTTGTTAAGAAAAAAATGATTTTTAGCAGAGCGTCACTTTAATAAAGGAAATACTCACTGAGAATCCTAAAAACAACATATTTCCTCTACCGAAAGCTGAGAACATAATAAGCATGAATATAAGATAAGATAAGATAAGATAAGATAAGCCTTTATTAGTCCCACAATGGGGAAATTCCAGGATTGCAACAGCACAGGGATAGCAACACTCAGAGCAACAATCAGAAGGCAAGAAAAAACAAGAGCAGCGAGTGTACATATGTACATACAGTGGGGTAAAAAAGTATTTAGTCAGCCACCAATTGTGCACGTTCTCCCAATTAGAAGATGAGAGAGGTCTCCAATTTTCATCATAGGTATAACTCAACTATGAGAGACAAAATAAGAAAAAAAAATCCAAAAAAATCACATTGAAGGATTTTTAATGAATTAATTGGTAAATTCCTCAGTAAAATAAGTATTTGGTCAATAACAAAAGTTCACCTCAATACTTTGTTATATACGCTTTGTTGGCAATGACAGAGGTCAAACATTTTCTGTAAGTCTTCACAAGGTTTTCACACACTGTTGCTGGTATTTTGGCCCATTCCTCCATGCAGATCTCCTCTAGAGCAGTGATGTTTTGGGGCTGTCGCTGGGCAACACGGACTTTCAACTCCCTCCAAAGATTTTCTATGGGGTTGAGATCTGGAGACTGGCTAGGCCGCTCCAGGACCTTGAAATGCTTCTTACGAAGCCACTCCTTCATTGCCCGGGCGGTGTGTTTGGGATCATTGTCATGCTGAAAGACCCAGCCACGTTTCAGCTTCAATGCCCTTGCTGATGGAAGGAGGTTTTCACTCAAAATCTCACGATACACGGCCCCATTCATTCTTTCCTTTACACGGATCAGTCGTCCTGGTCCCTTTGCAGAAAAACAGCCCCAAAGTATGATGTTTCCACTCCCATGCTTCACAGTAGGTATGGCGTTCTTTCTCCTCCAAACACGACAAGTTGAGTTTTTACCAAAAAGTTCTATTTTGGTTTCATCTGACCATATGACATTCTCCCAATCCTCTTCTGGATGATCCAAATGCTCTCTAGCAAACTTCAGACGGGCCTGGACATGTACTGGCTTAAGCAGGGGGACACATCTGGCACTGCAGGATTTGAGTCCCTGGCGGCGTAGTGTGTTTCTGATGTAGCCTTTGTTACTTTGGTCCCAGCTCTCTGCAGGTCATTCACTAGGTCCCCCCATGGGGTTCTGGGATTTTTGCTCACCGTTCTCATGATAATTTTGACCCCACGGGGTGAGATCTTGCGTGGAGCCCCAGCTCGAGGGAGATTATCAGTGGTCTTGTATGTCTTCCATTTTCTAATAAATGCTCCCACAGTTGATTTCTTCACACCAAGCTGCTTACCTATTGCAGATTCAGTCTTCCCAGCCTGGTGCAGGTCTACAGTTTTGTTTCTGGTGTCCCTTGACAGCTCTTTGGTCTTGGCCATAGTGGAGTTTGGAGTCTGATTGTTTGAGGTTGTGGACAGGTGTCTTTTATACTGATAACGAGTTCAAACAGGTGCCATTAATACAGGTAACGAGTGGAGGACAGAGGAGCCTCTTAAAGAAGAAGTTACAGGTCTGTGAGAGCCAGAAATCTTGCTTGTTTGTAGGTGACCAAATACTTATTTTCCACCATAATTTGCAAATAAATTCTTTAAAAATCAGACAATGTGATTTTCTGGATTTTTTTTTCTCATTTTGTCTCTCATAGTTGAGGTATACCTATGATGAAAAGTGGAGACCTCTCTCATCTTTTAAGTGGGCGAACTTGCACAATTGGTGGCTGACTAAATACTTTTTTGCCCCACTGTATAAACATAAATATATAGACACACGATGTGGAGCATTGTAGCTAGATGGAATAAATATATAAACATATAAACACACAGTGCAGAGCATTGTAGCTAGATGGAATAAATATATGAATATATAAAAACACAGTGTGGAGCGTTGTAGCTAGATGGAATAAATATATGAATATATAAACACACACAGTGCGGAGCATTGCAGCTAGATGGAACAAACATGCAAACACATAAACACACAGTGCGGAGCACCATAGCTAGATGGAATAAATATGTAAATATATAAACACACACAGTGCGGAGCACTGTAGCTAGATGGAATAAATATGTAAATATATAAACACACCCAGTGCTGAGCATTGTAGCTAGATGGAATAAATATGTAAATATATAAACACACACAGTGCAGAGCATTGTTGCTAGATGGAATGAAACAGCATAACCGTCTACTTAGTTATCCTACATGGCATGATTATGTACCCATACATATTGTCACCCTCCGTACCTACCGGTATTTTCCTAGTTGTATACCAGAGGGGACCATTGTGTAAGTCTATTGCGTCTTTTGTATTCAGTACTATTAGTTTGTCACGTCTTTTTGCCATCTCTGCGAGCAGCCCTGCTTAGGTTATACAGTCTGACAGCCGTAGGTAGGAATGACCTGCGAAACCTCTTGGTTGTGCACCTAGGATGATGTAGTCTGCTACTAAATGAGCTCCTTAGTGCATTCAGTGTGTCCTGCATAGGGTGGAACTCGGACTCCAGCAGAGATGACAGTTTAGCCACCATCCTTCTCTCCCCCATCTCCTCCACTGGGTCAAGGCGCTGCCCCAGGACAGAGCTAGCTTTCTTGATCAGTTTGTTCAGTCTCTTCCTATTGGCTGCCGTAATGCCACTGCCCCAGCAGACCACTCCAAAAGTGATGGCTGATGCCACCACCGTGTCATAGAATGTCTTCAGCAGCGCCCCTTGTACACCAAAAGACCTGAGTCTCCTCAGTAGGAACAGCCTGCACTGTCCCTTCTTGTAGAGTGCGTCAGTATTGTGTGACCTGTCTAGTTTATTGTTCAGATGAACACCCAGGTACTTGTAGGATGTCACCATCTCAATGTCTGTTCCCTGTATGTTTACTGGTGCTGTGAGGGGTTGTCCTTGCCTGTGGCAGTCCACCACCAGCTCCTTAGTTTTCCTCGCGTTGATCTGGAGGCAGTTCCGATGGCACCAGTCCACAAAGTCCTGGATAAGCCCTCTGTACTCAGCTTCATCTCTGTTGGAGATGAGGCCAACAATCGCAGAGTCGTCAGAGAGCTACTGTAGATGGCAGTGTGTTGTGTTGTGTGAGAAGTCCGCAGTATAAAGGGTGAACAGGAAGGGAGACAAAACCGTTCCCTGTTGGGCCCCCGTGCTACCGATGATCATGTCGGACACACAGTCCCGGGTTCTCACAAACTGTGGCCGGTTTATGAGGTAGTCCAGGATCCATGATGACAGGTGCTGGTCCACCCCTGCACACAGCAGCTTGTCCTTCAGGATCATCGGTTGGATGGCGTTGAAAGCACTGGAGAAGTCAAAGAACATGATCCTCACTGCATTCCCGGGCTTCTCCAGGTGGAACAGAGAACGGTGAAGGAGGAAAATGACCGCATCCTCCACCCCAATACCATGCTGGTAGGCGAACTGGAGTGGATCCATCGCTGGACCCACCAGGGGGCGGAGGTGAGCAAGGAGCAATCTCTCCAGGGTCTTCATCATGTGGGACGTCAGGGCCACTGGTCTGTAGCTGTTCAGATCTTTGGGGTGGGAAGTCTTTGGTACAGGTACCACACAAGATGTTTTCCACAACTGTGCTACCCTCCCCAGCTTCAGGCTCAGGTTGAAGATGTACTCCACAATCCCACACAGCTGGTCTGCACAGGACTTGAGGAGCTTTGGACTGATGCCGTTTGGTCCCGACGCCTTCCTCGCCTTGATCTTCCTCAGCTCCGTCCTCACCTGGGTCTTAGTGAGGGTCAGGTTGGGGGGCTGTGTGTTGGGAGTGGGGGGGGGGGGTGATGGTGGAGTGGGGAGTGTGCAGCAGGACTTGATGTCTTCAGTGGCAGCAATGGTTGTTGTGCAATCGGGGGGGAGGGCGATATAGTATATAGTATTTTTATTTATTTATTTTCTAGAACGAAAAGAAATTGAATTTTTTCCATTCATTCTGTGCACCCACATCGAGGCTCTGACTTCCGTATTTGCCAACTGATTTGGGTGACGTTACAAGCTGGACAAATTAAAAGCTCAGTGGCTTCAGTGGATCCAACCTGCACTCTTGATTATGCATCTAAATTGTAGGAATAAATGAATATTGCAGACAATAGAACTTGTGAAGATTTTGATCACTCAGTCACTCAGTGGCGAGATCACTATTTTCACTGCAAGCATGAAAGTTGCAAGAAGAGGGTGAAGATATGAAGCAAAAATGATGATCAAGACTTGTCTAAAAATCACCAATAAAGCACATGCAGCATATTTGAAGAACCGAAAATGTGATGTTCGAGGAAATTATATCATTTTCTGTGTAAACATACCAAATTTAGGCTAATTAAAAATCAATAAATTTCTCCTTTAACCTTTTTATTTTCTGGCTGTCATAAAATATGTGTCACCTGCTGTCCCAGGCGCAGGTCAGCATCTGTCACCTGATGTGTCCAAAAAGCACAGAAAAAAAACAGTTATACCAAGTATTTCACATCACAAGATGGCAGATACGTATAGCTTGCTGCTCTTCACTGAAGAACTGATTTTAATCAACCAAACCGCCTCAAAACATCACTTCCAGGGCACCAAAGAAGCAAGTATAAACAATAGCGCAACATACAGTTTATTTCCACACAGAGGAAGCATTTGCTCCCAATTTTGCCAACTATGATTCTAAAAAGAGATTATTTAGCTTCCGAATGGAAATATTTACCTTCTGTGACAGCAGAAGATGGCCTTGAGCATGTACACTGTTCCTCTGCTATTGAGGAGCTGCACGTGATAGAGAGAACAATAGCACCGGTTCGGTGGTGTTATGTAACCGAAATTGAGGTGGAATAAATCATAAGAGAAATGTGAGAGTTTTTGGATGTGGAAGATAAAGCAAAAATGACCGGCAAAAGACCAGCAATGACCTACAGCTCTTGCTGGGACGGTTTTCCGCTGAGTGTGAAGCGGCTGGGATGAGAATCAGCACCTCCAAGTCCGAGTCCATGGTCCTCAGCCGGAAAAAGGTGGATTGTCCTCTCTGGGTTGGGGACAGGCTCCTGCCCCAAGTGGAGGAGTTTAAGTATCTTGGGGTCTTGTTCACGAGTGAGGGGAAAATGGAGCGAGAGATCAACAGACGGATTGGAGCAGCATCTGCAGTGATGTGGACGTTGTACCAGTCTGTTGTGGTGAAGAGGGAGCTGAGTCCTAAGGCAAAGCTGTCGATTTACCAGTCAATCTACATTCCTACTCTCACCTATGGTCACGAGCTTTGGGTAATGACCGAAAGAACGAGATTGCGGATACAAGCAGCTGAAATGAGCTTTCTCCGTAGGATTGCTGGACTCACCCTCAGAGATAGGGTGAGGAGCTCAGTCATCCGGGAGAGGCTCAGAGTAGAACCGCTGCTCCTCCACATTGAAAGGAGCCAGTTGAGGTGGTATGGGCATCTGATTAGGATGCCTCCTGGACGCCTTCCACTTGAGGTGTTTCAGACAAGTCCCACTGGGAGGAGACCCCGGGGCAGACCCAGGACACGGTGGAGAGACTATGTCTCCCAGCTGGTCTGGGAACGCCTTGGTATCCTCTCTGAAGAGCTGGAGCAGGTGGCGGGGGAGAGGGAAGTCTGGGCTTCTCTGCTTGAACTGCTGCCTCCGTGACCCGGACCTCCGGAAAAGCGGTAGAAGATGGATGGATGGATGGATGGATGGACCGGCAAAAGAGGAAAAAAGGATCCGGGGTGAAGAAATGGACATATGAAGACCCATGACATGCAGCAGGTCTGATGTTTTTATCAGTTTGTTTACATTCTACTTATTTTGTGGTTCATATATTTTGAAGATAAAATAACAACAAAAAAAACCAACCCCAAAACCATCCTTTGTGTAAATATGTCCAAAGTCCACTTTTGATCGAAAGTTATGTAATCTGATATGGCTGCCGTCAACTATGCAAATTAGATGCTTAAAATTTACTCCTATCTCAAACTTTGGATCATATTCTATATCTCTCTAATTGACAGTAAGCCATTACCTCTTACCACTTTCAAGTTACATCCTTTGGAATGTATGAGATCTAAACTGAATACTTTCTTTTTTTAACTTTTTTTTTCTTGTTTAAACAATAAACATTAATATTTATATATATATATATACTGTATATATATATATATATATATACACACACACACACACACACACAGCATTTTTTTTAATATCACATAAACTATACACAGTTTGAAAGTACAATGTTATCTTAAATCTCTGAGTAATTGCTAGAGTCCCATTTTTCTCAATATTTCTCCCCTTTGTCCTGTTGACGCCGAAGTCTGAAGGTCATCTTCTCCATTAGTTGAATAGCATTCACTATTTTAATGAAAAGAGCAATGGTTGAGGAGTTTCTCTGGAGCCAACAATTTGTAATGGCTTTCTTACTTGCTGCAAGAAATATCTTCACCAAGTATCTGTCCCTTTTAGAAATATAATTTGGAATTATTCCCAGGTAGAGATAGGAGAAAGAAAAATCAAGTTTGAGTCCCACAGTCTCTGAAATAAGGTGTCCCACATCCCCCCAGAAGGATTGAATATGTGGACATAACCAAAAAATACGAATATGGTCTGCCAAAGTAGATCCACACTCCCTCCAGCAAGACTGCAGAGACCTGCTGAGTTTTGATTTTTGGTGGTGGTGGTGGGGTTATAAAAAAAACGGATCAGAGACTTCCAGCAGAAGTCTCTCCAAGCTAAAGAGTTGGTGGTGGAACACTGGGTCTCCCATACTTGGTGCCACTCCTCCTCTGCTATGACCACATCGACCGTTTCCTCCCAGCATTGTTTAATGTATGCTGTAGAAATTTTATTCATTACAGTAAGGGCCCTATACAGATTTCCCATAATGCCTTTAATAGTACCAGAATTATACACATTAATACAGATTTGTGTAATTCTTGAGGGCTCAACTGAAACAGTACTTCCTATTTCTTTAAGAAAGTAGTCGAACTTGCAAGTAACGATAGAAGTCATCCTTCCTCAATTCATAGCGTCGACAAAGAGCTTCAAAACTATAGGATTTATCCTTTTCCATCATTTGACACAAAGCAGTGAGGCCTCGCTGGGCCTATAGGTGGAACCTATGGTCCTGCAATGCCAGGGGGAAATGTAGGTCATATGCTGGCCAATTTAGCAATTTGATCTCCCTCTCTAGTTGGAGTGTCTTAATAACTTGTGACCAGATTTTTATAGAGAAGATCATGCACTGATTTTGCAGCTGAGTTACTTTTACTAGGGCATCCCAATACTGACTGAGTAGGAAAACTCATTAGAGACAACTCAATGTCCTTCCATTTTGCTTCATATGCTGGGTTGCACCAACATACCAGAGGCCTCAACTGTGCTGATACATAATAATCTCTCAAACACGGCAGGGACAAGCTTTCCTTCTCCTGAGACAGCTGCAAAGTCGAATATCTCACTCTAGGTCTGTTGTTGTTCCAAATGAACCTTGATAAACAGTTATCCCATTCCCTAAATTGAGTTACGGGTATTTCTATTCGAAGTGCTGTGAACAAGTATAATAATCTCGGGAGGACACTCAATTTTATTATCCAAATTCTGCTGCTGAGGTCAAGGGGAAAGAAATCCCACCCATTCAGGTCATCATATATGTTTTTATTAACCCTTCTTGTTGCAAGATTTCATGGAGAGATAGCACCCTCACTGCCACAGGCGCAGAGCTGCGTCTGTCATGTGATGTTATATGACCTGGCCAAAAATTGGCCAGTTGATTTAAGTTGTACAAAGGAGTCCACCTCACAAGGTGGCAGAAACATATAATTTACTGTTCTTGCCTTGGAGGACTTATGGTGGACATAGAACCATCCTATAACCTCACTTCTGGACACCACAGAAGAAGAGTTTGTAAACGAATGTTGATGTTAGCCATCGCTATCGCCATGGCAAGACAGTGGAGGGATTTGCTGCCAAATTTGCCAACTGTGATTCTAAAAACAGATTATTTAGCTTATGAAGGTAAATATACACATTTTGTTATAACAGAGGGTGGATGAAGCTGGTTGATGTTCACCTGTCATCGCCCACAGTGCCATGTGACTGGAGAGAACAATCGCGCCAGTCCTGTGTCGTCATATAAGAATAAATAGCGGTGGGATAAAAGTGAAATTGAGGTGGAATAATCATAACAGTTTCTGGATGTGAAGGGGAAAAATAAAATGAACGACATAAGAGAAAATAATGACCAGGATGCCGCAAAAGGGCAAAGCGAGCAAGCCGCCTGGCCAGCGGTAAGTGACAAATTTGTTGGCTTGTTTACATTGTACTGATTTTCTGGTTCATATACTTTGAATATAAGATAACAAAGTGCCCAAAACAAGAAACGGTGACAAAAAGCAAAACCATTTTTTGTTTAAATATGTCCAAAGTCCACCTTTGACTGAAAGTTATGTAATTCGATATGGCTGCCATGGTATTATGCAAATTAGGTGCGTAAATTTACTCCTCTCTCAAACTTTGGATCATATTCTACATCTTTCTAATTGACAGTAAGCCATTATCACTTACCACTTTCAAATTATAGCCTTGGAAATCTCTGACATCTGAACTGAGTATTTTCTTGAAAAAAACCTTGACCACTAGGGGCTTATGGCGCAACGGAGCATCTGTGGCAGTCTGTTCTTATAATTAACATCATGCAGGTTTGAGATGTCGCATGTCAAAAAGACCTCCAAATATTTGATGCTGGGTTATTCCCAATTAAATGGATATTTTCATTTCTGTTCTTGTGACGGGCTAAAGCTAAGAGTCAGCACCTTGGTTTTTTGAACATTAAAAACAAAACCAGAAAAACTCACGTATACGTATGCTTAGTATTTTCATTAAAGATGGGATGCCAGATTCAGGTTGTTGGAGTCTTACCAGAACATCATCTGCATATAAACAGATTTTATTTTTCACTCTACCTATGTGTATACTTTCTATAGTTGACTCTTCCCAGATGGTTTGGGCCAAGGGTTCAATAAAGAGACTAAAAAGTGATAGACTGAGAGGGCACCCCTGGGTACAGCTTCTCTGTAAGGTTAAAGGGTTTGAGAGGCTCCCATTAGTTTTAATTCTTGCTGTTGGAGATGAATACAGTGTTCTAATGCAGTCTACAGATGTTTCACAAAAAACAAACTTCTCCATTACTTGAAATAAGAAATCCCACCTGACTGAATCAAAAGCCTTCTCAGCATCTAAGCTGAGAAGGACTGCACCAATATTTGATTTTGAAATACGATCAATAATAGGAAGGGCACTTCTTATGTTATCATGGGTCGTGCCTGTTTCTAATAAAGCCTGTTTGATCTTCATCTGTGAGGGAGGGTATCACTGTCTGAAGTTATTTAGTGAGTCTGGCTGTGTATAATTTATAATCCACATTTAACACACTGATTAGCCGAGTAATGTTTACATTCTATTCTATCCTCACTTTCCTTTGGTATCACTGAGATAAACACTTCCCTCCAGGATGTCATGAATTGCCCCTCGGGGTGGAGAGGAGAGACCCAGATGCTGAACTGCAGTTTGTGATATTTATTAACAAAACACAAAGTCCAGACAGTGCACAAACAAAAAATCCACACTGTGCAAAAAGTAAACTTACAAACAAAAACAGCAAAGGAGAAGACAGGAATCCACAGGTAATAAAACGTCAGAACGGGAACAGGGTTCTGATACAAAATGAATCTTAAGACTCCAGCAGTGAGTGGCAGGAACCACAGTCCTTAAATAGAGAATGCAAACAATAAACATAAATAATAGCAGGTGTGGATCACATGAGTGAGAAGGAGGTGAAGATGATTACAATCAGCTGTGAGCCATGAGGAGAGGAGACGGGGCTGACAGCTTGACAAGGGCACCGCCCACAACCAGGGAAAAACCCGAAAGTTCCTCTGACAGCTGCAACCTCGGAGAGAGAGAGAGAAAAAAATGGTATGACACAAATATAAATACAGTGACAAATAAAGATACAAGTACACCCGAATATGTAAATGACAAAACTATAAGGAATGTAAACAGGAAAACAGTCACACTTAGAAACAAAAGAGAAAATGTGAAAACCAACCAAAGATAAAATAACTGGAATTAGAACTCAAAATACACTATACAAATATGAAAAAAGGCAAAGAGACTGAGCAGGGCGGAATTCCCCCATGCTCAGATCATGACACAGGATGGTGACAGGACCCCATGTTTCAGAGTGTAGTTGAAGGAGATTTTGATTAGGGGAAGCAGTGATTCTCTCGTGCATTTATACCACTCTGAGGGAGATCATGTTATGACCCGAGCGTCGGTTCTGATCGCGCTCGGGTTAAAGTTATGTCTCGCTGCCGGCCTTGACAGCTGCGGGCGGTATTCTGGCCTCTCCGGGCTCTTATTGTGAAAGTGCTCGGTGGGGCTTCCGCTTGTCAACGGTCGGTCAGCTGTGTGTCATCTGTCATTAGTACCTGGTCTATTTAAGCTGAGTGCTGGCATCGTTAAGACGCAGCAGTGTCTGATCGCATCTGGTCACTAACCTGACCGCTATTCTGTTCACCCATCGTCACGGATGCCTGGACTATATTCACACCTCGGCTGCCTAAGGGCTTGACCGTCTTTCACCGGCACCAGTAAATGAGCTGTATTAGCCTTATTCCCTCCGGTGTTATTTGTGCTGTAAGTCCCTGCTTTAGCAGCCCGAGTGCTATTATTACCAAGCCTGTCTGTGTGTGACTGTCTCCTGCCTTGGACCTGTAGTGTGCTGTATAGCCCTATGCTTCCTGTTCTGCAAAGACTCTGTCATTATCTCAGCAGCTTGTGTAAACACCTTTTCACCGTAATAAAACTCACTGAAAAACTCACTGGTGACGTTGTGTGCGTCTTATGCTGGCTCGTGAGGGCCAGAGCATGACAGTACACTGCTGCGCAAACAGCGTTTACGGTGACGCCATTTTGAGACGCTTTTCACCAGTGAGTTTGAGTTTTGGACGTTACTTTTCCCTGTCTGGGACCTGTGTATGTGAGGAATGCCGTCACCGAAGAGCCACATGTTGACGAGTGTTTTGGAAGCTGTGGATGAGCTACTCATCTCCGCTTCCATGTTGGATTATGACCACGGCATACATTGGTACCTGGACGCCGCCGGAGATGTACTCTGTAATCTCTCTCCCCGCTACGCCAACCACCCGGAAGTCGACGCGAGGAGGGAGGACATTGCCGCACAACGCAAATTATTCCTGATGATGGAGGAGGAACGCGGCATGGAGCAGGTGAAGAGGCACTCCTGCTCTTCGCCTAGGGATCCATTTCGGGAGTTCGCACCATCTGGGGGCCGGCGAAGGCATCGGCGTCACGGCCGGGCGCATCTTCGGCAAGCTCCAGCTCCGGATCCAGTTCCGGGCCGCCGGGATGACCCCCTCAACCAGCCAGCTGCTGAGAGTGAGCTGAGTCCTGCGCCAGTGGGCTCCGTTCTTGGATCCTTCAGCATCCAGCCAGCGAGGGAAGGAGCAACGTCCGCTACAGCTGATAACATTCTCCCCCCGGGAGACAGGCAAGTCCAAGTTCACTTTCCTAGTAATAATAGTGATCTGTCTTGTTTGACTCCTGGGGGTGAAGCTCAGGGTTTGCAGCTCCCTGAGTTTCTTTTCCCAGCTGTAGCCATGTATATTAAACCTGCTGCCTCTGTGTCTCCTCCTGCGGAGCGGTCCTCGGCGTCAGTCCCACGCCGTCGAACGAGGGGGAGGCCTGCAGCTCTGGGAGATATCCCGGTCTTGCAGCCTTGTTTTGGACAGAGGAGGAGAACGGACTGCAGTGAGGAGCCAGAGCCGACGAGAGAGTGTCCCCAGGGTTCCTCAGGGATGCAGCCCGAGTCAGCAGGTCCAGGGTCCTCTCCCTCCATGCCATGCGGCTTATTGGCGTGGACGCCAGCGCGTGAGGATCCAGCTGCGGAGACCATCAGGCCGGCTGTGGAACCCGACGCAGCCGAGTGGGAGCCCGACGACGAGTTTCTTCTGGAACCTGGATCGGCGAAGTCCTGGACGGCTCCAGAGCCCGAGTGCAGGCAAGTGTTCTTTCTTGTTTTCCTGTATGGTGTGTTAGAGCATTTTTGCCTGCCTCATGGGGAGGCGAGTGAGGGGCAGCCGGCCGCTGCACCCGAGCTCGTCTCGCTGGGCTCTGGCGCTGCCGGTGGAACTGATCCCGGTTCTCCCTTGTGTTCTGAGCACCTCCACAGCGTTACCGGTCCGGAGCCAGTCAAGGTCACGGGACCGTGGGTTCCAGGTTCGGAGATGGAGGTCGTCGCCGGAGCAGTCCTGAACCGGTCGGGGTCCGACGTGTGGGCCGAGGAGACCCGGTCGGGGTCCAACGTGTGGGCCAAGGAGACCCGGTCGGGGTCCAACGTGTGGGCCGAGGAGACCCGGTCGGGGTCCGTCGTTTGGGCCGAGGAGACCCGGTCGGGGTCCGTCGTTTGGGCCGAGGTGACCCGGTCGGGGTCCGACGCGTGGTCCGAGGAGACCCAGTCGGGGTCCAACGTGGGTGCAGCGGTGACCCAATCTGGGCCCGTCCTGACCCAGTCAGGGTCCAACGTGGGTGCAGCGGTGACCCAATCTGGGCCCGTCCTGACCCAATCAGGGTCCGACGAGATCCAGTGGGGGTCCAGCGCAGGTGCGGCTGTGACCCAATCAGGATTCGAGGGGGTCCAGGTTTTTGGTTGTCCCCCTCTCAGGAGCCACCAGCTGGGGGCCATTAGTGGGTTTTGTTTGGCAGATCGGCGCTCTCCTGTTTTGTTGTTTTCAGGTGAGCGGCTGCATGCAATCCCTCCACGGTCCTGTTGGTTGTGGTATGCGGGTCGGCCACCCGAGGAACTGCTTGGAGCATTCGGCGTCTTGGGTTGGCCACCCAATAAATTGTGTGTGTTACGGGGTGACCTGGTTCGGCCACCAGAGGACGTATTCCTGGGGGCATGGGACTGGGGCAGGCCACCTGACTGTTCATGTACTGTGGGATTTTCTGTGGGCCCATATGGTGCCAAATCATGTCTTGTACGTCTAGCAATTTTTTTTTGTTGTTTATCAAGTCATAGTCTTAGTCAGGTCAAGTTCGAGCAATTTTTTTTAATTGCCTCGTGTTTCTTTGTAAGTCACAGTCTTAGTCAGGTCTGAGCAATTTTAGATTGCTTCTTGTTTCCAAAGTCTTAGTCAGGTCTGAGCAATTTTAGATTGCCTCTTGTTTCCAAAGTCATAGTCTTAGTCAGGTCTGAGCAATTTTAGATTGCCTCTTGTTTTTTTTTTTGTTGTAGCCAAAGTCAGGTCTGAGCAATTTTAGATTGCCTCTTGTTTCCTTGTACGTCATAGTCTTAGTTAAGTCCGAGCAATTTTTGATTGCCTCTTGTTTCCTTGTACGTCATAGTCTTAGTTAAGTCCGAGCAATTTTTGATTGCCTCTTGTTTCCTTGTACGTCATAGTCTTAGTTAAGTCCGAGCAATTTTTGATTACCTCTTGTTTCCTTGTACGTCATAGTCTTAGTTAAGTCCGAGCAATTTTTGATTACCTCTTGTTTCCTTGTTCGTCATTGTCTTTGTCAAGTTTGAGCAATTTGTGTTTGCCTCTTGTCACCTTGTAAATCTTAGTCTTAGTCAAGTTCGAGCATTTTTTTTTTATTTTGCCTCTTGTTACCTTGTAAACCATAGTCTTTGTCAAGTCTGAGCAATTTGTGATTGCCTCTTGTTACCTTGTGAATCTTTGTCATAGTCAAGTTAGAGCATTTTTTTTTTTGATTGTCTCTTGTTTTGTTTTTTTTTCCTTGTGAGTCTCAGTCTTGTCATAGCCTTGTTCAGTCATGTATTTTCTTTTCTTTGTTTGTTTTTTTTCCCCCAGAGTCATGTATTTCTTGTATGGTTTTCTTGTCTGGTCTTTGTCTTGTTCTTGGGTTGTTTTCTTTGTTTTTTTTCCCTGAGTCATGTGTTGGTATGTATTTCTTGTTTTGGTCTTTGTCTTGTTTTTTGGTTGGTTCTCTCCCTCCGTACCTGTCCCCCTACCTCCCACCCTGGGGGGGCGGGGGGGGGGGGGCAGGGTGGTTCCTTGGGGCGTTTGGAGTCTGCCCGTGGAGGGAGGGTACTGTTATGACCCGAGCGTTGGTTCTGATCACGCTCGGGTTAAAGTTATGTCTCGCTGCCGGCCTTGACAGCTGCGAGCGGTATTCTGGCCTCTCCGGGCTCTTATTGTGAAAGTGCTCGGTGGGGCTTCCGTTTGTCAACGGTCGGTCAGCTGTGTGTCATCTGTCATTAGTACCTGGTCTATTTAAGCTGAGTGCTGGCGTCGTTAAGACGCAGCAGTGTCTGATCGCATCTGGTCACTAACCTGACCGCTATTCTGTTCACCCATCGTCACGGATGCCTGGACTATATTCACACCTCGGCTGCCTAAGGGCTTGACCGTCTTTCACCGGCACCAGTAAGTGAGCTGTATTAGCCTTATTCCCTCCGGTGTTATTTGTGCTGTAAGTCCCTGCTTTAGCAGCCCGAGTGCTATTATTACCAAGCCTGTCTGTGTGTGACTGTCTCCTGCCTTGGACCTGTAGTGTGCTGTATAGCCCTATGCTTCCTGTTCTGCAAAGACTCTGTCATTATCTCAGCAGCTTGTGTAAACACCTTTTCACCGTAATAAAACTCACTGAAAAACTCACTGGTGACGTTGTGTGCGTCTTATGCTGGCTCGTGAGGGCCAGAGCATGACAGATCAATCACAGCCCGCAGATTTGTTGGTTGTAAGCTTAGAAATTGCACTATTGACTAAACTGAATATTTTCTTGAAAACAACCTTGACCACCAGACGGTGGTAAGCTGAAGGGCGCAACGGTACGCCATAGATGGTTTATGGGTTAAATAACTTCTTTTTTCTTTGGATCTAGTGAATACTGATAATTAATATGATCAGACATGCTATCAAAATGAGTTTACATTAATACTGTTTAGAAAAAACTTTAATAATGACAGATTTTAAGGGTTTTAATGACACTATATGACCTACAGCAAACACTTCTTTTCTTTTTTCTCTTTCAGCTGTCATGAACCTGGGTTCGGTGGTTTCAAACCCAGTTTTGACCTATGGTTGTTTTGCCCTATTTTCCATCAGGCACATCAAGGAGCTATTTGGGTCCTTCGCTCCCTGACAGCTTAGGCACGCCTCCTCCCTTGTCAGTGCCATCAGTTGTTTCTTATTACGGGTGTTCTCATACACTTACACACACACACTCCATTCATTCCCATTTACACGTTCTGACACTCATGCACACCTGGGATTTATTATGTTCAGCCCACACTTTCTCACACCAGCAGTCTCTTCCCTCATTAGTATCATTATTACATAAACGCTGCGTTTGTAGGAAGAGACCATCAGAGCATTCAGTCTCATGCATGGCAGTGTGTTCCTCCATGTATGTTTACTACAACTACCTGCGTGTTCATTCAGCTTGGCATTGCCGTGGTTAGTCTCCTTGGTGTTAGCAGCTGACCCTACCTTACCCTCATCCACTGGACTGCACGGACTGCCCCGGATCGTTCCAGCCGTAAGTTCACGTTTGCCTTTCTCTTCGTGCTGTCAGCCTACGGCGGCACTAGGCATTCTCTCCCTCTGGCTGCGGAACATCCAGGTGGCGTCCCTGTATGTCTGGTGGTCTTATAACCTTCATGATTGCAACCCTCAGTTAGTAATTGTGACTGCAAGCTGGACTGGTTATTTTCGTGGTTTATGTTCAATAAAGTGCACGCTCTACTCTCGCAATTGGGTTTATCATTGCTACTATGCAGTGCATGGGGAGTCAAAACAGAATGCTCCGACCAGTCAGAAAAAACCAGCGGAGTAGACGTGCATTTTTTTCTTTTTCTTTCCACCCTCTTTTTTTGTTCCTCCCTGAGTATCAACATGGTGGTTTGGACAGAGAGGGAGCTGGAGAGGGAGCTGTGCTCACTGTGCTTCCTGGAGGAAACTTTTTCGTGGACACAGAAGCCCTGTTCCTTCCGGGCCGTTCGACAAGCTCGGGACGTAGCAATGGGGGTGATGGAGCGAGACAGCCTCTGGGATCATCACAAGGCTATGGAGATTCTCTGAGACATCTTCGCTGTGCCTTGCGAGGAGTTGGATAAGGATCTTCCGGGGCTCGAGCTCCTCGCGGCCAATTTGCTTCCTTCTCCGGATAACATGGAGCTTCTCAACATGGGTGACTCGCAGCCCAGTGTGGTGCTTCGTATCTTGGATTATCTGGTTCCCAGGCCATCCATGAAGAAGAAGAGAAGGAACCCCCACTGGAAGAAGCCTCCTGCTTCGCCAACGGCAGCCCTGCCTTCTCGTCCCGAACCGTGTCCCACTCCATCCCTGGAGGAACTGGAGAAACGTAGACTGGCCCTTCTGGCGGAGATAGACCTCATCCTGGAGGTGAAGCCATGGCTCCTCCCGGAGATGGCCGGGAGATTGAAGCGGTGAGGCCATCTCTGGAGGAGCCGGTAGCGTGGAAGATGGCGCAGGGGGTCACCGAGACTGCAACCACTACCTTGGACAGTGGTAAAACCCGAGTTCAATTAAGTGTGCTCCATCATGTCAGTTATGTCTATGCCGATGTCACACTGCCAGACTCATGGCGAGGAGGGCCCGGGCAGCTCGCAGTAGCCCTTGGGGCCACCTCACCAGGTTCTGCCACTGCCGGCGACCCTGACTCGGTTTCTTTCTCTCTTCTTCCGGGTTTGGAGTTCCAGGCCAAGGTCACCGGAGAGAAGCTGATGCCACCAGAGGCCACCGAGGGTCCGGACCCAGCGTCGGGATCAGGGAGGAACCCTACCTCCCCCGTTGGGGAGACCACCCCACAAGCAATGAGGCTCCCCATGGTGTCCACCGCAGGTGCAATGGTGTTCCAGCTGGAGCCCACCGCCGGTGCAGCAGAACTCCAGCTGGAGTCCACCGCTGGTGCAGCAGAGCTCCAGCCGGAGTCCACCGCTGGTGCAGCAGAGCTCCAGCCGGAGTCCACCGCCGGTGCAGCAGAGCTCGAGCCGGAGTCCACCGCCGGTGCAGCAGAGCTCCAGCTAGAATCCACCGCTGGTGCAGCCATGTTCCAGACCGGGACCGACACGGGTGCTTCAGTCCCCCTGCTCCCTCATTTCTTATTACGGGTGTTCTCATACACTTACATACACACTCCATTCATTCCCATTTACAAGCTCTGACACTCACTCATGCACACCTGGGATTTATTATGTTCAGCCCATGCTTTCTCACACCGGCAGTCTCTTCCCTCGTTAGTATCATTATTACATAAAAGCTGTGTTTTTAGAGAGACCGTGGGAGCATTCAGTGTCATGCATGGTAGCATGTTCCTCGATGTATGTTTACTTCAACTACCTGCGTGTTCATTCAGTCTGACGTCGCCGTGGTTAATCTCCTTGGTGTTAGCGGCTGACCCTGCCTCACCCTCATCCACTGGACTGCACGGACTGCCCCGGTTCATTCCAGCCATAAGTTCACATTTGACTTTTTCTTCATGCTGTCAGCCTATGGCGGCACTAGGCATTCTCTCCCTCTGGCTGTGGAACATCTAGGTGGCGTCACTGTATGTCTGGTGGCCTTATAACCTTCATCATTGCAACCCTCAGTTAGTAATTGTGACTGCAAGCTGGACTGGTTATTTTAAGATAACATAAGATGAGATAAGATAAGCCTTTATTAGTCCCACAATGGGGAAATTCCAGGATTGCAGCAGCACAGGGATAGCAACACTCAGAGCAATAATTTAGAAGATAAGAAAAGAGCAGTGAATATACATATGTACACACACACATATATATATATATATATATATATATATATATATATATATATATATATATATATATATACTGTATATACAGTGCGGAACATTATAGCTACATGGAATAAACAGCATCACCATCTATTTAGTTACCCTACATGGTATGAATATGTACCCATACATATTGTCACCCTCCATAGTGACTGATATTGTCCTAGTTGTATACTGGAGGGGACCATTTGTGTAAGTCTGTTGCATCTTTTACATTCAATACTATTAGGTCGTCACATTTTTTTGCTATCTCTGCGAGCAGCCCTGCTTAGGTTATAAAGTCTGACAGCCGTAGGTAGGAAGGAACTGCGAAACCTCTCGGTCGCGCACCTAGGATGATGTAGTCTACTGCTAAATGAGCTCCTCAGTGCGTTCAATATGTCCTGCATAGGGTGGACTCGGACTCCAGCAGAGATGACAGTTTAGCCACCATCCTTCTCTCTCCTATCTCCTCCACTGGGTCAAGGCGTTGCCCCAGGACAGAGCTAGCTTCCTTGATTAGTTTGTTCAGTCTCTTCCGATCGGCTGCTATAATGCCATTGCCCCAGCAGACCACTCCAAAAGTGATGGCTGATGCCACCACCGTGTCGTAGAATGTCTTCAAGAGCATCCCTTGTACACCAAAAGACCTGAGCCTCCTCAATAGGAACAGCCTGCGCTGTCCCTTCTTGTAGAGTGTGTCGGTATTGTGTGACCAGTCTAGTTTATTGTTCAAATGAGCACCCAGGTACTTGTAGGATGTCACCATCTCAATGTCTGTTCCCTGGATGTTTACTGGTGCTGTGAGGAGTTGTCCTTGCCTGTGGCAGTCCACCACCAGCTCCTTAGATTTCCTCGCGTTAATCTGGAGGCAGTTCCGATGGCACCAGTCTACGAAGTCCTGGATAAGTCCTCTGTACTGAGCTTCATTTCCGTTCGAGATGAGGCCGACGATCGCAGAGTCGTCAGAGAGCTTCTGTAGATGGCAGTGTGTTGTGTTGTGTGAGAAGTCCGCAGTATAAAGGGTGAACAGAAAGGGAGCCAAAACCGTTCCCTGGGGGCCCCCCATGCTGCTGATGATCGTGTCGGACACACAGTCCCGGGTTCTCACAAACTGGCCGGTTAGTGAGGTAGTCCAGGAACCATGATGACAGGTGCTGGTCCACCCCTGCGCACAGCAGCTTGTCCTTCAGGATCATTGGTTGGATGGTGTTGAAAGCACTGGAGAAGTCAAACAACATGATCCTCATCGTGTTCCCGGGCTTCTCCAGGTGGGACAGGGAATGGTGAAGGAGGAAGATCACTGCATCCTCCACCCCAGTGCCATGCTGATAGGCGAACTGGAGTGGATCCATCGCTGGTCCCACCAGGGGGCGGAGGTGAGCAAGGAGCAGTCTCTCCAGGGTCTTCATCATGTGAGACGTCAGGGCCACTGGTCTGTAGCTGTTCAGGTCTTTGGGGTGGGAAGTCTTTGGTACAGGTACCACACAAGATGTTTTCCACAACTGTGGTACCCTCCCCAGCTTCAGGCTCAGGTTGAAGATGTGCTCCACAATCCCACACAGCTGGTCTGCACAGGACTTGAGGAGCTTTGCGCTGATGCCGTCCGGTCCCGAGGCCTTCCTCGCCTTGATCTTCCTCAGCTCCGTCCTCACCTGGGTCTTAGTGAGGGTCAGGTTGGGGGACTGTGTGCTGGGAGTGGGGGGTGTTGGTGGAGTGCGATGTGGACAGCAGGTCTTGATAACTTTAGAGGCAGCAGTGGTTGGTGTGCAGTCGGGGGGGGGCGGTTAGTCAAACCTATTAAAAACAGGTTCAGATTGTTCGCCAACTCCCTGCCCCCCATGGCCTGGGAGGAGGTAATCTGGAGCCCAGAGATGGTTTTAAGGTTTCTCCAGACCCCGCCGATGTCGCTCTGTTGCAGCTTGTCCTCCATCTTCTTCCTGAAGCTGTCCTTGCCTTCTCTGATCTTCCTCCTCAGTTCCCTCTGTACGGACTTCAGCATCTCCCTGTTCCCCGACCTGAAGATCCTCTCTCAGAAGTGTTTTTATCTCAGGGTTGATCGAGGGTTTGTTGTTCAAGCAACACCGTATGGTCTTGGTGGGTACGGTGTTGTCCACAGAGAAGTTGATGTAGTCCGTGATGGTGTGAGTGAGGCCATCGATGTCCTCACCATGTGGATCGCAGAGCTGCTCCCAGGCAGTGGTTTCAAAACAGTCCTTTAGAACGTCCATTGCCTCCTCAGACCATATCTTCATGGTGCGCATGACCGGAGGTTGTCTGTGTATTAGGAGTTTGTACACCGGCAGGAGATGAACCAAGTTGTGATCCGATCTCCCGAGTGGGGGGAGTGGTGATGAGGTGTACGCCTCCTTAGTGTTTGCATAGAATAAGTCCAGTGTTTTATTGTCTCTAGTGTGGCATGTAACATACTGGGTGAACGTGGGCAAAATAGGGGACAGTCAAATATGATTGAAATCACCTGAGATGAGGAGAAGAGCATCTGGGTGTTCTGTCAGCAGCCTGCCAATTACTGAGTGAATGGCGTCACGCGCTGTCGCCACGTTTGCCATCGGATTTGCATAAATAACAATGCAGTTCACGTGTAAGTATTCCCTCGGGAGATAGGTAGTCCGCATGCTAACAGCTAGCAACTCAATGTCTTTGCTGCAGTGTTGTTGTTTAACTGTGATATGTTCCGGTCTGCACCAGCTGTTATTGACATACATGATCACTCCTTCGCCCCATGCCTTCCCACTGTCTGGTGTCTGGTCTGCCCGTATTGCGTGGAAATCCTCCAGTTCGATGTTAGCATCTGTTGCTAGTTCTGTTAGCCACGTCTCAGTAAACCACATCATGCTAATCTCTCTGAAGACACTCTGGTAATGAGCCATAGCCGCTAGCTCATCTGTCTTATTGAGTAGCGATCGTACATTTCCCATAATAACGGATGGAAGGACGGGTCTGCATCTTATATTTCTCGCCCGTCGTCTTGCTCCAGCACGGCATCCACGTTGTTTCTGTCTTATTTCACCCAGTATGTCGAAGTCTTGCGCTAGCATCTTGGTCCAGTTAAGTGCTAACAGCTGGTCTCTGCTGTAACGTTTCCTGCTAAAAACAATGGCTTTGTCTGCCAGCTCAGGAGACATTTGGGCGATCCGTGTGTCCGTAAGGTGTCGCCGGATCAGAAAGATTAGCATTTCCGTGGTTTATGTTCAATAAAGTGCACGTTCTACTCTCACAATTGGGTTTATCATTTCTTCCTCCCCATGGAACTCCCCGTTCAGGAAGACATTCAGGAAGACGGTCAGGAAGACGTTCAGGAAGACTCATAACATCGGCTGCTCCCTTTAGGGGTTGCCACAGCATATCATCACCTGATATCGTGATGATCCGCATATCGATTTGGCAAGGACTTTTACGCCCGATGCCCATCCTGACGTGACCCTGCCCATTTATCCAGGCTTGGGACGGACACAGGAAATAACCTTATGGCTGGGTAACCACAGTGCACACCAGCATCACGCATTTTCCAACAGTTCCTTATCTTTAAATTCAAAATAATGAAAAAGAATTTACATGATTAAGCTCATTTTACATGCTGGGTGCTTTTTCCTCATTGAACACTCCAACAGCTACAAACATGAGCTCCACTCATTCCTCTTATTCATTCTCTCAGGTTCAAAGGTGAAGGTCCACTTGCCCCAGTGTGATGTTGTTGTTCCCCTCTCCCTGATAGGAGATCTGTATCACATTCACTACAAATGGTCCTGTTGATGAGACAGAGGAAAACAGAATAGCAGATACATTAGCCACCTTTCCACTAGCACCTACTCAGCTCAACTTGCCCCGACTGACAGGGTTCAGGTCGTTTTCCATTACAGCCAAGTACCACCTCAAGGTGCATGGGTTCATTACAGGAAGGCGGCCTGTTATCCTGTTATGTTGTTGACATGTTGACGTTTTGCTGTCAGAAGCGAATACTTATTACAGCAAGTGCAAAATACAAGCAAAGCAAGGAGTTAGTGTAGATGGCTAGCTAGCTCATTGTCTGAATACAAGAAACAACGGCAATATCCTTGTTTATTCAAAGTGAGCTTGCCACCATTGAAATAAATAACATAAACAATGCTTAAAATCACAAAACACTCACTATCTTATACGTGAGCAGCCATCAGCTCGGAGACCTTCTGGTATTTCATTTTGGGCCGCTCCGCCCACGACGGGGCTGAAAAGATCATAGTGGTCAAATTTGACCAAATGTCATTTATTTTTCAAACGCAGTTTGAAAAATTGTTGCAGTGTTGTTGCAGTGCTGCAACACCGATAAAAGAAGTGTGTGGACTGAAGGGGAGATTTTTGAAAAATAACCATATTTGATCAAATTTGACCATTATATGAACTTTTCAGCCTATCAACTTTTAAGCACCATAGCTCCCTCTGGATTCTCTCATCAGCCACCAGTACAGAAGAGTCTGCACCTCGTTGTTGGACCACAGTGTTGATTTGTTTGTAGTCATTTATCTCGTTGATTATCACAGAAATAATAAAAACTCATTTTTAGAAATGGCAGTTTTGAAACTTGTGAAGACGTCGCTCTCATCCATGTTACGGTGGGGGTGTGAGACCCAAAAGCAGACTCGGGAGAAAGTGATAATAGACATGAACAATGATCTTTATTTCAAAGATTTATGTGGTAAATGTGCAGAGGAGAGATGTGAGAGTCTGGCAACCCTAAGAGGAGAGAGCAGAGGGGCAGGTTAGTTTAACTGCAACTGTTGGTGAGTATGTTAAGTTTATCTGTTATGCTTACACTTCAGCAGGAGTGAGCAGCAGGGAGCAGAGAAAGGTCCATCCTGCTGGTGAAACAGGCGGCCAGGGGGAAGAATGGAGAGGTGCTGTGGGAGACTCTCCAGGGGTTGCTGAGGACAGGCTGGCCAGGCCTGCGTTCTGGGGAGTGAGAGTGAAGAGCAGAATGGATTACGGTAGTAAGTCGAATTAGGTGGGGAATGGGAAAGTGCACAATCCGTGATATTCCAAGTCTAATCCAAGGGGCTAGTTCCAGAATCCAAAGGCAGGAGGGGGTCGAGGCATGTCAGGCAAGGATTCAGGCAGGCAGGCAATTCCAAAAGGGGCAGGCGGTCTCAGGGTCTAAAGCAGGCAAAAAGTCATAAAGGCAGAGTGAAGGGAGAATATCCTATTTAAAGGCCTTCCCTGATTAATCACAGGTGACGCACAAAGCTGAATGGGATGTGTCTAATGAGAGGGAGAGAGAGGCAGGGAGACAGAACTAATACAGACCATGACAACTGACTGATGTTGCACCCTGGCCAATCAGTGGCCTGCAATATGTTGACCTCACATTTTAAGCTCGACTCAGCATGGTTGGAACCTGAGTGCAGCAGGTACCAAAATAATAAATAGCACTATGTACTAGGTACTAATGAAATACCCTACAAACTGAGTATACTGCTGTTGTGTCTCAAATTAAAGAGGAGTTGAGGTGACGTTTTATAAGTTTTATTATAATGAGAACCAGGAACACAGGAGTCTCTACCGTGAGTACAGGAGCCACAGCGAAGAGACAATATGTCTCCCGCAGATGGCTTATATACCTCAGGTGACGCCACCCCCCAGGGGCGGGGCGTCACCCCTCTCTAGCCCAGAGCACTGCCATAATAATATAATATACGATCTCACATGCCCCCCCCCTTTGAAAAAACACTAGCACACAAATTCACCCAACCTTATAATTTACCCCCGACTCACACTCTAATACAAACTAGTTATAGGCCTTCACACACACACACCACTCAGGCCCAGCGGAGCACTCTGCCATGTAAACAAAACAGTCACTGAAAGGAAAAAGGGCCACACACCAAAATAAATTAATCCTGAGGTAAATAGTCATATATACACAAATAAACAATAATTACAAACAAGAACAATGGCGGTACCCGACTCCATAAACTCACAGGTTAATACACCATTAGACACAGAAACTCCTGACCACAACAACAACACACAAATTACACAATATAGGGAAAATATCACACTTACACCCACATACTAACTTTCACACACAGGTGTTACTGCACCCTCAACACACACAACATCCAGCCACAAGGCATACACAACTAACAGCGGTGGTCATGTGCATATAAAACATCTATACAAATAATCAAAAATACACATTTTACCTTACAATATTTACAATAACTGCGTCTTTTTAGCAGACACACTATCAAATGCACTGAATCAGACACACCGTAAATCCCCACTCAAAGTTCTAACCCGGGTTTCCCGAAGGCCCCCCTCTGGAGTCTCCGTCCTGCGGCCCTCTCCCAGTGCGTCTCCGTTTATTCGTGATCGGAGACGGGCTGCATTGACGTTCCTTTCCACTCCAATGCCACAGCTCGTTCAGGTGCCGTCTCGACCCATCAAACAATTTCAGGTACTCGTCGCCGTCGGACTGGACCACCCGCAGATTATCCTGTCCAACTTTCAGTTCCCTCGAGCTGCGCACCCGTCCTAGCAAAGGCTTGACCCTTGGGCGGACGTTATCAGCTCTGCCCAGGGGAGCGCTCACTGTCTTTCTCCGTCCTCTGCATAGCAACCTGGCACCTTTATGGCTCCTCAGCGCTCCGCCAAGTTTGCTCGATCCTAGTCCCTTGTTTTCATTTTTGGCACGGCTAGGGTTCGTGCCATCTGGTGTTACCCCGGTTACTTGTCGTTGTTGCGTTGGAGCGGTACCGGCAGCATCCTGTCACGAATGGCCCTCGCGAGCCATCATAAGACGCCACAAGTCACTGGTAAGTTTGCACAGTTTTATTGAAGAACAGAAAGGAACACGAAATAACAAGCAATGGTGGGCTAAAACACACTATGGAGAAACAGGTGCACAAAGGGAAACACTTACAATTAACGTAGGCAACGTCTGAGCCGGGGGATGCCCGATGCATCAGACAGCAGCGAGAATTAGACAAAGGAGTTTGATGATCAAGTTGACAGTAGAGTTGACGAGACTGCCGCATTATGCCGCTCTCAGCGCCCGGTTAAATGCCGGGCCACTGATGAGCCGCAAATGCAGCACAGCTGGCAGGCTTCGACAGCAGGAAGCCCCTCCGAGCGCTGTCACAATAAGAGCTCGGGGAGCCAGAAGGTAACACTGCTGTCAAACTTGGTGGAGAAGATGTATGGCCCGAGCGCGAACAAGATCGGTGCTCGGACCATGACAGTACCTCCCCCCCAAGGGCGGTCTCCGAATGCCCAATGACACCCAAACCCACCCCCCACCCCCAGGGTGGGTGGATGGGGGAACAGGCCTGGAGGGAGAGGACCAGCCAAAGACCAAAAGCCATGTAGAAAACAGAGCACAGAGACAACCAGGGGAAAAAAAAAAAAAAAACAACAACTCCCAAACACATAAATTACACAGAACACAGGGTACGATAACAGAAAATACAATGTTCCCAAATGCAAAACCCATGATAAAGGCAGACCACAAATGAAACAATTACAGGGCATGATAACAGAAAATACAATACTCCAAAAAGCACAAGGATAATCAGAATAGGGAAAAACAAAACACCAAGAGTTAAGCATGTTTCATCCCTCAGACAAGAGAGGGGGAGAAAAAAACATGCAAATAAGGACAACTACACTGAGCAGAGCTGCTACAACGAATGACCAAATACCTCAGTGGGGCCACACAACACATGAGGATGACGGCAGACAGAGTCCAAAAACGGGAACAGTTCCGGCGATCTCCCTGCGTCCAATGGCCAAAGGGTGATTAAGGGGGAAAGGAAAATATTTGGGCGGCCTACCCCAGTCCCTGGCCCGGGAAGTCAGAGCCTCCGGTGGCCGAACCAGGTTGCCCAGTTGAAAGAACAGTACGTCGGCTGGCCGACCAAGGGCGCCGAACCGGCGAAACAGTTCCTCTGGCGGCCGACCCGCATCCCTCAGCCACCAGAACCGTGGGGAAACAATAGGCGACAGCCTCCCCGGCGAGAGGAAAAACATGGGAGAGCCGGGGTGAATGAAAAGAACCCCAACGGCCCCCGGTGGCGACGAGCTGGGATGAAGACGGTGATAATGAGGATAAAGAAGACGATGAGCCAGCACGATGTCAGACGGCAGAGGATCTGCAGCTCCTTCACCGACCTCGAACTCTACTGGCGCTGCACCCGCGATGGACCCCGATTGGGTCACGGCTGCACCTGCGATGGACCCTAATTGGGTCACGGCTGCACCTGCGTCGGATCCTGATTGGGTCACGGCTGCACCCGCATCAGACCCCGATTGGGCCTTGGCTGCACCCGCGTCGGACCCCGACTGGGTCGGCGTAGCACCAGTACCGACCTCCAACCCCGAACCCAGAACCTCCGGCACAGCGATCGGAATCAGCTCCGCACTGGTGACCCTGCCAGGTGACCGTGGCACTGGTGACCCTGGGAACTCAGCGAGATCCAGGTGCCGGCGTATATCGCTGGGGGTGTCGTACAGCGTAGCGGTGAAAAGTGTTCCATCGACATAGTCCAGAGCCTCCGCTAGCTCGTAGCCCAGGTGCCGAACGCTGCGCCTGAAATATGACATCCTCCCAACACACACTGTCACCCAGACAGGGAAGAACAAATGTCCAATAATGCAAACTCACGGCGACAAGCGTCTCAGTCTGGCGGCAGTCTACTGTCACGGATGGCCCTCGCGAGCCATCATAAGATGCCACAAGTCACTGGTGAGTTTGCACAGTTTTATTGAAGAACAGAAAGGAACACAAAATAACAAGCAACGGTGGGCTAAAACACACTACGGAGAAACAGGTGCACAAAGGGAAACACTTACAATTAACGTGGGCAACGTCTGAGCCGGGGGATGCCCGATGCATCAGACAACGGCGAGAATTAGACAAAGGAGTTTGACGATCAAGTCTGACGATCAAGTTGACGGTACAGTTGACAAGACTGCCGCATTATGCCGCTCTCAGCACCCGGTTAAATGCCGGGCCACTGATGAGCCGCAAATGCAGCACAGCTGGCAGGCTTCGACAGCAGGAAGCCCCTCCGAGCGCTGTCACAATAAGAGCTCGGGGAGCCAGAAGGTAACACTGCTGTCAAACCTGGTGGAGAAGATGTATGGCCCGAGCGCGGACAAGATCGGCGCTCGGACCATGACACATCCGGCTCAACAGTGGTACTCGGCCGGCCACCAGAGCCTCGCTGAGCTCGCTCTCTGGACCCTTCCGTCTTCATGGGGGTTAAACCATGCCATTCAGGTCCCCCGTCCTCGGGACCACAAACACTGGCATGGAGCCTTCATCTCGTTGGTGTACTTTGGTGTTGGCAGCGTCCGTCTTCACCTGGAATGGGTCACCCAAAGTCTCACACTTCTTCGCCACTTCCCACATAAAATGACCGGTCCCACAGTCCACCACCACACCACTCCTCCACTTCTCCGCAGGTGATGAAGAACCCCAAGCCCATAAACCAAATCACAGCCCATAAAATTTTTACCATCTCTAGACACCATGAACTCGGCTGCACACAAAGAAGCCTCCTTGTACCTCACTGACAGCCACTCTGAGCCCACAATGTCAAGGGGATTGCTGCCATATCCAGAACAGGCTATGCTTGTTCTACTCACAGTGTAGTGGGGAAAACACTGTCTCACCATTGCCAAGTTCAGGATGGAGACCGCCGACCCTGTGTCCACCAACAACGGTATCAATGTCCCATCCAGCAGAATGTTGCAGACAATACAACCGTCCATGTTGGGCGAGACAGTGTGGACCACCGTAGGCACCTTCTTCTTTACACTGTCCTTTGCAGGTGTCCGTTCCTCCTTGTCAAAGTTGCGGCAAACTCTGGCGAAATGGTGGAGCAAACCACACTGTCCACAACACTTGCCCCTCACTGTGCACTCCCTTGCTCGATAGCGGTGACTGCTGGATCCGCAGCCGTAGCATTTCGGCGTCCCCGGGGTAGGCCTTATTTTTACGATGGCCGCGTACTCATCGTCGCTGCCATCGTCCGAATCCAAGGCCAGAGCCTTCCACTGTGCGTCATTCCTGGGCAGAGCTTCTTTATCACCGAGATTTCTCGTTAGCCATTCTGCTGCCTCATGTTGCTGCGCTAGCTCCAAGGCCACTAGCAGTGTTAGCTCTCCAGCATGGGTTAGCAGCACGTGTTCATCCAACTGGTCGTGGACCATCTCCTCCTCCAAAGCTCCAAACCTGCACTCACCCACCAGCTGTCGAAGGTCCGTCACAAACTGCTGGACCGACTCTCTGGGTCACTGGCACCACTGTCTGAACTGAATGCGCCGCATTATGATGTTCTCAGGGGCGCGAAAGTAGCTGGCCATGAGCCTCACAATGTCGTCGAAAAAGTCACCTACTCCAAGCATGCTCAGGATTCTCTGGCCCTCCATACCCAGGTTATGGACCAGAATAGCCCTCGCACTTAATTTGTCAAGGTCACCGAGGTCTAACGCCAACAGATAGTTCTCGAAGGCTGCATACCATCTGGCCCAAGGGACCAACAGCCCACCCGGAGCCTCCAAAAAAGGATGAAGCACAGTAGCAGCCCCGTATATCCTCATCGCCAAATGTTGTGTCTCAAATTAAAGAGGAGTCGAGGTGACGTTTTATAAGTTTTATTATAATGAGAACCAGGAACACAGGAGTCTCTACCGCGAGTACAGGAGCCTCAGCGAAGAGACAATACGTCTCCCGCAGATGGCTTATATACCTCAGGTGACACCACCCCCCAGGGGCAGGGCGTCACCCCTCTCTAGCCCAGGGCACCGCCATAATAATATAATATATTAGATTAGATTAGATTCAACTTTATTGTCATTACACATGTATGAATACAAGGTAACAAAACACAGTTTAGCATCCAATCAGAAGTGCAAAGGACAGCAGTGCAGTATATACGGTAATTAACAGTATGTGCAATTTAAGCAAATATATGCAAATATATGCAGCAGTGCAGAAAGTTAAGAGTACTGTTATGTGCAAATAATGTGCAATAAGTTATGTAGTTATGCAGTTATGTACAGGTGAGGATGGTAAGAGATGAGAGATGATGGTAAGAGATGATATATATATAATATACAATCTCACAACTGTGTTCCAAATTATCATGCAATTAGGATTTTAGTATAATAAACATTCAGTTTTGTTTTGTTTTTTAATTAAACTATGTGGATGGTATTGTGTCTCAGGGCTGTTTGGATCACCGATATCAATCTCAGACACTTCTCATAATTAAATTAAATCACCCTTAATTAATTAGTTCACAGGTGAGCCCAATTAAAGGAAAACTACTTAAGAAGGATGTTCCACATTATTAAGCATGATGTAGGTTTCAAGCAATATGGAAAAAGGATCTCTCTGCTGCCAAAAAGCATCAAATAGTGCAATGCCTTGGACAAGGTATAAAAACATTAGATATTTCATGAAAACTTAAGGGTGATTATCATACTCTGAAGAAATTTGTGGCTGATTCAGAGCACAGATGGGTTTGTGCAGATAACGGCATAATGAGGAAGGTGTCATGGTTCAAGCGCCGATCCCGTCCGCGCTTGAGCCATGCACTATCTTCGCCTATATGACGGCTGTGTGCCCCTTTTGGCTCCCCAAGCCTTTATTGTGACAGCGCTTGGAGGTGCTTCCGGCTGTCAGACTTGACAGCTGAGCTGCATTCGCCTCATCAGCGACTCTCCACTTAAGAGGGCAGCTGAGAACGAAAAGGCACGGCAGTCTCGTCAAAAACCTCTCTATTGTCAGACGTGAGCGAGCATCCCTCTGTTCGTACGTTGACCATTCTACCTCTGTGATCGTAAGTGTGCTTCCTTATGTATCCGTTATTCCCTATCGTCGTCTGTATGTTGTTGTAGTGTGTTTTAGCCCCCCATGGCTTGTTATTTTGTCCTTTTTCTGTTCTATTAATAAACTGTGCAAACTCACTGGCAATTTGTGGCATCTTATGATGGCTCGTGAGGGCCATCCATGACAGTAGGTTTCTGCCAGACAAATTCATCGGATTAAGAGAGCAGCTGCTAAAATGCCATTACAAAGCAGCAAACAGGTATTTGAAGCTGCTGGTGCCTCTGGAGTCACACAAACCTCAAGGTGTAGGATCCTCCAGAGGCTTGCAGTTGTGCATAAACCTACTATTCGGCCACCTCTAACCAATGCTCACAAGCAGAAACAGTTGCAGTGGGCCCAGAAATGCATGAAGACTAATTTTCAAACAGTCTTGTTTACTGATGAGTGCTGTGCAACTCTGGATGGTCCAGCTGGATGACATGGTGGATGGTTGGTGGATGGCCACCATGTCCCAACAAGGCAAGGGGTAGGCGGAGTCATGTTTTGGGCCGGAATCATAGGGAGAGAGCTGGTAGGCCCCTTTAGGTTCCCTGAAGGTGTGAAAATGACCTCGGCAAATTATATAGAGTTTCTGACTGACCACTTTCTTCCATGGTAAAAAAAGAAGACCCATGCCTTCCATAGCAAAATTTTCTTCATGCATGACAATGCACCATCTCATGCTGCAAGGAATACCTCTGTGTCATTGGCTGCTGTGGGCATTAAAGGAGAGAAACTCATGGTGTGGCCCCCATTCTCCCCTGACCTCAACCCTACTGAGAACCTCTGGAGCATCCTCAAGCAAAGGATCTATGAGGGTTGGAGGCAGTTCACATCAAAACAACAGCTGTGAGGGGCAATTCCAAAGCAAAAACTAAAGTTTAATGGATGCAAGAATTGTTATTTTTGTTATATCTAAAAAGGGGTCCTATGTCAACATGTAACTTGTCCTGTTAAGATGTTTTTGATTGAAATAGCTTTTGATTCCAGTAAATATGCACTCCTAATGCTGCAAATTCAACAAATAACCATTTTCAGTTGTTTACAACCAATGACATGTTCTAAAACATAATAATTTGGAGCAGTGCATTTTTTTTTTAATTTTTGCAAAAAAATAGTTCAATTCAACTCAATTCAACTTTATTTATATAGCGCCATATCACAACAACAGTCATCTCATGGCATTTTCAAATGTAGGGGAAACCCCACAATTGCAGAAAGACCCCAGCAATCAGGCAATCCCCTGTGAGCAAGCACTTGGCGACGGTTGAGAGGAAAAACTCCCTTTTAACAGGAAGAAACCTCTAGCAGAACCAGGCTCAGTGAGGGGCAGTCATCTGCTGTGACTGGCTGGGGGTGAGGGGATAGAAAAGATGGAAAGAACAGACATAAAGAGAGCAAACATTAATGGAGACAAGCCAAGTACATTATTGGAGGTCGCCCGACAGTCTAGATCTATTAACAGCAAAACAAAGGGAGGGTTAAGAGACACAAGATCCCTCCCTAATTGTAGGCTATACTGAAGAGGAAGGTTTTTACCCTGCTCTTAAAAACAGAGATCGTGTCTGACTCCCAAACCCAGTTGGTAACTGGTTCCACAGAAAGGAGCTTGATAGCAGAAGGCTCTGCCTCCCATTGTACTTTTGGAGATTCTAGGTATTACAAGTAATCCTGCATTTTGGGAGCGTAGTGCTCTGTTAGGATGATAGGGTAATATCAGATCTTTTATATAAGAAAGGGCCTGATTATTAAGAGCTTTTTAAGTGAGAAGAAGGATTTTAAACTTAATTCTAAACTCTATGGGAAGCCAATGAAGGGAGGCCAGAACTGGAGAGATATGACCTCTCTTTCTAGTACCTGTTAAAACTCTTGCTGCAGCATTTTGGATCAACTGAAGACTTTTTAAAGATATTTTAGGACAACCTGATAATAATGAGTTACAATAATCTAATCTAGAGCTAACAAAAGTGTGGATCAGTTTCTCAGCATCACTCTGAGACAAGATGCTCCTAATCTTGGCAATATTGTGCAGATGATAGAAGGCAGTCTTAGAAGCAAATTTAATATGTGAATTAAAAAACAGATCTTGATTAAAAATAACTCCAAGGTTCCTCACAGGGCTATTCAGAGTAAGAGTAGCCACATCCAAATTAAGAGTTTGATTTGGAAAGGTATTTCAAAGGTTTTTTTTTTTACCAACAAGAATGACTTCGGTCTTATCCGGGTTTAATAGCAGAAAATTACAAGTCATCCAAGCTTTGATTTCCTTAAGACAGGCATCTAACTTGGCTAAGTGATTACAATCATCAGGCTTCATTGACAGGTATAATTGTGTGCCATCTGCGTAACAATGAAAATGTACACACGTGGACAAAATTGTTGGTACTCCTCTGTTAATGAAAGAAAAACCCACAATGGTCACAGAAATAACTTGAATCTGACAAAAGTGGTAATAAATAAAAATTCTATGAAAATTAACCAATGAAAATCAGACAATGCTTTTGAATTGTGGTTCAACAGAATTATTTTAAAAAGCAAACTCATGAAACAGGCCTGGACAAAAATGATGGTATCCTTAACTTAATATTTTGTTGCACAACCTTTTGAGGCAATCACTGCAATCAAACGATTTCTGTAACTGTCAATGAGACTTCTGCACCTCTCAGAAGGTATTTTGGCCCACTCCTCATGAGCAAACTGCTCCAGTTGTCTCAGGTTTGAAGGGTGCCTTCTCCAGATGGCATGTTTCAGCAACTTCCACAGATGTTCGATAGGATTTAGATCTGGGCTCACAGAAGGCTACTTTAGAATAGTACAATGTTTCACTCTTAGCCATTCTTGGGTGTTTTTAGCTGTGTGTTTTGGGTCATTATCCTGTTGCAAGACCCATGACCTGCGACTGAGACCAAGCTGTCTGACACTGGGCAGCACATTTCTCTCTAGCATACCTTGATAGTCTTGAGATTTCATTGTACCCGCACAGATTCAAGACACCCTGTGCCAGATGCAGCAAAGCAGCCCCAGAACATAACAGAACCTCCTCCATGTTTCACAGTAGACCCAGTGTTCTTTTCTTGGTAGGCTTCATTTTTGCGTCTGTGAACATAGAGCTGACGTGCCTTGCCAAAAAGTTCCAGTTTTGTCTTGTCTGTCCATAGGACATTCTCCCAGAAGCTTTGTGGCTTGTCAACATGCAGTTTGGCAAATTCCAGTCTGGCTTTTTTATGATTTGTTTTCAACAGTGGTGTTCTCCTTGGTCGTCTCCCATGAAGTCCACTTTGGCTCAAACAACGACGGATGGGGCGATCTGACACTGATGTTCCTTGACCTTGGAGTTCACCATGAATGTGTTTAGAGGTTGTTCTGGGCTCTTTTGTTACCATTCATATCATCCGTCTCCTCCTGCGGCCACGTCCAGGGAGGTTGGCTACAGTCCCGTGGATCTTAAATTTCTGAATAATATGTGCAACTGTAGTCACAGGAACATCAAGCTGCTTGGAGATGGTCTTATAGCCTTTACCTTTAACATGCTTGTCTGTAATTTTCTTTCTAATCTCCTGAGTCAACTCTCTCCTTTGCTTCCTCTGGTCCATGTTTAGTGTGATGCACACCATGTCGCCAAACAGCACAGTGACTACTTGTCACCCTTTAAATAGGCCGACTGACTCATTACAAGTTTGTAGACACCTGTGATGTTAATTAGAGGACATATCTTAGTTGAACATGTCCCTATGGTCACATTATTTTCAATCTTTTCTCGGGGTACCATCATTTTTGTCCAGGCTTGTTTCATGAGTTTGTTTTTTAAAGTAATTCTGTTGAACCACAATTCAAAAGCATTGTCTGATTTTCATCGGTTAATTTTCAAAGAATTTTTATTTCTTACCACTTTTGTCAGATTCAAGTTATTTCTGTGGCCACTGTGTTTTGTTGTTTGTTTTTTTTCCATTAACAGAGGGTTACCAACAATTTTGTCCACGTGTGTATATAGTGCTTTCTAATGATGCTGCCTAACGGAAGCATATATAAACTAAAAAGAGTAAGGCTCAACACAGATCCCTGTGGAACGCCATGACTGAGCTTAGAGTTGGAAGAAAACTCATTATTGATATGAACAAACTGAAATCTATCGGACAAATAAGATCAGTCCATTATCAGATGCGATAAGAAGGTCATTTGTGACCTTCACTAAGGCTGTTTCAGTACTATGATGAATTCTGAACCCAGATTGAAACTCTTCAAATAAACCATTTCCCTGGAAGTGGTCAAATAATTGCGTAGCAACAACTCTTTAAGATTTTTGAAATTAAAGGCAGATTAAAGATTGGTCGATAGCTAAAATTCCTGGGTAGAGCGTTGGCTTTTTGAGTAAGGGTTTAATTACAGCAATTTTAAAAGCCTGCAGAACATGACCTAAGGTTAAAGGAGAATTGATTATTTGAAGAATACGGCTACCAATAAATGGGAAGACTTTTTTTTAAATAACCTGGTCGGAATAGGGTCTAAAAGACAAGTAGAAGGCTTGGATGAGGAGATTATTTTATCTAACTCTAAAAGGTCAATTGGAGTAAACTTATCCAAACAGATATCAGTTGAAGGAGTTATAGTAGTTGCTGTACTTAAGCTTACAGTGGGAATAATCTGATTGATTTTATCTCTAATAGATAAAATGTTATGATTGAAAAAGTTTAAAAAGTTCTGACTAGTAAGTTCTAGGGGATGCGAGGATTGGCAGTCCTGACTCTTTGTCAGCCTAGCTACAGTGTTGAAAAGAAACCTGGGATTATTCTTATTCTCTTCTATTAATGCAGAGTAATAACTCGTTCTAGCTTTTCTAAGAGATTTTTTTATAAATTAGGAGATGATTTCTCCACGCTAAATAGAATTCATCTAAATTAGTGGAACACCATTTTCTTTCTAGTTGACAAGTCTTCTGTTTTAAGCTACGAGTTTCTGTGTTAAACCAAGGGGTTAGAAATCTCTGATTAGACTTTTTCTTTTTTAAAGGGGCCACCAAGTCTAGAGTCTGATGCAGAGAAGCTGTAACACTACCTACCCTGCTATCAATTACGGAAGGAGCAAGCTCTCCATCTTTTATTTCCGTTGTGTTGACACATGGTATAGAGGAGACAATCTGCAAAAATTTGGTAACATCATCATCTGAAAGACATCTGCTGTAGTAATATTTTTCTTTAGGAGTCAAATAATCAGAAATTGTGAAATCAAAGGTTAACAGGCAATGGTCTGACAGTACAGGATTATGAGGAGACACTACCAGATTTTCTATTTCTATACCATAAGTCAGAACAAGGTTCAATGTGTGGTGGAGATAATGGGTAGAATTGTCTACTTTCTGGGAAAACCCCAATGAGTCTAATATTGAATTGAATGCCTTAATAAGACAGTCATCATCTACATCAACATGTATATTAAAATCCCCTACTATAATTATTCTGATTTCAGCACTAAATCAGCTAGAAATTCGTCGAATTTGGATAAAAACTCTGAGTAGGCTGAGGGAGGACGGTAAACAATTGCAAAGAAAATTGGGTTTAAGCTAAGATTGCTAACATGCCCCATAGTGAGGACAAGGCCCTCAAAGGAATTAAAACATGTTTTTTGTTTTACATTAACTAGTAATTTAGAATGGTAAATTCCCGCTACTCCACCTCCATGACCAGAACTTCTAGGATTATGATAGTTTAGATAACAAGAGGGAGTTGATTCATTTAAACCAACATAATCATATTGCCCTAACCAAGTCTCTGTTAGTTAGTTAGTTAATCCCTTCACACCCGAAGGTGTATATGGGCGGCGCCTATCTCCGTTTCTCTGACCCTAGGCCACACAGCTACTGTAAGTAGTGAAAGCTACAGCGGGGGGTCAGTCCTCTGGTAGCTCTGTGTGTAACTTTACTTTCCCCATTCCATTATGCGGAGCACCACGCTAGAAGGCAGAAAGCACCATTTTTATATGGTCTTTGGTATGACCCGGCCGGGATTTGAACCCCTGCCTCCCGGGTGTGGGGCGGATGCTCTACCAACTGAGCCACCACTCCGGTACCAAGTCTCTGTAAGGGATATTAAATCAATCTGATGATCAATTAATAGATCATGAACTAGAAGAGACTTGGGAGTTAGAGACCTAATATTTAACAAACCACATTTAATTTTCACATTATGAGGAAGAGAGGCTGAATCATTAAATTTAGAGACTTGATGTTTAATTTGAGATTTACCAACTTTTTGTTTAATCACTTTGGGATGTTTATACATTATATTTTTAAAAACTTTGAGAAGAGTAGACAAAGGTTCTCTGAGGGGGAAGACAGGGGCTAAATTGAGGGGTAGCTGATGAGAAGGAGCTGCAGAAAGGAGTGAATTTGTGAAGTTAAGTTGTATTTGTCTTGAGTTATAACATTTTGGGTAATGGGAGACAGACACAATTTTTATGAGGTTATCAATTGAAGACTGATCTAAACAGTGAGGATTATTTGGATTAATAGGATTAATATGAGAAGTGGAAACAAAGAAAGGCTGGTTGGCAGACCCAGGAACTTCGGGGTGAGTTAACACACCAAATTTCAGTCACTGTACTAAAAAACCCTGAATGGAATAGAACAGATTATCCCTTAAAACACGTTCACCAAGTCTATTCAGATGGATACCACCTGGCCCTATAAATGATGGGCGGTTCCAAAACAGGTTGAAATTGTATACAAAAACAATGTTAAAAGTAGGACATGTAGAACACAACCAGGTATTAAGACTGAGAGTTCTGCTAAAATAATTGCAACCTCGTCTGAAAGGTGCCAAAGGCCCAGAGATAAACACACGTCTGCCACGGTCCATAAGAGTGGACAGAAGGCTCTTGAAGTCACTGTTTAAGATCTCCGACGCTTCATCTGGGATGTTGTTGCATCCAACATGTACAATGACAGTTTTAGCACGGGGGTATTCATTTAATAGGTCAGGGGTAAGAGCCTCGATGTCTGACACTTTAGCCCCAGGAAAAAAAAAATTAGTGACACAGTACCTGCTTCTGATGTTCCTCAATCAAATCATCAATTACCAACGTCGTCTGGGGGAGTTTTGTCGGTGGTTTCTGAAATGGTGGATAATTTTGGCGATGTTGTTGTGATGGCGGGGTGATGCACGATCTTCTTTTTGGAGCTGGTGTATAGTTTGGCATAACTAAAGTAGTTTTAATCCAGGGCTTGCAGGTTTGGGCTGCTGCTGAAGGAGGAGGGGGAGGAGGGGCGGCCATGGGAGGATGACTGACATCCAGGTGGGGAAAATCTTCCAGGGAAAGGATGTCGAATCTGTTTTCCAGCAGCAAGGGAAGAGAGGAAGTGCGGCCATGTCTGGTCAGTCGCTGATGTTTGCTAGTTGGCCCAACCAAAGTCCAGGATGCGCATTGAGGATGTGAAAGACCACCCGGGGCTTTAGATTTAGCTCCAAGCTGAAGCCAGTGTTTATTGCTGGGGTCCTGGACAGCTGAGGAGACTGGAGAAGGGGTGGAAGTGGATAGCGATGTGCCTGAGGATTATAGTGTCTAGGTGGTCTTCAGCCTCCCAAATCATATAGAGGTTGGAGCGTCTCACTTCCAACTCAGAAACCTTCTTAAGGAGGAACACAAAGCTGACACACGTTGGGGATGGAGTCATGACGTTCCAGGCGAGAAGTGGATAGCTAGCTAGCTAAAAACAGCTAAAAACAGGTTAGCCTAGCCTAGCTAGCTAGCTAAAAACAGCTAAAAACAGTTAAAAACAGGTTAGCCTAGCCTGGTGAAAACAGCCCTGCCCGGGGTCTGATTCACCTGTATGCCAATCGGGCTTTCTGCTAGGCCAACACTAAGCTAACACTAAGTAAAAAGCTAATAACAGTAAAAAGAGATTAAAAAAAATCAAAAACGAAGTTAATAAAAACAAACAAAAGCGGACAAGATAACGCTTTGATGCAACGGGACGCGACGTGACGTAACATGTCAGCAGCAGGGAGTAGTTATCATCAGGGGGTTTGTTCAATAAAATTTGAAATATGCTCTAACGGGTGATGACTTGAAAATTATACTGACTGTCATTTGCATCGACTATTTAGAAAAATCAGAGACAAATATCATTTGCATAATAATTTGGAATGCAGTGTAGAGTCAAGGCAAGTAGGGCTAAGTAGGTGCTAGTGGAAAAGGGCCAATTGAGAACTCGAACAGATTTGTCGTTGAAGTGTGCTTCAGTTGATAAAGTAAAGGTGAAGACTAAAGGTGTGTTCAGACAAAATGCTAACGGGCGTTTACATTTTAACTCAATGTAACCACCCAAATAGACATGAATTCACCGTCTGAGTGAGTAGCGGTCAGGCGAAGTTGCCTTTATAACTTCTGCAGTTGGTTTTAACCTGTTGTAGAAATTCCCAAAACACCGTCATGCTTGGGTTTAAGCTATCTGATGGAGTCTTAACTGAAAAATTTGTCCCTGCCTCCAAAACTTCACCTGGATGATCGTTGTTTACAATGCTAGCTTGCTAGCCTTGTTGGCACGTCCGTGGCAGGAGTCTGTTGGTAAAAACTCCAACATTCCGATTCAGCTGCAGAGCTCCTGGTCCGTCTGTCTCCAGGTGAGTGTCTGTTTCATTTTCAAACTAGTTTACTCTCCAATGTTGATACTTTCACTCCAGCAATATTAGAATCTCAAGGCCATTACTAGCTAGCACTATCCCTCAGATGTGAATGTGCGAATGCACAAGATTCGCGTGAGCTCGCCTCTTTCCATTGATTTTGTATGCATTCACGTCGCGTGAAAATTTCACTTCGCATTTGGTCTTAACACACCTTAACACATTAGGTCAGGATGAAGAGCAGCAGGATTCTGTTGATCATTTTCACCCTCCCTGCCAGAGGAGACAGAGATAAAGTCAAGTGTTTTTACAGAGAAATAATTTAATCGCATGATGGCATCCAAAGCAACCAGTCTGAGGTCTGCAGTCAACTATACCTTGTGCCTACACCCTGTTAGACTAGAGCTATGTTCCAGGATCTGATCTGGTCAAGATGGTTTATAGATTTAAAGTAAAGTGTATTAGAACAAACAGCCTCTGTGGTCTTAATGGGTGGAAGACTTGTTGACTTCAAATAAAGTCATATCATAAGAAACAGCAAAAAGAAATAAATATTTCCTTAGCAACATGACAATGGCGTGAACACTGACTTCAATTTGATACACAATTATCTCTTCACTAAAACACTCAGCCATAAGAACAACTTATTACAGTAAATACAAGGAAATAGTAAACCAGATTCTTCTCTGTTCAGAAGTTAATGTAGTTATGGGTAAAATTTTACCACAGCAGTCTACGCTTCACATGTACTTGTCATGATCCTGGGCACAAGTGGGCGCCTTGCCCAATTTCCTGTTTAAATTAGTCTTTTTCTGTCTGTTTGTGTCATGAACCCTGCCGTGCGCTTTTACAATGTGCACGGCGAGGGGGGAAATAATGAGGATTTACGTGCTGGTTAACACTACACACATTTATTAATGCAATGCTCAGACACACAGTTATAGTTAATGTTCCCCTCGGAAGTTAAAGGAGTCCTTCTGGATGCTCAACAGTCTACAGGGGAGAAATACCCAGGAAAAACACACACAGTAATAAACTCATGGAGCTGGAGCAGTCCAGTAGTCCAAAATCATTCTCGAGGGAAACCGTCCTCGACTTCACTAGGCGGAGACACTCAGATGAAGCACAATGACCCAGCAATGCATGACTGGAAGCAGACTCCTTATGAACATACATGCATTGCTGGTTCCACAAATTTGGTACACCTGGGCGAGGAGCGGGGAGATGGCATACGGGAGTGAGAACAGCTGGCAGCAATAGAGAGGGGGTGTGGTCCGACCTGCAGACAGTTAGACAACGCTCACTCCAGTGTGAGCCCAAGAGGCTGCCTCCCCACTGCCGGCCAGAAGACAGTGGCTATGGGCACGGCAAAGCACACAAAAATACATACATACTAACATACATACAATGTGGCACGTACCCATAGAGCGGGCAGGACCAAGTTGGGGGAAACCAAACCGGCTCGGTTCCTGACAGAGCCCCCCCCCTTTAAAGTGTGGATTCAGAGACATCCAAGGACACATCCCACCCCCACCCCCCCAACAGGAACCGACAACACAACCCCGGGTGGGAGGTAGGGGGAACAGGAAAGGTGGGAACATCAATCCAGCCCAGGAACCTCAATAACCCCCCCAAGTCCAAGGGCGTTGGGGCTCCGGTGGCCGCCCAGAGTCCCAGGCCCAGCAGAAGGTCCAGTGGATGGAGTCTGGCAGCCTGCCGGAAAACATGGGCCACCAGACCCGGGGAGTCAATACTTCTGGTGGCTGGCCAGCGCTGTTAAGCCACCAGGACCGAAGGGGTGAAGCAGGAGGCAGCCTGTCCACCGGAAGGCTCACTGGTGGGTAACTGGACTGGGGAGAGGGGACCTCCACAGCATCGGGCAGGGAAAAAGGGACCACGGCGTCCTCAGGGTGGTCCGCAACTGCACCCGCAGTGGACCCCGACTGGGACAGGTCTGCTGCACCCACGGTGGCCTCTGGCTGAGGCTCTGCTGCACCCGCAGTGGCCTGCGGCTGAGGCTCTGCTGCACCCGCGGTGGTGTCCGGCTGGGGCTCTGCTGCACCCGCGGTGGCATCCGGCTGAGGCTCTGCAGCACCCGCGGTGGCATCCGGCTGAAGCTCTGCAGCACCCGCGGTGGCCTCCAGCTGAGCCTCTGCAGCACCTGCGGTGGGCCCCGATTGGGCCAGCGCAGCCTCCCCAGCAAGGGAGGTGGTGCTCCTAACGTCACCTGGCACTGCATCCTGATCCTTGGTGGCTTCCAGCGAGGTCAGCTGCTCTCTGGAGACCCTGGCAGGGGCCTCCAACCCTGGAGGGAGAGAAAAAGAGACCGGGTCAGGGTCGCCGGCAGCGGCAGAGCCCGGTGAGGGGGCCCCGAGGGCTACTATGAGCTGCCCCGGGCCCTCCTCACCATAAGTCGGGCAGTGTGACATTGACATCTGAGGTATTGACATAATGGAGCACATTTGCCTGAACTCAGGCTCCACCGTCGTCCAGGACTCCGGCGATTTGGGGTGCGTAGCCTCAGTCATCGCGCCCGGTGCTGTGCCCCCATCAACCTCCTCTGGAACCACTGGACCCGCGTCGTCGTGGGCTGGAACGTCCTGGGCCTCTAGTCCCTCTCCCCTCGGGCGACCTGAATTGAGTCCATTATTGTTCAAAATGTGACCCAGTGGTGCGATTAGAAAAGAATGTACATTGACCTTTGAGTTAAGTTTGAATGATTTTGGTTTCCGAGGCTGTTTTTCTAAAATAAGCACTATTCTTCTGATCAACCTGTGGTTGCATTTCCTCTTTCGTCCATGTCCTGGGAGGTTGGCTACAGTCCCACCGGCACCCTGTCGGTTAACAGCATCGGTGGCGATCGTTAGCCCGGGCCTCAACTGATCTTGTCTGGAAGTCTCATTTGTCATGTTTCAAATGTTTGATTTGGCAGAGGTTTTACACCAGATGCCCTTCTTGGCGCAACCCTTCCCATTTGCTCGTGCTGGGACCAGCAACTAGGAGTACAGTGACTTGTAGTTGGCAGGGACAACCATTATCCTTAGGGGAAAAACAAAAAACAAAAAACAACAGGAATACTTATTCATGTTGCCTTTTCATTAAATTGTTAAACTTACTTTAAGTGTGTGGTTTTGTGCATTCAGATTTACAGAGATAGATGCTGTTGGTCCAGTTCATAAGAAACTGATTATCATTGGTTTAATTTTGATAATTAATTACTCAGTAGTAATTACTGAGAAAGTAACAATAATTCTTCTTTTATGTTTCCTTCTGATGGAAGGTGGTGCCACCCAAATTCATATAAGGTAAACTAAATTAATTCCAAGCATTATTGCTGCACCTGTCAGATCTGCCAATTTTTAGTTTGAAGAGAGATGATGGAGAACCCTTTTCATAAAGCAATTCAAACCAATTAAAAGTTTCCTTTATCATACAGTCTATCCCCAAACCTGGCCCCTACAGACATGGACAAAATTGTTGGTACCCCTCTGTTAATGAAAGAAAAACCCACAATGGTCCCAGAAATAACTTGAATCTGACAAAAGTGGTAATAAATAAAAATTCTATGAAAATCAATCAATGAAAATCAGGCAGTGCTTTGAATTGTGGTTCATCCATCCATCCATCCATCTTCTACCGCTTTTCCGGAGGTCCGGGTCGCGGAGGCAGCAGTTCAAGCAGAGAAGCCCAGACTTCCCTCTCCCCAGCCACCTGCTCCAGCTCTTCAGAGGGGATACCAAGGCGTTCCCAGACCAGCTGGGAGACATAGTCTCTCCACCGAGTCCTGGGTCTGCCCCGGGATCTCCTCCCAGTGGGACGTGCCTGAAACACCTCAAGTGGGAGGCGTCCAGGAGGCATCCTTATCAGATGCCCATACCACCTCAACTGACTCCTTTCAATGTGAAGGAGCAGCGGTTCTACTCTGAGCCTCTCCCGGATGACTGAGCTCCTCACCCTATCTCTGAGGGTGAGTCCAGCAATCCTACGGAGAATGCTCATTTCAGCCGCTTGTATCCGCGATCTCGTTCTTTTGGTCATTACCCAAAGCTCGTGACCATAGGTGAGAGTAGGAACGTAGATTGACTGGTAAATCGACAGCTTTGCCTTAGAACTAAGCTCCCTCTTCACCACAACAGACTGGTACAACGTCCGCATCACTGCAGATGCTGCTCCAATCCATCTGTTGATCTCTTGCTTCATTTTCCCCTCACTCGTGAACAAGACCCCAAGATATTTAAACTCCTCCACTTGGGGCAGGAGCCTGTCCCCAACCCGGAGAGGGCAGTCCACCTTTTTCCTGCTGAGGACCATGGACTCGGACTTGGAGGTGCTGATTCTCATCCCAGCCGCTTCACACTCAGCGGCAAACCGTCCCAGCAAGAGCTGTAGGTCATTGCTGGATGAAGCCAACAGGACAACATCATCTGCAAACAACAGAGATGAGATCCTGTGGTCACCAAGTATGACACCCTCCATTCCCTGGCTGCGCCTAGAAATCCTGTCCATAAAAATTATGAACAGGATTGGTGACAAAGGGCAGCCCTGGCGGAGTCCAACTCTCACTGGGAATGACTCCGACCGAGTGTTGGCAATACGAACCAAACTCTCACAACAGTCATACAGAGACCGAATTGCTCGTAACAACAAGCCCGATACCCCATACTCCCGAAGCACCCCCCACAAAAATCCACGAGGGACGCGGTCAAATGCCTTCTCCAAGTCCACAAAACACATGTAAACTGGTTGGGCAAACTCCCACGAACCCTCAAGAATTCTCGAGAGGGTAAAGAGCTGGTCCGATGTGCCACGGCCAGGACGAAAACCACATTGCTCCTCCTGAATCCGGCCGAACCTCTGGTTCAGTCCTTGGTGGACTGAATTGTGGTTCAACAGAATTATTTTAAAAAACAAACTCATGAAACAGGCCTGGACAAAAATGATGGTACCCTTAACTTAATATTTTGTTGCACAACCTTTTGAGGCAATCACTGCAATCAAACAATTTCTGTAACTGTCCATGAGACTTCTGCACCTCTCAGAAGGTATTTTGACCCACTCCTCATGAGCAAACTACTCCAGTTGTTTCAGGTTTGAAGGGTGCCTACTCCAGATGGCATGTTTCAGCTCCTTCCACAGATGTTCAATAGGATTTAGATCAGGGCTCATAGAAGGCCACTTTAGAATAGTCCAATGTTTCACTCTTAGCCACTCTTGGGTGTTTTTAGCTGTGTGTTTTGGGTCATTATCCTGTTGCAAGACCCATGATCTGCGACTGAGACCAAGCTGTCTGACACTGGGCAGCACATTTCTCTCTAGAATACCTTGATAGTCTTGAGATTTCATTGTACCCTGCACAGATTCAAAACACCCTGTGCCAGATACAGCAAAGCAGCCCCAGAACATAACAGAACCTCCTCCATGTTTCACAGTAGGGACAGTGTTCTTTTCTTGGTATGCTTCATTTTTGCGTCTGTGAACATAGAGCTGATGTGCCTTGCCAAAAAATTCCAGTTTTGTCTCCTCTGTCCATAGGACATTCTCCCAGAAGCTTTGTGGCTTGTCAACATGCAGTTTGGCAAATTCCAGTCTGGCATTTTTATGATTTGTTTTCAACAGTGGTGTTCTCCTTGGTCGTCTCCCATGAAGTCCACTTTGGCTCAAACAACGACGGACGTGTGATCTGACACTGATGTACCTTGACCTTGGAGTTCACCATGAATATGTTTAGAGGTTGTTCTGGGCTCTTTTGTTACCATTCGTGTTATCCGTCTCCTCCTGCGGCCACGTCCAGGGAGGTTGGCTACAGTCCCGTGGATCTTAAATTTCTGAATAATATGTGCAACTGTAGTCACAGGAACATCAAGCTGCTTGGAGATGGTCTTATAGCCTTTACCTTTAACATGCTTGTCTATAATTTTCATTCTAATCTCCTGAGACAACTCTCTCCTTTGCTTCCTGTGGTCCATGTTTAATGTGGTAAACACCATGTCAACAAACAGCACAGTGACTACTTGTCACCCTTTAAATAGGCCGACTGACTCATTACAAGTTTGTAGACACCTGTGATGTTAATTAGAGGACACATCTTGGTTGAACATGTCCCTATGGTCACATTATTTTCAATTTTTTCTAGGGGTACCATCATTTTTGTCCATGCCTGTTTCATGAGTTTGTTTTTTAAAATAATTCTGTTGAACCACAATTCAATTCAATTCATCCATCCATCCATCTTCTACCGCTTTTCCGGAGGTCCGGGTCGCGGAGGCAGCAGCTCAAGCAGAGAAGCCCAGACTTCCCTCTCCCCAGCCACCTGCTCCAGCTCTTCAGAGGGGATACCAAGGCGTTCCCAGACTAGCTGGGAGACATAGTCTCTCCACCGAGTCCTGGGTCTGCCCCGAGGTCTCCTCCCAGTGGGACGTGCCTGAAACACCTCAAGTGGGAGGCGTCCAGGAGGCATCCTAATCAGATGCCCATACCACCTCAACTGACTCCTTTCAATGTGGAGGAGCAGCGGTTCTACTCTGAGCCTCTCCCGGATGACTGAGCTCCTCACCCTATCTCTGAGGGTGAGTCCAGCAATCCTACGGAGAAAGCTCATTTCAGCCGCTTGTATCCGCAATCTCGTTCTTTCGGTCATTACCCAAAGCTCGTGACCATAGGTGAGAGTAGGAACGTAGATTGACTGGTAAATCGACAGCTTTGCCTTAGAACTAAGCTCCCTCTTCACCACAACAGACCGGTACAACGTCCGCATCACTGCAGATGCTGCTCCAATCCGTCTGTCGATCTCTCGCTCCATTTTCCCCTCACTCGTGAACAAGACCCCAAGATACTTAAACTCCTCCACTTGGGGCAGGAGCCTGTCCCCAACCCGGAGAGGACAATCCACCTTTTTCCGGCTGAGGACCATGGACTCGGACTTGGAGGTGCTGATTCTCATCCCAGCCGCTTCACACTCAGCGACAAACCGTCCCAGCAAGAGCTGTAGGTCATTGCTGGATGAAGCCAACAGGACAACATCATCTGCAAACAACAGAGATGAGATCCTGTGGTCACCAAGCATGACACCCTCCATTCCCTGGCTGCGCCTAGAAATCCTGTCCATAAAAATTATGAACAGGACCGGTGACAAAGGGCAGCCCTGGCGGAGTCCAACTCTCACTGGGAATGACTCCGACCGAGTGTTGGCAATGCGAACTAAACTCTCACAACGGTCGTACAGAGACCGAATAGCTCGTAACAACAAGCCCGATACCCCATACTCCCGAAGCACCCCCCACAAAAATCCACGAGGGACGCGGTCAAATGCCTTCTCCAAGTCCACAAAACACATGTAAACTGGTTGGGCAAACTCCCACGAACCCTCAAGAATTCTCGAGAGGGTAAAGAGCTGGTCCGATGTGCCACGGCCAGGACGAAAACCACATTGCTCCTCCTGAATCCGAGGTTCGACCAACGGCCGGACTCTCCTCTCCAGTACCTTGGCATAGACCTTCCCAGGGAGGCTGGGAAGGTCAATTCAATTCAATTCAACTTTATTTATATAGCGCCATTTCACAACAACAGTCATCTCATAGCACTATCAACTGTAGGGAGGACCCCCACAGTTGCAGAAAGACCCCAGCAATCAGGCGATCCCCTGTGAGCAAGCACTTGGCGACGGTGGAGAGGAAAAACTCCCTTTTAACAGGAAGAAACCTCCAGCAGAACCAGGCTCAGGGAGGGGCAGTCATCTGCTGCGACTGGCTGGGGGGTGAGGGGACAGAGAAGAAGAAAAGAACAGACATGTAGAGAGCAAACAGCACGATGGGGACTCAATCTATGGGAGAGAACAAACAAATGTTAATGACCAGCAAAAAAAAAAAAATATTTCACAGAGAGTGAGGAAAGGAGTGAGGCCCAGTGCATTACTGGAGGTCCCCCGGCTGACTAAACCTATTAGCAGCATAACTAAGGGAGGGTTCAGAAACACATGATCCCTCCCTAATTGTAGGCTATATCAAAAAGGTAGGTTTTAGCCCTATTCTTAAAAACAGAGATCGAGTCTGACTCCCGAATCCAGATTGGCAGCTGATTCCACAGGAGAGGAGCTTGAAAACTGAAGGCTCTGCCTCCCATTGTACTTTTGGAGATTCTAGGTATTACAAGTAAACCTGCATTTTGGGAGCGTAGTGCTCTGTTAGGATGATACGGTAGTATCAGATCTTTTAAATAAAAAGGAGCCTGATTGTTTAGAGCTTTGTAAGTAAGAAGAAGGATTTTAAACTTAATTCTAAACTCTATGGGAAGCCAATGAAGGGAGGCCAGAACCGGAGAGATATGATCTCTCTTTCTAGTACCTGTTAAAACTCTTGCTGCAGCATTTTGGATCAGCTGAAGACTTTTTAAAGATGTTTTAGGACAGCCTGATAATAAAGAATTACAATAATCTAATCTCGAGCTAACAAAAGCGTGGATCAGCTTCTCAGCATCACTCTGAGACAAGATGCTCCTAATCTTGGCAATATTACGCAAATGATAAAAGGCAGTCTTAGAAACAAATTTAATATGTGAATTGAAGGACAAATCCTGATCAAAAATAACTCCAAGGTTCCTCACAGAGCTATTAAGAGAAAGAGTAACTGCATCCAAACTGAAAGTTTGATTTGGAAAGGAATTTCTAAGGTTTTTTGGACCAACAAGAATGACTTCAGTCTTATCTGAATTTAATAGCAGGAAATTACAAGTCATCCAAACTTTGATTTCCTTAAGACAGGCTTCTAACTTGGCTAATTGATTAGTATCATCTGGCTTCATTGACAGGTATAATTGTGTGTCATCTGCATAACAGTGAAAATGTATACAGTGCTTTCTAATAATGTTGCCTAACGGAAGCATATATAAACTAAAAAGAGTAGGGCCAAGCACAGATCCCTGTGGAACTCCATGACTAAGCTTTGAGCTGAGAGAAAACTCATCATTTACATGAACAAACTGGAACCTATCAGATAAATAAGATCTAAACCACTGCAACGAAGTTCCATTAAGTCCAACATAGTGTTCTAATCTATCAAGTAGAATATTATGATCAATAGTATCAAAAGCTGCACTAAGATCTAAAAGGACAAGTACAGAAACTAGTCCATTATCAGATGCAATGAGGAGGTCGTTAGTGACCTTCGCTAAGGCTGTTTCAGTGCTATGATGGATTCTAAACCCAGATTGAAACTCCTCAAATAAACCATTTCCCTGCAGGTGGTCAAATAATTGCGTAGCAACAACTCTTTCTAAGATTTTTGAAATGAAAGGGAGATTAGAGATTGGTCTATAGTTAGCTAAAGCTCCTGGATCTAGCGTTGGCTTTTTGAGTAAGGGTTTAATTACAGCCGTTTTAAAAGCCTGCGGTACATGGCCTAAAGTTAATGAAGAATTGATTATATGAAGAATAAAGCTACCAATAAGTGGGAAGACTTCTTTAAATAACCTGGTAGGAATAGGGTCTAAAAGACAAGTTGAAGGTTTGGATGAGGAAACTATTTTGTCTAACTCACAAAGGTCGATTGGAGTAAACTCATCAAGACAGACATCAATAGAAGGAGTTGTAGTAGTTACAGTATTTAAGTTAACTGTGGGAAGAATCTGATTGATTTTATCTCTGATGGATGAAATTTTATTATTGAAAAAGTTCATAAAGTCCTGACTAGTAAGCTCTAAGGGAATGCTAGGATTGACAGAGTCCTGACTCTTTGTCAACCTGGCTACAGTACTGAAAAGAAACCTGGGATTATTCTTGTTCTCTTCTATTAATGCAGAGTAATAACTCGTTCTAGCTTTTCTAAGAAATTTTTTATAAATTAAAAGATGATTTCTCCAAGCTAAATAGATTTCATCTAAATTAGTAGAGCGCCATTTTCTTTCTAATTGACGAGTCTTCTGTTTTAAGCTACGAGTTTCTGTGTTGAACCAAGGAGTTAAAAATCTTTGATTAGACTTTTTCTTTTTTAAGGGGGCCACCAAGTCTAGAGCCTGATGCAGAGAAGCTGAAACACTATCTACCATGTTATCAATTACAGAAGGAGCAAGCTGTCTATAGCTTATTTCCGTTGTGTTGACACATGGCATAGAGGAAACAATCTGCATAAATTTGGAGACAGCATCATCTGAGAGGCATCTACTGTGATAATATTTTTCTTTAGGAGCCAAATAGTCAGAAATAGTAAAATCAAAGGTTAACAGACAATGGTCTGACAGTACAGGGTTATGAGGAGACACTACAAGATTTTCTATTTCTATGCCATATGTCAGAACAAGGTCCAATGTATGGTGGAGGTAATGAGTAGAATTTCCTACTTTCTGAGAAAACCCAATCGAGTCTAATATTGAATTAAAAGCCACATTAAGGCAGTCACTATCTACATCCACATGTATATTAAAGTCCCCTACTATAATTATTCTATCAGATTTCAGCACTAAATCAGCTAAGAAATCAGGAAATTCGGATAAAAATTCTGAATAGGTTGATGGGGGACGATAAACTATGGCAAATAAAATTGGGTTTAACCTGGAATTGCTAAAGTGCCCAATACTGAGGACCAGGCCCTCAGAGGAATTATAACATGTTTTTTGCTTTACATTAACTAGTAATTTGGAATGGTAAATTGATGCTACTCCTCCTCCACGACCAGAACTTCTGGGATTTTGACAGTTTAAATAACCAGAGGGAGTTGATTCATTTAAGCCAACATAATCCTCTTGTCCTAACCAAGTCTCTGTAAGGGAAATTAAATCAATCTGATGATCAATTAACAGATCATGGACTAACAGAGACTTGGGAGTTAGAGACCTAATATTTAATAAACCACATTTAATTTTTAAATTATGAGGAGGAACAGAGGCCAAATCATTCAATTTAGAGGCTTTATGTTTAATTTGAGTTTTACCAATATTTTGCTTTATCACTTTGGGATGCTTATACATTATATTTTTATTTACTTTGGAGGGAGCAGACAACGATTCTCTGATGGGGAAGACAGGGGCTAAGCTGAGGGGAGACAGGGGCTAAGCTGAGGACAATTCAAAAGCCTTGCCTGATTTTCATTGGTTAATTTTCATAGAATTTTTATTTATTGCCACTTTTGTCAGATTCAAGTTATTTCTGTGACCATTGTGGGTTTTTCTTTCATTAGCAGAAGGGTATCAACAATTTTGTCCACGTCTGTATATCCCTTCTGTCCTCTCCAACCTGAAGTCCCACGAAAAAGTCAAAAGTCCATGGCTCTGTCAGCCCCACTGTTGGAGGTTGGATGCAGCTTGCAAGGGAACATCATCCTTAACAGAATTGTATTGATTTATGGAGTTCATAATCTGCAGAGGCACAGGGGGGAGAGACATGGCTCATTCCAGCTTTCTCCGACTTGCACTTTAATGAAGTCATTTATCTCTGATCTAAAGCTCTCCTATCGTGCCATCCATCCAGTCACACACACGCACACACACACACACGTACACACACACACACACACACACACACACACACACACACACACACCAACTAGCACACATTAGCAACACCCTCTTGTCCTTTGATTGCATATCCAGATGAATCAGTACAACTGCAACATTAAAAGCACAGATGACCTCTTGCTTTCTGATACTGTCATTTAGAATTTATAATATGATGTACCTGTTTTGTTAGAGCATGCAAATTTTGCACATTAGACCTGAAATGTAACCAAAGATTTTCGGAGGTCCAGAAATTAGACACCCACATCATAGTGAGACAGTCAGAAATGTTTATTTTTCACTTGAGAAAAAATGTTTGTGCACAACAAAACCATGTGAAGCATCCAACTTAGCAGTAAAGCTGAAAGTGACTTTAGAATAAGGTCCATGGAATGACAACTAAGGGCAAGCAGGTGCCCTGAATTTCAGGTTGTGGTGGGCGCATGTAATAACTCTTCAATAACTAACGGCTTACAATGAAATGTGAAATTAATAGCTCTCAAAACAGCAACCTATTGGCCACAAAGTAAGCATCGTTAAATCAGAAGCACAAACAGAGCAACAGTATCTGGGGCAGCCTTATGTTTTACAGTACTGGAAGTAACTGTCAATACAATCATGATATTAATTGACTGATGCAGAACCTCTTTATTGGTCTTGCAGTCATCAGTATTAACCATACCATTACTGAGTAGTTGTCATATGATGATGTAATTGACGACTTTGCATTAAGGATGCAAATGCACTTTAAATTTATTTGACCAAGTGGTGACATATTCTCCTAATATGAAAACAGGTTTAATGTGTTTGAATATGCATAGATTAGTTCCTGTTTGCTTTTATGAACAAGCTTTTTGTGGATCTAGTGTTATGTACTGCATGTGGATCTTTTGTTATGTATGTAAATCATGGCGGTGGTAGCGGTGCACGTAGTTGCAGTGGCTCAGTGTTTCACTGGTTGGAGCCTTGTATGGCTGTTAATGCTTTTTTTTTTGTTGTTTTGCGTGTTTTCTGTTGGGCGAATTTCATTTATAACAGGCATGATCTTCTGAAGATTGGACTTTGTCTTGAGCAGAGGGTTACAAAGGAGTTTATCTTCACACACAAGATTCCGGTGGACATAACGAGGAGCCCTGGCTCTCCGTGGATTATTATTCCAGAGGGGAGGAGGCGAAGACAGCGTAGAGAAAGGAGGCAGAAGAGAGGATGTAGAGCTGGTGCGGTAGCTAGGCTACGGAGACAGCCATTTAAACCACTGCTCCCCAGCCTGTTTCTTATGAATGCCAGATCTCTCTCTAACAAGATGGATGAACTGAGGTTAGAGATCACAGTGAACAAGGCCATAAAGGACAGCTGTACTGCGTTGATCGCAAAGACTTGGCTTCATCCATCCATTCCGAACTCTGCTATTGATTTAGCAGGTTACACTGTACAGCGTCATGACAGGACTGCAAACTCTGATAAGAACAGAGGAGGGGGGCTCTTTGTGTACGTGAATAACAGGTGGTGTACTAACACAAAGGTTGTAGACAGTCATTGCTCCCCAGACCTGGAGTATGTGACTGATAGATGTAGGCCCTTTTATCTCTCAAGAGATAAACTCTCTGCAGTGATGATATATGCTGTTTACATTGCACTGAATGCTAATGCTAACTCGGCCATAAGACTTTTGCATGATGGTATTAGCAACCAGCAGAGCACACATCCTGATGCTTTGTACATCATAGCAGGGGATTTTAATCATGTGGATTTAAAGGTAGCGCTCCCTAAATTCCAGCATCATGCATAGTGTGCTACCCGAGGAGCAAATATTTTGGACAAGGTTTACTCAAACATCAAGCTAGCCTATAGGGTCAGACCACTGCCACACTTGGGTCAGTCAGACCATTTGTCCCTTCTCTTGATCCCTGCATATATTCCCCTCAGGAAAACTGCTCCTGTCATGACAAAGACTGTTACAACTTGGCCTAGGGGTGCTTCTCAGCAGCTGCAGGACTGTTTTGATAGGACCAATTGGGATGTTTTTGAACATCAGGACTTGGAGGTGTACACAGACAGTGTACTATCAATCAATCAATCAATCAACCTTTATTGTCATGATGCTATGCATACAACTGTAGTCCAAGCAAGATGAAATTGCGTTTCTCTAGGCATCCGTATTGTAAAAAGAACATAATTTAAAAATACACTCACACACCCCACCCCGACAGCCATTCACACATCCCTGAGACATATTTGGATATTACAGTAATGTTAACTTATGTATGTAACTTATGCAACCTATGTTACATTAAGAACTGCATGGACACTGTCACGGTGGATAAACATATCCGGGTCTACCCCAATCAGAAGCCCTGGATGACCTGGGAGGTCCGGCGGTTGTTAAAGAAGAGGGATATTGCTTTCAGGTTTGGCGATAGGGCTCTTTATGGTATGGCACATGCCAACCTGAAGAGAGGCATTAGGGAGGCCAAATCTAATTACAGGAGGAGGATGAAGGATCATCTGGGCAGTAACAACAGCAGGCAGGTGTGGCAGGGGAAATTCAGCATCTTACCAACTACAAGACCAACCTCGGAGCTGCTGAGGGTGATGCCTCGGCAGAGGAATTAAATCTCTTCTTTTCCTGCTTTGAGGTGAAACCCTCTGAGACAGCCATATTACATCCTAAGGCCCACAACAGCTTAAACTTCCAAGTAAAGGAGCATGAGGTGAGGTGTACACTGCGGGCCGTTAACCCAAGGAAGGCTGCTGGACCCGATGGTGTTCCTGGATGCATACTGAGGGACTGCGCAGATCAGCTGGCTGGAGTTCTTACTAGGATTTTCAATCAGTCCTTGGCTCAGTCCTTTCTACCACCCTGTCTGAAATCCTCTACCATAGTCCCTCTGCGCAAAAAGCCCCACATTTCTATCCTAAATTACTATCGGCCAGTCACACTCACTCCTGTGGTGATGAAATGTTTTGAAAAACTGGTTCGGGGTCACATCACATCATGTCTGCCCCGAAGGTTTGATCCTTACCAGTTTGCTTATAGAATGAACCAATCCACGGAGGACACTATAGTTATGGCTCTCCATGCTGCATTGTCCCATCTAGAGCAGCGGGAGAGCTATGTGCGGATGCTCTTTGTGGACTACAGTTCTACATTTAACACCATTACTCCACACAGACTGGTGGCTTAACTGTAGGACCTGGGGTTCTCACATTCCATCTGCACGTGGATCAACAGTTTTCTGACAGGTCACAGTCAAAGGGCTAGAGTGGGCCATTATACATCGACGGCCCTCAGCCACAGCATCAGCTCTTCCCAGGGTTGTGTGCTGAGTCCTTTGCTTTATACCCTCTATATATTTGATCATACCCATGCACACCATAGTAATACTATTGTGAAGTGTGTTGATGACACCACGGTGGTGGGGTTCATCTCTGGGGGGGATGAATTCATCTACAGGGATGAAGTGGAGCAGCTGATGGTGTGGAGCAGAGAAAATAATCTGCTCCTTAACATCTCAAAGACCAAAGAGCTTATCATAGACTACAGGAGGAAGAAAATGGACATTCCACTGTTAATTTTTGGTGGGGATTGTTTGGAGAGGGTGTCGGACTTCTGCTTTTTGGGAGTCCACATTGAAGAAGGCCTGACCTGGAGTGTAAATACCACTGAGCTGCTGAGAAGGGCACAGCAAAGATTGTATTTCCTGAGGGTTCTCAGGAAGAGCAACATCACCCAGAGACTGCTGGTGTCCTTCTACAGATGCACTATCAAGAGTTTATTGACATACTGTATGTGCGTGTGGTATACCAGCTGTACAGCAGCTCAGAGAAAACCACTCCAAAAAGTCATTAGGACGTCTCAGAAGATCGTTGGCTGCCCCCTCCCCACATTGGAAGACCTACACAGTTCCCATTGTCTCAAAAAAGCTTGGAATATAATAAAGGACACTTCCCACCCTGGCCACTCCTTGGTTGAACTGCTGCCATCAGGCAGATGATACAGACAAATTAAAACAAGGACAAGCAGATTCAAAAACAGGTTTTTTTTTTCCAACTGCAATAAATTAAGTAAGTAATTAACGTCAGCACCAGCTTCTCTCAAGATGGCGACCGGGATGGTCACACTTTTTCAGTGCTGAGACAAAGTCACTGATTTTGCCATTAAAAGTGGCTGGCCTGCAGCGATCGGCGCTCGTGGCGAACACGCACGGGCTGAATTGCCACCTCCGTTGGATTGCCCTTTAATCGCCTTTCTCCAGCGACTTCCTGCGCCTTCCTGAAGCGATTGCTCAGCTAACACTAGTTAGCTTAATGCTACCTGAAGCGATTGCTAAGCTAACACTAGTTAGCTTAATGCTGGCGCCAGTCTCTAAATAACTACCTACAGCGATCGGATATACCTCCGGTGGATTACCCCTTTGATCGCTTTTATCCGGCCACTGTGAGTAAACTGACCAGCGATTCCAGCGCTTCCTTGTGATTCACTGATGTGCCCTACCTGAAGCGATTGCTAAGCTAACGCTAGTTAGCTTAATGCTGGCGCCAGCCATTCCACCTAACACCAGCCTGAATCAAAGCCCAGCTGCGAGGCCCAGCGGGGATACTACCAGGCAGGCGGCTATTTGTTTGACGGGGCTCAGCAGAGATTTCACCCAGGCAGACGGCGGTAGGCGGCGGTGCCCAGCGGAGGACTTACCGTGACTGCAGCGGCGGTGTGCGACGAGACTACCCGAAGCGATTGCTAAGCTAACGCTAGTTAGCTTAATGCTGGCGCCAGTCATTCCACCTTACACCAGCCTGAATCGAAGCCCAGCTGCGAGGCCCAGCGGAGATACTACCAGGCAAGCGGCTATTTGTTGACGGGGCTCAGCAGAGATTTCACCCAGGCAGACGACGGTAGGTGGCGGTGCCTAGCGGAGGATTTACCGTGACTTCAGCGGAGCTCGGTGGCAGCGGCGGTGTGTGACGAGACTCGGTTGGAGGAGCGGGACGGGAGACCAGTTACGGCGACTATGAGCAACGAGACCAGCAACGGAAGGGGCTAGTTGGCTAGCTGAGGCCCAGCTGGATTCGAGGACGATCGGATCAGATTCTGGCGATATAAGCAGAATTTATTTTACTATCCACAGATTTTCCTTTTCCTTCTTTCCAAGAAGAACTGAAGATGGCTGCCACCGGATTAAAAAGTGGGCTGATGGGCACCACTAATAAGCCTTCTCTACTTCTCTACTTCCTCTTCGTTTTGTCTTTGTGTGTCTGGACCTGCAACAAGAAGGATTTTCCGACAAACTCAACCAAAGGTGAAGTTAAAAAGTTTTATCTGTATGGATTTGGGCTTGGACATCTCACCCTACACTCTATGTGGTCTTTAAAAGCCCTGAGCAAAAACTTCCAAATTAAGGCAAACATGGCTGTTAAGCAAAAATCACAATATGGCAGAGGATATACAGTTAAAGTTCTGTTAGTTCTGCTACTTCTGGCAGGAGATATTCACCTTAACCCTGGACCTGCCACTATTAAACAGCAGACCACTGGGTTAGCACAAAACCGAGCTGTACAAAAGCAAAAACAACATTTATTTTTCCAAACTGTTAATCATGCACGAGTTCTTTGGGACACCAAGGCTAAACCAAAGGGGATCCTCGGCGGTCATTTAAACATACGGAGCATAATCCCCAAAAGAGATGAGATTTCGGTGTTGCTGTTGGACTCAAATCTGGACTACCTTTGTCTCTCAGAAAGCTGGCTACACAGTAACATAGACACTAATATGATCGATATTGTGGGCTACCAGTGTTTTAGAAAAGACAGGCAGGTAGGGGGGGGAGGAGGTGTTTTAATTTACATCAAAGAGAAATATAAATGTCAACTGGTTGATTTGAATACTTCACTTGAATGTTTAGCTGTTAATGTATGTCTCTCTCCGGTAATGAATTTCAACATTGTAGTAGTGTACAACCCACCGTCACACAACTCTTCCTTTTATAATGAATTAAGTGATCTGGTTAAACAACTTGAGAAGAACAGAGAAACAATAATTCATGGTGACTTTAATATCAACTGGTCTGATAAAAAAGACAAACAAAAACTGAAAAGCCTCATGACTAAATTTAATTACCAGCAAATCATCAAAGGACCCACCAGGATAACCAAACAATCCAGAACACTTATTGACATGGTATTTACTAATAAACCAGAACGAATAACCAGAACCTATAATCTTGTAACTGGTCTCTCAGATCATAACATGGTTCTTGCTGTCAGGAAACTTACTAAAAAGCGACTACAGTATTTTGGGGGAGTCGATATTGACAAATCAAATTTTATTATCCCCAAATCAAAAAATGAGGAGTTTGAACATTACTTAGAGAATCAAAATTGGGAGCAGCTCATGGCAACATGTGAAGTAGATGATTGTTGTAATTTTATAACTGCAACAATCACAAAGTCTATAGAAAAATTTTCAAAGCAAATTAAAAGTAGACAACAGAAGATTAGCCTACCATGGTTAAATAATGAAATAAGAAAACTTATGAAGAGGCGAGACTATGCACTGAAAACATCACTAACCTCCAAACTACAAAATGATCACCTTGTGTACAAAAGTTTAAGAAATAAAGTGGTACATGAGCTGCGAAAATCAAAAATATCTTATTACAATAAACTGATAGATCATGCAAAGGGTAGCAACAGTTCCCTATGGAGGCATTTAAATAACTTAACTAATAAAAAAAACGATCAGAAGGGGGTAAAGGAACTTAGAATCAATGGCAAGACCGTCAGTGACAAGGCTACTTTGGCAAATGAATTTAATTCACACTTTGTGGGCTCTGTGGAAGACTTAACAAAAATTTTTGTGCTGCCAAATGTGCTCAACAACACAAATTCCATACTCCCAACAGATACTTTTCACATCGATGAGGTAAATGAGAAGTTAATTGCTGGTATTGTTAAAACACTGTCAAACTCAAAAACTAGTGATATCTACAATATGAGCACCTCCTTTCTCAAAATGCACAGCAAAATATTAATCAAACCACTGACTCATCTCATTAATCTCTCCATTAGGTCTAGTACATTTCCATCTGGCTGGAAAAAAGCTGTCGTCATACCAGTTCATAAATCAGGCAGTAAAGACGATATATGCAATTACCGCCCAATCTCTATCTTACCAGTCCTATCTAAGGTTCTTGAAAAAGTTGTAGCTACACAGCTGATAGACTACTTACAAGACAGTCAACTTCTTCATCCACATCAATTTGGTTTTAGACCAGGATACTCAACAGAAACAGCAAATTGTTGCCTTATTGAAAACGTCAAACAGTCCTTGGACAGGGGTAATGTGGTAGGAGCTGTTTTTCTAGATCTCAAAAAGGCTTTCGATACTGTAAACCACAGTTTGCTTTTATCCAAAATGGTATCTTTTAACTTCTCCCCAAATACATTAGAATGGTTTGCATCTTATCTCCAGAATAGAGAACAGTGTGTAAAAGTTCACCAGGATAAATCCTCATTTTTAAACAACCGCATGGGTATCCCACAAGGGTCCATTCTTGGTCCTTTACTTTTCAGCATTTTTATTAATGACTTGCCGTTACACTGCTCAGCTGCAACATGCCAACTTTATGCAGATGATGCAGTTATTTACACAGCTGCCAAGACTCCAGCACAGGCTGCAGATGTACTGTCTACAAGTATGGTTGATGTCCAAGAGTGGCTCCTCAAGAACCATCTATTGCTGAACCTTCAGAAAACAGTCTCAATGTGCTTTTCAATCAAAAAATGTAACCTGCAACATTTTAAAGTTAATATACATGATCATGACATCAGTTTAGCTACAGAATTCAAATACCTTGGCATTGTACTAGATCCTCAACTCAAATTTAATCTTCATATAAAGAAAATTTCAAAAACAGTAAAAAAAAAAATCTGAACTGCTTTAAATTAATTAGATATTACATACCTTACGAAGCAGCTGCACTGTATATGCATTCTATGGTTTTTTCTCATATATCATACTGTTTGACAGTCTGGGCTCAAGCAGCCCCTTCCACAATAAGACATATAGGTTCATTATATAATCAAACCCTAAAAATCTTGGACAAAAAGCCCATTAGGTGGCATCACTGTAATGTTTTAAAAAAATACAACCTATTGAGTTTTGAGAGCTTCATTGACCTCTGTCTTCTGAAATTAACGTTCAAATGTTTCCATAAATCAGCACCCGAGCCACTTGCTGGTTTCGTCCAAAGACAGGACAGCAGCAGAGCCACCAGGAGTTCTGTCAACAATAACTGTAAAATATTCCACCGCAGAACCACATTTGGACAAACAGCTTTCTCTATAAAGGGCAGTCACATCTGGAACACAATGCCAAATGAAATTAAAATAATAACGGACTTTAAAACATTCACTAAAAATGTTAAAAACTGGCTGAAAAATAAACAAGAATGTACTCATGTATGAATTATTTGTCTGCAAAGTGAGAGTGAATGAAGGGAAGGAATAAATGTGTTTGTTTATAGTGAGTGACGGAGGGAGGAAGGCCTGAAATAGGCAAATGTGAGTTATGTTATATGTGTTAAATGTGAGTCAGGCTGTTATATTTGTGTATTTATAATATTTATGTTAAAGGTGAGTCAGGCTGTTATATTTGTGTATTTATAATATTTATAATATTTATAATTGTGTATTTATAATTTTTCTGCATTGATGTATGTGGTTATTGTGTATATTTTTATCTTGATTCTTTTTTCTAAAGCCCATCCAGGGACAAGAGTTGCAAATTAGCTAATAGCTATACACTCTATGTGCAACACATCAGATTGATTGTCTTTGATTAATTGTCTATGTTTATTGCACTGTCCCTGTCAAATAAACTAATCTACTACTACTACTACTAAATGTAATAAATGCAGCTGGATGTTGAAGGTGTATGAGGGGATTGTGAAATGGCAGAAATGTGTGTTGGAGGTGTGTATTGTGCGGACTGTATGCGTGTACGTTTGTATGTTCATGCTGTTTTTATACATTTTATACAGACATTTTATACATTTTAAGTTTACATATTTATGAATGATGCACTGACTGGTTGGGCATTTTTAAATTTTCATTGTTTCTGTGACAATGACAATAAAGCTTTTTCTATTCTAAAATACCTCTACAAAAGATGAGGCAAGATGACTTGACAAACCCAGCTTTATTGAACGTTGTAACTCAACAGGCACACAGTTGACACCAGGCAGAGGGCACCAGTCAAAGAGGCTGCATAATGGATGCCCTCTGCTATTTATAGGGCGGTGCAGTGGCGGAACAGGAAGTGCCAGCCACTGCACTGCACTTCACAATAAAGGTGTCAAACACCAACACCACATTTCCTCCCCCACCCCCTTAGAAAGGTCCAAAACCACTGTCTCACTTAACACCCCCCCCCCAAGTTAGGACCCGAACACGGGTCCGCACTAACAAAACGAAAACTGATGTATCTAAACAGCCAAACATATTCACACAACAAAATCTAAAATAGGGCAGACAGGTGGACTACCGTCCTGCCCACACGGCGGATTATTCTGCCACCTGATAAACTAAAGAAAAGACCATTAATAAACTAAAATCATTGCCGTGTTCCTAAACTAATAAAAACCACACAAAACAATCCCATTTTACAACATATATAAACATATGAACATCAGAACTATTACACAAAGTTTACAGTATTGTCCCTTGGGCAGGAGGAGCAGAACCAGCATGTGGGGGGAGTGGCAGCCCCTCAGCAGACGTACCCCTGGAAGCTGCAGGCCCCAATGACAATGACTGATCTCCCGGACAAAAGCGCCTCTCCTCATCACCACTGACTCCCGCTCTCATCCAGCCCCATCACCAGAAGCCTTTTCCTGGACATGCCAAAGCTGATTGGCATGCCTCGCATAGACAGACAGCATACTTCCATCAGACAGCTGGAAGAATGCTGCGCCCAGTTTAGCCACTATGCACACACACTCCTGATGTTTTGCTGGCTGTTACCTGGCCCATCCTCACCGTGGATGTTCTTCTCCTCGAACCCAGACCAAGTACATAACCCTAAGAGGGGCTCGGCTTGGCCTGACATGGTGCTGCTGAGCACGTGGTTTTCTGTGCTAGTCGGTCTGGCCCCGTCCTCTTCTGAAGTTGTTGTAGCGGTCACCATTGTAGCTGCAGATCCTCCATCCCTCTGCAGCCAAGCTCTGGAGGAATCTAGGGCTAGCACATCGGCGTCACTCGCCAGCGCAGGCACCTCGCTGCCATGCTCGATACCCCCCTCTACCATTTCCCGAGTGCTGGCACTGAGACCTTCCTGCGCCAAACCTGAGTGAGCTGGTCCTGCTTCACAGCCGTGGTGTCCGTTAGTCCTTCATCTCACACAACATCATCATCAGCCGCCAGAACCGGAGGGTTCCACTGGCCACAACCCGACCATTCTTCCCCAGTGTCATCTTTAATGGTGAAACCCAGTCCGTAAAACAAATCACAGCCCATGATGTTGTCACCTAAGGCCATCATGTGGAACGTGAAGTCAGCCATCGTTACAGACTTGTACCGAACCATTAACTCCAACAGCCCAACTGTGCACAGCCTGCCACCTCCATAACCATAAAGCGGCATTGGGTTATCTCTTACTCTGTAGTAGGGGAAAAACTTCCTCACCGTGGCCCAATTCAGCAACGACCCCTCTGCCCTCGTGTTGAGCAGCAGGGGTATTTCCATGCTGTTCAGTCCCACTGCACAGAAAGTGTACCCATTGGTACTGGGAGACACCGTATGGATGGTTGTTGGGGTGGGCAGAGTGATTTCTTCCTTGGGCTCTCTGGCTCAGATACATGGCACACTCTAGCATAATGGTTCAAGCATCCACATCTGCTCCAACACTTCCCTCTAGCCGGGCAGTCCTTAGCCTTATTTTGGTGCATCATGCACCTGCAACTCTTGCAATGGGGTTTTCCCAGGGCAGACTTTTGGCTAGCAGCATTGGCTTCCATAGTGTCGTCATCCAAGCTATCCTCACTATCCAAGTCCGCTACATTTACCGTGGCGGGGGGCTCTGGTGGCCGCTGTGACTGGCGTCAGTTTAGCTCCAAAGCTAGCTTGTCTGCGGCCTCCAACTGGAGAGCTAGCTCGACAGCCCTGGCTAACGTTAGGTCACTCGGCGCCGTGAGTAGCCTAGCCCGTATAGCGGCGCTACTTGTGTGCTCCACAAGCTGGTCACGTACCAACTCATTTTCCAGCCGCCCGAAACAACACTCACTAGCTAACTGCCTCAAGTCAGCAACAAACTGATGTATAGGCTCACCCACACAATGTCGCTGCCGAAAGTGAATCCTCCGGACAGTCATGCTATCTGGGATGTGAAAGTGGCTTGCTAGCAGCTCGACGATGTCTTCAAAAGAGTCCGAAGCTCTGAGTGCGCACATGACACACTGGCCTTCAGTCCCGAGGTTGTGAACAAGTAGCGCATGTGTCCTTAACTTGTCAAGCTTACCCAGGTCAAGCATGGTAATGTAGGTCTGGAAAGCTTCAAACCATCTTGGCCACGGAACAGGCGGCTCCCCGGGGAGCTCAAGGAAGGGGTGAAGTGGTGTAATACACACCTCCATTAGTTAATCCATCCATCCATCCATCCATCTTCTTCCACTTAATCCTTTTCAGGCCGTGGGGTGGCTGGAGCCTATCCCAGCATCTTTGGGCGAGAGGCAGGGTACACCCTGGACAGATTGCCAGTCCATCGCAGGGCCAACACAGAGAGACAGACAACCATTCACTCTCACAGTCATACCTAAGGACAATTTAGAATCCCCAGTTTGATGCCAATTAACCTAACTTGCATGTTTTTGGCATGTGGGAGGAAACCGGAGAAATCCCGGAGTAAACCCACGCAGACATGGGGAGAACATGGAAACTCCACACAGATCACTGTTGGTCGGGGGCTGGGATCAAACCCAGGATCCCCTGGCCAAGGGTGAGTTGCTGTGCTGCCGCAGTGCTAACCACTCCGCCACCGCACTGCCCATTAGTTAATCCTCAATCGCCAAATGTTATGTATGTAAAATACCCCTACAAAAGATAATGCCAGATGACTGGACGAACTCAGCTTTATTAAACGTTGTAACTCAGTGGCTATACAGTAGACACCAGGCAGAGGGCACCAGTCGAAGAGGCCGCATAATGGATGCCCTCTGCTATTTATAGGGCGGTGCAGTGGCGGAACAGAAAGTGCCCACCACTACACCGCACTTCACAAAAAAGGTGTCAAACACCAACACTACATCTTGGTGCTTATTTTTACAGTTTAGAGTATATTTTCCCTCCCCTTGTCTACCTCATTTTTTTTTTCCTGTGTGATTGTTAGAATAATTTTGAGCTTAAATTATTTAAAGTCAAATAATCAGGCGGAAAGTTGAACTTATGTACATTTACCCCTTGCACTCTGGTCAATTTCCCTAAAAATGCCAAAAAATAACGTACCCAAAGTAAATCAAAAGCTGTTCTTCAACCCTTTGCAGCATTTTCATGGGGTTGGTCTCATTTAAAAGAAAACACTTTGAATTTTTTGGCAAAACAGTCATAATCTCTCTAAGTGCTCCGGGCACTGAGTAACAGTCATCTAAACATACTAAATTTGAAGAAAATAAATTTCGCCTGGGTGTTTTTTTGGATACAAATGCTTGCAAATAACACACCTGTCAGATACGGGCTGGAAAATGCAACAGAAATGTAGAACCAAGTGTTATTCAGCTGAGGTCAAAATTTTGTAACAATACCACAAAAAATGAATATTACACAGCTTTCTTCACAGGTTGTTCCCAGGCGTTTTTGAACTGTGCCAAATTGTGCCAAATGGCACAGTTTGGAAAAACGTCTGTAACTTTTGAATGATTCAATATAGAAGCTTGATCTTGGGATCTAATGAAAGGTGACACTCAGGGATCTGTGTGTGTGTGGGGGGTGGTTGTTTATTCATGAATGAATGAATGAATGAATGAATGAACAAACAAGCCCCCACACACAAAGAAGCATGCCACGTAAAAAATGTGTGGCTTTTTTTTTTACAAGAAAAAATAACCTACAGTGCACTAAAAATTATACTAGAATATATGTAATGTAGAAGATAACAACCCCCCCCCCCCCCAACCCCATTACAGAGGACGGACATCGCCCGGTGCACCGCGGTCTACTACACACAGTTGTACTAAAATATCTGCAGTAATATCTGCAATCCGCTACAGAAGAGTAGCGGGGGGCGTTCACGGTCCGGACGCGGCGCACGAACCGTGTACCGCGGCGCACGGAGTCCGGTTCGTGCGCCGCAGTCTACTACGCACAGTTGTAATTTACCGATCGGTCAAAAGTCATTTTTGATTACAGTTTTCAGGGATAAAGAATAATTTAGCTTATAACACTTACCTGTCCACAACAGCAGTGTCGCTGGTGAACTTCTCTTCCTCATTGTCAGACGAACATGATGCTGGTCTGCTTGTTACGGACTCGTGGTTCTGGTCACGCGACCCGGTCAAACCATAATTCCATTATTGCGGTTTTGCGCTTCCATGATTGCCGTTTTGGCGAACGATTTTTCAAAACAAATAAGAAGAGTAGTAAGAAAAAAAGACTGGCGAACGTGTGTGTCACCCAGCGGCTAAAAACAAAACAGATTTTGCAAGGGAGGCACACTTTCGAACTACTGTGCTTCAATTGGCTCGCTGTATTTGCAGCCGTTGGTAGATAGGTCCTTCCTGCTAGGTTTTCAGTCATTGGTTCTTCAAGGTTTCAGAAACCCAATTCAAGGCTCTTATTAGTCGAATGAGAGGTCAATCACAGCTAAACCAATCAAAGCACTCCTTTGGCTTTCTGTTCGCGGCTGTGTCTGTAGTGGAAGAACGGAAATGCAGCTTTTTTTTTTTTTTTTTCAGTGCCCTGAATCCTAGGGCGCCCTTGTGTGCATCCCAAAGTGATTAAACAAAAAGTTAGTAAAACTCAAATTAAACACGAATCCTCTAAATTGAGTGATTTGGCCTCTGTTCCTCCTCATAATTTAAAAATTAAATGCAGTTTGTTAAATATTAGGTCTCTAACTCCCAAGTCTCTGTTAGTCCATGATCTGTTAATTGATCATCAGATTGATTTAATATCCCTTACAGAGACTTGGTTAGGACAAGAGGACTATGTTGCTTTAAATGAATCAACTCCCTCTGGTTATTTAAACTGTCAAAATCCCAGAAGTTCTGGTCATGGAGGAGGAGTAGCAACAATTTACCATTCCAAATTACTAGTTAATGTAAAGCAAAAAAACATGTTATAATTCCTTTGAGGGCCTGGTCCTCAGTATTGGGCACTTTAGCAATTTTAGGCTAAACCCAATTTTATTTGTCATAGTTTATCATCCTACATCAACCTACTCAGAATTTTTATCCGAATTTGCTGAATTCTTAGCTGATTTACTGCTGAAATCAGATAGAATAATTATAGTAGGGGACTTTAATATACATGTAGATGTAGATAGTGACTGCCTTAATGTGGCATTTAATTCAATATTAGACTCGATTGGGTTTTCTCAGAAAGTAGGAAATTCTACTCATTATCTCCACCATACATTGGACCTTGTTCTGACATATGGCATAGAAATAGAAAATCTGGTAGTGTCCCCTCATAACCCTGTACTGTCAGACCATTGTCTGTTAACCTTTGATTTTACTATTTCTGACTATTTGGCTCCTAAAGAAAAATATTACTACAGTAGATGCCTCTCAGATGATGTTGTTACCAAATTTATGCAGATTGTTTCCTCTATGCCACGTGTCAACACAACAGAAATGAGCTATAGACAGCTTGCTCCTTCTGTAATTGATAGCATGGTAGATAGTGTTACAGCTTCTCTTCATCAGACTCTAGACTTGGTGGCCCCCTTAAAAAAGAAAAAGTCTAATCAGAAATTTCTAACTCCTTGGTTCAACACAGAAACTCATAGCTTAAAACAGAAGACTCGTCAATTAGAAAGAAAATGGTGCTCCACTAATTTAGATGAAATCTATTTAGCTTGGAGAAATCATCTTTTAATTTATAAAAAATCTCTTAGAAAAGCTAGAATGAGTTATTACTCTGCATTAATAGAAGAGAACAAGAATAATCCCAGGTTTCTTTTCAGTACTGTAGCCAGGTTGACAAAGAGTCAGGACTCTGTCAATCTAGCATTCTCTTAGAGCTTACTAGTCAGGACTTTATGAACTTTTTCAATAATAAAATTTCATCCATCAGAGATAAAATCAATCAGATTCTTCCCACCGTTAACTTAAATACAGTAACTACTACAATTCCTTCAATTGATGTCTGTGTTGATGAGTTTACTCCAATTGACCTTTATGAGTTAGACAAAATAGTTTCCTCATCCAAACCTCCAACTTGTCTTTTAGACCCTATTCCTACCAGGTTATTTAAAGAAGTCTTCCCACTTATTGGTAGCTTTATTCTTCATATAATCAATTCTTCATTAACTTTAGGCCATGTACCGCATGCTTTTAAAACAGCTGTAATTAAACCCTTACTCAAAAAGCCAACGCTAGATCCAGGAGCTTTAGCTAACTATAGACCAATCTCTAATCTCCCTTTCATTTCAAAAATCTTAGAAAGAGTTGTTGCTATGCAATTATTTGACCACCTGCAGGGAAATGGTTTACTTGAAGAGTTTCAATCTGGGTTTAGAATCCATCATAGTACTGAAACAGCCTTAGCGAAGGTCACTAACGACCTCCTCATCGCATCTGATAATGGACTGGCTTCTGTACTTGCCCTTTTAGACCTTAGTGCAGCTTTTGATACTATCGATCATAATATTCTACTTGATAGTGTCATGATGGCCGCCAGGCCGTCATCAGCATCATCATCATCAGCTGCGCTCACTCCAGCAGGTGGCAATCAGCGGGCTTTAAAAGCCCGACGCACGGACTCCTCAGTACGGAGTCGTCTGTCTTCCTTGCCAGGCAATGCGCCAAGATCTCGACCACAAGTCAAGAAGCCAACACCAAGCCAAGCCAGGTCACGTAAGCAAACCCAGCACTCATCATCTGCAAATTCAATCCCCTGTGCACAGGTGGACCTCCCAGGTGGCGGACAATCCTCCTCAGCTGACGAGGCACAGCCTTCTCCTCCTCGGAGTTCCTCCTCACCCCCGCAACGCCGGGCACCTCGAGCACCACGTCACACGGACACCAAGAGCCAGCCGGACTTACATTGTGGGACCTGCAAGTAAGCACCTGCAGCATATTCACCGATATTGCTACTGTACAGCAGTAACCTTTGTGCTTGTGTGTTTCCAGGGTTGCCAGGTCATCACAAGACGGGCTCAGCTCTAGTGACCAGACGAGCACATATACATCCACTCACGCACTACACTCACACTTAACAATAAAAGATAATTGTCTGTAATCACTCGTGTCAGCGTCTGTCTCTTGGGTCATAAATCATGTCAGTACGACTCCGTCAGGATGACCCAACAGACAGCGCGCTGTCGCGCCACTTAAACACTCTCAGCGCACGAGTCGACAAGATTTCCCACCAACAGACTGTTATCTTAAACCAACTGACTCAAATTAACAGCCGGCTGGATCGCCTGGAAGGACACCAGGCGTTTCCCTCGGCCAGCGGGGCGCCTTCTGCACCCGCAGCAACTGCTACTAGCCAAACCAACCCACCATCCACACATCGCCTAACTCCGGTGCCAACCCCCGCTCGTTTTAATGGTAAACTTGGGGAGGCACGAGGGTTTTTGCTACAGTGAGAGTCTGTGTTTCTCCACGTCCCGGGGGACTTTACCACTGATTTGAACAAGATTGGATACATTATCAACTTGCTGGGAGGCAGAGCCCTAGACTGGGCTTATACCATCATGGCCAAACCAAGTTATCCATTATTGACTTACCAGCAGTTCGTGGCAGAGTTCATGGAGGTGTTCGATCATGTTGACCGGGGCGCGGTGTTAACCGAACGACTGCTAGGACTTCGGCAGGGCAGTAGGTCTGCCACCGATTACTCTGTTGACTTCCGGGTATTAGCTGCTCAGGTTGGGTGGGGGGAGCCAGCACTCTGTGGAATCTTCCTCCGCAGTCTTAACCCAGAGTTGAAGGACGAGCTAGCAGCAAAGGATAAACCAGACAGGTTAGGGGAGTTAATCTCCCTCACCATCAGCTTAGATAGCAGGCTAAGGGAGCGAGCGGCCGAATGGCGAACAGCAACCCGTTTGAGTAAATCTCGCCCTCGCTCCACTAGGTCCTCCCTCCTAGCTCTGCCCTCATCTGAGGAACTTCCGGAGCAGGAGGATATGATTGTGGGGCAATCGGGTATTACAGCGGCTGAGAGACAGCGCCGCAGGGAGCAGGGGTTGTGTTTCTACTGTGGGAATGGGTCACATGGAGTAGTGGATTGCCCGTTAAAAGGGGAGGTCCGCGGATCACTGTAGGGGGATTCGTGGACAAAGATCAGGAAAAACCCCTCACTAGCTGCCACATCCCCATTAGACTCCTTCACAAACACAAGGGACACACCACACACGCCTTAGTTGACTCTGGAGCTGAGCAGAATTTCATCTCCAGAGACCTGGCAACCCTGATGGGCCTCAGCTATCAGCCCTTGTGCCCCCCTGTTCATCTTGTCACCCTATCCAAGGCATCTTTGACGTCAGTTTCCCACCAGATGGCACCTGTGTCAGTAATAGTCTCTGGGAATCACAGGGAGGAAATACGGTTCCTGGTTCTGCCCATCTCCTCTTCACCCGTCATCCTGGGGTACCCCTGGCTTCGGCTGCATAACCCCACTTTCGACTGGCAAGTTGGGAGTATCACGGCTTGGAGCTCGTTCTGCCTTAGCGCCTGTCTCCAGTCAGCGGCGTGCGCTCCCTCTGTCCCGATGTTGCCTCCCTCGACGCCTCTTCCGGACCTGTCCAAGGTGCCTGATGTTTACCACGATCTGGGTCCGGTGTTTAGTAAGTCACGGGCGCTGTCCCTTCCCCCCCATCGCCCGTATGACTGCGCTATCAATTTTAAGGCAGGGGCTCCTCTCCCGGCGAGCCGCCTGTATAGCCTGTCTGCCCCGGAACGCGAGGCCATGGATACATATATCAAGGAGTCCCTGGCTTCCGGTATCATCCGCCCCTCGTCCTCTGCCATAGGCGCAGGGTTCTTCTTCATGGGGAAGAAGGACGGCTCGCTGCACCCTTGCATCGATTTCCGGGGTCTCAATGATATTACAATCAAAGACAAATATACTCTCCCCTTGATGAACACTGCCTTCGATTCCCTCCAGGGGGCGTCATGGTTCACCAAGTTAGATCTACGGAATGCTTATCACCTGGTGCACAACCGAGAAGGTAACGAATGGAAGACGGCTTTCCGGACCCCAAGCGGTCACTTTGAATACTTAGTGATGCCGTTTGGGTTAACCAATGCTCTGGCAGTGTTCCAGCGCCTAATTAATGACGTTCTCCGGGACTTTCTGAACTCCTTCGTCTTTGTGTACCTCGACGATATCCTCATCTTCTCACGCACACTGGAGGAGCACCAGGTGCATGTACAGCGGGTCCTGCAGCGCCTCCTGGAGAATCAGTTGTTTGTCAAGGCGGAGAAGTGTGAATTCCACACGGATCGCACCTCCTTCCTGGGATTTATCATCGCCCGAAACCAGGTGCTTCCCGATCCGGACAAGGTCAAGGCGGTGGTGGACTGGCCCACCCCTACATCTAGGAAACAGCTGCAGGGGTTTTTAAATTTCGCCAATTTTTACCGGTGTTTTGTGCCTAACTTTGGGAACATCGCCAGACCCCTGACTGCGCTCACATCCCCGAAGGTCCCCTTTCGCTGAAATGAGGAGGCTGCTGCTGCATTTGATAGACTGAAGGGAGAGTTTGCCTCGGCCCGTGTGTTGACCCAGGTGGATCCGGAGCTACAATGCCTGGTGGAGGTGGATGCCTCGGATTCGGGGGTGGGGGCCGTTCTCTCTCAGCGCTCCCCGATGGATGGGAAGATCCGACCCTGCGCTTACTTCTCTGATCTCCTAACACCTGCTGAGAGGAACTACAGCATTGGTGACAGGGAGCTGCTGGCCATCAAACTCGCTCTGGAGGAGTGGAGGCACTGGCTGGAGGGGGCTGCCCAGCCGTTTGTCGTTTGGACCGACCATCGCAACCTCGAATACCTCAGGACTGCCAAGCGGTTGAACGCACGTCAGGCCCGCTGGTCACTCTTCTTCGGTTGCTTTAATTTTACGATCACCTACCGGCCCGGAAGCAAGAATGGTAAGCCTGATGCCCTATCCAGACAGTTCGACGCGCCATCCTCTGACGAACCAGAGGAGACTATCCTACCGTCTGCCTGTGTGGTGGGTGCGTTTACCTGGGGCATCTGCGATAAGGTCAGAAGAGCACAGGAGGTGGAGCCCGATCCGGGTGGGGGGCCCCCGGGTCGTCTATTCATTCCCCATTCTGTCAGAGGCCAAGTAATAGAGTGGGGTCATGCATCCAAACTAGCGTGCCATCCGGGTGTGAGTCGGACCATTGACCTCCTCCAGAGGACCTTTTGGTGGCCAGGGCTACGGAAGGATGTTAACAACTATGTCCGGGCCTGCGCCTAGTGCGCTACTGGGAAGACATCATCATCGGCCCCGGCGGGCTTGCTGCACCCTTTGGCTGTCCCTTCCCGCCCCTGGTCCCATGTGGCCATGGACTTCGTGACTGGTTTGCCCCCCTCCGGCCACTTCACGACTGTTTTAACTATAGTGGATCGTTTTTCAAAAGCTGCCCACTTTGTGTCTCTCCGGGGGTTGCCATCAGCGGGGGAGACAGCGGACCTTCTTGTCCTTCACGTGGTTCGTCCTCACGGGATCCCCGCTAACATCATTTTGGATTGAGGGCCACAGTTCGTGTCTCAAGTTTGGAAGGCGTTCTGCACGGTGCTGGGGGCCACGGCCAGTCTCTCCTCTGGATACCACCCGCAGAGTAATGGCCAGTGTGAGCGGGCCAATCAGGAGCTGGAGGCTGCGCTGCGCTGCGTCATCTCTTCCTGCTCCTCTTCTTGGAGCACGTATCTCCCGTGGATCGTGTACGCTCATAACACCACGGTGTCCTCGGCCACGGGGATGTCCCCCTTTAAGGCATCATTGGGGTATGATCCCCCTGTGTTTCCTGAGGAGGAGAGAGAGGTGGCAGTTCCATCTGTACAGGCTCACACCAGGCGTTGTCGGCGGATTTGGTCCATCACCCGCTGAGCCCTCCTGAGAACCACGGAATGCAACATTGAGGTGGCCAACCATCACAGGAGGCCCGCCCCGGATTACAAGGTGGGTCAGAAGGTATGGTTGTCCACGAGAAACATCAGTGTGCCTGCCGAGAAGCATAAACTGACCAAGCGCTTCATCGGTCCTTTTGTCATTGCCCGCATTGTCAACCCTGTGTCTGTGCGTCTTGTTCTCCCCCCTCACATGCGCATCTGCCCCACTTTCCACATCTCCCAGGTCAAGCCCTACGTCGCTGACCCGCTGTGCCCGCCTCCCGTGGCTCCTGTTCCCCCGAGGATGATCGATGGCCATCCGGCCTGGAGGGTGACAGCAATCCTGGACGCCCGCAGGAGGGGTCGGGGCCTCCACTACTTGGTGGACTGGGAGGGGTTTGGCCCTGAGCATCGCTCCTGGATACGCCCTGCGTTGATCCCGATAAGCAGTTGATCCGTGATGTCCATCGGGTGCATCCAGGTAGGATTGAGCAGGTGCCTAGAGGCACCTCTAGAGGGGGGAGTACTGTCATGATGGCCACCAGGCTGTCATCAGCATCATCATCATCAGCTGCGCTCACTCCAGCAGGTGGCAATCAGCGGGCTTTAAAAGCCCGACGCACGGACTCCTCAGTACGGAGTCATCTGTCTTCCTTGCCAGGCAATGCGCCAAGATCTCGACCACAAGTCAAGAAGCCAACGCCAAGCCAAGCCAGGTCACGTAAGCAAACCCAGCACTCATCATCTGCAAATTCAATCCCCTGTGCACAGGTGGACCTCCCAGGCGGCGGACAATCCTCCTCAGCTGACGAGGCACAGCCTCCTCCTCCTCGCAGTTCCTCCTCACCCCCGCAACACCGGGCACCTCGAGCACAACGTCACACAGACACCAAGAGCCAGCCGGACTTACATTGTGGGACCTGCAAGTAAGCACCTGCAGCATATTCGCCAATATTGCTACTGTACAGCAGTAACCTTTGTGCTTGTGTGTTTCCAGGGTTGCCAGGTCATCACAAGACGGGCTCAGCTCTAGTGACCAGACGAGCACATATACATCCACTCACGCACTACACTCACACTTAACAATAAAAGATAATTGTCTGTAATCACTCGTGTCAGCGTCTGTCTCTTGGGTCGTAAATCATGTCAGATAGATTAGAACACTATGTTGGACTTAATGGAACTTCATTGCAGTGGTTTAGGTCTTATTTATCTGATAGGTTCCAGTTTGTTCATGTCAATAATGAGTTTTCTTTCAACTCAAAGCTCAGTCATGGAGTTCCATAGGGATCTGTGCTAGGCCCTACTCTTTTTAGTTTATATAGGCTTCTGTTAGGCAACATTATTAGAAAGCACTTTATACATTTTCATTGTTATGCAATGCATGCATGCATGTTAACATTGCATTGTGTGTCATAACATGCATGCATGTTATGACATACAATTATACCTGTCAATGAAGCCAGATGATAGTAATCAATTAGCCAAGTTGGAAGCCTGTCTTAAGGAAATCGAAGCTTGGATGACTTGTAATTTCCTGCTATTAAATTCAGATAAGACTGAAGTCATTCTTGTTGGTCCAAAAAAACCTTAGAAATACCTTTCCAAATCAAACTTTCAGTTTGGATGCGGTTACTCTTTCTCTTAATAGCTCTGTGAGGAACCTTGGAATTATTTTTGATCAAGATTTGTCCTTCAATTCACATATTAAATTTGTTTCTAAGACTGCCTTTTATCATTTGCGTAATATTGCCAAGATTAGGAGCATCTTGTCTCAGAGTGATGCTGAGAAACTGATCCACACTTTTGTTAGCTCGAGATTAGATTATTGTAATTCTTTATTATCTGGTTGTCCTAAAACATCTTTAAAAAGTCTTCAGCTGAACCAAAATGCTGCAGCAAGAGTTTTAACAGGTACTAGAATGAGAGATCATATCTCTCCGGTTCTGGCCTCCCTTCATTGGATTCCCATAGAGTTTAGAATTAAGTTTAAAATCCTTCTTCTTACTTACAAAGCTCTAAACAATCAGGCTCCTTTTTTATTTAAAAGATCTGATACTACAGTATTATCCTAACAGAGCACTACGCTCCCAAAATGCAGGATTACTTGTAATACCTAGAATCTCCAAAAGTACAATGGGAGGCAGAGCCTTCAGATATCAAGCTCCTCTCCTGTGGAACCAGCTGCCAATCTGGATTCGGCAGTCAGACTCGATCTCTCTTTTTAAGAATAGGGTTAAAACCTTCTTTTTTGATATAGCCTACAACTAGGGAGGGATCATGTGTTTCTGAACCCTACCTTAGTTATGCTGCTATTTATTTATTTTATTTATTTATTTTTATTAATATATATTTTTATTAAAATATTTTATTTATTTATTTTATTTATTTATTTTTAGTTATGCTGAATATTTTATTGAAAATGGCAATTTGATAAATAATATGGAGGATGTGGTCAGTGGTTTCAATAAATTTTTTGTAAACGTTTGTCCTGAATTAGCAAAATCAATAGTGACAACAGAAACAAACAACAGTGGCTCTGTAAATGAAATAGAAGATAGAAATCCAAACACAATCTTTTTGGGTGCAGTTACTGGAAAGGAAATTTATCGAGACTGTGAGTAAATTTAAGAACAAAAAATCAACTGACTGGAATGAAATTTACATGACAATAGTGAAAAAAATAATTGAAAGAATTGTTAAGCCACTCACCCACATCTGTAACCTGTCATTTCAAACTGGTAAATTTCCAAACAAAATGAAAATAGCAAAAGTAATATCTCTATACAAAACAGGAGACAGTCATTGTTTCACAAATTACAGGCCAGTCTCTTTACTCTCACAATTCTCCAAAATACTTGAAAAAATCTTCACTAAGAGACTGGATGATTTCATTGAAAAACACAACCTCCTTACAGACAACCAGTATGGTTGTAGAGCAGATAAATCAACATCTTTGGCACTGATTGAACTTTTTGAAGAAATTACTAGTTGTATAGATAAAAAAAAGTTTGCTGTAGGAGTATTTATAGATTTAAAGAAAGCTTTTGACACCATTGACCACAGAATACTACTAAGGAAACTGGAAAGGTATGGGATAAGAGGGGTCGGACTGAGTTGGGTGGAAATTTATTTAAGTAACAGACAATAATTTGTACAAATTGGTGAGCACAAATCACCCTTCATGGACATCACTTGTGGTGTGCCCCAGGGGTCAGTTTTGGGACCCAGAATCTTTATTTTGTATATAAATGACATATGCAAAGTATCAAAATTCTGAAATTTATTTTGTTTGCGGATGACACAAATATCCTTTGCACTGGTGAGAATTTGCAGCAGGTTTTAGAGGTGGTCACAACTGAAATGAAAAAGTTAACGCAGTGGTTCAACAAAAATAAATTATCTCTAAATATGAAAAAAACAAAGATTATGTTGTTTGGAAATTATAAAATAAATCGTGAAATAATGGGAACGATAAATGATACCAGAATAGAAACAGTACAGGAAAATAAGTTTCTGGGGGTGACGCTAGACAATAAAATCTGCTGGAAACCTCACATCAGTCACATCCGGGCCAAGTTGGCAAAATGTATAGGGATACTGGGGAAGACAAGACACATCTTGGACTATAAATCATTGTTCTTACTGTACAATTCACTGTTTCTACCTTATCTTAACTACTGTGTAGAAGTCTGGGGAAACACCTACAAGACCAAACTACAGTCAATATGCACATTACAAAAAAGAGCTATAAGGATAATAAATAATGTAGGATATAGAGATCATACCAGTTCGGTTTTTTTTAAGTCACATGTCATAAAGTTTAGATTTAGATTTAGTATATTTTATTGATCCCCAGAGGGGAAATTGAGGGTCATCCACCACCTGGATGGATGAAGCAGCCACGATACGGCGCTATCCCTTAACCATTCACACACACATTCACACCTAGGGCCACTTTAGAGTCTCCAATTAACCTAACCTAACCTGCATGTTTTTGGCATGTGGGAGGAAACCGGAAAAATCCCGGAGTAAACCCACGCAAACACGGGGAGAACATGCAAACTCCACACAGATCACTGTTGGTCTGGGGCTGGGATCGAACCCACGATCCCACGATCCCCCGGCCAAGGGTAAACTGTGCTGCCGCAGTGCTAACCACTGCGCCACTGTGCAGCCCAGTTCAAGTTCATCGATTTAGTTAAATTTAAGACAGCACAAGTCATGTACAGGGCAATTAATCACCTCCCAACTAATATACAAAAAATATTTTAAAAAGAGACAATGATTATAATTTGAGAGGAGACTTAAACTTTACAAAACTCAAGATACGAACAACCAAGAAAAGTATGTACATATCTGTCTGTGGGGTGGATTTGTGGAACAGTCTGGAGCTGGAGCTGAAACTATGTACAAACAGAAATCAATTCAAAAAGAGGTATAAACATTATTTGCTGAAAGGGTATATGTTAGAAGGGTAGTATTTATATGTATGATTCACTATGCTCACTCTGGGACATTATGGGACACTATGGAATGGTAGGTGGGACAGCACTGTGTATATCTGTGTTGTTTGAGGCTGGTTTTGATGTATGGACATCAATGTATGTTAGGGTGGATGGGTGTTAATGTTGATATGTACAAAATATAGTTAATTGTTTACTTGGGGTCTTAAATATGGTAATTTGTATATAATTCACATAGGTGTATTTATGGAAAAGAGGAATTGGAATTAATAAGTGTTCACTTCTTCCTTCTCCCTTTCGAACACTGTATACTGTTACTTTATTGCATTTGTCATTTGTTTTGTTTTTGTTTTACTTTTTTGTTCAAAATAAAGTATGTATCTAAGTATCTAAGTATCTGCTAATAGGTTTAGTCAGCTGGGGGACCTCCAGTAATACACTGGGCCTCACTCCTTTCTTCACTCTCAATGAAATATTTTTTCTTTTGCTGGTTATTAACATCTGTTTGTTCTCTCCCATAGATTGAGTCCCCATCATGCTGTTTGTTCTCTACATGTCTGTTCTTTTTATCTTCTCTGTCCCCTCACCCCTCAGCCAGTCGCAGCAGATGACTGCCCCTCCCTGAGCCTGGTTCTGCTGGAGGTCTCATCCTGTTAAAAGGGATTTTTTCCTCTCCACCGTCACCAAGTGCTTGCTCACAGGGGATCGCCTGATTGCTGGGGTCTTTCTGCAACTGTGGGGGTTCCCCCTACAGTTGAAAGTGCTATGAGATGACTGTTGTTGTGAAATGGCACTATATAAATAAAGTTGAATTGAATTGAATTGAATTGAATTGAATTGAATTGAACCTTGTACTGACCTCCAGTCTGAACTCTCTGAAATTGTTCACAGAAACATGCCAAGAATATATGAACTTATCCTATATGGAATGCACATATAAGATAAGATAAGATAAGATATGATAAGATAAGCCTTTATTAGTCCCACAATGGGGAAATTCCAGGATTGGAACAGCACAGGGATAACAACACTCAGAGCAATAATTAAGAAGATACGGAAGATATAAATAAGAGCAGTGGATATACACACATACACATCAATATATAAATATATACAAAGTGTGGAGCATTGTAGCAAGATGGAATAAACAGCATAACCGTCTACTTAGTTATCCTACATAGTATGAATATGTACCCATAGATATTGTCACCCCCCTTAGCGACCGATACTGTCCTAGTTGTATATACTGGAGGGGACCATTGTGTAAGTCTGTTGCGTCTTTTGCATTCAATACTATTAGGTCGTCACGTTTTTTTGCTATCTCTGTGAGCAGCCCTGCTTAGGTTATAGAGTCTGACTGCCGTAGGTAGGAAGGACCTGCGAAACCTCTCGGTTGCGCACCTAGGATGATGTAGTCTGCTGCTAAATGAGCTCCTCAGTGCGTTCAGTATGTCCTGCATAGGGTGTGACTCGGACTCCAGCAGAGATGACAGTTTAGCCACCATCATTCTCTCTCCTATCTCCTCCACTGGGTCAGGGCGCTGCCCCAGGACAGAGCTAGCTTTCTTGATCAGTTTGTTAAGTCTCTTCCTATCGGCTGCTGTAATGCCACTGCCCCAGCAGACCAATTGAAAAGTGATGGCTGATGCCACTACCGTGTCGTATAAACATTAAACATGGCATGTGAACGGCATGATACTTCTCAAATATAATAATACATTATTAATATCAATAATAAGGTAGGTAATATAGAATTTTTCTATCAGTGATTCTCCTGTTTCATTTATTTATTTATTTATTTATTTACTTGTCTTGTATTCCTTGTGTCCTGTAGATTTTAGATGTCTTTGGTAAAATTATCCTGCTAGGTGTACCTTTTGTTTGACTGAAAGCTGGGGGATATCGGACCATGTTTTTTGCAGTATTGTTAAAAATGTACACTGCAAATAATTTAATCTTAGCAGGATAAAATATCTTAGATTAAGGCTTTAGATCTTGTTTTTGTCTCATTTTTTGTTTTTTTGTTTTTGTCTCATCTTTTGTTTTGTATTGTTTTGTCTTGTATTGTTTTTTTGTCAAGAAAATGAGAGAGAGAGAGAGAGAGAGAGAGAGAGAGAGAGAGAGAGAGAGAGAGATTGATTGATTTTGATTTTTCAACACACCTTTATTGTCACAAATTCAACAGAAAAACACAACAACTAAAACAACTAAAAGAAGCAATGGAAAAGAAAAATGACTCACTGACAAGAAATCAAAGACACAAGTAACCAAACCAGGAAAACTAAAACAAAAAACTTGCTTCTTACATCAGGATTATACCATAGGTAATTTTCCCCTCCTTAACACAACACAGGATGTGCTTAAAGCACCACATAGCCTCAAAGGTTTCAACATTTTGCATCAGATGATAGTACAGTGATCCCTCGCTCTTTCGCGCTTCACCTTTCGCGCCCTCAGTGCATCGCGGATTTTTCAAAAATATTCATCAAAAATTCAAAATTGAGAAATAATGGCCGGGCGCTAGCAGAAGGCAGGGAGACTACATTAGACCATCAGGTATCAACACGGAGAGCCGCACAACTCAAAAAATCCACCTCTCTGTTCGCTGTTCTCGTGTTGGCTCAGCTCGGAAATCTCGCAAGCTGATTGGCCGAGACGTTTCACCCCGCAAGCTGATTGGCCGAAACGTTTCACCCACCTCCTCTCCCTGCCGAGTGCCCATTAAGGGAAGGAAGACCGCATTCATTGCGCTTTATCGCTCGTGTTACTTTTAGTCTCGCCGCGTGGAACTTTTTGCTGTTCTCTTGTGCCATTTTGTGCGAAATAGTCTTCCCATCGAGCCACTACGCCGCCTCCTGCAGCTTCTCCCGCTCTATCGGAAGCTGCCCTCGATGATCCTGCGCTTCTAGCACCTGACTATTAGGCGTCACCTGAGGAGCAGTAAAGCTCTCATTAACCTGTGCAGTAAATCATCTTCATCTTGAGTTACGTATCTTGTTATAAGAATAAAAGAGTTCTAAAAACATATTTATGTACACTTTATTTACATCTACGTATGTATGTACACGTACACACACACACACACACGTATCATATGAGAGAGAGAGAGTGAGAGAATGAACGTATGTATATTTATGGATGACATCATTAGGGGTGACGCTACTTCGCGGTTTTTCACTTTTCGCGGTCGGTTCTGGAACCCATTAACCACGATAAGTGAGGGATCACTGTAATTGTAATCAATCATTATTCAAGCCTTAATCATGCCAACCAGCATGTCTTTTACATTACAATCCAGAATTTGTTCAATTTTTCTTTTCCTACTAACATAGATAGCCATTTTAGCCTGACCCAGGATGAAATTTAAAAGTTCACTCTTTTTCTTAGTTCTCTGCCTATATGGAAAACCCAAGATAAAAATCTGCAGGGAAAAGACTTCTCCAAACAGATAAAACAGCTTCCCCAAAAAAACAAACAACAAATGCAGTCTGTTACAGTCCAGAAAACAATGAAACACAGTCTCTTTCTGAGGACAAAAAGGACAAACCTCAACAACATTTGGGTTTAAAATGGAGATAAAAGCATTTACAGCCACAGCACCATGTAAAACTCGCCATTGTAGGTCTCCAACCTTCTTAGTTAATGGTGGTTTATAGAGTGCTCTCCAGGCAGGCCTCACCTCTGAACCCAAACCCAAGTGTTTCCTCCATGGTGTATCAGCTCGACCTTTTAACTTATTTACATTTAAAACTTTCACCAAAAGTCCATACATTTTTTTACCCGGAGAGTCACAAATGTTAATGTGTTCAGAGTTTAAAAACACACCAGTGCCATCTTTAAAATCAGGAGATAAAACACTAAAAGGAAAAGGCTCATCAGAAGTTCGCACAGAGTTTTTGCAGTGTAAAACAATAGCAGAGTGTTCTTCTGCAGACAGGCAGTCTCTCCAATCTTTCAGCAAATTCATTATAGTTCTGACTGAAGAAACGCCAAGAGCAGAGCACAGGGCAACAGCATTGTCCAAGTTAGGACCACATAAATTTACCAAGTGTCCCAGCGTTGTGACCTTTGCAGAAATGAACTTTTTTAAAACAGAAGGTCCTAAAGCATTGCCCACATCAAAACGGGTCCCGAACACAAGTGGTTCCTTTAAAAGCCAGAAAGGTGACAAGGAAGCCTGGGGAGAGTTCTTTTTAAAAAGTCCCCAGATTTTAAAAGCACTTAGTTAAACTGGGGAAGTTCTGGGAGTTTTTGGCTCCTTAAGTCCATTAAAAACAGTGACTCCTCTAGTCCAAGCCCTCCACAGCGAGCCAGGACAGCCCTGGCAATAAGTCTCCACACAAGGTCGAGGGGGCCACTCAGCAGTCGCTGAATGAACTGCAGGCGGAAGACAGCCCCCCCTGCTGGCCAGATGGATGAGCCCTTGACCACCTTCTTCCCTCGGTAAAAACAGGATGCTCTGTGGAACCCAGTGAAGACGGTCCCAGAAAAAGTCCACGACTATAGATTGCACTCTGGCCAGCAAATTGGGTGGAGGGTCCAGACAAGACAGTCGATGCCACAGTATCGAAGCAATCAAATTGTTGATGATTAAAACACGACCTCTGAAGGACAAGTTTGGCAGAATCCATTTCCATTTTTTCAGTCTTCCTTCAACTTTTTCTAAAAAACACTCCCAATTTTTCCCAGTAAAAGTCTGATTTCCTAAGAACACACCAAAATATTTAAAACCACCTTGTGTCCACGAGAGGCCACCAGGTAGGGCAATTTTTTGTGGTCTCCCCCCCACCACAACAGCTTCACTCTTACCCCAATTCACTCTCGCTGAGGAGCACGCACCAAAAAGATTGACAGTTCTTAAAAGGTAGTCTACATCATTTTGATTTCTTGTAAAAACAACAACGTCATCAGCATAGGCAGACACTTTAAAAACAGAGTCAGAGTTGGGGACTTTAAAACCAGTGAGGCCTTGCCTTAGTTTACAAAGGAGGGGCTCAATGGCAAGAGAGTACAGCATACCTGAGAGGGGGCAGCCCTGTCGGACACCCCTCTCAACTTTGAAAGGAGCACTCAAACCACCATTAATCTTAAGAATACTCTCAATGTCTCTATACAAAGCCTGGATCATGGTGATGAACCCTGAGCTGAAACCAAAGGCCTCTAATGTCTGCCAAAGGTATGGATGTTCAACTCGGTCAAACGCCTTTTCTTGGTCTATTGAAATAAGACCAAGTTCTTTGACCAATGAGCTGGAGAGGTCCAAAACATCACGAATTAAAAAAATGTTGTCTGTAACCAACCTACCAGGTACACAGTAGGTCTGGTCTACATGTATGACCTGCTCCATCGCCTTCCTCAGTCTGGTAGCCAACACTTTGGAGAGAATTTTGTAGTCAGTACAGAGGAGGGCCACCGGACGCCAGTTTTTAATGTCTTTCAAGTCGCCTTTTTTTAGAAGGAGGGTGAGGACTGCTCTCCTACAACTTAGGGGCAGGTGACCCTTCCGCAGACTGTCAGACAGTACTTCCAGCAAGTCCTCACAGATCTCAGACCAGAACACCTTGTAGAACTCCGATGGTAGACCATCTATCCCTGGGGCTTTTCCACACTGAAGAGACTGGACAGCCACTGCTAGTTCTTGCAGAGTGATCCCGCTCTCCAGCTCCGCATTCATGCTAGCCATCACCTTTGGCAAGTCCGTCAAAAAATGACTCAGTGCATGTGGATTCTCAACAAATTCTTTCTTAAAGATATCCTTGTAGAAAGCAACTGCAAAGCGATGGATCTCCACAGACTCATGGATCGGCCGCTCGTCCTCGGAGCTAAGAGAGTGGATCATCCTCCTCTGACTATTCTTCCTCTCCAAACCAAAGAAAAAATGAGATGGAGCGTCCATTAGTGCGATGTTCTGGAACCTACTGCGTACCACAGCGCCCCTGGCAGCCACACCCAGTAGGTCAGTTAAAACAGACTTTTTGCCATTGAGGGCCTCAAAATGTCCTCTTTCTCCTGTGGAGCCTGCCAAAGACTGCAGCTCCACTACTTCTCTCTCCAGGTCCCTGACAGACCTGGTCAAGTCTCCAGAGACATTGCGAGTATACTGTAGGCACAGATTCTTTATTTGGCTCTTCCCTACATCCCACCACTGCTGCAAAGAACTAAAATTTGATTTTGTTAATTTATAATTACTCCAAAAAAGCATAAAAGCAGTTTTAAAACTGTTATCCGATAAAAGTGACGTGTTAAAATGCCAGTATGCACTACTGCACTTTATATTCTTGATAAAAACACAACACTGAACCAGGGAATGATCTGTGAAGCCAACAGGGACTATAAAAGCACTTTTAAAAATGCTAAAATGGTGCTTAAAACTGTAAACCCTATCCAGTCTAGCTAAGGACAAAATATTGTCCTTTCTATGGCTCCATGTGTATTGTCTAGCCTTGCCATGAAAATTTCTCCACACATCACACAGATCATGAGCTTCTATGAGACCTTTTAAAACTCTCTTGGATGCAGCATGTGGCTCTGGGTGATTCCTATCCATAAGAGGATTTTCTGTACAATTAAAATCACCTCCCAGAAATAAAAAGTCATCATTACTGCAATTTTTGATCGTGTCATCTAAAATATTTAAAAAGGCCAATCTTTCTGTGCCTACGGTTGGAGCATACACATTTATAAAAACAACTTTCACATTCTCAAAAACAGCTCAAACTTTTAAAATGTGGCCTGCAATTATCTCATCAATGTCATAAGAAAGTGGAATAAAATCTCGAGAAAATAAAATACCCACTCCACCACTGCTGCTGCCTTTATGACTAAGAATAATTTCCCCTCGAAATTCCCTCCTCCAGTCAGCAGCATTGTCCTCAGAACTATGAGTCTCCTGAACAAACAGAAAATTAATTTTCTTGCATTCTGCAAGAGTAAAAACACATGCTTGCTTAGACATTTCTCTTGCTCCATTGATGTTGAGTGTGCCAAAATTAAAACTACACATGTATATAAGAGGGCAAAGCCAATACAAAAACAGAAAAGAAAGAATGAGCGATAAAAGACTAGTCATCCTGGGCAATTTGGTTCTTAACTTTTAGCACAAGCTTTTTTAGTCTGTAGATCTCCTGATCAGTGAAACTTTCCTGCTCAAGCTCTCCCCTATTTTTCATGTAGACCCAAGCAGAGTCAACAAAACGTTTTAGATCGGGGAAGAAATTTTCAACTTTAACCATTCTGGATCCCTTAGTGTCCTGCAAAAACTTCTGTATTTTTGTGAAGGGGTAACCGCCTCCACTGGCCACATCATCACTGCTTTCACCATCACTCTCTATCTCAGACCCAGCATAAGAATCTGGTTGAGATAGAGAAACCTCAGAACTGTCTTTGACAACCCTTTTTACTTTGCTCCTCTGCTGTTTGGTTTCCAAATTCTTTCGCTTGATTGAGATTTTACATAACTCCTCATCTAATTCAATGTCATCCTCATCCTCCAATACTGACTCAGCCACCCTGGTAGCTGTCTCTTCTTGTTTTTCACTCACCCTGTGCTGTGCTTTTATATTCATTTTTCTAGTCCCACCATCTACCTGAGCCTCATTTGGCTCATCTGTCTGACCCTCAGCGTGATCCCTCTCGGTAATCTCACCCTTGTCCACAATGTTGGTCTGTGCAGCAGCCCTGCGATGTGCTTTAACTTTTGCTGCGGTTTCATTTATGACCGACAGGCCGGCTGCGGAGGGCGGCAAAGCCGCCCCGCCGCCAGACGGCCTCGCGGCCTTGGCTGAAAGGCCGCCGCAAGGCGGCCTCACGGCCTCGGCCGAAGCGCCCGACGGCGCAGTAGCGCCGCCGGCCTCGGAGGGCGGCGAAGCCGCTCCGCTGCTAGACGGTCCCGAGGCCGCACTAGCGGCCTCCCCCGAGTGATCACCTCCCACTCCCTGAGGGCATGATCGAATCAAGTGTCCCTCCATTCCGCAGCCGAAACACTTCATATTATCGGAGGTGACGTGGATGGTGTAATCAAAGCCGTCAATCCGGTATTTAAATACGAGGTTGAGGCTTTACTCGCTATTCTTTAAAATCATGAGCACCTGTCGCCTAAAAGACATGACATGCTTTAAACGCGGGGACTTACAACCGAGAGGGATGTGCTTAATGGGGGACAAAAGCTGCCCGTGTCTCGACAGCTCCTTCTCCAACAGCTCATTCTTTAAAAATGGTGGGACATTTGAGATCGTAATTCTCTTCGCGGGATTTACCACAGACAGAACAGGAACCAGTGTGTCTTTAATCACAACCCCGCTCTCCACTACCTGGTTAACTTTTTCCACACTATCAATGAAAATCACCACGGCACTATTCATTCTCGAAGCTGATCTAACGCTTTCATAACCGACCAGCTCCCCCACAGCCAGACTACATTCCTCTACTGAGCAGCTGACAGCTGGAGTCAGTTTGACAGCATGCCGGCGTGTCAGCTTCTCGAACCCGGAGAGAGCGAGAGAGAGAGAGAGAGAGAGAGAGAGAGAGAGAGAGGGAGAGAGAGGAGGACAGGGAACAGTTCTGGGATTATCAAGGTGGAAGTGAGGGCAGCTATGAAAAAGATAAGATAAGCCTTTATTAGTCCCACAATGGGGAAATTCCAGGATTGCAACAGCACAGGGATAGCAACACTCAGAGCAATAATTTAGAAGATAAGAGAATAAGAGCAGTGAATATACATGTGAACACATAAATATATAAATATATATACACAGTGCGGAGCATTGTAGCAAGATGGACTAAACAGCATAACCATCTATTTAGTTACCCTACATGGTATGAATATGTACCCATACATATTGTCACCCTCCACAGCGACTGATATTGTCCTAGTTGTATACTGGAGGGGACCATTTGTGTAAGTCTGTTGTGTCTTTTGCATTCAATACTATTAGGTCATCACATTTTTTTTGCTATCTCTGCGAGCAGCCCCGCTTAGGTTATACAGTCTGACAGCCGTAGGTAGGAAGGACCTGCGAAAGCTCTCAGTCACGCACCTAGAATGATGTAGTCTACTGCTAAATGAGCTCCTCAGTGCGTTCAGTATGTCCTGCCTAGGGTGGGACTCGGACTCCAGCAGAGATGACAGTTTGGCCACCATCCTTCTCTCTCCTATCTCCTCCACTGGGTCAAGGCATTGCCCCAGGACAGAGCTAGCTTTCTTGATTAGTTTGTTCAGTCTCTTCCTATTGGCTGCTGTAATGCCACTGCCCCAGCAGACCACTCCAAAAGTGATGGCTGATGCCACCACCGGGTCGTAGAATGTCTTTAAGAGCACCCCTTATACACCAAAAGACCTGAGCCTCCTCAATAGGAACAGCCTGCGCTGTCCCTTCTTGTAGAGTGCGTCAGTATTGTGTGACCAGTCTAGTTTATTGTTCAGATGAACACCCAGGTACTTGTAGGATGTCACCATCTCAATGTCTGTTCCCTGGATGTTACTGGTGCTGTGAGGGGTTGTCCTTGCCTGCGGCAGTCCACCACCAGCTCCTTAGTTTTCCTCACATTGATCTGGCTGCAGTTCCGATGGCACCAGTCCACAAAGTCCTGGATAAGTTCTCTGTATTCAGCTTCATCTCCGTTGGAGATGAGGCCGATGATCGCAGAGTCGTCAGAGAACTTCTGTAGATGGCAGTGTGTTGTGTTGTGTGAGAAGTCCGCAGTATAAAGGGTGAATGGAAAGGGAGCCAAAACCATTCCCTGGGGGGCCCCCGTGCTGCCGATGATCGTGTCGGACACACAATCCCGGGTTCTCTCAAACTGTGGACAGTTAGTGAGGTAGTCCAGGATCCATGATGACAGGTGCTGGTCCACCCCTGCTCACAGCAGCTTGTCCTTCAGGATCAGGCTACAATGCTCCGCACTGTGTTTATATATCTACATATTATTCCATCTAGCTACATTGCTCCGCACTGTGTGTGTTTATATATTTACATATTTATTCCACCTAGCTGCAATGCTCCGTACTGTGGGTGTTTATATATCTACATATTTATTCCATCTAGCTACAATGCTCCGCACTGTGTGTTTATATACTCATATATTTATTCCATCCAGCTACAATGCTCTGCACTGTGTGTCTGTGTGTATATATATATATATATATATATATATATATATATATATAGTAATATGTACATATGTATATTAGCTGCTCTTGCTTTTTTTCTTGCCTTCTGATTGTTGCTCTGAGTGTTGCTATCCCTGTGCTGTTGCAATCCTGGAATTTCCCCGTTGTGGGACTAATAAAGGCTTATCTTATCTTATCATCGGTTGGATGGTGTTGAAAGCACTGGAGAAGTCAAAGAACATGATCCTCACCGCGTTCCCGGGCTTCTCCAGGTGGGACAGGGAACGGTGAAGTAGGAAGATCACTTCATCCTCCACCCCAATGCCATGCTGGCAGGTGAACTGGAGTGGATCCATCACTGGTCCCACCAGGGGGCGGAGGTGAGCAAGGAGCAGTCTCTCCAGGATCTTAATCATGTGAGACGTCAGGGCCACTGGTCTGTAGCTGTTGAGGTCTTTGGGGTGGGAAGTCTTTGGTACAGGTACCACACAAGATGTTTTCCACAACTGTGGTACCCTCCCCAGCTTCAGGCTCAGGTTGAAGATGTGCTCCACAATCCCACACAGCTGGTCTGCACAGGACTTGAGGAGCTTTGTGCTGATGCTGTCCGGTCCCGAGGCCTTCCTCTCTTTGATCTTCCTCAGCTCCGTCCTCACCTGGGTCTTAGTGAGGATCAGGTTGGGGGGCTGTGTGCTGGAAGTGGGGGGGTGTTGGTGGAGTGGGGTGTGGACAGCATGTCTCGATGACTTTAGAGGCAGCAGTGGTTGGTGTGCAGTCGGTGGGGGGAGGGAGGTTGGTCAAACCTATTAAAAAACAGGTTCAGATTGTTTGCCCACTCCCTGCCCCCCGTGGCCTGGGAGGAGGTATTCTGGGGCCCAGAGATGGTTTTAAGGTTTCTCCAGACCCCGCCAATGCCGCTCTGTTGCAGCTTGTCCTCCATCTTCTTCCTGAAGCTGTCCTTGCCTTCTCTGATCTTCCTCCTCAGCTCCCTCTGTACGAACTTCAGCATCTCCCTTTTCCCCGACCTGAAGATCCTCTTCCTCTCTCTCAGAAGTGTTTTTATCTCAGGGTTGATCCAGGGTTTGTTGTTCGAGCAACACCGTATGGTCTTGGTGGGTATGGTGTTGTCCACACCGAAGTTGATGTAGTCCGTGATGGTGTGAGTGAGGCCATCAATGTCCTCACCATGTGGATCGCAGAGCTGCTCCCAGGCCGTGGTTTCAAGACAGTCCTTTAGAACATCCATTGCCTCCTCAGACCATATTGTCACGGTGTGCATGACCGGAGGTTGCCTGTGTACTAGGGGTTTGTACACCGGCAGGAGATGAACCAAGTTGTGATCCGATCTCCTGAGTGGGGGGAGTGGTGATGAGTTGTACGCCTCCTTAGTGTTTGCATAGAATAAGTCCAGTGTTTTATTGTATCTAGTGTGGCATGTGACATACTGGGTGAACGTGGACAGAATGGGGGACAGTGAAATATGGTTGAAATCACCTGAGATGAGGAGAAGAGCATCTGGGTGTTCTGTCTGCAGCCTGCCAGTTACTGAGTGAATGGCGTCACGCGCTGTTCCCGCGTTCGCCGTCGGATTTGCATAAATAACAATGCAGCTCACTTGTGAGTATTTCCTCGGGAGATAGGTAGGCCGCATGCTAACAGCTAGCAACTCAATATCTTTGCTGCAGTGTTGTTGTTTAACCGTGATATGTCCCGGTCTGCACCAGCTGTTATTGACATACATTATCACTTCTCCGCCCCATGCCTTCCCACTGTCTGGTGTCCGGTCGCCTGTATTGCGTGGAAACCCTCCAGTTCGATGTTAGCATCTGTTGGTAGTTCTGTTTGCCATGTCTCAGTAAACAACATCATGCTAATCTTTCTGAAGATGCTCTGGTAACAAGCCATAGCCGCTAGCTCATCTGTCTTATTGAGTCGCGATCGTACATTCCCCATAATAACGGATGGAAGGACGGGTCTGTACCTTATATTTCTTGCCCGCTGTCTTGCTTCAGCATGGCATCCACATTGTTTCTGTCTTATTTCACCCGGTATGACGAAGTCTTGCGCTAGCATCTTGGTCTGGTTAAGTGCTAACAGCTGGTCTCTACTGTAACGTATCCTGCTAAAAACAGTGGCTCTGTCTGCCAGCTCAGGAGACATTTGGGTGATCCGTGTGTCCGTCCGATGGATAAGGTGTCTCCGGATCAGAAAGATTAGCAAGAGAAGCCAGATAGTAAATAGAAATAGGAAGAAATCGATCCGCTGTTGCAAAAAGGCAGCCTACTCGTGTGGCGCCGTAAGATAACGGATAATGGATTCATAAGGATGAAGCTTGGAAAGGCAGCTGGTCCATATGACATACCGGTGGAGGTATATGGAGAGCTTTAAGAGAGATGGCTGTAGAATATTCAACCAGATTGTTTAACACAATCTTGGAGAGTGAGAGGATGGCTGAGGAGTGGAGAAGAAGTGCTGTGTACCAGTTTTCAAGAACAAGGGTGATGCATAGAGCTGGAGTGACTACAGAGGCATAACGTTGATCAGCCACATGATGCAGATACTGGAAAGAGTTGTTAAAGCCAGATTAAGAAGAGAGGTTATCAGTGAGCAGCAGTACTGTTTTGTGCCAAAAAAGAGTACTACAGATGCAATGTTTGCTTTAAAGACCTACTGCAGTGGATATAAATCCCCTTAAAATCAAATCTACATTGTCTAAAATGGTATCTTTCGCCCATTTTTGCCCACAAAAAAAAGTTTCATTGTCTTAAAGTTGCTTGTAAAAATCTTTTCCCATTTTCTCCTCCTTCAAATGGCAGGACCTAATTTGGCCCACCCACATCCTGCCCACCAGGACACAGAAGTCTGCAAGATGGCAAATTTGAACAGCGAGTGCTTAGTCCTGATTGGTTCACCTGTTAGAGTGACATCACAAAAACAGTCTTTCTAATTTTGCCTTTTTCCAAGGGGAGAAGCTTAACTGAACTTTCACTAAAACACAGACATGACATATAAGAGTGATTTCACTCTTGATATGTCTTGTGATAAAAAAAAAAAACATGTTAACAAAAAAAACAACAACTTTATTTTAACCGGTGTTTTACTTTAACAGTCTTGACTGAGAAGTATAGAGAAGGTCAGAAGGAGTTTCACTGTGGCTTTGTGGATCTAGAGAAAGCATATGATAGGGTGCCAAGAGAGCAAGAGTGGTACTGTATGTGGAAGTCAGGAGGGGCAGAAAAGGATTTGAGGGTGCTGCAGGACAAGTATGAGAACTGTAAGATGGTAAGGTCAGCTGTGGGAGTGACAGATGCATTCAAGATGGGGGTGGGATTACATGAGGGATCAGCTCTGACCCTTTCTTGTCTGCCATGGTGATGGACAGGCTGACAGACGATGTCAGGCAGGATTTTATATGCACCATGATGTTTGCAGATGACATTGTGATCTGTAGTGAGAGTAGCAAGCAGGTGGAAGAGAATCTGGAAAGGTGGAGGTATGCTGTCCAAAGAAGTGGAATGAACGTCAGTAGATGTGAGACAGAATATACGTGTGTGAATGAGCTGGATTTAGGTGTAATGATAAAGATGCAAGGAGTAGAGGATGCGAACAGAGGTGGACTGGGATACAAATTTAGACCCAGTGGGTGGCCTGGGATGGAGTCTACAAAGAAAGCAGCTTTGAAGACCACCATACTGACAAATCAGGTGTCAAAACTAGTTATAAGTGGGGCTACAGCCTTTTGCTAGGAGGAAAATTATACATTTTTTGAATATGTTTAGTCAAATAATCTATTGATTATTCAAATCATATGGACTTACTGTACTTTTGCTCTCATTTTTTCCCTTGTACTGGGCTGTGGACCTCTCTCCCTGTCTATCTGCACATCTTGTTGCTCTGCAGAATGAGATAAAAAAAAAATGTAAATAACCTAAACTTAACCTTAACTTTAACTTAAACTGTTCTGGGAAGTCAATAATTCTGTGTACCCTGATTACATTCAGTCTAACAGTATACCCTACATATAAAAGACTGTGGTTCTAAGTTGTACCTGAAGGCCCTTGCACTGTTTCTGACTCTGAATTCTGCACCATCTCAGCCTCTGCCAACACAGCACTGGTGCTACTGCTTCATTTTCCACCCTTTTCAGAAAAAAAAAACAAAACAAAAACATTTTCAGTTTAGGTTACAGCTGTTAAAGTTCAACCCATGGCTAAATACAGTTGTGCGAAAAAAATGTTTGCCCCCTTCCTGATTTTTCATTTTTTTGTATGCTTATCACAATTAAATGTTTCAGATATTAGACAAAGATAACACAAGTAAACACAAAATGCTGTTTTTAAATGAAGGTGTTTGTTATTAAGGGGAAAAAAAATCCAAACCTACATGGCCCTGTATGAAAAAGTGATTGCTCCACTGTTAAAACATAAATTAACTGTGGTTTATCACATCTTTGGAAAGCTGAGTTCAATTTCTGTAGCCACCCCCAGGCCTGATTACTGCCACACCTGTTCTCAATCAAGAAATCATTTAAATAGGACCTGCCTGACAAAGTAAAGTAGATCAAAAGATCCTCGAAAGCTGGACATCATGCTGCGATCCAAAGAAATTCAGGAACAAATGAGAAACAAAGTAATTGAGATCCATCAGTCTGGAAAAGATTATAAAGCCATTTCTAAAGCTTTAGGACTCCAGCGAACCACAGTGAGAGCCATTATCCACAAATGGCGAAAACACGAAACTGTGGTGAACCTTCTCAGGAGTGGCCAGCCGCCAAAATTACCCCAAGAGCGCAGCAATGACTCATCCAAGAGATCACAAAAGACCCCACTATAACATCCAAAGAACTGCAGGCCTTACTTGGCTCAGTTAAGGTCAGTGTTCATGACTCCACTATAAGAAAGCGACTGGGCAAAAATGGCCTGCATGGCAGAGTTCCAAAATGAAAACCACTGCTGAGCAAAAAGAACATAAAGGCTTGTCTCAGTTTTTCTGAAAAACATCTTGATGATCCCCAAGACTTTTGGGAAAATACTCTGTGGACTGACAAGACAAAAGTTGAATTTTTTGGAAGGTGTGTGTCCCATTATATCCTGCATAAAAGTAACACAGCATTTCAGAAAAGGAACATCATACCAACAGTAAAATATGGTGGTGGTAGTGTGATGGCCTGGGGCTGTTTTGCTGCTTCAGGACCTGGAAGACTTGCTGTGGTAAATAGAACCATGAATTCTGCTGTCTACCAAAAAATCCTGAAGGAGAATGTCCGGCAATCTGTTTTTGACCTCAAGCTGAAGCACACTTGGGTTCTGTAGCAGGACAATGATCCAGAACACACCAGCAAGTTCACCTCTGAATGGCTTCAGAAAAACAAAATGAAGACTGTGGAGTGGCCCAGTCAAAATCCTGACCTGAATCTGATTGAGATGCTGTGGCATGACCTTAAAAAGGCGATTCATATTTGAAAACGCTCCAATGTGGCTGAATTACAACAATTCTGCAAAGATGAGGGGGCCAAAATTCCTCCACAGCACTATAAAAGACTCATTGTCAGTTATCGCATATGCTTGATTGCAGTTGTTGCTACTAAGAGTGGCCCAACTAGTTATTAGGTTTAGGGGGCAATCACTTTTCCACTCAGGCCCATGCAGGTTTGGATTTTTTTTCCCCTTAATAATAAACACCTTCATTTAAAAACTGCATTTTGTGTTTACTTGTGTTATCTTTGTTTAATATTTAAATTTGTTTGATGATCTGAAACATTTAAGTGTGACAAACATACAAAAAAAGGAGAAATCAGTAAGGGGGCAAACACTTTTTCACACAACCGTATATGCTCTAGAGAAAAAAAAAAAAATCTTGCTCCATCGGCTACCTTTAGGTTCAATATAAGATATAATTTTATAATTGAAATTTTAAATTCTGGATTTCTTGTCCACTTTCTGATGCCACAAAAACCTTCATTTCCTGCCCTCCCACACACACTTTCATATATGTACACAAAACTATGATAGCAAGCTTGCCATAATCTAATATTACATAACGTGTTATGTTATGTGAGCCCCCATCTTATTAATCAAGGTAAAAACAATTTCAAGATTTAAAGACCTTAAAAATTCCCTGAACAGAAAAGTTACACATTAGAGCAGCAAGAAGAAACGGTGGAGTGGGTGGAGATGAGTGTCAGGAGTGATTTGTAACAGAAAGATAACAGCTAGATTGAAAGGGAAGATTTACAAGACGGGAGTGAGACCTGCTATGATGGTTTGGAGGTGGTGGCACTGATAAAAAGGCAGGAGGAAGAGCTGGAGGTGGGAGAGTTGAAAATGCTAAGATTCTTATTGGGAGTGACTGGGAGAGACAGGATTAGCAATGACTATATCAAAGGGACAACTCAGGTAGAGTGGTTTGGAGACAAAGTAAGAGAGGCAATGCTGAGATGGTTTGGACATGTGCAGAGGAGGGATAGTGTATATATTGGACAAAGGATGTTGAAGATGGAGCTGGTTGGCAGGAGGAAGACCACAGAGAAGATTCATGGATGTAGTGAAAGAGGCCATGGAAAGGGTTGGTGTTACAGAGGAAAATACAAGAGATAGTGTTATGGTTCGAGCGCTGATCTTGTCCGCACTCGAGCCATGCACCGTTTCCGGCCATCTGACGGCTGTGTGCCCCTTTTGCTCTCCGAGCTTTTATTGTGACAGCGCTCGGAGGGGCTTCCGGCTGTCAGAGCTATCAGCTGAGCCACATTTCGTCTCATCAGCTGCTTCTTACTTAAGAGGGCAGTTGGGAGAGAAATGTGCGGCAGTCTCGTCGAGAACCTTCCCATGGTCAGACGTTATTGGAGCATCCCTCTGTTCATTCGTTGACCATTCTCCTTCAGTGACTGTAAGTGTGTTACCTTATGTTCCCATTATTCCCTGTCTTTGATGGTTATTGTCACAGTGTGTTTTAGCCCCCGGTGGCTGGTTATTTTGTCCCTTTTCCGTTCCTTTAATAAACCGTGCAAACTCACTGGTGATTTGTGGCGTCTTATGATGGCTTGTGGGGGCCATCCATGACAGTAGACTGCCGCAAGACTGAGACGCCAGTCCCGGAGAGTTTTGCCTAAATTGGACTTTGGTTTTTCCCTGTCTGGGTACCTGTGTGCTGGGAGATCATGTCGTCATGCAGGGGCCACGCTCGGAGCCTGGGCTACGAGCTTGTGGAGGCCCTGGACTACATTGATGGAACTATCTTCACGGCTGGCCTCTATGACACTCCCAGTGATGTACGCTGGCACCTGGACCTTGCTGAGGATATTATTAATCACCTTCCCCGCTATTCCAACCACCCAGAAGTCACGGCAAGGAAGGCTGAAATCGCTGTGCAGCGGGAGAGACTCCGTGGGCTGGAGGGAAACCCTGGCAGGAAGCCGAAGAGGAGGTGTCCTCGCTCCTCGCTTCAGGATCCCATTCCTGTCCCTGCTCCAGGCCAGGAGTTTGCACCACCCAGGGGTGATCCCCGAGAGAGTGTGACATCAGTCGGAATTCCCCCGGAGATGCTACGTCTGACAGCTGTTTCCATCAGGGACCGAGTGGCAGCTGCTCGCTCCGCCGTTCACCCTACGCAGGTGATAAAGCATGTGACGGTGGCAGTCAGGCTGGTGGAGAGGAATCCAGTGTTGAAGGACTATCCTGAGTTCACCGACCTGCTCGCTTCTGTTTCTGCACAGGAGCGGCATTTCCCGAATCTCTCCTTCGCCTCGCCCACTGCCGGCAACCGTCGTCACACAGCTCACAAGAAGCCTCAGCAAGAAACCCGTCCGGATCCTGTTCCGGTTCGTCACAAAGACTCTACCTTTCTGACAGCTGCCGCTCCTACGTCTCGTCAGGAAGGAATTCCCGCAGCCTCTCTCCCAGGGTCACCTCCTCCCGCTGTTCCGTCAGCTCCTGGTGCCCGGATGGCTTTGGCTGTCATCCTCTCCTCCTCGATGTCTTCCTCGGCTCCTGCGAAGGTTATGAGTCCTGCTTCGGCGACGCCCATCATGGATCCACCACGAGCGGCTCCTCCTCGTCCTGCCAGGGGGCCCTCCGTCACCATCCAGCGGGGCAAGGGAGAAACGAAGTCCACTGCAGCGGGTTCCATTGGGCCTCCTCGGATCAGGCAAGTAACTTTTCATTCAGTTTCCATATTAGATGAATTGTCTTGCTTTGTTCCTGGGGGCGGAGTTCGGGGTTCACAGTCCCCTGAACTCCCCCCACCTGCTGCAGCAAATAGTAATGGACCTGCTACCTCTGTGTCTTCTTCTTCTGAGCGTTCTGCGGCGACATCATGCCGGCTGTGGAGCCCGCCACAGCTGAGTGGGAGCCAGGCAACGACCTTCGTCGTCCTGAGCCCGGATCGACCAAGTCCTGGACGGTGACAGAACTTGAGTGCAGGCAAGTGCTCTATTTTGTCTTCCTTCTATCAATTCTGGAGCATTTTTGCCTGTCTCTCGGGGAGACGAGCCAGGTGCAGCCATCCGCTGCATCCGAGCCCGTCTCACTGGGCTCTGTCGCTACCAGTGATCCTGATCCCGGTTCTTTTCCTTCTCCTGAGCCTTTTCCCAGGGTCACCAGTGTGGAGTCCTTCTCGGTCGCTGTGCGGGAGGTTCTGGGTCCAGGGTTGGAGGTCGTTTCTGGTGCTGCGCCGAACCAGTCGGGGTCCATCGCGGGTGCGGCACTGACCCAATCGGGGTCCATTGTGGGTGCTGCTCCGATCCAATTGGGGTCCGACGTGAGTGCCGACGAGACCCAATCGGGGTTCATTGTGGTTGCTGCTCCGGCCCAATCAGGGTCCGTCGTGGGTGCCGCCCTGACCCGATCGGAGTCCAACAGGGGTGCAGCGCCAGCTGGGTCCAAGGTCGGTGAGGAAGCTGCAGATCCTCTGCCGCCTGACGCTAGACTGGCTTATCATCTTCATCAGCATCCTTCCCCCATTCATCTTCACCGGGGGCCGTTGGGGTTCTCCATCATCGGCTCGGCTCTCCTTTGTTTTTCCCCTTTCCAGGGAGGCCATCTTCACTTTATCCCCTGCGGTCTTGGGGGTTGGGTGATGCGGGTCGGCCGCCTGGAGGTCTGCCCCGCCTGTTTGGCGTTCTGGGTCGGCCACCCGACAAACTTTCATGTCCGTTCGGTGATCTGGCCCGGCCGCCAGAGGAATTGTTTCCTGGCATGGGACCGGGGTAGGCCACCTGAACTGTTCCTTTTCCCCCTGCCAGCGACATGGACGCTAGATGCAGGGCGGCCCCCCGAACGATCGACTTTCATGCCATGGTGTTTAGACTGCCGTCATCCCTGGCGTTCTGTTTCTGTTATCCTGTAACCTTTTGGGATGTGCGGGGGTCTTATATACAAAATTGCATATGTATGAAATTGCATGTGTCACCCCTTCCTAGCGGGTGTTTCTTGTTTTTCCCTTTTTAAATTTCCATTCGTTGCCTGTACAGTTTGTGTGTGTGGATTTACAACTGCAGGGTTTCAACATTTGCAGTGTTTTTTTTGTTTTTTTTCTCTCTCCTCCCTTTCCTTTGTTGGGGGATGATATGTGTTTTTCTGGAACTATGTATCTTGGTTGTTTGACCCGGGTTTCTGTTTAGGGCCGATAGGCTTAGTGTTCTTTATTTGGGCGTAGTGTCCCGCCTGTGGGTACATTGTGGATTATTGTGTTTTCCTTTTACCTTCCCCTGTAATTAAGATAAGATAAGATAAGATAAGATAAGCCTTTATTAGTCCCACAATGGGGAAATTCCAGGATTGCAACAGCACAAGGATAGCAACACTCAGAGCAACAGTCAGAAGGCAAGAAAAAAAACAAGAGCAGCTAGTATACATATGTACATATTACTATATATATATATACTGTATATATACTATATATATATATATATATATATATATATATATATATATATATATATATATAGACACACAGTGCGGAGCATTGTGGTTGGTGAATGTGCAGCAGAAAGTTTAGGCTCTCTCTCCCTCTGCGGGTGCGGCGGGCCAGCTGGATGTCTTTGGGCATGATGGTGGTGACCCACCAGGGCTGCCCTTTGTCAGCAATCCTGTTCATAATCTCTGGGATTTCTAGGCACAGTCAAGTAATGGAACTTGTCACGCTCAGTGGCCACAGGATCTTATGTTGTTGGAAGATTATGTGGTTCTGTTGCATTCACTGAGCAGTGACCTACAGGCCTTACTGGCATGGTTTGCTACTGGGTCCAAGTCCACAGTACTCAGCTAGAAAAGGGTGGATTGTGCTCTCCGGGTTGGGGTGGAGCACCTGCTGCAAATAGAGGAGTTCAAGTATCCTAAATGTGAGGGAAGACTAGATAAGAAGATTGAGAGAGGGATTGGTGCAACATCTGCAGTGATGTGGACATTGCATTAGAGCCAGTTGGTTTGGATTTCTGATCAGGATGCCTCTTGCCCAAAACACCTCTCACATGAGGTATTTTGGGTACATCCCACTGGGATGTACCTCGAGTTACCTCAAGGCAGACCCAGAATGTGTTGGAGAGATTATGTCTCTCAGTTCTTCTGGGAACACCTTGGTATCCTCTCTGAAGAGCTGGAGGAGGTGGCTGGGGAGAGGGAAGTCTGCTTTGACTGCTGCTTCCGAGTTGCAGATGTTGCTGATAAAAGTCTGGATGGTCTTGTACTCCTTTCTGGAGCACACAGTGTCCATTTCTGGAAAAAAAAAAAAAAGGGATGTGAAATAGTGACCCCTATGACCACATGTTACAACCCCAGTGAGGTAGAAAGAGTAACTTGTGTTTCTCCTCAGGTCTTGATTCCCCTGACACCCTCATTGGCTCTTCACATTCCACACCTGCATCCTGTTGGCCAATCAGTGTCCTCCCCTGACTATAAAAGGCCAGAGAAGCAGAAGATCTTTCTTCCACCTCTGACTTGGGTTGCCACCACACTAACCAGCTCTGATCTCTTCTGACATTACAGGTAGTGATGTTAAAACTGAGTTCTTATGAAACAATGAGCAACTTTGAGACAATTGCTTCATGAATGACACAGTGCTATGCAGCATCTAATAAAGACTGCCATCTGGTGACTGACTGTCAGAACTGCATCTGAGTGGAAAACCTGAAAAAAATCTCAATACTTTTTTTTTTTGAGCATTTGGCCATCCGAAGTCTGTTCAAAATTGGATGGCAGGAACAAACAATACAAAGCAAACAAACAAAAAAAAATAATTTCCTCTCAAACTTCTCGCGAGCCCTCAAGTCATGTGATGTGAGCGACATAACGAGGCCTCACTTGCTACAGTCATGTGACTATAGGTGTGCCGAAATGGCGCTTGATGCACTCCGGCTTTATATTGCTTGAATCAGTGTCAAGTGGGCGGTGTCAAGCGTAACATCACTAATTACAGGGTGGGTTAGGTTTGAGACTGTTTGTATGTCTATGTACACTGTAGTGAATTTGTTTGCCTTTTGGTAATTCAGACTGCCTGTTAACCTGTGTTTGGGTCTGATTTTTTTGCCAGAGAAAGCTGTAGAAGAGAGCTGCCATTTTCGTTGAACCCTTTTTTCTCCTGTTTATGTTGCGGATCAGGGAGTCGCTTATCTGGGTTTGTACATTTTCTTTTAACTTAAGTTGTAGGTAAGAATCTTTTGTTTCTAGCTCTGTTTGGCATTTTTGTTTGTTGTTTTGGCCTTGGTTCTCCTTGAAGCCAATTTTGCTTTCTTTTATTCTGGCAAAAAAACATTTCAACCTAATCAACTTTCTCATCATTTTGTCACCTGGATTTATGTTGCTCCATTTTACCACTAGACAGCCACCGGGTTTGTAACACCACAGTATATACAGTGGATATAAAAAAGTCTACCCCCCCCCCTCAAATGCCAGGTTTTTGTGATGTGAGAAAATGAGACCAAAAATCATTTAAAAACTTTTTTCCACCATTCTGGCTGTGCTCAGAATTAACCAGTCACATTCAAACATGTGCTCAGTGGCCACAGGTCATTGGGCACATGTGCACGCAGTGACCGGCAGTGGGTGACAAAAAGTTTGGCGTCTTAGTCTCTGTTTTTATGCACTTTAATGTGTTTTAACGTAATTCTCTGTGCCATTTTTGTCCTTGAATGTTTGTGGACTATATAACAAAGAGCTCTTTGGTTCCATCAGTATGGATTTTCTTCTTGTTTTTGCACTGTGGCTTCTTTCTTACCGGCTCTTTGTCTGGGACATCACCGTGGTCACGCTGGTAAGAATGCAGTACTCCAGAGACATGTTACTGCAACTAAACATGGATAATCCACTGTGTTTGTGAGTCTGTGCCGCAACTGCCAGACTTTATTTTAAGAGACTTTCATGGACACAGCAATGAAAAGAGGAGCAAGAGAAGCAAACACGGAAAGCGTGGAGGTGTAAGATTAAATCTGAGGAGGTGTCAGTTTAACTGCATTCCTCTTCCTTCTATTATTATGGGTGTTAGGTCAAAAATGAATTGATTGAGACTGAATCAATAATCAATAGGCGGTTTCCAAGTTCTAAGCCATTTATTTTCTTCATCATCTCCAGGGCTTTGAAGAGGGAAATTCAGCGTCTCTTTTCAGCGCTTCCCAGAAGTGTGGGCTTCTCCTCTTCTTTGACCATGCACAGTCCAGTCCGGGTCCATCGGAAAATGCCATGGACTTCTTTATGTGGGTCCCTGTTCCTTGTGCCAAAATGTTAGGTCAAAAATGAATTGATTGAGACTGAATCAATAATCAATAGGCGGTTTCCATGTTCTGAGCCATTTATGCTCTTTCTGATCAGAAAAAGGAGGCAGTCGGTCACAGTATAACATGTCTCAGAGCCTGCTCACACCAACTCCCTAACATGCATTACAAAGATGGGGTTTCTTATACTCCGGGCAAACAGTCCTTGATCTTATCTAAACCTGAAGACAGCTGGAGCCATCTTCCCCCGAGACTGCTCTAATCTATGGACAGCACTGAACATTCTGCTTTGATCTTTACATGACCTGGTCAACCTAAGTCACCCTAATTTCGGACATCCTGAACGGAACAGCTTGGTATGATAAAACAATACAACCTTGGTCATTATTTACAACCTTGCTCAGCCTAATCTCACACTGAGAAACAGACATTCTTTTCAAGCTCTGAGACAATGGAAAAACACAGAGAATCAGACATTGGCTCATTATATGCACCAGATACAATTATAACATAAAATAGAATAATACAGCATTAAAATCATATGGAATAATCAATGAAACATGAAAATATCCTATCATTCCCCCCTTGATGCTTAAAAAGCATCAGATGAAACACTATGGCTTCTAAAACCTCATTGGGCAGCTCGCTAAGTTCTGGTGCCTTTTATGCTAAAGCATTTTATTGCAAAAGATCCTAACTCGCTTTTTAATGTGGAAAGTCCACCATCGGCCCCACTGCCAGTCCTGAGCGCCGCTGGAATGTTTCATTTCCTGGGGATCATATGAGGATAATACCTTTTATTTCAAAAAAAGAAATCAATCATCTAATTAAGTCATAAAAGAGAAAAAAAATTCCAGTGATGGTGACTAGCCATAAATTGAGATGAAATAGGGTATGTATTTGCCGTTCTATGTGTCAGTAGATTAGCAGAGATTTAATAAACCAAGTTAATATTTATATGTAAATATAACTTCAATGAAGAAAAATAAAAATGACCAAAAACGATTACATGTGTAAAATACGTATGTGTATGTTTGTATTAGGGATCTATGTGTGCTAGCATATTAGTACCTTAATGTGAAAATGTAAACAAAGTATCAACAATCAAACAACAATCAATACAGTAAAAACTGTGTACTGGCTAAATAGTGATTAGTAACACAGTGGTTTCAAATGTGACATATATTAAAACAACATAAACAGGATAAAGTGAAAAAATCTCAAGCAGGGATAACACAACTTCTCTGAACTTCAAGACATATTTGATTACTCTTGCACTCAGTACATTTCAAATTCACATCATGAACATACAACTTTTGGTTTTTTGCATGTCAGTCATACTTTTACTCTGTACTCATAAAACATTAAGCTGGTGTTGTTTCCCCATCATCTCCAGTGGTGGCATCATGAGATAACACTAAATTCACATGGACAAGTTTCAGCATCATATCACAGGCGCAAGGAATGACACATAAAAAGACCAAAAATATCACTACAATAATCACCACCAAGTTTATTACAAGACTTCTCTGTGAGGAAAACAACCAGTTTATCCAGTGTGATGAGTCGTTAACATTATCCTTAGCTCCAGCAGTCTGCAAAGCAGTCAGATTATGTATGGCTGAAGCAATGACACCTCCATCTGCATCATGTGCAGGTATAAAGGTGCAACAGTACTGACCTACAATTGCACACACACCCCCACGGACGGCAGTCAACTGATTAAGTGCCATTCTATTATGTGTTGCTACAAGTCTTATAGCAGTCATTTCCTCCCTTTCACCTTTCCAGGCAGCTAAGGAAAAATTCACAAAAGTCTGTAGTCTATAATTAAGAGTCTCAGCCCACAAGGTGTTTTTTGCCACTCCCACCCAAGGGAATAATGACTGAACTACCTTTTGACCTATAGTAAGTATTTTAAACTGCTCTGGCACGTCTGTACCCCAGATGGAATCATGTGATGTGAAAATGGCATCCTGTGATAGGTCTCTCTTCCCTCTGCTCGCCTGACCCGCTGACATAATCAGGGTGTTATCAGTCACAAAGATGGGGGCACAGGTTCCTGCCTAATTCATAGGCAGATGGGAATACACCTTACGATCACACAGCCACCAACCACCTGTCACCATATGTGCGCCATACATATGGAAGTTGCAGATAGCAGCACTGCAGCGCTCCAGCATGGCGATAGGTCCGTAATGACAACGGTTAGCCTGTGGACACCACCTGCCCAGCCGATTGGTCAGGGTATTAACATCACAGGTGCGGTGTATACTGTACACTGCTTCACACCGAGAAAGAGGTAGGTCACCCAGAGGGTTGTTACCACTTCCCTTCAGACAAAAAGAAAAAGTCCCGGGGGACTTCCGGTTATGGCTGCCACGTGAGAAGGACACGTCTCACTCTGCTCTGCTCCTGGAGAAAAAAAAATCGGCAAATAACTCTCTCATTTGGGACAGAACATATCCCAGCGTTTGGGCGAGGATATGTCGGTGAAGCCTAAGGCTGGAAAACCAGGTAGAGGAAAAAGCGAGCCGCCGAAACAGTCCAAATTAACGGACTTTCAGGTCTGTGATGCAGCAGATAAAGTTCCATATATGGCGGAGGAAGCTAACAGCGGTGTGGTGACTGTGGGAAACGGCACAGGTGTGGTGCTAGCTGCCATAAGTTCAATGAGAGCAGACTTTTCCTCTAAATTTGATGGGATTATGGCAGCGTTGGAAGGAATGAGAAAGGAATTGGGTGACTGTGTAGAACGAATGGCACAGGTGGAGCTTCGTGTCTCTAGTGCTGAAGATGACGTCACCTGTCTTCAATTAAAGGTGCGCACTTTGGAAAAAAAAATAAATGTCTGGAAGATAATGTCCTGGATTTGGAAGCCCGGTCGAGACGGAACAACTTGAGGCTGGTGGGTCTACCGGAGGAATCCGAAGGTCAGGACTGATGTTCCTTTCTGGAAAAGTGGATTCCGGAGGCGCTGGGCAGCGCGGAGCTGCAATCAGCAGTGGTTCTGGAAAGCGCACACCGTATTGGCCCACGGAGAGATAAGGGACCACCGGGGACCCTAATTATGAAGTTTCTCAGCAACAGAGACAGGATGAAGATCTTCAACGCTGCAAGAGCTAAAGGAGAGATTAAACACCAGGACCAGCAGGTGCGGTTCTACCCAGATTTGGCCACAGGAATCCAACAATTGAGGAAGCAGTTTGATCCCGTACGTAAAGAGCTGCACAACCTTGGGATTCGTCATGGTGTAATTTATCCTGCGAGACTGTTGACCATGTATGGGGGCAGAACCCACATCTTCAAGACCCCAGAGGAGGCGCAGGAGTTCATCAAGAAGATCCAAGAAGAGACTGGTGGGAGCTAAGCATGAACAAAATATAAGGTAGAATATTTAAGCATTTGCACAGGCGTCTGACTGACTTGAAGCAAATAGCAAGTTTACAAAATATAGACTGTGTTATATATTTAAAAAAAAAACTATGATGTACAAAGTTGCTAAAAATTTTGGAGTCAAGTTGGAAAACTACAGAGGAGAGTTAATGTTACATCATTAAAAGCAGTAGAGTTAGGGTGATTGGGAGGATGAAGAAGGAGTGGCTTTGGCTGTTCCTCGTGGGTGTGGAGCGGTCGATGGCTATATCGGGAGACGGAATTTTTCTTTTGATTTTGGGGGGATCGCCACAAATGTGGGAAGGGGGAATTTGTGTGTAGTTTGTAGGATGAATGTTCAACCACTCATTTTTTTGCTTCTCTGTATGAGCATGTTTACACTGCAAGGTAATCCCAAACTCCCTATTGATCATAAACCAAAGCATTAATCTTAATTTAACTTCATGGAATTGCAGAGGTCTACAAAAATTAAAAAAAACTTAAACAAGTTATGAATAAAATAAAAGACATGGGTTCAAAAATTGTGTTTTTACAAGAAACTCATCTAATAGAGGAGGATGTAAAAAGAATTAGGAGTAGATGGCAAGGAAGTGTTTTCACCTCATCATTTTCATCCCGAGCCAGGGGAGTTATGACTCTCATACATAAATCAGTCCCATTTCAAGTGAAAAATGTAATTGGAGACAAATTTGGAAGATATGTAATCATTCAAGGATCTTTGCTATTAGAAAATATAAATTTGGTGAACTTATATGGTCCCAATATAGATGATCAAAAGTTCTTTGCTAATTTATTTCTTATCTTATCATCACTTACAGGGCAACATATAATAGCAGGGGATTTTAATTGTACATTGAATCCCGGTATAGATAGATCAACAGGACTGGACTGTACGCACAATGGATGTAGGATGACCATTAATCATTTTATGAAAGAATTGAGATTGCTAGATATATGGAGAGAAATGAAACCACAAGTTAAAGCCTACTCTTGTTATTCCAGTACCTACAAGACATTCTCACGTATCGATTATTTTTTGATTTCCACAGAATTAAGGTCCAAGATTCAAAACTGCTTTTATGATAACATCGTGATCTCTGATCATGCACCCTGCTGTCTAATATATGTAGATAAGAAATTGACAAAGGAATCAGGTAGATGGCAGTTTCAGCATAAATGGCTTCAGGATGAGGAATTTGTCAAGTACATAGAAAAACAGATAGATGAGTTCTTTGACATCAATACTACACAAACATCAGCATGTGTAAAGTGGGAGGCTTTCAAAGCTTTTATTAGAGGACATATTATTAGTTATACAGGTTCAAAATCTAAGAAGACTCAAGAGGAGAGAGCCCAATTGGAACATAAAATAAAAAGTCTTCAGGAAAAAGTATATGCAGGAAGTGATCCAAGGTTGGAGAACGAATTACTGATTTTGAGAGCTGAATTTGACAAAAAATCAGTGAATAGAGCTGCCTCAAGTCTTCTAAGATTGAAACAATCTTTTTATGAACAAGGTGAAAAATCAGGAAAATTATTGGCATGGCAGATTAAACAATTAGAATTTAAAACACCAATTACCAGTATTATAAGTAATGGACAGGTAGTTATAGATCCTTTAGAAATTAATAGAGCCTTTAGAGATTACTATGAAAAATTATATGATACCAAAAATGAATCTGATTTAACAAAACTAAATGGGTTTTTGAATGAACTATCTATACCGTGTATTCCAAATGAAAACAGGGAGATATTGGAGTCTAAAATTAGTCAAGAAGAAGTTGGGCTACCCATTGATAATATGAAATCAGGAAAAAGTGCAGGACCAGATGGTCTTCCAGTTGACCTTTATAAAAAATTTAAGAATAAATTAATAAAACCTTTTTTGGAAATGGTTTTAGAAGCATTTCAAAATAGTAATTTACCATCATACATGAATAATGCCTTAATTATACTGTTGCCAAAACCAGGTAAGCCCTCTAATAAATGTGAAAATATGAGACCAATAAGCCTATTAAATGCCGACCTTAAGATAATCTGTAAAATTTTAGCAAGACGAATACAAGAAATTTTACCAAATATTATTAATCGAGATCAGAATGGCTTTATAAAGGGAAGACAAGGCTTCCATAATGTAAGAAGACTATTTAATATTATTTATTCTAATAAAGAAGCACTGGATACAGCTCTCCTATCACTGGACGCCGAAAAGGCCTTTGATAGAGTCGAATGGCCCTTTCTTTTTGAAGTCCTACAAAGGTTTGGACTTGGAAATAATTTCATAAAATGGGTTCAGATAATATACAATAATGCTACAGCAGAAATCCTAACAAATAACAATATTTCAAAATCAATAAAAATCAGTAGAGGATGTCGACAAGGCTGTCCACTTTCACCTTTACTGTTTACTATGGCAATTGAACCTTTAGCGATGGCGATACGTTTACATTCACAAATATATGGAATTAAAGTTGGACCAACAGAACATAAAATCTCCCTGTACGCCGATGACATAATTTTGTTTATGTCGAATCTTAAAAAATCAATTCCGACCTTGTTGAATTTAATAAAGAATTTTGGGGAAATATCAGGATATAAAATAAATAAAACTAAATCTTCAATATTAATGCTAAATGAGACCCAGAGAAATTACCCAGCCCCTGAGGTAAATCAATTCAACGTTGTAAATCAGTTTAAATATTTAGGAATCCAAATTGTGCCTAAGCTAGAATCAGTCGCCAGTGTCAACTATGAAGCCTTAATGACAGATATTAATGAGTTACTTCAGAGATGGATGTCACTACCAATGTCGATGATCAGGAGAATCAATATACTTAAAAGTAATATTTTACCTAAAATACTCTATTTATTTCAATACATTCCCTTACCACCACCTTTAGATTTATTCTCAAGAATTAAAAAAAAGTTAGTGGAATTTATATGGAACAACAGGAGGGCTAGATTACGTCTGTCTTTATTATATTTACCATTTGATCGTGGAGGTCTGAAATGTCCAAATTTTATGTTGTATTATTGGTCGGCACAACTGAGGTCTATGACATATTATTTTTCATTAAATGATCTCCCTCACTGGACTGAAATGGAATCATACAATTTACCTTTACCTCTTCCCATATTCATATACTCAGATTCGGCAAAAAAAATTACAAAAACAAGTTAAAAATCCATTTGTAAAGCATATGATCAAAATATGCTGTGAAGCTAAAAACTATTTAAAAGAACCACACTTATTGTCACAATTTAGCCCAATATGGGGTAATCAATATTTTAAACCAGGGAGAGCGGATGCTGTATTTAAAGTATGGAATTTAAAAGGGATTCAAAAGATTCAAGATTTATATTTGCCATGTGCAGATAACATAATGTCTTTTGAAGAGCTGAGGATCAAATTTAATCTTAATAGAACACATTTTTTTAAATATCTTCAACTTAGAAACTTTATTCGATCAAATCAAAATAAAGCTCTCACTCGACCTATTTATTCATCCTTGGAAAAAATGTTGATGAAAGATAGTAAAAGAAAGGGTATTATTTCCGAGTTTTATAACTCATTGACACTATCCTCAAGTGAAAACTCACAGAAAAGATTAAACTACTGGAAAGAAGATCTGCAAACTGAAATTTCAGAGGAACAATGGGAATTGGCTTGTACAGAAGCTCAAACCAAATCAATAAATGTACGTCTTAAATTGATACATTTTAAATGGTTAATGCGGATGTATGTTACACCGGAGGAGTTAAATAGATATAACAAAAATATACCAGATACGTGCACAAAATGCATGGAAAGTAAAGGAACCCTATTTCATTGTATATGGGAATGTAGAATAATTAGAATGTTTTGGGAAGAGGTGAGGGTAACAATTGAAAAAATAATGTCAAAACAAATCATATTGAATCCTAAACTGTTTTTGTTGGGTCTGTACCCAGAAAAGCATAACTAAAGTGAAAGAACATTCATAGACCTCAGTTTGCTTAATGCCAAAAAATGTATTGCACTACTGTGGAAAAAGACTCATAGACCAGATGTGACTCAGTGGTTAAGACAGATGTTAACAAACCTTCCATTAGAAAGAATAACATATATACTGAAATCAAAGGAAATTGTGTTTGAGAATATATGGAGACCTTTTATTGATTATGTAAAAAATGTAAACATAACTCTTGAAGAAGAAGGTGAATGATGTGTGTGGACCTTGTAAATTCCAAACTGGTGAACATAATATGTAAGCTTATGTAATGGATTGTCTAGACTAAACAGAGGAGCATTGTTGAAGACTTGATTTTGTTGGTGGTTGTGGGTATTTTTAGTGCATTTTTTTGTAGTACTTTAGTGTTAGTGTTTGATTGTTTGTGTCATGTTTGTTAAAAAAAAGTTTCAATAAAGATATTGTGGAAAAAAAAAGAAAAAGTCCCTGATGAAACTAACCTTGCCCTTACAGAGTAAGGGGTGCCATAAGTTTTCTGATTAGTAGAGTGACGAAAGATTTCACAACAGTGATTCAAAATAATCTTTTTTGTATAGTCCCTTTCTATAGCCTTCTGTAAAAAACAGAGAGCTTTTGCTGGTTCCATCATTTTAGCCACAACAGCAATCTGTCCAGCTGACGTTGGCACTAAGGAGCAAACATAACAATTGGAACGATTAGCTGCCCTGACCGTATAGTTAGCATACCTCCACGACGTATTAGCAGCATATTCATGATCGTGATGCTCATGTAGCTCTAGCCAATTATGCTGAATATGTGCGAGGTCCCTAGTATTACAGTGTATGGTTTGTGGTGCAGCTAAAAGAAACCAAAGTAGTAACGTCAGCCCTAGGATGATGATGCAAAGGAAACAACAACAACCACACCCTTTAATGACTGAACGTCTTTCTTCTGCTTCTTGTCTCTCCATGATGGTCAACCACTTGCTTCCCTATCCCAAGCCAATACCTAGATGCCATGTGGGGCGTCGTCAGTCGACACTTGTATAGGGAAACAATTAAAAAGTCTCTTGCTGAAAGTCTTTAATGGAATGAAGTTGAAGACATTTATTCAGTAGTCCCTAGCTGTGAGTTCTGAGTAGGGTAAAGTTTACAGTGTGTCAAATGTACCCAAGAGTCCTGTCCTTCAAGCTTCACTGCTGTTCGCATTGACAGTTCTTCTTTTTGATGGCTTTGATGAGGACGAGGTCTCCTGGCTTGGCCAAGATCGGTGCAGTTTCCTCATGAACCCTCCTGGGGAGAGTAGCAGCGATAACATCTCTGTTAGTCAACATCCTTCTCATGTAATCTGCTAAACACACTTCTACATCACCAGGATTGAATGGCCTCAAAGGTGGCAGCAAATATGGTTTGCCATACATGATTTCAAATGGAGACAACCCTCCTTTGGTTGGGATTATCCTCATGTAAAACAAAACTAATGGGAGGAAATAAATCCAATTTTGCCCTGTTCTGCCATTGTTTTCCTGAGTCTTTCTTTAATAGTGCTGTTTGTGCACCCCACCAATCCTGAAGATTGTGGGTGATAAGCTGAATGATTCTTCAAACTGATGTTCAGTGCTGTGCCTAAATGTGAAATAACTTGATTTACAAAATGTGTACCATTATCTGAGTAAATTTTCTCAGGTATTCCAAACTTAGGTACAATTTCGGCAAGCAATTTCTTTGCCACTGTGATTGCATTTGGATGTGTGCAAGGAAAAGCTTCTGTCCATTTAGAAAACATGTCACAAATGACCAAACAATATTTCTTGCCCTCACATTTATTCAGTTCAATAAAATCCATGCAAATGTTCTGAAATGGATAAGTAGAGGCTGGAAAAGTGCCTCTTTCAGGTTTAAAATTTCCCTGTGCATTGTTTTTTGCACAAATCAGACATTTTTTTACAAAACTCTGTGGCAAACTGGCTAAAACCATAGGCAGTAAAGGTTTTATTCAATGTAGATACCCCCCCCCCCCCGCTACATGCAATACACCATGGAGCAAGGTAGAGGCTTGCTGAAACAGTTTGCGTGGTAGAATAGGCTTGCTTGCCTTACATTTGTAGAGCTGTGAAGTATCATCCAAAATAGCTCCCTTCTTTACCCATTTGTAAATTTCAGCCTGCGGTACTGCTTTTTGAGCCTTAACAAGAATATCATGTGGTAGCTCTTCAGTCAGTGTCAAAATAGAATCAAATGTGCTTTGTCCAGGTTGCAAGCCTTGTGCAACCGCCTTTGCAGTTTGATCCGCAAAAGGATTACCTTTAGAAACCGGATCATTGCCATTTGCATGAGCAGCACATTTGCATATGGCCAGCTGTGATGGAAGTTTGATACTTTCAAGCAGCTCCAAAATGAGGTGTTTACGCTGAATAGGCTTCCCTGTTGATGTAATCATGCCTCTGTTTTTCCACTGCTGTGCAAAGTGGTGAATAATGGAAAATGCATACTGGCTATCAATGTAAACTGTAAGCTTTTTATTTTGTCCTAATTTGCATGCTTCAGTTAGAGCAATCAATTCTGCAGCTTGAGCTGAAAAATGGGATGGAATTTTTTAGGCCTTCAAAACAGTGTCATGAGTGACAACTGCATAGCCAGACAAATTTGATCCATCACAATCACGTTTTGATGATCCATCCACAAACAATTTGAGATCTGAATCATCCAAGGGGACGTTTTGTAAATCAGGACGTGGTAGTGTTCCAATTTCAATTTCCGCCAAACAGTCATGAGATTCTCCTTCAGTAGAAAGTGGCAAAAAACTCACTGGATTTAACACTGTGCAACACTCAATCGTTAAATGAGGCTGGGACATTAAGACTGTCATGCATGCGAGATGCCTGGATGGTGAAAGAACTGATATCTTGCTCTGGGATAAAATAGCAGACACTGCATGTGTGACCTTCATGGTCAAGGGATAAAAGAGAACAATCCCTGCAGATGCTTGAACTGCCATGGATTACAGCCTGTACGCATGGAGGAAGGGCCCTGGCAACTGCGTCTAGTCTTGTGGAATAATATGCTACTGGACACATTTTGTCCCAAATGGTTGAAGCAGCACTGATGTCATGTGTCCCTGTCTACAATCAGCCACTTGAATAAATGGCTTTTTATAGTCAGGGAGTGCCAAAATTGCAGTGCTGACCCAAAGCTTTTTCATCCTGACAAATGGTTCCTCTGCTTCAGGTGTCCACTCAATCTTCTCGACCTGTGCCACTGGTTTTTTGTAAATGAGGTCAGACAATGGTTGCACTTCAAATGAATAATTTGCCATCCAGGAGCGATTATAGTTTAATGTCCCCAAAAATGACATCATGTCTCTTTTTGTGATTGGTTTGGGCGAGGCCAAAATAGCCTCTTTGCGAACAGGATCGACATGTCTCCCTTCTGCTGACAAAATGTGGCCTAAGTATTTCACTTCTGGCTTCCACAACTGCAGCTTTGCTTTATTGACCTTGTGACCCTGCTCAGCTAAAAATTTCAACAAGGCAATGGTGTCTTTTTTGCAAGCAATTTCATCAGGGGATGCCAGCAAAATGTCATCAACATACAGGAGTAATTGACTCCCATGAGGTGGAACAAACTGGGCCAAATTTGCTGACATTGCCTGTGAAAAAATGGTTGGTGATTCACAATAGCCCTGTGCCAGCCTCATGAATGTGTACCTCTTGCCTTCAAATGTGAATGCAAACCAAAACTGATGATCTGGGTGAAGGGAATGCTGAAAAAAGCATTGCTGATGTCAATCACTGTGAAAAATTTCATTTGTGATTGTAGATCATTAACAAAGTGTGGGGATCTGAGACTGTTACAGCCCTGGGAATAGCAGCTTTATTCACTGCCTGAAGGTCTTGGACCATTCTCCAGCCGGAGGATGGTGCAGCTTTCTTTACCGGAAACAGAGGTGTATTGCACAGTGATTTTTGACATGATACTATAACCCCTGCATCTATCAATTCCTGTATAACAGGTTTAATGCCTTCTTGTGCTTCTAGGCATAGAAGATATTGTCTCTGATAAGGCCTAAAATGAGATTTTGCATTTATTGTTACCAATTCTGCATTTTCCATTAAGCCTACATCTGCCTTTCCTACCGACCGCAAGGAATTTGGAATTTCTAAGAGTTCATTTTCCTCTCCCTCTGACAAAGGAAATAGTCATGCTTGTGATTCAGGGACTTCAATGCTGACATCTTTTTGGACTTGTGCCACCCACTTCAAAGGCAGTTTGTAGGTGTCAAGCTTCAAACAGTACTGAACTCTTGGATCAGGTGTGCTTTTCCAAAATTGATCACACTCTTCTGCTGTAGTTACAAATCTGCCTACATCCTTCCACTGCATATGTTTAGGCTTAATCAGTGCAATGTGTGGTGACTCCCAGTGTTTGAAGCAGCTCTTATCTTCATCTGATAACCTCACAGATGCTTCGGCATAGCCCTTTGGTGACCAGTACAAATTTGCAATGACTATTGTGGAGGATGAGTTTGCAAAAAATATTTTCTCAAATTTGTCATCTGGACCACTCAGATATCTGTCATACATGTTGCAATGATACTGATTAGTGGCCTGCACAGTTGTAGGAACCTGTGTTTTGAAATGTTGCATTATTTTGGCTTCCAAGCTCTCAATCACCCCGGCTGGTCAGGCCGGTACCAAACAAAGCAAATATGAGTATCTTGGTACTGCAAAATCTTGCAAAACATGGATTTCTGATGCATGTGGGAAATGCGATGCCCTCATACCACCTTCTGTCGGAATTACAGTGATATTGATGTTTGTGAGCAAAACCCTTTCCCAATAAGTTAACTGGACACACTTGTGACAAAATAAATGAACCTTCTGCACTGTCCCCTGTAACAGGATCTTTTACTGTTACAATTTCAGAAAGACATTCCTTTTTGAGCTTCCCATTTGCTGATTTAATGATCACTGTGTGTTCTGATTTTGTGACACCCCCCCCCCCCCCAGCATCTAGGCCTGAAATGACAGATCTGCTAGTCCCAGTATCACAGAGAATTTCAAAGGAGTTCCCCTGAATTCTAGAGTAACCTCTGGTAAACACTCTAGTGTCACGATTAGGTCAAAGTCAGGTAAAATGAAATATGTCAACTGTGTCATTGTCAGTTTCAGTAGCTGTACTTAGCTTTGATTCGGTCAGTCACATGTTGGGATGTGATGAGTCTGGTTGTTGTTGCTGTGGCTGCTGAGCAGGGCATAGTCCCCCTACCCTCTCCCAGCCCCTTGAACGTGCAGGGCAATGCTTTTTCAGTGGCCCCTGTTGCCCACAGACATGGCAACAGTCACAGCTCCACCATTGGGGGTTTGCAGACCCAGCACCCACGCCCCCCCACCCCCACCGGGACCCTGGAAAGTACAGAAGTGGGGGAAGCAAAAGGCCTCCCCCTGAGGGTCAGCATTACATAAACAGGAGTGGGCTTTGCTTTAGCCTTCCTTTCCTCCTGTCCACATGCTCCTCTCCAACCGTTCTGCATGTTTTGCATATGTCAACACATCAGCAAATAAACATGTACAATATGTTACAAGGTGTTTGCGTACATACTATGCTAAATTTGGATGCATGTTCTGAAGGAATATACTTTTCAAATGTTGCCAATAAGGTTCTGAACCCGTATCTGCTTTAGGATTTTCCAAACCAGAATGACTGTCAAAAACATCCTGCAGTCTACACCTATAGGCTTCATCACTTTCTGTCTTATGTTGAGTGGCATTTTGAATGGCTGTCCAATCATGTTTTAATCTCCACTTGTTCCCAATGCGTTCATTTAATTCCTTCACCTGCTGAGCTAATACTGCATCAGTTGGTGGTAAAGGCTGATTTGCATCATCTTTAGGGTTCCAATTGCCTGCGACTGTACACCAATGTGCTTTTAGGACCTTTCTGTATGCTCTCTTTGTTTCCTGGCCATTTAATTTGAAACTTTGAAGGAGGTTTGCCATCCCTTCCAAAAATTGAGTCGGCTTCTCTCAGGGGTGAGGGATTTCCTTCACCGCCTCACTGAAATCTCCATCTGTTCACGGCCTGTAAACCAGCACAGTGGGAATATTTTGACTACTAACTGCAACGCCTTCAGCCGCTGGACCAACACAAGCCGGGTTAGATAATTCAATCATAGGAAATTGTCCTAATTCTACTGCATGTTCCTCTTCCTTAATGTGTTTATCAAAGGATGAGGATGTGTGTGCTGTTGAAGTGGCAAAACTAACTAACTAACCTGCACTTATATAGCGCTTTTCTAGTCACAAAGACCACTCAAAGCGCTTTCACTAGTACTAACCCTCTATTCTAAGGGCTTAGATATCTAGGGACAATTTAGAACAGCCAATTAACCTAACATGCATGTCTTTGGATTGTGGGAGGAAACCGGAGCCCCTGGAGTAAACCCACGCAGCACAGGGAGAACATGCAAACTCCACACAGAAAGGTTCCAACCCCTGCCAGCCTGGGGATTCGAACCAGGAACCTTATAGCTGTAAGGCAACAGTGCTAACCACTGCACCACTGTGCTGCCCCATGTGAAGGTGCATATACACTTAACTCCTTTGCCAGACGAGAAGGCTGGACTTGAGGCTTGACATCTGGCATTTGTTGAAGGGAAGGAGGAGGGGCAGATCTGCTGTTGGTGCCGTAGGGGCCGTCACGTCCCAAGGTCTGGATACAGAGGGGGAGGGGCCTCTCTACGCCACTTGCTCTGGCCGTTGTCTTCTTCGTCACCTCAGACTTTTGAAAAAGAACGTGCATTAGTCAAACCCTTTGTATTACAAACATCTGAGTCTTTTGAAGTCTGGTCTTTTCCGATTACTGTCACCTTATCTAGGTCAGCCTTGCATTGTCTGGCAATTTGAAGCCATTGTCCAGATTCAAAGAGCCCATATTTTAACTCTTTTCGCCTACTGCCATCTGCTGCTAATCTAATGGCAGAGATCAAACATTCACAATCTTTAACCCTAAGTTTCCCACTGAAATTAAATTTCTTTCTCCATTTTGTCAGAAACCTTGTGCTATTTCTGTCTTTTTTATTCATAAATTTACCATCTCCTGACAATACATAAATTTCATTTTCATCTTGCTGTGTTCTGCAACCCTTACAGCAAAATGAGGCTTTATTTCTTCCTGTCTGAACATTTTGTGGCTGTCTTATGTCTTGCCTACTATAACAGCAACCAGTGTTTGAAAGGTTTTTTTTTCCCTTTTTACCAAGTTTCCACACACAAATCAGTGGCTACACAGCTTTTTCAATATTTTTTTTCTCACAAGGTCTCTCTCTCTGTTTGTTTCTTTGTTTTTTTCCTCTCCTCTCTCTCTCAAGGACACACATACACACAGAGACACAAGACAGATATACACCCACACAGACAAACACACAGGGCCCACAGAAATGTTCTCCTTTGTGTTATCTCCACAAGGTCATACAATAAAGACTTTTAGATTCATGCCAAAACCCAGAACAGCATGAGAATTACTTCAATTAATCTCCGGAACTGGCAACTCTTAGTGGAAAAATCGCAGATGTGGCAACCCCCCACACTGTCACTACAGCGTGAAGCTTCCTTTTTTTTTTTTTTTACACTGCCATAAAAACACAACACCAGTCCACTGTTTTTGCTCAAAGCTACTATTTTCAATACCTATAAATTTAAACACTTCTCAAAAGGATAACAATTAGCTAACCAGCCTTTTTGTGCTCCACAAATATCAGAAAAATCACAACCATCAATTTCACACCCTATTCCCTCCGTCTCCATGGGAACTCAGCCTCTGCTTCACACCGGAGGGGATTTCATGTAACAAAACAAATTCAAACTGCAGTAACTTTTTTTTCTAGCACCTCAACAAAACCCACAAAATTAAAATCTACCTTTTTTGGGGTTCACGTAACCTTCCCACCAATGCTGAAAGTCCAAACACTGGACAATAAGCAGAAATGGTCACAAAAGGTGACCAAAACTTCTCTGGGATCACGTGACTTTTCCACAGGATGTCAAGAGCCTAGTTATTGAGACAATTAAACATCTGTGGTTAGAAAAGCATGCATCTTTCCCTTTTTTTTTCTTTGCATGCGCTTCTGGCACCTCCACTGCACTAATGGGGCGTAGAGAGTGGTGGATTTCTAAGAATTACCCCAGGTCTTGTCATAATGGTCACCATTTGCAGAGGAAAAACCTTGTTCCTCCCAAGGGAGGTAAAAATAACCCAGCACTCAGGCCGCTAGTTTCACCCCTTTCAGCATTTGCAATGTACCACCGGTCCGGGTAATCTCACTGGCCATAAATAATCAACAACAATAAATGAAATAAATTACTCACACTTGGTATCCGCCTCTTTGAGTTCTGGGAGACCCGTCAGCACCCCGTGTCACTCCCCGACATCTCCAGGGCTTTGAAGAGGGAAATTCAGCGTCTCTTTTCAGCGCTTCCCAGAAGTGTGGGCTTCTCCTCTTCTTTGACCATGCACAGTCCAGTCCGGGTCCATCGGAAAATGCCATGGACTTCTTTATGTGGGTCCCTGTTCCTTGTGCCAAAATGTTAGGTCAAAAATGAATTGATTGAGACTGAATCAATAATCAATAGGCGGTTTCCACGTTCTGAGCCATTTATGCTCTTTGTGATCAGAAAAAGGAGGCAATCGGTCACAGCATAACGTGTCTCAGAGCCTGCTCACACCAACTCCCTAACATGCATTACAAAGATGGGGTTTCTTATACTCCGGGCAAACAGTCCTTAATCTTATCTAAGCCTGAAGACAACTGGAGCCATCTTCCCCCGAGACTGCTCTAATCTATGGACAGCACTGAACATTCTGCTTTGATCTTTACATTACCTGGTCAATCTAAGTCACCCTAACTTCAGACATCCTGAACGGAACAGCTTGGTATGATAAAACAATAAAACCTTGGTCATTATTTACAACCTTGCTCAGCCTAATCTCACACTGAGAAACATTCTTTTCAAGCTCTGAGACAATGGAAAAACACAGAGAATCAGGCATCAGCTCATTATATGCACCAGATACAATTATAATATAAAATAGAATAATACAGCATTAAAATCATATAGAATAATCAATGAAACATGAAAATATCCTATCAATGGGGAATGTACAATCCCTGACAAATAAAGTGGATGAAATCCAAGGAAATGTACAATATCAGAAGGATTTCAAGAACTTCTGTGTCATGGCCTACACAGAGACATGGCTTACGGATCATGACCGGGGCCCGGACCTTTGTATTGACAGTTTTGGAGCCCCACTTCGCTTGGATCAGCAGGAAGAGGTAACGGGGAAATGTCAGGGGGGCAGCGTATGTTTATATATTAATAAACAGTACTGTACATCTGTCACAGTCAGAGCGCATCTGAACACCAGATGTGGAGCTTCTGTCCGTATCGCTACATCCCTTTTATCTGCCCCGCATCATCATATGATCATTCCACATAAACGTGTCAATATATATCCCAACAATAAGCCATGGGTTACTAAATCAGTTAAATCCTGCTTACTTACTGCCTCCAGGAATGCTTTAACTGTATGGACTGGGAGGTGTTCACACTGTCCTGCGGAGATGATTTGGACTCTTTAGTGGATGTGACATGCTCATACATGGCTTTCTGTAGAGACATGATCGTTACACCTAAATGTGTCAAAATATATCCCAACAACTAGCCATGGTTACAAAATCAGTTAAATCCTGCTTACAGAGGAAAGCACTTGCCTTTGAACACGGGGTTGTTTCTGAGCTGCAGGTTGCCACAAAAGAGCTGAAGGCCAAAATTTTAAGAGCAAAACAGAATTATAAATCAGAGTTGGAAAGCAAGATGGCAGCAAAGAAACTTGGTTCAGCCTGGGCCACTATGAAAACTATTGCAGGCCTTCAGAGCACAGAGCGCAGTAATCGTGTGTTTTTAGATGGTTTTAATTCAGACACAGAGCTGGCTAATACTCTTAATTGTTTTTATGGTCGTTTTGACTCCTTTGATTTTAGCACAGAAACCCAAGGTTTGAAACAGAAACTCAAAGACAATCAGCACTTCAATATTGAGGTGCAGGGTGATAAAAGGGCATTCTGTGCTGTAAAACTGAACAAAAGTCAGGGGCCTGATAATATTTGTGGGTGCTTGGTAAAGTCCTGTGCACATGAATTGAGTCATGTGTTTCACTACATTTTTAATAAGTCCTTACAGACAACATGTGCCTAAGGTCTGGAGAGATGATGTGGTTGTCCCTGTTCCAAAATCCAGCTGTCCTAAAACGGTAAATGATTTTAGACCAGTTGCCTTGACTTCAATTTTAATGAAATTTTTTGAAAAACTGGTCAAATTTGAGGTCCTAAAGCAGACTGAGCATGCATTGGATCCTTTGCAGTTTGCCTATAGGCCTCACAGAGGAGTGGAGGATGCCACTGTCACTCTATTTAACATGCTTTTAAACATCTGGATTTTAATGGGACACACACCAGGCTTTTATTTGTGGACTTTTCTTCTGCTTTTAATACAATCCAACCTCATATTTTAGTTGAAAGGCTCCAGCAACAATTTGATTTGAGTAATAATATAGTGGGTTGGATTCTGGATTTTTAACCAACAGGACACAGAGAGTAAGGGTCAATGGTACATTGTCTGACCAAAAGTGTTCTTCTACTGGCTGTCTTCAGGGGTGTGTGTTGTCACCACTACTCTTCATCCTGTACACAGACGTGTCAGAGCAGACATCACAACAGACACATTATAAAGTATGCTGATGATTCAGTTATTGTCAGCCTCCTTCAGGATGGTGGGAGTGGCCACGGCCCATTAGTTGATATTTTGTTCACTGGTGTGAGGATTCCTACCTGCAGCTGAATATGACAAAAACTAAAGATATGATTATTGACTTTAGGAGAAAAACTCCCAGGCACAAAGTCACTGTACTAAAAGGCCAGACCATTGAATGTGTGCAATCTTACAAATATCTTGGGACAATTATTGATAGTAATTTAAACTTTGAAGAGAACTGTGAAAGGGTGTGCAAAAAGGGTCAGCAACATTTGCATTGTTTAAGGAAACTCGCACACTTCCAACTTGACCAAACGGTAATGATAATGTTTGATTGGGCTTTTATTGAATCTGTTTTATCCTTTTCTTTAGTGTCATGGTTTGGTCAGATAAAACTGAAACAGAGGAAATCCTTAGACCAGGTAGATAGATGGTCCAGTCATTTACTTGGTGAGTCACAGCTGAGGCTGACATCCATGTACACCAGACAGGTACAGAGGATTGCTACCTCCATTTTAAATGATTACTCCCACCCTTTGCACTGCCACTTTCAGCTTCTTCCCTCCAGATGGAGGTTTGTTGTCCCAAAATGTAAAACCCAGCGCTACAAAAACAACTTTGTTCCTGCTGCTGTCAAAGAGTTGAACAAGATGTAGCAATATATTGCACATAATTTAGTTATCTATTAATTTTTATTTTATATTTGATTATTTTTGTAGGTTTTTTATTTGGGTTTTAAATCTTTTATTGGGTTTTAGACTTCAGACTCTTCTTGATTTTTTTTTTCTTAATCTTTTTGACTTAGTTTTTTACTTTTTTAATATGACCCTTCTCTCTTATTTCTTTGTTTTTTCTCTTATCTCTTTGTCTTATGTCCTGATTGGTGAAGCCTTGAGTACTTTTATCGTCTTTATAGTCAGCATCATGTGTGCCTGTGTTTGTGTTCATGTCAAATGTAATTGTGGTTTGTAAATATGTGTCTAAAAGGATGTCACCTGACTGAAAAACAAATCTACCTATGGGTACAAATAAAGTAACCTGAACCTGAACCTGAACCTGAGGTCAGTCTGTGGTTGAACTGGACAGCTTCCTGGTGTGAATGTGTAACTGTGAGAATGTGAACAGGCATCCTTGAAAAAGAGAGGTTTCCTCTTAATGGAACTATCCTGTATAAATAAAGATTTAATAAAATAAATATATATTTTTTTTAAAAATCATGTTAATTGGGAGTCAGCACATACCTGCCACCATTTAAAATGCCTCTGATTAACCTCAAATAAAGTTCACCTGTTTTAGTAGGCTTTTCCTGACATTTTTTGTCATCACATCTTAAAGCACAAGCCATGGTCGGCAGAAAGCTTCCAAAGCATCAGAGGAATCTCATTGTTCAAAGGAATCAGTCAGGAGAAGGCTACAAAAGAATTTCCAAGGCAATAAATATACCATGGAACACAGTGAAGACAGTCATCATCAAGTGGAGAAAATATGGTGCAACAGTGACATTTCCAAGAACTGGACATCCCTCCAAAATTGATGAAAAGACGAGAAGAAAACTGGTCAGGGAGGCTGCCAAGAGGCCAACAGCAACACTGAAGGAGCTGCAGGAATTTCTGGCAAGTACTGGCTGTTTAGTACATGGGACAACAATCTCCCATCTTCTTCATATGTCTGGGCTATGAGGTAGGGTGGCAAGACGGAAGCCTTATCTTACGAAGAAAAACATCCAAGCCTTGCTACATTTTGCAAAAAAACATTTGAAATCTCCCAAACACATGTGGAAAAAATTTGTTATGATCCGGTGAAACCAAGGTTGAACTTTTTGGCCATAATTCCTAAAGGCATATTTGGCAGAAACACAACACTGCTCATCACCAAAAAGAACACCATACCTATAGTGAGGCATGGTGGTGGTACCATCATGCTTTGGGACTGATTTTCTTCAGCTGGAACTGGGGACTTAGTCAAGGTAGAGGGAATTTTTGAACAGTTCCAAATACCAGTCAGTGTTGGCACAAAACCTTTAGGATTCTGCTAGAAAGCTGAAGAGGAACTTTATCTTTCAGCACGACAATGACCCAAAACACACATCCAAATCAACAAAAGAATGGCTTCACCAGAAGAATCTTAACGTTTTGGAATGGCCAAGCCAGAGTCCAGACCCAAATCCGATTGAACATCTGTGAGGTGATCTGAAGAGGGCTGTGCACAGCAGATGCCCTCACAATCTGACAGATTTGGAGCATTTTTGCAAAGAAGAGTGGGCAAATATTGCCACATCAAGATGTGCCACGTTGATAGACTCCGACCCAAAAAGACTGAGTGCTGTAATAAAAGCCAAAGGTGCTGCAACAAAGTATTAGTTTAAGGGTGTGCTTATTTATGCAAGCAGGTTATTTTAAGTTTTTTTATTTTTTTTTTCCCCTTAAAATATTTCAGTTTGTTTTTCAGATGGGTTGTACAGGTTATAGGTCGCATTAATGGGTGAAAAAGTTTTGAAATGATTTATCTTGGTCTCATGTAGACTTTTTATATCCACTGTGTTTCCACTGATTGAAGGTCCACTTCACATGCCTCTGTTATCAATAGATAAGTCGACACGACTTCTGGACATGGTTATCATCAAGGCTTCTCTTTTCCACATTAATGTACGGAGAAGCATTTTTAAATGGAATTCTGTACTGTAATGCTTGACAACTTTTTGCTAAAGGACTTTGTGGTTCTATCAGCTATTGTTTAATGATGGTTCTTGATGCAGTGCTGTCTGAGGGACTGTAGATGGCAGGTATTTAATTTAGGCTTGTGTTGTAAGCAAAAAAAAAATTCAGGGATGTATGTACATGAACAAATGAAATGAAGTTGATAGTCAAGACACTGACAAGGTTAGAAATAATGATTTGTATTTGAAATAATAATTTTTTCCAGATACTCAACCTGCTCAAAGGAAGGTCAGTTTTATAGCTTCTCTAACCAGCTAAACTGTTTTCAGCTGTGCTAACATGATTGCACAAAGGTTTTCTAATCATCCATTAGCCTTCTGACGCAATGAGCAAACACATTGTACCATTAGAACACTGGAGTGATAGTTGCTGGAAATGGGCCTCTATACACCCGTGTAGATATTGCACCAAAAACCAGACATTTGCAGCTAGAATAGTCATTTACAACATTTGCAATGTATATTAGATATTAGAGTGTATTTCTGATTAGATTAAAGTTATCTTCATTGAAAAAAACAGTGCTTTTCTTTCAAAAATAAGGAAATTTCTAAGTGACCCCAAACTTTTGAACGGTAGTGTATATATATATATATATATATATATACACACACACACACAGTGGGGCAAAAAAGTATTTAGTCAGCCACCAATTGTGCAAGTTCTCCCAATTAAAAGATGAGAGAGGTCTCCAATTTTCATCATAGGTATACCTCAGCTGTGAGAGACAAAATGAGAAAAAAAAAATCCAGAAAATCACAATGAAGGATTTTTAATTAATTAATTGGTAAATTCCTCGGTAAAATAAGTATTTGGTCAATAACAAAAGTTAATCTCAATACTTTGTTATATACCCTTTGCTGGCACTGACAGAGGTCAAATGTTTTCTGTAAGTCTTCACAAGGTTTTCACACAATGTTGCTGGTATTTTGGCTCATTCCTCCATGCAGATCTCCTCTAGAGCAGTGATGTTTTGGGGCTATCGCTGGGCAACATGGACTTTCAACTCCCTCCAAAGATTTTCTATGGGGTTGAAGATCTGGAGACTGGCTAGGCCACTCCAGGACCTTGAAATGCTTCTTACGAAGCCACTCCATCATTGCCCGGGCGGTGTGTTTGGGATCATTGTCATGCTGAAAGACCCAGCCAAGTTTCATCTTCAATGCCCTTACTGATGGAAGGGGGTTTTCACTCAAAATCTCACGATACATGGCCCCATTCATTCTTTCCTTTACATGGATCAGTCGTCCTGGTCCCTTTGCAGAAAAACAGCCCCAAAGCATGAGGTTTCCACCCCCATGCTTCACAGTAGGTATGGTGTTCTTTCTCCTCCAAACACAACAAGTTGAGTTTTTACCAAAAAGTTCTATTTTAGTTTCATCTAACCATACAACATTCTCCCAATCCTCTTCTGGATCATCCAAATGCTCTCTAGCAAACTTCAGATGGGCCTGGACGTGTACTGGCTTAAGCAGGGGGACACGTCTGGCACTGCAGGATTTGAGTCCCTGGCGGCGTAGTGTGTTACTGATGGTATCCTTTGTTACTTTGGTCCCAGCTCTCTGCAGGTCATTCACTAGGTCCCCCCGTGTGGTTCTGGGATTTTTGCTCATCGTTCTCGTGATCATTTTGACCCTACAGGATGAGATCTTGCATGGAACCCCAGATCGAGGGAGATTATCAGTGATCTTGTATGTCTTCCATTTTCTAATAATTGCTCCCACAGTTGATTTCTTCAACCAAGCTGCTTACCTATTGCAGATTCAGTCTTCCCAGCCTGGTGCAGGTCTACAATTTTGTTTCTGGTGTCCTTTGACAGCTCTTTGGTCTTGGCCATAGTGGAGTTTGGAGTCTGACTGTTTGAGGTTGTGGACAGGTGTCTTTTATACTGATAACGAGTTCAAACAGGTGCCATTAATACAGGTAACGAGTGGAAGACAGAGGAGCCTCTTAAAGAAGAAGTTACAGGTCTGTGAGAGCCAGAAATCTTGCTTGTTTGTAGGTGACCAAATACTTATTTTACCAAGGAATTTACCAATTAATTCATTAAAAATCCTTCAATGTGATTTTCTGGATTTTTTTTTTCTATTTTGTCTCTCATAGTTGAGGTATAACTATGATGAAAATTGGAGACCTCTCTCATCTTTTAAGTGGGAGAACTTGCACAATTGGTGGCTGACTAAATACTTTTTTGCCCCACTGTATATATATATATATATATATATATATATATATATATATATATATATATATATATATATATATACACTACCGTTCAAAAGTTTGGGGTCACTTAGAAATTTCCTTATTTTTGAAACAAAAGCACTTTTTTCAATGAAGATAACTTAAAACTAATCAGAAATACACTCTATACATTGCTAATGTGGTAAATGACTATTCTAGCTGCAAATGTCTGGTTTTTGGTGCAATATCTACATAGGTGTATAGAGGCCCATTTCCAGCAACTATCACTCCAGTGTTCTAATGGTACAATGTGTTTGCTCATTGTGTCAGAAGGCTAATGGATGATTAGAAAACCCTTGTGCAATCATGTTAGGTCTGCAATGCTGTAATTGCTGCAAATGGAGGATTCTTTGACGAAAGCAAAGTTTGAAGGAAAAAAATTATTATTTCAAATACAAATCATTATTTCTAACCTTGTCAATGTCTTGACTATATTTTCTATTCATTTTACAACTCATGGTGGTAAATAAGTGTGATTTTTCATGGAAAACACAAAATAATTGTCTGGGTGACCCCAAACTTTTGAACGGTACTGTACTATATATACTGTATATATATATATATATATATATATATATATATATATACTGTATATCCTGGGTTCAGCCAGCCAGCATCAATCAAGATAAAATCCAAATTCTGAATAGTAAAATACAATATATTAAATATTTTTTTAAATTTTATTTTATTTATGTATATATTCAGAAAAAAATGAAGACAAATCAAGCAACTAAACATATTAAAGCAACACTGTGTATGATTTTCACCTTTAAGACGTTTACAAAATCATTTGGAGGGGACACCAACATTTTACTGAATGAATGCCTCCTCCCCTATAGAGTGGGCCCACATTGCTTGCAGCAGCTTTTTGTGTGTGTGTAGGATCACTTAAAAAAACCACAGCTATGATGACTATGACCTGTGTCCCAACAACGAATCTCAGGGCACAGCCAACAGCAAAGCACCCTGTGATTGGTTATTGGGACTCAGGTCATAGTTAAAATAGTTGTAGTCTTTTCAGTGTTCCTTCAAGGAACAAGAAAGTTACATTGTGGTGTTTTAAATTAGTCTAAACTTGAAAAATGTACACATAGAAAAGGTTATAGGCAGCGCCTACCCTTCATACTGAAACTGAAACGTGCTTATCAAACCACAGAACCATTATAACAACACTTCTAATTGTCCATATAAGTACATGTTATAAATTCTTACATGTCTCTTTTAGGGTATATTTTATCATTTTCTTGAACTTAACAAATGTGGTACATCATTCAAATCCACAAAACTGCAATTCTCTTATATCAACATCATATCATCTAATATAACAGCAATTATCTAATATCAACATTTACTACAGACAATAGAGCCCCCCTCCACAAACTCAGATTTTCTCTTGGTTTCAACCATTTTTGGTCATACTGTGCTGGCTCCAGAGCAGCTAGGGGACAGCCATTTATTTATCTGGATTACCTCATCTTTTTACGATTTTCTTCATTACAGACTTTGTACTCTATCTGGTGCCCTAGGTACTCACAAGCTTGAGAAGCTTTTGTGTGATAAAGAAAAGAATGAATTTTATAAATCTCGCTCACAAATCTTGTAAACCTCTGGCACCCACTGCAGCCTACACAGTCATGAATAATGCATACTGTTCTGGGCTTCCCATCTTGTTCAAATATAACCTATAGCTAAAATGATTATTCAGATTTGGGTAAATAAATATATAAATAATCAAATGTTATAAATGGTCACCCAGGGCATGGAACACTACCATGCATTTATCAGTCTGTGGGGGATATAGTGAAGGCAGTATTTCTTCCTATTCTTTTTTTTTTTTTTTTTTTTTTTTTTATAAGTGAAAGTGATTGGCCTGAATTAACAGGCTAATGTGGAGGCTGTTGTTTGCACAGCCAGTTAAAATGTAATTATTTTCAGCCTGGCGGACTGACGATGGCAGCTGAGGCCTGCAGCTCATGGATTAGCTTGCCTCAGTGAAGATTTCAAAGCTGTGCCACAGTTTTAGTCAGTGTCTGTGTGTAGAAAACACACACACACGCTCAAACACACAGAGTTCATGCACAGCTTGGCATCTTAGTGTGCAATCACACCTACAGTTGGTCTTATTTATTCTGAACCATACATAATTGCATTCTTGTTTGAATCAAATTGCCCAAATAAAAGCACACCAAGCTGGTAAGAAATGAGACTTTAGTCAAAAGAGAGACATTTACTAGACTGAGTCTCTACAGCTTAAAGAAGACCTTTTTTGCTCCTCTCAACCTACATATATTCTAGGAATCAACAGTAGTTCTGCATAATTGCCAGGTCAAAATCAGATTTAAATTAGGTGGGGTTACACCTCATCGCACAAAGGTTCCTTTATTTCCAGTGAGCTCCAAAGAGAGCAGTGGGATAATTGTGAGAAAAGTCACTAACTGTAAATACATTAATTTGCATGTCTGCAATGTCAGTAATCTTTTTTCATGATCGTGGTTGTGTGTACTGAACTGATCAGAGAGATGTAATGTTTGAATAGTAATTTACTCATACCCAAAATTAAGTATTCCAATAGTTTCAGATACCAGATTTATGATTTTCATGACCTGTAAATTATAATCATCAACTGGGATATAATGGTAGCTGTAACAAGTCACCCTTCAGGGCAGAGATGAGAGATCCACACGTTGGACTGCAGTTTGTGATATTTATTAATCAGAACACAAAGTCCCAAACAGTGCATAAACAGAAAATCCAAACTGAAATACAAAGCAAACTTACGGCACACCAGAACAGGGCCAGGAATCTGGTGGAGACGAAAATAGACTCCGGCAAAGAAAAATGAAAATAATAGCCCTTAAATAAGGCTAGAAACAATCAAACACAAATAGTAACCGGTGTGAATCACATGAGCAGGCTGGGGAGAAAATAGCAATCAGCTGTGAGCAATGAGAGGGGAGAGAACGGGCTAGCAGCTGATGGGGACCCTGCCAACATGGAGCAGAAACCTGGAAATGTCACTGACAGCTGTCAACCCAGAGGGAGAATACAACAGAATTAAAATAAATTAAGATGGCAAAAATAAAGTGGTGTGGAGCGTGTAAATAATGAGGCGGATTTCGTTCAGGCGGTTTATTACATGACTCACACAAGGAGCATAGACAGAATGGCATACAAGTAGGAACTCTTCCCTTAAATAACATGACATCCTTCTAGACTCTTCTCACACACAAAAGATATTCTCCTTCTAGACTCTTCTCACACACAAAAGATAATCCCCCGTCCGACTGCAGTCAGTCCATTCATCCTTGACACCTCCCTGTTATCTTACTAGGGCATCTAGAAACTTCTCACACACAAAAGGTTAACTTCGCGTCCTTTGTTCCTGTCTAAGGTGGTAAACCATTATGCACTCCCCAGGTTGCCACACCACCACTCCCAGCAACTTAGATAGGACAAAAGGGTAACATTCCACATGCTGTGATAGAACCATTAACATCAGTCCACATGCTGTAGAACAATCAACATCAGTCAACATGCTGCTTGGGCTTCAGTCTTCTGTCGTATCTGCTGTAGCCAGGATTCGCCACCTCTGTGGCGCTGCCATGCTGGGGGGCTGATGTCTGGGGGTGAAAACTTTTTGACTGTCCGTGTGGGTGCTCTGGAGAATCTTTTCTCTGGGAAGCGCCTCGTGGGGGTCTTCCACGCCGAGGGGCCCTCGCCAACAGCACTTGCTCGTCAGCCACAACGAAAGCAGGTTTCAGTCTGTCTATGCCAATTTTTTCCTCCTACCCCCCAAGTCTAGCAAAAAATGCTTATCCCCTGTTTCCAGCACTCTAAACGGTCCATCATAAGGTGGGCGCAGTGGGGGGCGGTGGGCGTTGTGTCTGACAAACACAAACTCTGCGTTTTTCAAAGCTTTAGGCACAAAAATGCGTGGAAAACTGTGGTGGGCAGGGCCCGGCAGCGTGCTTGAGTCTATGCAACGCTGCAGCAGCTGAGACGGGGAGCTGCCCGGCGCAGGATTATCTGGCAGAAACTCCCCAGGCAGCCGGAGTGGTTGTGAAAAAACGAGTTCTGCCGGGGAAGCTTCCAGATCCTCTTTAGGCGTAGAACGTAACCCCAATAAAACCCATGGTAGCCTGTCTACCCAATTTGCATCCGTCAGTGAAGCCCTCAGAGCCGCGTTTAACGACCTATGAAAACGTTCGCATAACCCATTAGCCTGTGGGTTGTACGCGGTTGTGCGGTGAATTGAGACACCTAGGCTGCGGGCCATGGTTGACCAGAGTTCAGAAACAAATTGAGAGACTCTGTTGGACCTAATGTCCGACGGGACTCCAAAACGCGCCACCCATGCTGTTAAAAACGTGCGCACCACCTCCTCGGCCATGGTTGCCACCAGCGGAACCGCTTCTGGCCAGTGCGTGGTGCGGTCCACCATTGTCAGGAGATGTGTGTACCCCTGTGATGGCGGAAAGGGGCCTACGAGGTCCACGTGGACATGGTCGAACCTCTTAGCCAGGATGCGAAACGGCTCCAAAGGAGCCTTCGTGTGTCTGGAGCCTTGGCTCGTTGGCACGCCACGCAGGCTGCCACCCACTCTTTCACTTGTTTGCGAAGGCCCGGCCATACATATTTCTCTCCTACCATTTTGACCGACGCGTGCACCCCTGGGTGTGCCAAAGAGTGAACCGACTCAAACATGCGGCGGCGCCACGCGGCCGGAACCACAGGCCGTGGGCGACCCGTGGAGACGTCGCAGATTAAGGGGGGAATGCCGTTAAGCAGCATCCTCTTCTCCAGCCTTAACCCTGTTGGTCCAGACTGGAGCACGCACACGTCCGCGTCACTAGCCTTCTCCGCGGCCGTGGCTGCGTAATCCAACCCTACACAGACCGGGGCCACAACTGCGCGCGAGAGGCAGTCTGCCACTACATTCAGTTTGCCCGACACATGCTGAACATCGGTAGTAAACTCTGAGATCGCGGCCAGCTGCCTCTGCTGCCGGCCCGACCAAGGTTCTGAAACTTTGGCCATCGCGAATGTTAGTGGCTTATGGTCAACGAACGCAGTAAAATTGTGCCCTTCCAGCCAGAACTGGAAATGGCGAATGGCGAGGTGGAGAGCCAGCAACTCTCTGTTGAACGCGCTGTATTTACGTTCATTGTCGCGCAAGGTTCTGCTGAAAAAGGCAAGCGGCTGCCAAGCCCCAGCGACGCGCTGCTCCACGACAGCCCCTATGGCCACATCTGAGGCATCAGTGGTGAGGGCTATGCGGGCCGTTGGGTCTGGATGTGCCAACAATGCGGCGTTTGCCAGGGCTGCTTTAACTTCCGAGAACGCCTGCTCTCGTTCCGGGGTCCATTCGACCCTATTCGCGGGTGTCTGTTTTTTGAGCGCAGCGTACAATGGCTGCATGAGCTGCGCTGCGCGGGGAAGGAAACGGTTATAAAAGTTCACCATTTCCAAAAATTCTTGTAGCGCCCTGACCGTTTGCGGTCGGGGAAAATCTGTCACTGCGCGCATTTTGCCAAGCAGTGGAACCGCTCCTTTGGGAGAGACGCGGTGCCCTAAAAAATCAATCCCCGCCACCCCGAACTGACATTTCGCTGGGTTGATTATTAAACCGTGCTCTTCCAACCTTCGGAAAACCGTCGTGAGGTGGGTTTCGTGTTCGTCTTCGGACGCGCTGGCTACCAAGATATCGTCCAGGTAGACGAACACAAAAGGGAGATCGCGCAGCTCTGCATCCATCATGCGTTGGAACGTCTGTGCTGCCCCTTTAAGCCCAAACGGCATGCGCAAGAACTCAAATAAACCAAACAGAGTCATTACCGCTGTTTTGGGTATGTCCTCAGCACGCACTGGGACTTGGTGGTAACCACGGACCAAATGTATCTTAGAAAAAATGCGCGCTCCTGCGAGGTGAGCGGAAAAATCCTGAATGTGGGGAATTGGGTAGCGGTCGTGCACTGTAGCGTTGTTTAACCTGCAGAAATCGCCGCAAGGTCGCCACGAACCTTCAGCTTTAGGGACCACGTGTAGCGGGGAAGCCCATGGGCTGTTTGAGTGCCTGATGATGCCTAACCTCTCTAGGTTAGCAAACTCCTCGCGTGCTATGGCCAGTTTAGCTGCGTCCAAGCGCCGAGGTCTTGCAAAAACGGACGCCCCGGTGGTGGTGATAAAATGCTCCACCCCATGTTTAGCGATAGCTGCTGAAAACGTCGGTACTGTGAGTGCTGGGAACTGAGCGAGCAGTGTGTGGAACTTACCGCATGCTGCTGTGACGTTGGCTTGTGCTGTTGGCCGGGTCACTCGAGCTATACAGGGGAGAGAGTCAAAAGACAGTGCATTAACCAGGCGCTTGTTAGTGATATCTACCAACAACCCATGTGCACACAGAAAATCAGCCCCCAGTATATGGTAATCCAATGCTGCTACAACAAAAGTCCATTCATATGTACGACCGTGTAGAGACAAGAGCAGAGTCCTCTCACCAAAGGTCTTAATGTCTGAGCCGTTTGCTGCTGCCATCTCGGGGCCGCTGGGTCCTGCCAGCCGATCAGCGTAGGTTGGCCGGATGAAACTCTTCTGTGCGCCGGTGTCCACGAGGAAATGCCTCCCCGAGCGTGCGTCCATCAAATAGAGCAGCTTGTTCTCCTCCCTGAGGGTCACAGCTGCTACCGACCCCCGGTCTTGGCATTTCCCGAGCGCTTGAACTGGCATGGTGGTATACATTTGCATGCCCTCTCTGCAAAGCGGCAGTGGTAGAAGCAAAGCGTGTCACCTCCATGTTCCTTGGCCCCCACTGCTGCTGCCGTCGGTGGTTCTGCTGCTGCCGTCGGCGGCTCCTTGCCTCCTCGTGTCGACGTGCTGGGCTCCGTCACTGCCGCAATGGTCACGAAAGCCTTGGTGGCGACGATGATCCGGTCTGCCTCTCGGGCTAGCGCACGATAGTCCCGTTTGGCCAGCAACGACGAATTGGCCACGGCCGCTCTCGCCGCTGTCGGAAGGTTCCTGAGGAAAATGTGGGTGAAGATGAAGTGGTCGTCGTCCGTGCCCTTTAACCTCAGCATCTTCTCCATCATGTCCAAGGCTGAACTGTCTCCCAACTCGGTCCACGTCAGAAGCCGCTCTGCTCTCTCACCATCCAAGAGCGTGTAGTGCTGGATGAGGGCAGCCTTCAGCGCGTCATATTTGCCGTCGGCTGTTGGCTGATCGAGCAGGCTCTAGATGTGCTGAGCCGTGCTGGCATCGAGCGCTGCGACCACATAGTGGAATTTCATATCATCCGCCGATATCCTTCGGAGGGCGAACTGCGCCTCGGTCAGATGGAACCAGGAGCGCGGGTTGTGCTGCCAAAAATCAGGTAGTTTGATCGCTACAGCGCACGCAAAGCTGGGGGTTCCAGTCGAGGTTGGCTCCGGGGATCTTCCGTCGTATTTCATGATTCGTCTTGGGTCACCAGTGTGGAGTGTGTAAATAATGAAGCGGATTTCGTTCAGGCGGTTTATTACACGACTTACACAAGGAGCATAGACAGAATGGCATACAAGTAGGAACTCTTCCCTTAAATAACATGACATCCTTCTAGACTCTTCTCACACACGAAAGATAATCTCCTTCTAGACTCTTCTCATACACAAAAGATAATCCCCCGTCCGACTGCAGTCAGTCCATTCATCCTTGACACCTCCCTGTTATCTTACTAGGGCATCTAGAAACTTCTCACACACAAAAGGTTAACTTCACGTCCTTTGTTCCTGTCTAAGGTGGTAAACCATTATGCACTCCCCAGGTTGCCACACCGGAAACAAATAAGGACAACTCAACCCAAATATGTAAATAACAAAATTACACTGAGCGTAACTAGGAAAAAATAAATCATACAAAGAAACAATACCAAAAATGTGAAAACAAACTAGAAACAACACCACAGGCAAAGAACTCCAATATACAATATTACACAAAAAAGGAAAAACAAGAAAGCAAAGAGACAAAGCACAGTGGAATTCTCCCCGTGCACAGATCGTGACAGTAGCCTAGAGTTACAGCACCTGCCCCCCAGCCAGAAGGTTGTGGGTTCAAGCTCCAGCTGGGTCATACTAAAGACCATAGAAATGGTACTTTCCGACATCTAGCTTGGTGCTCAGCATAATACAATTGGAACAGGAAAGTTGGCAACCCAGCCACAGGAGGAGGCACAAAACCATCGTACTTCTTGTGCAGGTCCCAAGCCTGGGTAAATGGGGAGGGTTATTTCAGGAAGGACATCCAGTTGAATATATATGCCATATCAAAATGTGGATCTGCTGTGGCAACCATGAACAGGGTCACACATTTCCCAAAGGTCTTATTGAAAGATCTGTGGCATGTTTTGTTTAAAGTACAGGTTCAACTCAATGAATCAGAATATCATTGAAAGTTCATTTATTTCAGTAATTAATTTCAAAAAGTGAAACTCATATACATAAAGTGGTGTGAAAAAGTATTTGCCCCCTTCCTGATTTCTCATTTTTTTGTATGTTTGTCACACTTAAATGTTTCAGATCATCAAACAAATTTAAATATTAGACAAAGATAACACAAGTAAACACAAAATGCAGTTTTTAAATTAAGGTGTTTATTATTAAGGGTAAAAAACAATCCAAACCTACATGGCCCTGTTTGAAAAAGTGATTGCTCCCCCCCTTCCTGTTTAAACATAAATTAACTGTGGTTTTTCACATCTTTGGAAAGCTGAGTTCAATTTCTGTAGCCACACCCAGGCCTGATTACTGCCACACCTGTTCTCAATCAAGAAATCAATTAAATAGGACGTACCTGATAAAGTGAAGTAGACCAAAAGATCCTCAAAAGCTAGACATCATGCTGTGATCCAAAGAAATTCAGGAACAATTGAGAAACAAAGTAAGTGAGGTTATAAAGCCATTTCTAAAGCTTTGGGACTCCATCAAACCACAGTGAGAGCCATTTTCCACAAATGGCGAAAACATGGAACAGTGGTGAACTTTCCCAGGATCTGCTGTGGCGACCATGAGGGTCTCACATTTCCCAAAGGTCGTAATGAAAGATCTGAAACAGAAACAAAGTTATTGAGAGCTATCAGTTTGGAAAAGGTTATAAAGCCATTTCTAAAGCTTTGGAACTGCAGCAAACCACAGTGAGAGCCATTTTCCACAAATAACAAAAACGTGGAAGAGTGGTGAGCCTTCCCAGGAGTTGCTGGCTGATCAAAATTACCCCAAAAGCACTGCAACAACTTATCCAAGAGGTCACAAAAGACCCCACAACAACATACAAAGAACTGCAAGCCTCACTTGCCTCAGCTACAGTCAGTGTTCATGACGCCACCATAAGAAAGAGACTGGGCAAAAATGACCTGCATGGCAGAGTTCCAAGACGAAAACCACTGCTGAGCAAAAAGAACATAAAGGCTCATCTCAGGTTTGACAGAAAACATCTTGATGATCCCCACGACTTTTGGGAAAATACTCTGTGGGCTGACGTGACAAAAGTTGAACTTTTTGGAAGGTGTGTGTCCCATTACATCTGGCGTAAAAGTAATAGCATTTCAGAAAAGGAACATCATACCAACAGTAAAATATGGTGGTGGTAGTGTGATGGTCTGAGGCTGTTTTGCTGCTTCAGGACCTGGAAGACTTGCTGTGGTAAACAGAATCATGAAATCTGCTGTTTACCAAAAAATCCTGAAGGAGAATGTTTGTGACCTCAAGCTGAAGTGCACTTGGGTTCTGCAGCAGGACAATGATCAAAAAAAAACCGGCAAGTCCACCTCTGAATGGCTTCAGAAAAACAAAATGAAGACTTTGGAGTGGCCTAGTCAAAGTCCCATATAGAATTTATGGAGTATTGTCAAGAGAAAGATGAGAGACACAAGACCCAACAATGCAGATGAGATGAAGGCTGCTGTCAATGCAACCTGGGCTTCTATAACACCTCAGCAGTACTGCAGGCTGATCTCCTCCATGACACATCATATTGATGCAGTAATTAATGAAAAAAAAAAGCCCAGACCAAGTACCGAGTGTGTACATGGACATACTTTTAGTGGGCCAACATTTCGATTAAAAAAATTATATATACAGTGGGGAAAAAAGTATTTAGTCAGCCACCAATTGTGCAAGTTCTCCCACTTAAAAGATGAGAGCAGTCTCCAATTTTCATCATAGGTATACCTCAACTATGAGAGACAAAATGAGAAAAAAAAAATCCAGAAAATCACATTGAAGGATTTTTAATGAATTAATTGGTAAATTCCTCAGTAAAGTAAGTATTTGGTCAATAACAAAAGTTCATCTCAATACTTTGTTATATACCCTTTGTTGGCAATGACTGAGGTCAAACGTTTTCTGTAAGTCTTCACAAGGTTTTCACACACTGTTGCTGGTATTTTGGCCCATTCCTCCATGCAGATCTCCTCTAGAGCAGTGATGTTTTGGGGCTGTCGCTGGGCAACACGGACTTTCAACTCCCTCCAAAGATTTTCTATTGGGTTGAGATCTGGAGACTGGCTAGACCACTCCAGGACCTTGAAATGCTTCTTACGAAGCCACTCCGTCATTGCCCGGGCAGTGTGTTTGGGATCATTGTCATGCTGAAAGACCCAGCCACGTTTCATCTTCAATGCCCTTGCTGATGGAAGGAGGTTTTCACTCAAAATCTCACGATACATGGCCCCATTCATTCTTTCCTTTACACGGATCAGTCGTCCTGGTCCCTTTGCAGAAAAACAGCCCCAAAGTATAATGTTTTCACCCTCATGCTTCACAGTAGGTATGGTGTTCTTTCTCCTCCAAACACGACAAGTTGAGTTTTTACGAAAAAGTTCTATTTTGGTTTCATCTGACCATATGACATTCTCCCAATCCTCTTCTGGATCATCCAAATGCTCTCTAGCAAACTTCAGACGGACCTGGACATGTACTGGCTTAAGCAGGGGGACATGTCTGGCACTGCAGGATTTGAGTCCCGGGCAGTGTAGTGTGTTACTGATGGTATCCTTTGTTACTTTGGTCCCAGCTCTCTGCAGGTCATTCACTAGGTCCCCCCATGTGGTTCTGGGATTTTTGCTCACCGTTCTTGTGATCATTTTGACCTCACGGAGTGAGATCTTGCGTGGAGCTCCAGATCGAGGGAGATTATCAGTGGTCTTGTATGTCTTCCATTTTCTAATAATTGCTCCCACAGTTGATTTCTTCACACCAAGCTGCTTACCTATTGCAGATTCAGTCTTCCCAGCCTGGTGCAGGTCTACAATTTTGTTTCTGGTGTCCTTTGACAGCTCTTTGGTCTTGGCCATAGTGGAGTTTGGAGTCTGACTGTTTGTGGTTGTGGACAGGTGTCTTTTATACTGATAATGAGTTCAAACAGGTGCCATTAATACAGGTAATGAGTGGAGGACAGAGGAGCCTCTTAAAGAAGAAGTTACAGGTCTGTGAGAGCCAGAAATCTTGCTTGTTTGTAGGTGACCAAATACTTATTTTACCTAGGAATTTACCAATTAATTCATTAAAAATCCTTCAATGTGATTTTCTGGATTTTTTTTTCTCATTTTGTCTCTCATAGTTGAGGTATACCTATGATGAAAATTGGAGACCTCTCTCATCTTTTAAGTGGGAGAACTTGCACAATTGGTGGCTGACTAAATACTTTTTTGCCCCACTGTGTATATATATATATATATATACAGTGATCCCTCGCTACTTCGCGCTTCACCTTTCGCGCCCTCAGTGCATCGCGGATTTTTCAAAAATATTCATCAAAAATTCAAAATTGAGAAAAAATGGGCGGGCGCTAGCAGAATGCAGGGAGACTACATTAGAACATCAGGTATCAACACGGAGAGCCCGCACAATTCAAAATCCACCTCTCTGACCACCGCTCCACTCCTCTCCGCCCACCTCTTCACCACTCGGGAATCTCGCAAGCTGATTGGTCGAGACGTTTTACCCAGCTTCTCTCCCTGCCGAGCGCCCATACCCAGCGAAGGAAGACCGCATTCATTGTTCGCTGTTCTCTTGTGCCTTTTTGTGTAAAATAGTCTTCCCGTCGAGCCACTACGCCGCCTCCTGCAGCTTCTCCAGCTCTATCGGAAGCTGCCCTCGACGATCCTGCGCCTCTAGCACCTGACGATGAGGCATCACCTGAGGAGCAGTAAAGCTCTCATTAACCTGTGCAGTAAATCATCTTCATCTTGAGTTACGTATCTTGTTATAAGAATAAAAGAGTTCTAAAAACATATTTATGTACACTTTATTTACATCTCCGTATGTATGTATACTTACACACACACACACACGTATCATATGAGAGAGAGAGTGAGAGAATGAACGTACGTATTATTTATGGGTGACGTCATTAGGGGTGACGCTACTTCGCGGTTTTTCACTTTTCGCGGTCGGTTCTGGAACCCATTAACCGCGATAAGTGAGGGATCACTGTATATATATATATATATATACTGTATATATATATATATATATATACACTACCATTCAAAAGTTTGGAGTCACTTAGAAATTTGCTTATTTTTGAAAGAAAAGCGCTGTTTTTTTCAATGAAGATAACTTTAAACTAATCAGAAATACACTCTAATATCTAATATACATTGCTAATGTGGTAAATGACTATTCTAGCTGCAAATGTCTGGTTTTTGGTGCAATATCTACATAGGTGTATAGAGGCCCATTTCCAGCAGCTATCACTCCAGTGTTCTAATGGTACAATGTGTTTGCTCATTGCGTCAGAAGGCTAATGGATGATTAGAAAACCCTTGTGCAATCATGTTAGCACAGCTGAAAACAGTTTAGCTGGTTAGAGAAGCTATAAAACTGACCTTCCTTTGAGCAGGTTGAGTATCTGGAAAAAATTATTATTTCAAATACAAATCATTATTTCTAACCTTGTCAATGTCTTGACTATATTTTCTATTCATTTTGCAACTCATGGTGGTAAATACGTGTGACTTTTCATGGAAAACACTAAATAATCGTCTGGGTGACCCCAAACTTTTGAACGGTAGTGTGTGTATATATATATATATATATATATATATATATATATATATATATATATATATATATATATATATATATACTGTATATACTATATACTGTATATATATATATATATATATATATATATATATATATATATATATATATATATATATATATATTTGGGGGGGTTTTCATGACCTGTAAGCCATCATCATCAAAATTAAATGAAATAAGCACTTGAAATAGGCTATATCATTCTGTTTAAAGAATCTATATATACTGTAGATTCTCATTTTACATGATCTAGAACTGATTCACAAAAATTAAGAATAGATTATTATTAGTTTTTTATTTATTTTTTTTTTATTTTTTGCGGTGGTGCCGGGGTCGCGTCACGTGACACGTTTGCTGCTTCGTGATACGCAGTCACACACTGACGCTGCCGACGCAGGAGAACCACACAGAGTAACTTACTACCTAGCAGCCAGGTGAAACAGTCAGAATAAAGAAAAAATGGAGCAGCAAGAAATTTCAGACAAATCTGTCTGCAGCTCCCAGACTCTGTCAACACCTCTTCAACTAGTTGCACTCCCTCAGCAAATTATGCTCCCGCAATATGCCACTCCACAAAGTGGCTGGCCATAGCTTACCGTGCAAATATGGCTGAGCCTGCACTGGGCTGATCATACACAAATTCAAGTGTTTTAGCCTTGTAGATGGGCCGCAGCTGGTCACACATTTCGAGGGACAAGTGTAAAAGAATCTAAAAATGAGAGAGTTTAGTCCATAGATGATTAAAAAAGAGTTTATGGTCTAGTCTTTGGATGACGTTTGTTTGCGTGTCCACATGCTACCCCGCTGCCCAGCAACTCTAACAGCTGCAGTTGAGAGTTTTGTTTTTTTTTTCTAACATTTTTTGACAGCGATGAAAGCAATGTTCTTCTCACTGAATAAAAAAAAAAAAAATCTTGTTATTGACTAAAAGTAGACAAGAACAACTGATAATGAACAGACAAAAATAAAACTATAAAAATAAAATCATCACAATAATTCTGGACTCAGATTAGGTGTCAAAAGTAAAATATATAAATGGTCATTTTAGTTTCATTTCTAGTTTCAATGGATGAGAAAAATAGATATTCAGTGGATATAAAAAGTCTACACACACCTGCTCAAGTTCCAGGTTTTTGTGATGTAAAAAATGAGACCAAGATAAATCACTTCAAAACTTTTTCCACCGTTAATGTGACCTATAACCTGTGCAACCCAAATGATAAACAAACTGAAATCTTTTAAGGGGAAAAATTAAAAAAAAAAAAACTTACAACAACCTGGTTGCAAAAATATGCACACCCTTAAACTAATACTTTGTTGCATCACCTTTGGCTTTTATTACAGCACTTGGTCTTTTTGGGTAGGAGTCTATCAGAGTGGCACATCTTGATGTGGCAATATTTGCTCACTGTTCTTGCAAAAATGCTCCAAATCTGTCAGATTGTGAGGGCATCTTCTGTGCATAGCCCTCTTCAAATCATAAGATGTTCGATCAGGTTCAGGTCTGGACTGTGGCTGGACCATTCCAAAACCTTAATCGTCTTCTGGTGAAACCATTCTTTTGTTGATTTGGATGTGTGCTTGGGATCATTGTCATGCTGAAAGATGAAGTTACTCTTCAGCTTTCTAGCAGAAGCCTGAAGGTTTTGTGCCAACACTGACTGGTATTTGGAACTGTTCATAATTCCCTCCACCTTGCCTAAGGCCCCAGTTCCAGCTGAAGAAAATCAGCCCCAAAGCATGATGGTACCAACACCATGCTTCACTGTAGGTATGCTGCTCTTTTGGTGATGAGCAGTGTTGGATTTGTGCCAAATATACCTTTTGGAATTATAGCCAAAAAGTTCAACCTTGGTTTCATCGGACCAAAGCATATTTGTCCACGTGTTTGGGAGATTTCAAATGTGTTTTTGCAAAATGTAGCAAGGCTTGGATGTTTTTCTTTGTAAGATAAGGCTTCCGTCTTGCCACCCTAGAAGGGAGAATGTTGTCACATGTACTAAACAGCCAGTACTTGCCAGAAATTCCTGCAGCTTCTTCAATGTTGCTGCCGGCCTCCTGGCAGCCTCCCTGACCAGTTTTCTTCTCATCTTGTCAGCAATTTTGGAGGGACGTCCAGTTCTTGGTAATGTCATTGTTGCACCATATTTTCTCCACTTGATGATGACTGTCTTCACTGTGTTCCATGGTATATTTAATGCCTTGCATTATTTTATTTGTTTATTTATTTATTTTTGTAGCCTTCTCCTGACTGATACCTTTGAACAATGAGATCCCTCTGATGCTTTGGAAGCTCTCTGCAGACCATGGCTTGTGCTGTAAGATGTGACTACAAAAATGTCAGGAAAAGCCTACTAGAATGGCTAAACTTTATTTGGGGTTAATCAGAGGTATTTTAAATGGTGGCAGGTGTGTGCTGACTCCCATTTAACATAAGTTTGAATGTGTTTGGTTAATTCTGAACACAGCCACACAACAGGGTGTGTATATTTATGCAACCAGGTTATTGTAAGTTTTTTTTTTATTTTTCCCCTTAAAAGATTTCAGCTTGTTTTTCAGTTTGGTTCTACAGGTTAAAGGTCACATTCATGGTGGAAAATGTTTTGAAATGATTTATCTTGGTCTTATTACATCACAAAAACCTGGCATTTGAAGAGGGATGTGTAGACTTTTTATATCCACTGTAGTTTTATTAAATTTAACACTGGATGGAAGTTTATTTTTGTTTGTTTGTTTGTTTTAAATTATTGCAGTTACTTTTCCTTTTACTGGAGAAGTTTCACAAGGCAAAGGATCATGACCAGATAATCATCCAGAGTTGAAGGAAGTGGAAAAAGTTCTAATTCCTCCTGCTGATCAACGCACACTGCACCACTTTAACAAACTCCCACCAAATTCTGAACAGGCAAAAATATCACGAAAACTTGAACAGCACTTTGTTTTGTTTTATAACTTAAATTTGTTAAGTCTCCAAAGAATTTAGATACTTAAGTTTATATTTGTGCACGTTTAAAATTAATGCTGCTTATCTTATGCATCAAGTGCATTCAGGTCTTATTGAATTTGTTCACTGCATTAAGTTGCTGTATAGGCAGCTGTACACTGACTGCATACAGTAAGGTAGAACTAAAAGAAGGAGAGGACCCACTCGCCAGGTGAATCTGGTAAACCATGATTTATTAATAATGGAAAACAAAAAAATAAACACTGCATGTGGGCAGGAGTTTCAAGAAATAACAATCCAGAACAATATGGGGGAAAAAACAGCAACAACAAATCCAAACAACGTGGTAGAAATAGGTGGCGTAACATAACGACCCAACAAAGAATACAGACTTAAAAGGCACATATATAGACAGAGGGATAATCAGGGCAATACAACACAGGTGAGGAAAGCAATCATGATAAACAGCTGACACACGAGGAAAACAGCTGACCGGATTGGCGGGACTGCACAAACAGAGGGGATCCACACCAAACATGACAAATGAGTCAAAAAGGAACATTAAGCATGGACAGGGGATGCAGACCTGTCCAGAACCATTACAGTTCCAAGCCGTTTTTCTTTTTCTGCAGTGTTTGGTGGTAAGACTGTACTGCTTCCGGGTTGTGAAGGTGCGTGGCCACACATGTAACTCCACCGTACGTCCGTGGACACGTCTTAAAGGGGAAGTACATGAAAAGTGCAATATTAATATATATAAAACAATTTTTAGATCTAGATTGTGATCTGGATCACCACCAAACTCTAATCATCTGAACCCTGTGCCATTACACGCCTTTCCTGAAAATTTCATCAAAATCAGTTCATAACTTTTGGAGTTAAGTTGGTAACAGACAGACTAGACAAACCAACAAACAAACCAACCAGCCAACACTGGCAAAAACATTACTTCCTCTCTTGGCGGAGGTAATAAAATAGAATAGAAATAAAAATTTATTATTGACTGGGTATTAATGAGCCAGGTGAGAACAGAGATGTCTAGTGAGGGTAGACAGAATATATAGAAAATAATTTTAAGACCCACCACGATCCAACAGCTAGCCTAGTGCTAGGTGGGTTCGCCTCAGTAATTCCTTCATGACATGGATGGATAAAATAGAGCATCAAACCCATGTTGAATTTCCCCTCTCAATGGAAAGGTTTATAACAAGATTCTTTATTTCTTTTTCTAATGCATGATTATCTTCAATGGGGAGAAAAAGTGACTGTTGTCACTCTTAGTAAACTTAATGTCTAAACTTTCAGCATTCATATAAACCTGCTCCAAACAGGTGCCTGCGGATGTGTGTGTGTGTGTGTGGGGGGGGGGGTGTTTGTCAGACAGCCTGTTGGCTCTTGAGCAGCTTGGCCTGATGACTGTGCTGTTGGATGGAGGGATTGGTTTGCACTACATAACCAGCAGGTAATAACAACTGTAAACACTTCCTCCACATCAGTTGCTCTGTAGGGTGTTTGAAGCAGAGCTGGTCAATACTCTGCTTCCTGGGGAATAACAAGCACTGCAACACACATGGATTATTGCATTTTTTTTTCTTCTGCTAACAGTTAGACTGCATGATAATGAACAGATGTATCACCTACCCAACAATTTGCAGTATGACAGGAAGAAGAATGTTTTTACAAGAAGGTTTTCTTTAGCAGAGGCAAAAAAAAAAAGTTTAGACTATTTGTTACACCCAGGAGGGGCGAAGAGGGAGGAAGGATGATTGAGCCAAGCTGTTAGACTTTGCAGCGACTGTTTATTCACTTTTCAGCACCCACGGCACATCACTTACAGAGCACATCGCTAGACATCATCTTGTCTCAACACTCGCTCTCTCCGTCTCTCTCTGCTTCTCTCGAACATTCTCTGGAACACACACTAGAGCGCCTACACTCTTCTTCTATGGTGTTCTCTAACACTACACAGTGTCTTAACATTACTGAGCGCCACCTCTGGCGTAGAAACGCTACTACTACCATGGACAGCTCATATCTAGACAGTGCATATTCAGTCCTTTAATACATTCCCTATAAATGCTCCCATTTACTATTAATCATTACTTTATAGTCTCCTAGGTACATTTATTAAGAATATTCACATTTGTCATTAGCATCTAATCCACACTGTTTCTGAGGGTTCACTAGAGGTTATCCAAAATTAACGTTTTCCTACACTCACCCCTCAAAAAGTTAATGTCGTCCCGACATTACACCTTTCTGAAAACAGTAGTTTTTTTTTTTTTCCCTTTTCTTCTGTCAGTTCACATTTGGTAATCATGCATTACATGTTAAGTAGGGTATCACTACGCAGGAGTCAGAGTTCATTAAAGTCTATAAAGATGCCACTGGTAATTGTCCATAGTACAGCATGTATCTCCTATTCCATGCAATACATTTGCAGAAGAGGTCTTTGTGCACGATAACCTTCAACCGCTCCATCCATCATGGTGGGTATCTGCATCTTTCCTGAGAGTAAGGATACTCAATCTAGTCATAGCCTACCAAATAAACCTTTGTGTGATGCCTGTGCCTTAGTAACATACTGCAAGTCTCTTTTTGTGTTTTTAAATTTTTTTTTGTTCTTTTTCAATTTTTTTATCAACCATCACAGTAACTACCAAGTTACTTTTCAAGACATTTATGTCTGACCAATGGTTATCTTTAGCTTCTACACCTTTGTTCTAGACAGATGAAATGCAATGAAGTGCTAGGTTGGCCTAACTTATCATAAGTCAGTCTCAATGGCTGTTTTCTTATTCTTGAAGGATACGTTTTAACAGGAATCTCGTCAGGTCCCTCCTGGTCACTGGAACTGGACTCCGACACCTCATCACTCTGGTCCTCGTCTGCCTCAGCTGGATCTGGAACCACCAGATCGTCGACCTCTGGTGCCAGCTGCACCTGCGTGACATCATCTGGGTCCTGGTCCTCATCCTCCGGAGTAGTGTCATCATGCGGGTAGAACTCCGGTGCATCGGCTCTCAGTGGACGCTGCTCTTGATCCTTCCCAGCTCGTAATCCGATTATGGCATTCCAACCCTCTTCCTCTTCATCATCCGTGTTGTTTTGTCTGTCCACATGCCTTTGTCTTTTAGAGTCTCTTTCTCTCATTTTCTTAGAGGCATGTTTCACTGTTTCCATGGGAAGAAAGTCACATGGTAACAAAAGGTTTCTGTGCATGACCCGAGTGCGTCCCTTGCCAGTTTCAGGTCTGATTTCATATACTGGACTGTCTGGGTACTTCTTCTGGATCACGACATACACCTTGTCTTCCCAGTATGATCTTAATTTTCCTGGCCCACCTTTTTCGGTCAAGTTTCGAACCAATACTCTGGATCCAGGGAGTAATTCAGCACCGTGAACCTTTTTATCATAAAGTGCTTTACTTCTCATCCCTTCGTTTGCTGTTTTAGAAGCAAGCTTGTAAGCTTCAGTCATTGTAGTTCTCCACTTTTCAGCATAGTCTTGCTGAGAAACACTCTGCTCTCTTGTTGTGAGGCCAAACATTAGATCAATAGGCAACTTTGGACTACGACCAAACAACAGAAAATATGGTGCGTACCCTGTAGCTTCACTACGCGTACAATTATAGGCATGAACCACTTTTGCCAGAGAGGACTTCCAGTCTTCCTTAGCTGCTTCAGGCAAATTTCTGAGCATTGCCAACAGTGTACGATTAAATCGTTCCACCTGCCCATTCCCTTGGGGATGGTAGGGCGTTGTTCGGGACCCCTGCACACCACTGTACTCTTGGAGTTTTGCAAAAAGTTTATTTTGGAACTCTCTTCCCTGATCATGATGGAGTTGTGTGGGGAAACCAAACTTGAGAGCAAAATCTCCAAAGATCTTCTCAGCAGCGGTGTGGGCAGCTTTGTTACGACATGGGTAAGCCTGGGCAAAACGAGTAAAATGGTCCATTACAACCAGGATATACTCATATCCTCCTTTGCACTTCTCCAAATGCAGGAAATCCACTGACACTAATTCAAATGGGTACGTGGTGAAAATGTTAGTCAGTGGTGCCCTTGTTATCTTATTGGGACGTTTGTTCTTTAAACAACTGCAAACTCTCGTGATGTAGTGCTCCACATCTCTTTGCATGTGAGCCCAATAAAAACGCTCTCTTATCAAGTTCATCACTCTCTCTACCCCTAAATGACCCATGTTTTCATGGAGCTCTTTGAACACGAGTTTGTGAAACTTCTGGGGTAGGAGTAGCTGGTCATGTGTTGCTGTTCTCCTGTAAAGCAGTCCATCATCTTCCAAGTACAGCTTGTGTTTTTGCCTGACTAAAGCTGCAATTTTACTGTTGTGCTGCTTTACACTTCTTGGCCATTGTTTTGACAACACGTAGCGCAACACCTCTCCAATCACGGAGTCTTCTTCTTGAGCTCTTTTTAGATCAGTCTTTGATATTTCAGCTATAGAGCTGGCTTCTTGGTCTGCTTCACTGATGAGAGTAGAAATGGTGACTGGGCAGAGCCATGGTTCATTTTCTTGTGACTTCACCTTGACTGCCTGTGTCACACAATTCATCACATCAGGATCAACATTCTGGGTGCATTTGTTCATGTACTGCTCCATATCTAGGGGCATACGTGAAAGTCCGTCTGCATCTCTGTTTGCTTTTCCAGGGCGATACTTAATCACAAACTGGAAATCAGCTAGTTCTGCTACCCACCTCTGTGTGGTTGCATTTAACTTTGCGGTGGTGAGCACATACGTTAGGGGATTATTGTCCGTATAAACAGTGAATGGTGGAGAATAGTACAGATAATCCCGAAACCTCTCACAGATGGCCCACTTCATGGCAAGAAATTCCAGCTTCCCTGAATGAAGGTGGTAGTTCTTCTCTGAATTTGACAGTGTCCTGGAGCCATATGCTATCACCACCAGTTTGTCTTGTTGTCGCTGGTATAACACCACCCCAAGCCCCTCCTGTGAAGCGTCACAGTGTAAAATGAAGGGTTCTTCAAAGTTCGGGTAACCTAACACTGGGGGTTGGGTAAGAAGGTCAACAAGCTGACAAACTACTGCTTGATGCTCTGGACGCCACCTAATCACATGGGATGAGGGTAAGTGGCCTCCATCGTTCTTTTTGACATGTTTCTTTAGGTTTTTCTTTGCTTTGTCTGTGTGGTCTTTAGCCAGAAGGTCGTAAAGAGGCTTTGCTATACGAGAGAAGTTTGGAATATAGCTGCGGTAGTATGAAATAAAACCTAGCAATTTCCTTAGCTCTCCAACAGTGGAAGATCGCTGCTGTTTGAGTGTCTGCACTGGGGCAATGTCCGCAGGGTCCATGGTGTAACCCTGTCCTGTTACCATTTTACCAAGAAAACGTACCTGCTGCTTGAATAACTCACATTTCCGGGGAGTCAACTTCACTCCATGGCTTTGATAGCGGTGCAGGACGCTTCTCAGGTCTCGCAAGTGATCTTCAAAAGTCTGTGAATGAACAAGGTTATCATCGAGGTAAGGCAGACAAACATCATCTCTCAACCCCCACAAGCACTCCTCCATAGATCTTTGGAATGCTGCTGGTGCTGAGGACAAACCAAATGGAATCCTTACCCACTCGAACAAACCCCAGGGAGTGATAAATGCAGTGAGGGGCCTACTCGACTCTTCCAGGAAACCCTGATGATACGCCTTTCCTTGGTCGAGGACTGAAAACCACACACTCCCACTTAGACTGTTCAGCATATCCTGTATGCGGGGAATTGGGTGTCTGTCTGGAATAGACTTCTTGTTCAATTCTCTAAAGTCACAACACAAACGCAGACCTCCATCTTTCTTTCGCACACAGACAACTGGACTGGAATACGATGACTTGGATTTGGTGATCCAGCCCCTGTTAAGCAGGTCTTCTAAATACTCCTTTACTTCTTTATGAAGTGGTTTGGGAACAGAAACATAAGTCTTTTTGACAGGATCATGATCTTTGAGTCGGATCTTCAACTGTAAAGAGGGAATTGTCCCTACATCATACTCATCACGGGAAAATGATTGTCGTTCCTCCCGTAGTAGCTGTTTTACTTGCTCTTGCTGTATGGGCGAGAGATGATCAAGGGGAACTGGAGGGTCCCACATGTCCATAGTCTCTTTGACAGCACAGTTCATCTCGGTCTCTTTGTTTCTTCCTGTCTCACTCGTCGTTGGGTCGACGGTCGCTTGGTTTACAGCAGGGGGTCTAATATCTGCCGGATAAGCAGTTTTAACTCTCTGCGTTTCCCCCAAAATGGTCTTAGCGGGCAGCTGGATATCACGGGACGTACTGTTTGTTATAGGTACTTTGAACATAGATCGCTTCCCTTTCCATAACTGCACCAACCCACTTTGCATCTGCAAACCCTCTGGTAATTGGGTGTACTGACTTGACTCAAATAAGACGTCTTGTGTGTCTGGGAGTGAGCCTGCTCTGACACAACCTTTGACTGTTTTGGTTTGGCCAGCAGGGATGGTAACCAACTCACTGCCAACTTTTACCATTCCTTCCCCCAGCCTATCCTCCTCACTTTGCATCACTTTCAAAAACACTTCTGTTTTCTTACAGTCAAATGAGAAGGCTGCGCTAACAGCTTCACTGATAGCACAAGGGGATTTAATGCCCATCTTCAGGACATGGTCAATCACGTTGAACCCAATGATAGGCGGCTCTGCCACTCCGTCCTCCTTCACCACTAGTACAGGAACTAAGAGTTCCACCGGTGGGCGACTAACTGTCGGCAGCTTAAATGTGACTTCGACCCACCCTGAGAATGGAATCGGTGTCCGGTTCACTGCCCTCCCACTCAGGATTATTGGACCCACCAACTCGGCTAAGTCTCTGATGGTGGTGTGTGGCAGGTGCTCCTGTCTCCAGGCGTCATTCATTAAACAAACCTGTGACCCTGTGTCCCACAATGCTTGTGTCTCCTTGTCATCAAGAAAGCACGTGATGACACATTTTTTTCCAACCAAATTGAGTAACTGTAATTGGCGATTAGGGGACAGCAGATTAACACGGACCGTTTCTACAGGAGGTACCTCGGCCTGAGCTACCAGCCTTGCTTCTAACCTCCGAATACTGTCAGTAACGAGCTCATACAGTTCTTGTGTGTTAGCTTGTTCTGATGTGGTTGCGACAGTATTGGCCGCCGTGTCTACTTGCCCTGTTCCTCTTCCGAGTCTCCTCCCTATCCGACATTCCCTTGACATGTGGCCGCTGACTCCACACCTAAAGCAGTGGTTGCATTGTTCGCCATTGCTGGTGGACTGACATCTCTTGCAGCCACGTGTCCTCCTAGCTCTTTGAGCGCGAGGTGCTCTGGGAGACCCACGTATTGCCTTTTTTATCTCCTCCATGTCACTCTTCAGCTGCGTGACTATGTTCAGGAGCTCAGATTCCGTACGGGTCACTGTGCTTTGGGATTTAAGGATTTTTCCTTTTGTTGATGGTAGGGGGCGCTCTTGGCCATCCACTTCTCTCGGTTGCATACTGACCCGTTAGACTTTCCACTCGGCATTCTCGAACCTTTAGTTCTTTTGTGTGCCTTTTAAATTTCTGATGCCGTTCCCATTCATGACTGGCTGCTGCATTCATCTTTGAAATCAGTAGCTCATCAGTGACGGCAAGATCCTCCAAATAACGCTTCAGTTGATATTTCACATCAACACTGATCAGTCCTGTTTCCACCGCCCTCAGAAACTTCCTCTTAATAAAATCAGAACTAAACTGCTCTTCAGTGCCAGGCTCTTTAGATGCCGCTAAAAGTCTTTCCTTCAGCTCAATGGCACGAAACAGGAAATTCTGAGGTGACTCATTACTGTCTTGTGTGAGATTTATTAGACGATGATACAAGTCAGTGGAACTATCTTCTTTATAATGTCCTCTCAGGATTATGCGCAGCTGTGGCAGTGTGAGATCTGACTTAATCTCCAGCATAGCGCGCAAACTCAATCCAGGACTCACTGCTTTGACAACAGCCTCAATTATCTTAGCCTCACTGTGCTTTTTCCTTAAGCCCATATTAATCTGGTGAGTGAGATTGGAATAAGACAACTTGTCTTTTTGGCCCCTCTCCCCTATCTGCCCATTTATCTTAAACTCCCGTTTAATGATCACTTCTGGCGGTAGGGGAGCTGTGGGGACCGCGGGCTGTATCACAAAATGGTGGCTCGGTGGCGGCGCGGTCTCGGGCTGTGTCACAAAATGGCGGCCCGGTCTGATCATCCGTCAGCCGTATTATTTCTTCTTCAACCCGTTTAGTTGAGTCAATAATACTTTCATGCAGAGCGGCATACTGGCTCTGTAAACTGGCGAGTGCCTCCGCCTCGCGGCTCGTGCCGGCCGTTGTCGCTGCCTGCGTCAACGGTTCACTTAGCTTAGCTTCGTTAGCACATGCTATTAGCCTTAGCAGAAACTCGCGGACATCCTCCTCTTCGCGTTCGATGGTTTTTTTAACCTCCTCGATTAACAGTTGTATCAGCGTGTACTTCTTAGACGGTTCGGCTGGGCTTATCTTTGCAAATAAACAGACCTCTTTTAGCTGTTCGGCCCGTAACGGCACCAAGGCCTCAATTAGCTTAGCTTGTAGCTGCTCCAGCTCCATTGTTACGGCCTTTTTTTTTTTCCTTTTTTATTTGCTCACTCACCGTCTGAGACACACTGAACCATCCTCTGCTACCAAGTTTTGTTACACCCAGGAGGGGCGAAGAGGGAGGAAGGATGATTGAGCCAAGCTGTTAGACTTTGCAGCGACTGTTTATTCACTTCTCAGCACCCACGGCACATCACTTACAGAGCACATCGCTAGACATCATCTTGTCTCAACACTCACTCTCTCCGTCTCTCTCTGCTTCTCTCGAACATTCTCTGGAACACACACTAGAGCGCCTACACTCTTCTTCTATGGTGTTCTCTAACACTACACAGTGTCTTAACATTACTGAGCGCCACCTCTGGCGTAGAAACGCTACTACTACCATGGACAGCTCATATCTAGACAGTGCATATTCAGTCCTTTAATACATTCCCTATAAATGCTCCCATTTACTATTAATCATTACTTTATAGTCTCTTAGGTACATTATTTAGAATATTCACATTTGTCATTAGCATCTAATCCACACTGTTTCTGAGGGTTCACTAGAGGTTATCCAAAATTAACGTTTTCCTACATATTGTTATAGACTTATCTTTTAGATTTGTCCTTGAGCACCAATTGTGACAAAATAAGTATTTAATGTTCTTTATAGAAACATGATCAATTAAATGCTCTTTAAATTGAGGCAGAAATGTCCATTTAAATGTTAAACCTGGAAAATTATGATTTACGGTATGAACAAACATACTATCAGAAATATCCTTACATCTAAAATAATAAAGAATAATCCTTACGTTTGCCTGAAAAATATGGGATTATTTACATTTTTCAATAAACAGCCAAGTTGTTTCCTCTTTACAAAGAAGTAAGAGTAATAAACCTATAGATTGTATTGTTACAGTGACTGAGCTAATTCAACATGACAAAAATAGCATGCAGTAATGGAACTGAAAAGCAAGAAAAGCATAGATTAGGTTATAAATTAAAAAAAAAACACTTGATGACATTCATGTCACTTTAACTGGTAAATGTTTTATTAGCAGAGATGGAGACGAGTCTGCAACTGGGGCTCAAGTCATACTTCAGTGCCCAGTGACTTAAGACTTGAGTTGGCCTTGTATACAAAAGACTTCGGACTGGAACCAGACTCACAATTTGGGACTCGTGAGCAAACTTTTATTTTGATGTTTTCATCAACAACATTCAAAATACCTAATTTTAATCAATAAAAGTTAGCTGATTTTCCCTGCTGGCAAACATAGATGATTATATCTACAAAAGTTTAGTTTAGTTTATTGGTTTATTTGTCAGGGACCATATACAGAAAAACATTAAACACACTCTGTAAAGATGCTCTGTACCAGATTATAGTGTTCTCACTCATTTCCATCTGTAGTTCCTGAGGCAGGCAGGAAGATATTAAAAGAAAAACAGCACATATAGAAAGCAATTCAGGTCGGGTTTCAGAAACTGTTGACCCTAAAACAAGCAGGGAGTAAGTTTAAAAAGGTAAAATGATAAGAGAACAGCACACATAAAAACAATTTAAGAGTACAATTTCAAATCCCATTTAAGGGGGAGAGTCAATGCTGGCAGGCTTGATTACTTAAATTCCATTTTTTAGTCTCTGTGGTAAAGTCTCTGTAATTTGTTCTGGTCTTCAAAGCAGTGGGGAGCTTGTTCCATTTCTTTATAGCTTTGTATGAGAAGGCTGATTGTCCAAAAGCAGTTTTACGTTGGTGGCTGCAACATTTCCATCTAGAGCACAGGTGTCAAACTCATTCCATGGAGGGCCAAGACCCTGCGGGTTTTACCTCCACCCAGTGTCTTCAACAGGTGATTTCTCTGAATTTTGTCCTACTGATTGCTGATCAGTGAAAACACCTGCTGAAGAGACTGGGTGGAAGTAAAACCTGCAGGGTCTTGGCCCTCCATGGAATGAGTTTGACACCCCTTGTCACCATGGGATGAGATGCCGTCTCGGTGCTCAGCCCATGTTTCCCTTCATCCCTGCCTCTCATTGAGCAGCGTCTCAGCAGGCTCCCAGCTGGCAGCATTACGGACGGCTGGGGCCAATTAATCCTCATCAGCTGGGGCGCTGCCAATGAGAATAAATAGGAGCAGCCTCGATGACTCGGTGCTGCGACATAAGCACTGCTCGGCTGAAGCCCCTTCGTCTGGTGTCAGCCTCTACTCCCCTTACAGCATTCCTGTGATTGTTACCCGCTGAGAGTATGTATGCCTTGTTACCCCTACGTCCGGTACGAGCTCCCTGCTCCTGCGCTGTGCAACTTGTGAGTGAACCTCTGTACGAGTTTCTGTGCTTTCCTCATCCCTCATCCCTTACCTTTAATAAAACATCACGACTCACTGGCTCGCCCTCGGCTCTTATTGCGTGGCTCCCTAGAGCCCCGTGTGACAGTATGTCGCAGCCAGACGAGTTGCCGGTGGCCGTGAGTCGCTGTGGAATTGTACCTTTCTGTCCGTGTGTCAGCGCTGCTAGCATGCCGTTTCCCAGGAGTCACTCCCGACGCCGGGGCAACGAGCTGAGGTCCATCTCGGGGGCTGTCGACAGGACGCTCTTCACCCTGCTCGACGCCTCCAACTCGAGACGCTGGCATCCGGGCCGTGCTGAGGATCTCCTGGACTGTCACCCTCATTCTTTGTTCCATCTCGAGGACAGTGCCAGGATAGACGCCACAGGGACACAGCGAGAGAAGCTCCGCGGGTTGGATGGAAACCCCGGCAGGAAGCCAAAGTGGATGACGTTGCCCCCCGCCTCGGGATCCCGTTCCTGCTGCCATTCCAGCCCGGGAGTTCGCGCCAGCCAGAGGGCTTTCCCCGACCTGCATCATGTCACTCGGGATTCCCTCCAGGGAGCCGCAGCTGACAGCAATTACGTCTGGGGCCGAGCGGCTGTCACGAGCTCCACTGTGCATCCTGTCACCATCTGCAGGCGTGTGGCGGCGGCAGTGAGATTGGTGGAGAGGACTCCAGAGCAACGAAGCTGTCCCAAGCTCAATGCCCTCCTTGCCTCGGTCTCTGATCAGGAGCGGCGATTCCTGGGTTCCCCCCTTGTTTCGTTCCCTGGGAGAAGTCGTCGTCACATCGCCAAGTCTCCTCTGCACGACCCCCTTCCGGATCCAGTTCTGGGCTGCCGCCAGGACCGTTCCCCCCACACAGCTGTCACCTCTTCGTCTCGTCAGCGTGGAGTTTTCACAGCCTCGTTCCCTGAGCCTCGTTTCCCCGCTGTCACTCCAGGACATTCGGGCTGGCTCATCCCGGCTGTTTCCCCCTCCTCCTCGACGCGCTTCTCGACGGCTGTGTGTGCTTGGAATCTCGGCCTGGTGAGCTCTCTGCTGGAGACTACGCGAGCGATCCCCAGACGGTTTCCCAGGGGGTCCTCCGTTATCGCCGGGCGGGGAGAGGAAGAAGCAGTATCCACCACAGCAGGCAATATCCAACCTCCAGGAGGCAGGCAAGTCATAGTTAATTCACATCTGCTTAATGATTTGCTCTGTCACATTCCTGGAGGAGGAGTTCAGGGTTCGCAGCTCCCTGAACTCCCCCCACCTGCTGTAACCTGTGTTCCTAATCCCGCATCCTCTGTGTCTCTCTCCGCTGAGTGATCCCCGGCTCCGGGTCAACGTGGTGGGATAAGGAGAGGGCCCGTGGTTCCGCAGCTACGTTGCGGACGGAGGAGGGGGACTGACTGCTGCGTGGAGTCTGCACCGACGACTAAGCGTCCCCGGGTCTCCACGGAGGAGCGGTTCGGTCCAGCGGGACGAGGTTTTTCTGGCTTCACGCCGAGTGGATTGTTGGCGGGGTTACCGGAGCTGGAGGAACCTCAAGCTGCGCTGACCATCGTGCTGGCTGCGGGGCCCGACGCGGCTGGATGGGAGCCTGACAACGACTTCCTGACGACGGATCCTGGATCTTCGCAGTCCTGGACGGCATCAGAACCCGAGATCAGGCGGGTGCTCTCCTTTCTTTTCTCTCTTTATATCTCTGAGCACTTTAGCCTGTCTCTAGGGGAGATGAGCTGGGTGCAGCCGCCCGCTGCGTCTGAGCTCGTCCCGCCGGGTTCTGGCGCTGCCGGTGATCCTGATCCCAGTTCTGTTTTCTCTTCTGAGCCTTCTTCCAGGGTCACCGGCGAGGAGTTGCCGTTCCTCGTGGTGCTGGAGGGTCCAGGTTCAACGTTGGAGGTCGGTTCTGGTGCGGTGTCCAACGTGGGTGCTGCTCCAGCGGCGTCCAACGTGGGTTCGCCCGAGACCCAATCGGGGTCCCATGTGGGTGCTGCTCCAGCGGTGTCCGATGTGGGTTCGCCTAAGGCCCAATCAGGGTCCGACGTGAATGCTGCCCCAGTGTTGTCCAGGTCCGGTGAGGAGGTGGCCGCTTCCCTGCGGCCTGACGCTCGTCGCCCTCGTCATCAGCTCTCCCCCGAGCCTCTTCCACCGGGACCCGCTCTGACCCTTCGTCCATCTCAACGGTCCTGGTGGTTGAGTGATGCAGGTCGACGACCCGACCCGCAAGATTTTCGGTTTGGTGTTCTGGTCCAACCCCCCGGTGATCTGTGTTTGCTTCTGGGTGGCCTGGTTCGGCTGCCGGTGGACTGGGTTCCTGGGATCTGGGTCCGGAGTTCGCCGTCCAAACATTTCCCTTTCCCCGGTTCGCCAACTGGACAATGGGCAGGGAGACCTCCGGAGCCACCTCGGCCATTTTGGATTCTGCCTGCCATATTCCTCGGGTGTCGCTTTTCTTTTGTTATTATTAAGGTCACTCAGGTGTAATATTTTGTCCTGTTGGGGAATATATATATTCATAGTGCTGTGTGCTGTTTTCCATTGTCCGTACTCAGCATTTTCCTTTTTTGTGCCTTGTTTTTAGCTTTGTCTGTGCGTTATAGAGTTATGTGACACAAATCACCAAACGCAATCAGTTCTTTTAAAGAGGACTTGCTGAAGCAAGACTGGACAGAAGTCTATGTATCAGATGTAAATGAAGCCTATGACACATTTATAAACATTGTAACCACTCTTTATGAAAAAAACTGCCCATTAGTTAAAAAAAAGCTTAAACACAAATTTACTGACAAACCATGGCTAACCAAAGGACTACAAAAGGCGTGTAAAAAGAAAAATTTATTATATAAAGCTTTCATAAAGAAAAGGACAAAAGAAGCAGAGCAGCGGTATAAAACATACAAAAATAATTTAACATATATAATAAGATGTAGTAAAAGAGACTATTACAGTAAAGAACTGGAAAAAAACAAAGACAATATTAAAAATACATGGACAATAATCAACAGTATCCTTGGAAATAAAAGCAGAAATACCAGCTACCCAACTAACATTCCAAAAAATAATAAATCGACTCCGAATGTGAATATAGCTTCACCTGCAGATGAATTTAATAATTTTTTTGTTAACATTGGACCTAAACTGGCCCGAGAAATACCCACTACGGTGCCAACAGGTGATTCAATATGCAATATCACTGCTGTAAAAGACACCATCTTCATAAAGAACACAGACGAAAGAGAGGTCATTGAAATTGTTAAATCGTTCAAAAGTAAAACATCTACTGACTGCGATGGTATTGATATGCTACTAGTCAAAACTGTTATCGAATGCATAGTGAAACCACTGACGTATATCTGTAACCTGTCTCTCCAATCAGGTATATTTCCCAATGCAATGAAAATAGCTAAAGTAATTCCGATTTACAAGACAGGCGACAGAGGGGAACTCTCCAACTACAGACCAATTTCACTATTACCGCAATTTTCCAAGATACTTGAAAAAATATTCTATGAGAGAATTGACAACTTCATACTGAAGAATGATTTATTGTGTGAGCAGCAATATGGGTTCAGACACAAAAGGACAACAGCATATGCCTTAATGGAATTTACAGAAAAAATATCAACAGCCATTGAAAATAAAGAGTATTCAGTTGGAGTATTCCTGGATCTTAAAAAAGCATTTGATACAGTAGATCACAATCTATTATTAAAGAAACTACAAAATTGTGGTATTAGAGGGGTAGCACTGTCCTGGTTAAGAAGTTACTTAAAGAATAGATATCAGTTTGTATGTGTTAACAACAAAAACTCAGAGCTACTGAAGGTCACCTGTGGAGTCCCACAGGGTTCAGTTTTGGGACCATTATTATTCAATATGTATATAAATGATATATGTAAAGTTTCAGAAAAAATGGACTTAATATTGTTTGCTGATGACACTAACCTGCTATGCAGTGGAAACAATTTGGAACAACTTCTGGATACACTCGGAAAGGAATTAGGAAAGCTGAAACTGTGGTTTGATTCAAACAAATTAACGCTCAATTTAAGCAAGACAAAATTTATAGTCTTTAACAACCATCACAACTACCCAGTACCCAAACTCAGTGTAAATGGTGTAGAGATTGAAAGGGTATCCGAAACTAAATTCCTTGGAGTAATAATTGATAACAAACTGTGTTGGAAGCCACATATTAATTATATAAAAGGTAAAGTATCCAAATCAATTGCAATATTACACAGAGTGAAAAATTTGCTGAATCAACCCACACTATACACCTTGTATCATTCATTAATACTCCCATACATGACATATTGTAATGAAGTATGGGGAAATACATATAAAACAAACATATATCCACTCTTTATGCTTCAAAAGAGAGCTATTAGAATAATCAACAAAGCAGCTTACAGGGAACCAACAAACCCACTTTTTCTTAAACAAAAAACTCTCAAGTTGAAAGATCTGATCGACTTTAAAACCGCAATAATAATGTTCAAAGTGAAGAATCTATCACTGCCCGCAAATATCCAAAAGTTGTTCCAAACAAGGGAGAAACGATATCACTTCAGAGGAACATGTATATTTCAAAAGCCTACAGTGAGAACAACTACCAAGCAACACTGTATTTCAGTGCAAGGTGTCAGATTATGGAACGATTTTGGACCTGAATTAAAATCATGTACAAAGCTTGGACAATTTAAACAAAAACTAAAGGAAGAAATACTCCAAACATATTTACTAGACGACATGTAAACTCACATAAGGATTGACATTTCCAGCCTGTGTTGTGTTATAGCTTAGTTTTTCTTTTTTCTCTGTGACACTATGTCTTAGATTTGTTTTTGAATAGTTACCGCTTAACTTAGACTAGCTCAGTTTTCTTTTTCTCTCAGTCATATTTTGTCTTAGCCTTGTTTTAAATTGTAATCGCTCTTGTCTTGTTTTCTCTTTTTTCTCCTTTGAATTCTTGGATGGAATATGGGTGGGCAATATAAGCTGCGGCTTCAGCCATCACCCATTTCGGATAACTCACGTGGAATTGTATAGTAGAAGGAGTCTTTGTCTAATTTGACCTTGTTGTTATATTATACAGTTTCTTTTAACCTGTAATGTACTATCCGAAATAAATAAATTCATTCAAATTCAAATTCAAATTCAAATGTGTTTTGTTTCCCATCAAACCATACTCTGTAATTGTCCGTTTGTCCCAGTCACTTTCACTCCTTTAGGTGACTGTGTGAATATATATTCATAGTGCTGTGTGCTGTTTTTCATTATCCATACTCAGCATGTTCCTTCTTTGTGCCTTGTTCTTAGCCTTGTCATTACAGAGTTATGTGTTTTGTTCCCGTCCAACCATACTCTGTAATTGTCCGTTTGTCCCAGTCACCTTCACTCCTCTGGGTGACTGTGTGTATATATATTTGGTGCTGTGTATTGGGTTTTCCCCTTTTTAACCATACTCAGCTTTTTACCTTATTGCTGTCCTGTTACCCTATCACCGTTTTTCTCCTAGGTGTCCTTCCTTGCATTTGGCGCCGTGTGTTCTGTTATCTTTTTACTTACCGGTGCACGTCATTCCCATTATTTTTGTCCTGACCTTAGTTTCATGGAGTAATGTGTTTTGGGTTCTTTTTCAACCATGCTCTGTGATCACCTCTTGTTCCATTTAGCGTTGTGTATTGTTTTTGCTATTTATCACTTGTACTCAGCGTCTTCTTTTTTTTATCACTCTTGTCCTGCTCTTAGTTTTGTCTGTGCATTATGGAGTAGTGTTTGTTCTGTTATCCATACTCTGTAATTGCGTTATCCGTTTTTGTCATTCTTTTGGTGTTGTCCTTCCCTTTGCTTCTTCCCCTCCGGTCCTGCCTCCCTTCCACCCACCCTAGATGGGGGGGGGGGGGGGCTGGGATGTTCCTGGTCGTTCAGGAGCCCGACCTTGAGGGGGAGGCTCTGTCACCATGGGATGAGATGCCGTCTCGGTGCTCAGCCCATGTTTCCCTTCATCCCTGCCTCTCATTGAGCAGCCTCTCAGCAGGCTCCCAGCTGGCAGCATTACGGACGGCTGGGGCCAATTAATCCTCATCAGCTGGGGCGCTGCCAATGAGAATAAATAGGAGCAGCCTCGATGACTCGGGGCTGCGACATAAGCACTGCTAGGCTGAAGCCCCTTCGTCTGGTGTCAGCCTCTACTCCCCTTACAGCATTCCTGTGATTGTTACCCGCTGAGAGTATGTATGCCTTGTTACCCCTACGTCCGGTATGAGCTCCCTGCTCCTGCGCTGTGCAACTTGTGAGTGAACCTCTGTACGAGTTTCTGTGCTTTCCTCATCCCTCATCCCTTACCTTTAATAAAACATCACGACTCACTGGCTCGCCCTCGGCTCTTATTGCGTGGCTCCCTAGAGCCCCGCGTGACACCCCTGATCTAGAGGAAGTCCTTGTTATTCTGGTATTTTGTTCAGAAGTTCAGTACACAAAAGTCTTAAGATGTGGGGGTGCAGAACCATGGATAATTTTAAAGACCAAGTGTATATTTGCATACATGATCTTGTTTTCCAAGCTTAACATCTTGTGTTTGGCAAGTATACCACAATGGTGATACTGTCGTGTCTTATCCAGAATTTTGATGGATTGTTTATACGGGGATTCCAAGGGTTTCAGAGTTTTACTGTTGGTTTGTGACCAGCAAGAGATGCAATAGGAGAAATGTGTCAAAATCATGACATTCAGAAAGGTTTTTGATCCTTTTAGAGTGAGTTTCTAATGCAACGGAAGTTTGCAGGGTTATATTTCAGAGTGCAGCTCATCCGTCTTATGTGCTTTATAAAGCTGAGCGTGAGATCTAATGTGACACCCAAATACTTACTCTGTTACATTTTCTATATTTGCTCCTTTTACAGTTATATTCGGATAGTGTGTGTGATTTTGTTTATTGGTAAAGTACATGGTAGCTGTTTTCCCTACATTGAGAGTGAGGCATGATTGATTAAGCCATTTTGACACGTTCTCCCTTGCGATCATTAACTTGTCATCCACCTTGTTTGGCATCCTTGCCATGTGTATTGATGAAAGATGAAAACACAACTGTTGTGGAAGAAAATAATTTGGGAAAACAACAGATGTTAAATTGAAAGGGAAACTTTTATTGTGGTGTTTTTATTGCATTTTTGTTGCTTATTTCATGACACCCAACATCTGATTAGTGATGGTAGTAAATGCTATCAGATGAAAGAAAATACGGCATATTTTGAACATTTTTACATATTACAGTGCAGTGCTCTAATCAGACCAGAGGTCATGCAGCAGATGACAAATCTCTCATTACAAGCCTAAAATGACTTAAAGCAGCACTATGTAGGAATTGCTCTTGGGCTCTCCCTACAGTTGTCAAGCAGTAATTGTCTGTTACTACTGTCATAAATTAACATGATGTGAGCCATGCGCATTTGTCTACAAACTGAAGGAAAGAGAATGGTGCATTCAGAAGCACTTTCCTCCTTTAGAAACGACTATGTTCACAGGTAAACAACTTGATGCAAATCTTGCCATATAGTTATGCATTTATGTTTTAGTACAAATAATTTTGTGACTACTCAAATTTGAGATATCTTTACAAACGTAACACTTATTTTATAATACCTTGTGTGTTTTGGTGTTATAATTTTTTTCACATAATTTTGCAACTTTTTTCTTGGCCGTTTGGAACTCAGCTTGAAAAAAAAAATGATGAAATCACCAAAGTGCAAAAAGACAGGAGTCTTTTTTGGTAAAAAACAAAAATATTACAGTAATAAAAAGCTAATATCCACCCAGTTTATAAATCAATGAAATCAAAAGTAACCACATGTACTTTACCAAAAGTACAGCTCTTTCACCAATGTACTCAAAAAGTAAAACTTATCCTGAAATAGACCTATGCAGTAAAGTACAACTTTGTGAAAATTAAATATCTGTCTATGAGTAAATGTAACTACTGTAGATACTACCCACCTCTGCTTACTGCTTATCATGCTTGTTCTGAATGTAAAAGCTTAGCAAACAGTTTTGAAACACGAATAAATGTCTGTTTGCCCGTGGTGTCTTTATATTGTTGATAATTCCTAACACAAGCCATCACAGATATTTTGTCTGTAAGATTAAAAAAAACTTCCATAGTAATTCCCTGGTAATATTTTTGTGACAAAAAAAAAAACAAACTCTTTTTTTGTAAGAAACAACATTCTCATTTCCATTGTTATTTGACACTGTTTCTCATAACATTAGTTTTAGTGTCAGTGTAAAATATAGCTTGGAAAGTTCACAGTCAATGTACTCACGTGCCTCGCATTCTCTACATATGCTAAATTGTCTTTTAAATTTACACAATCACGGCAACATTGTAGTATTTTTTAAGCATTAAATCTTCAGTATTATCTTTTTCTGGTCAAATTTGTCGCTTTTCACATCTTTGTTTTGTTCACGGAGCGCTCTGGTGACTGGTTGATGAAATGGAAATGTACTGATATTACTGTTGGTGTGCTGCTTTATTCTGTTTCTATGCCAGAAATTCCAATTTGTCACTAAATGATGTTTAGCAGGCTTTATTCAGGTGTGATTTTAAGAAGCTGAAATATTGTCTTGCTTCTTTGTGCAGCATGAAGACTGTTGGTATGTCAAGGTTATACACTATCCAATGTGTTACTAAGTAAGGCAATGTGGTGAGCATCCTGCTCAGGTTATAAAAAATCTGCTCTCCATTTCTGTGCAGAGCAGTGCTGACTGACTCCCTGTCTGATTTACTCCTCTCCTGCATGCAGAAAATAAAGGCTTTCCAACTTTTGCAGAGCTTTGATTTTAATTATTTCAGGACCCAGGGACAAGGTAAATAAATTTCCATAATATTTTGGTATCAGCAAGTGGGATCCTAGACCACAATCCCGATTTCTTCCGGCGTGGACTGATCCTCTCGGACACAAATTTTGTCTGATCCTTTCCACTCCAGTTAGTGACAGGGACTCAGCGGGAGGAGGGGAGTGGCACTGGATTCTGAAAGGACGCAGCCTCCAGATCTCTGTAAGTGAAATTTTAATATATTTTTTCTCTGATACATGATATAGTTAAATTAAATCAGTTATTTATCTCACCTTTTGTTGGCCTATATCTGTGAGGTCCGACAGGATATTTTCCTGTGGCAGGACCGTTTCTGTGAAGTCCGGTGGGTTAACTCCACGGCAGGACTGATTGCTTAGTTGTATACAATGCCTGTCAAGTTGCAGGGTCACGGATATAACGTTAGTTGTTTTGACGCACGCGGTGACACCCGGTGGTCAAATTTGAAACCAGTGATGGGGACTGCTAAATCAAAGCAGTCTCCCGAAGACCTGGAAGGTCCTAAGTTAAAATTCATGACTCATAATTATGGTCCTGACAGTGTTGAGTTTTGGGGAAAATGGATTTGCAAAAGTGGATTTCCTTCGGGGGGTTCATTTTCTGTTGAAGTGATTACTGCTTTGAGGGACAAGATCAATGTTGAAATTCAGAAAGTTCAGACATGTAAGAAACAGAGCAAGAAAGACAGACAAAAAATGATGCAGTTACAGTCAGAGAAGGGCGCGACCAAAATGTGGTTAGCTGAAGCTAAGACGCGAAGGGATAAGCAAGAAACAGGTAGACAAAAGAATGAACAGGCAAAGAAAGAAAGGGAACACTGAGCACAACAACAACATTTTTTACATTCTGCTGGGGACCCCTTTCCCCCACCCTATGAACGCAACTGACTGGCAACCCCTACCCCCCATCCTACTAACCCTTTCACGGCAGCATTGTATCCAGCTCTGCCTGGGTCCGGGCCCAATACCTTTATGCCAGAGGATGATAGTTCTCCCCGAAGGTATAAGAAAGAGCCTCAGGATGAGGAAGAAACAGAGCCCCCCACCCTATCAAGTGTCATGAAGTGCAAGGGAAAACAGAAGTAGATTCTGTTTTGATTCAGTATGTTGATGACCTCTTGCTGTGCACGCCAACCAAACCACAATGCCAATCTGACTCACTAAAGATTGTGTCACCTAGCTGCAGAAGGCCACAAAGCTTCCAAACCCAAATTGCAATTTTGTAAATCAATGCTCACATTCCTGGGCCATCAAATCTCTGCTCAGGGCAAATCTCTCTCTTCTAAATGTGTGGATGCAATTTGCCACATGGACAAACCAAAAACCAAATAGGAGCTCCTTTCTTTTCTTGGCATGGCGCTCCTTTTGCCACTCTTTCATTCCTGATTTTTCATGCATTGAAAGACCAATGCATGACATCATTCAATCAAAAGGTCCCTCACATTTTCCACTTGAGTGAACACCTTCTGCTAATGATTCCTTTGATAACATGAAGAAGGCTCTCCTATCCCCTCCCACTCTTTCTCTCCCTGACCCCTTGAAACCTTTTGTTCAGAATGTTGATGAAAAGTCTGGATGCATGACCTCTGTTCTCCTGCAGCCTCATGGAGACAAACTTTGGCCTGTTGCACACGACTCTTGCAAACTTGACTCTGTTGCTGGAGGCCTTCCACTGTGCCTCCGTGTTGTGGCTGCGGCAGAAAGAGCTGTGGAAGCATCACGTGACATGGTCTTGTATTCTCCTCTCACTCTGTATGTTCCTCATGCAGTTGCTCTCCTTCTAATAGAGCAAAAGTCTTTCCATCTCTCCCATGCTAGGTGGCTCAGGTATCACTCCACCCTCCTTGAGTCACCAAATCTCACTGTCAAACGCTGTGCTCAGTCAGTGAACCCAGCTTCACTTCTTTCCACCCCCTCCTGTGAGGAGGACGGTGATTGTGATCATGATTGTCTTTCACTGGTTCAACTAGTTATGAGTCCTAGAGTGGATCTTTTGGACACACCTCTGACTAATCCTAACCTTGTTCTTTATGTTGACTTTATGTTCTTTATGTTGACAGTTCCGCTTCTGTTGAGCCGACTGTGGGCTGTAATAAAGTTGGATCACTCCACATTGCTGTCTGGCTTTTTGCCATCCCATCTTTCCATCCAGGCTGCTGAACTTGTTGCATTTGCAGAAGCATGCACATATGCCTCTGGTAAATCTGTCTCTCGCTATGCTTTTGGTGTTGTCCACGACTTTTGCACCCTCTGACGTGAGCGCAACTTTCTCACATCTGCAGGTATGCCTATGAAAAACTCTGTTTATGTTTCCAGGCTTTTTGAAGCTATTCTTCTTCCTTCCTTTGTAGCAGTATGCAAATGTGCTGCTCACACTTCATCCTTAGACATGATCTCAAAAGGAAATGCTCATGCAGATGCTGCTGCAAAGGCTGCAGCTCTGTCACTCACTGTTGTTCATTTACCTCCACCCCCCCCCCCCCCGTGTCCCCTCCCTTCAACTATTGATTCCCTTCTGTCCATGCAGTTTTTTTTCCTCTCCACAGGAACTCCAGAAGTGGACAAAGAAAGGATGCTATAAAGACCAGGCTGGTGTGTGGAGAGGCCCAAATGTTCTCCTTTGCCTCCCAGCTCACTTTTTCCATCATTTTTCTAAGTTGTCACATGGAAGAGATCATGTGTCAAAAGAGGGAATGATACAACCACTTCATGCTAACTGGTTTACCACTGGTTTCACTGTTTATGCTGACAATTTTTGCAAAAAAATCTCTAATCTGTGCCACTAACAATGTTCACAGACTCTCCAAATAGATCCCAGCTGCTAATCCACCTCCCACAGGTCTTTTCCAGCACCTGATGATGGATTTCATCAAACTCTCACCAGCAGAGGGTAAAAAGTACTGTTTGGTAATGGTTGACATGTGGTCCAAATGGGTAGAAGCCTTCCCAGCTAAACATGCCACTAGCACAGTTTTAGCTAGGGCACTGTTGTCAGAAATCATTTCCAGATGGGGAATACCTGAAAAAATCTCCAGTGATAATGGTAGACATTTTGTTAATGAAGCTCTGATTTGAGACTTACACTGGGTTTTGACCTAAGAAATCATTGTGCCTACCACCCACAGTCAGGTGGCGCTGTCGAGCGTGAAAATGGCACTCCATAGAATAAACTGGTGAATCTTGAAGATGAAACTGGCCTTCCCTGGACTAAGTGCCTCCCATTGGCACTCATGTACATGTGAGTCAGAAAGAGGCACAACATTTCTCCATTTGAAATCCTGTTTGCTCGTCCCCCAACTTTAGGTTTCTCCGTGAAAAAGAGACCTGCACCCCTGACTAACTACATCACATTTTGAAAATGCCATGTTAGCCTATTGCTCTGCTCTGTCCTTCCAATTGCAAAACATCTCTCAACAGGTGAAAGCTGCGCTGCCCAAACCTGCTGAGGGTGTTCTCCATGACATAAGGCCTGGCGACTGGGTGATGATCAAAAGCTTCAAAAGAAAGAACTGGCATAGCAAACTGTGGTTGGGCCCCTACCGAGTCCTACTGACAACATTCACGGCAGTGAAGATCGCAGAAAGGGCTACGTGGATCCACGCAACACACTGCAGGAAGGTCCCAGCAGTCAAGCTAGAAGAATCCAGATCAGACGAGAAGCAGAAGTAAGTGATTAGCCACAATCACCACCCTACGTTGTAGACTAGGATGAGAAGTTGCCGAGCCGTGTGAAGACAGAAGATTGCATAACACTGCACCTGACAGCTGTCATAAACAACCTGAGTGTACGCCGAATGTTGGCCAGCAGAAACATATGGCACACATGCGCACTTATACTGATACTGATATGATGGACAATTCAGACTCACAGCAGTGTCAGGCTGCTGAAGAGGAACGCCACTGAAGACGCCAGCGGTGCCGTCAGTTTTGGACCAAAATGGGCACGGTGTGGGTGTGCTTTCTTATCACTTTCCTGCTTGGGGTAATCATATATCTATTGATGCACTGTTCTACCCCACCAAACAATCCTTTCCGGACAAGATGCAAGGCAAGCCCCCTGGAGTATAACTTTGACAACTATTCCAGTGACACATATGACAACAATGCATGGTATCAGGTGGTGCGTTTGTCAGTTAGAAAAGCAAATGTGACTGGGTCTTGTTATGTCTGCACATATCTACCACATAATGTTACTCACTCAGTGCCTATGATTCCTTATCCTCGAAACAGATCAGAAATGTTGGGAGCATTGTTAGCACAGACTGCAATTGAAAAGGTGCACCACAATGACACTGAATGTGATAAGGGGTTTACTGTTGAACTTGCAGGGAATACAACAGAATACCATAAGTGGTTAAATGTCAGTGTAACAGATTTTGCTTTCCGCCAAGTCAGGGTTCACAATGTAACCTGCATAAACAAGAAGGCTCAGAAGCCTATATTCACTGCCAACCCCACACTTTTTACAGCCCCAATTTGCGTTCACCTTAAGTGTAATCACAATGGGTCTACATATTGTATTTGAGCACTACACAACAGTGTGAGACCACCCTTAATGCCACCTGTGGTTTTCATGTGACTGGTACCCCATGTTTAAATACACTGAGGGTGCCATTTTTCACAACTCCAAACCTCACTCTACTGAGGGCCATGTGTGGATGTCAGAATAAAAGCCAATGTTCTGAAAACCCTCAACTGTTTTTTCCCTAGCTCAGATGGCTACGACAGCCTCACAGCCCATGTTTGGGTGTGTGGGTCACAAGTTTATCAGTATTTACTGCCAGGATGGTGCGGTATACGTTACATGGCTAAGCTGATTCCAACCATGCGCATCATGACTAATCTCACTTATCACACCTACTACTCATATTCACATTACTTCACACCACACCAGCATCACCATCAAAGACGGGAGGCATGGACAGATAGGGTTAGAATACATCCAGAAGTGAAACTCTTTGGTGCAGTAATACCTTCTTGGGGTACTGTAAATAATGCCCATAACATTGACAAACTAGCTATTGATTTAGAAAATCTCACCGCATTGACGGAAATGGGATTCTCAGCAATGACAATTGAAATGCGAGCTATGCGGAATGTGGTGTTGCAAAATAGACTGGCTTTAGATATAACCTTGGCAGCACAAGGAGGGGTGTGTCACATAATAGGTCAGGACTGTTGCATGTATGTACATACCTCATCAAGGTGACAACATGACATGTGGTGAGCCATCTGAATGACCTACTTTCACAACAGCTACAACAAGATGTGACGCCATCCTCTGACTGGGATTTATGGTCCTTGCTTACAAGCGGAGGCTGGAGGGAATGGTTGATGCAGATAGGTGTGATACTGTTAATGATTGTGTTGATTCTGTTGTCTTGTAGCTGCTGCTTGATTCCAATTATCCACAATATGATGTTGAAAATGTTTGCTATTAATATGATGCATTACACAGCTCTCCCCACAGCTGAACAAGCTTCAGACACCATCCAGCAGAAAATGTTGAATCACACTGCCTTAGATATGTTACACCTCCCTTTCTCTGATGGCTATGATAATGCTAACGTGTAAATTTAAATGTTTGCTGTTGATATGCTACACCACTTCTCCCTAACCATATCTGACCCTGACCCACAGCCCACTTCAGGGATTTTTCCCGAACTCCCCTCTTTCCATTTATTTGGCTTGCTTATAATCAGAGTGTCTGTGCTCGTAGAAAACAGTCTCTTGTGTTCTCTTACACATTGCCAATTTTCACATGTTAATGTTTATGATGCTCTTGTTAAAACTGTATAATGGGGTATAACAGTGGATGTTTTACATTGACATTCTTGTATATATATGATCATATATGATCAGAAGAGGGGAAATGAAATGGAAATGTGCTGATATTACTGTTGGTGTGCTGCTTTATCCTATTTCTATGTTAGAAATTCCGATATGTCACTAAATGATGTTTAGCAGGCTTTATTAGTGTGTGATTTTAAGAAGCTGAAATACTGTCTTCCTTCTTTGTGCAGCATGAAGACTGTTGGTATGTCAAGGTTATACACTATCTGGTGTGTTATCAAGTAAGGCAATGAGGTGAGCGTCCTGCTCAGGATATAAAAAATCTGCTCCCCATTTCTGTGCAGAGCAGTGCTGACTGACTGCCTGTCTGATTCACTCCTCTCCTGCATCCAGAAAATAAAGGCTTTCCAACTTTTGCAAATCTTTGATGGTAATTATTTCAGGACCCAGGGACAAGGCAAATAAATTTCCATAACATTGTGATGCTGCATATTATCCAATCAATACGGAGTCAATCCAAAGCCCCACCAACACATCTAGAAGCCAGGGCATGAGGAGACAGAGCGATGGCTAAACTTTTATTGATAAAAATGACAACTCCATACACAGGGATGCACACCCTGGTAACCTCAGCAAAGCACATATAAAATTGGAGGTCAGTCGGTTTGAGAGATATGTAAAGAACTGACAGACACAAACACAGACAGAGATTCCTTGCATTTATAGATACTGTATATAACTTTGAAGTAACACACATGATACCCCATAAAAAACCTGATGACGACCATACTTCATCCATGGCTTTTTAAGGGTCAATCAATGGTTCACAGCACCCAGTTGCAAATAAGTTCTGGTTGCAAATTTGATGTAGGACACCATACCATTTCAGCTGCAGAAACAGAACACGTGTTCCTCTGTACACATACCAGAATAATGACCGCACAACATCCCACTTCCCCAAAATATGCCTTGAACTCTTCCTCAGAAGAGGCTTACTTACAGCAACAACAGAAGTGGTTCACAATGTCTTTGATCCAACTCAAAATTTCTGAATGCTCTCCCAATTTTGCAGCCGAGAATATTAAAGACGTACTCCAGCGGCTCAAAAACAACCTCAAAAACAAATGCATATGGCCCAAAATAGTATTGTCACAATCCCGAGCAGTCAAGGCACACCAGAGAAGAGTGGAGGCTTCCAAAAGTTTGCAATCAGCAATTTTACGTTTTATTCCAAAAATACTTCACAGGCAACAACTCCAATGAACATTTGACACCCAACCAAACCAAATGAAAACACCTGGCAATATTCTCAGTGAGATAATCAACCTAATTGGCACATACCATAACCCCAGGTAAGACAATAAACATTTTCATATTTCCACATATACCCAATAACATCTAAAAGAGACCTAAATACATAAATAATTTCCCACCTATTTACAGAATAAACAACACACCATAAATACACCATAAATAATACAATAAATAATTTAAACCCCTATTTACATATTAAACTCCCCCTTTACTCAACCAGCCTATACTTCCTCCTGCTGGTATCCTTTAAAAGGCCCTCAAACCGCTGAGGAGTCTTTTGCCCGGACACCACCAGGAAGCATGCTGGCAAAGGTATGTGGTTTTAAGATTGATCAATTGCCTCACACAGTTAACATAATTAACATTAACAATTATCTCACAAAAGGGATTCAATTCACTCAACAGATTCTGAAATTACATGTGCATTTTTACAATACAATACATGTTGACGTTTGCAAATATACTGTAAATCCTTCTACACATATAATATAATATTCAATTACACAGACCATAACAGTGGCGACACTCCGTCATCACAAGTATATTGTTGCTTTTTACTCACAAAACAAAAACTTTCATTGCCTTACGATTTCTTGGAAAGAGCTTTTACATCTTCCACCTACAGTGGTGTGAAAAAGTGTTTGCCCCCTTCCTGATTTCTCTTTTTTTTTTTGTATGTTTGTCACACTTAAATGTTTCAAATCTGCTGCACGGGCTGCACGGTGGCGCAGTGGTTTAGCACTGTGGCAGCACAGTTTTACCCTTGGCCGGGGGATCGCGGGGATCATGAGATCGTGGGTTCGATTCCAGCCGCCGACCAACAGTGAGCTGTGTGGAGTTTGCATGTTCTCCCCGTGTTGCGTGGGTTTACTCCGGGATTTCTCCGGTTTCCTCCCGCATACCAAAAACATGTAGGTTTAGGGCGCTCGCGCACGCAGCGACCGGCAGCCGGTGGCTTGTCACCAGACTGCAAACCAAATCTACCTACGGGTACAAATAAGTAACAAAAAAAAAAAAAAAAAAAAAAAAAATCATCAAACAAATTTAAAAATTACACAAAGTTAACACAAGTAAACAGAAAATGCAGTTTTTAATTGAAGGTGTTTATTATTAAGGGTAAAAAAAATCCAAACCCACATGGCCCTGCATGAAAAAGTGATTGCAACCCTTGTTAAAACATAAATTAACTGTGGTTTATCACATCTTTGGAATGCTGAGTTCAATTTTCTAGCAATTTCTAAAGCTTTGGGACTCCAGCAAACCACAGTGAGAGCCATTATCCACAAATGGCAAAAACATGGAACAGTGGTGAACCTTCCCAGGAGTGGCTGGCTGACCAAAATTACCCCAACAGCACAATGACATCCAAGAGGTCACAAAAGACCCCACAACAACATCCAAAGAACTGCAGGCCTCACTTGCCACAGTTAAGGTCAGTGTTCATGACTCCACCATAAGAAAGATACTGGGCAAAAATGGCCTGCATGGCAGAGTTCCAAGATGAAGACTACTGCTGAGCAAAAAGAACAAAAAAGTTCATCTCAGTTTTGCCAGAAAACATCTTGGTGATCCCCAAGACTTTTGGGAAAATACTCTGTGGACTGATGAGACAAAAGTTGAACTTTTTGGAAGGTGTGTGTCCTATTACATCCGGCATAAAACTAATGGCATTTCAGAAAAAGAACATCATACCAACAGTAAAATATGGTGGTGATGTGTGATGCTCTGGGGCTGTTTTGCTGCTTCAGGACCTGGAAGACTTGCTGTGGTAAATGGAACCATGAATTCTGCTGTCTACCAAAAAATCCTGAAGGAGAATGTCCGGCCATCTGTTCATGACCTCAAGCTGAAATGCACTTGGGTTCTGCAGCAGGACAATGATCCAGAACACACCAGCAAGTCCACCTCTGAATGGCTTCAGAAAAACAAAATGAAGACTTTGGAGCCTAGTCAAAGTCTTCACCTGAATTCGATTGAGATGTTGTGGCATGACCTTAAAGGCGGTTCATGCTCAAAAACCCTCCAATGTGGATAAATTACAACAGTTTTGAAAAGATGGGTGGGCCCAAATTCCTCCATAGCACTGTAAAAGACTCACTGCCAGTTATGGCAAACGCTTGATTGCAGTTGTTGCTGCTAAGGGTGGCCCAACCAGTTACTAGTTTTAGGGGCCAATCACTTTTTCACACAGGGCCATGTAGGTTTGGATTTTTTTCCCCCTTCAATAGTAAACACCTTAATTTAAAAACTGCATTTTGTGCTTACTTGTGTTATCTTTTGTCGAATATTTAAATTTGTTTGATGATCTGAAACATTTAAGCGTGACAAACATACAAAAAAATGAGAAATCAAGAGGGGGCAAACACTTTTTCACACAACTGTACTTAAGTATGCGTGGATCAATCCACACCCCCGCCCACCTGTAGCATATGCTGCAAGGCTGACAGTCAGCGTGGTCAGTGGTAGGTAGACCATGAGCATCCGTCGGCAAAGAGCCACGTTGGCTCCTCACGCTTCCCCTGGAGGAGTTTATTTTAGTTTAATGTTTTTTTTGAAAGGGACAACACATACTAATCAACATTAATACAAATGTAAGTATGCCAGATTTTGCAACATTGCTAATTTGCATCTGTAGTCCCCCGGTGGGTCACAACAATACACAAAAACACACAAACAACCACAGCAACAACAGAAAGCAACAAACAAGAAGCAGGGCGTACAGTGGTGTGAAAAAGTGTTTGCCCCTTCCTGATTTCTCATTTTTTTGTATGTTTGTCTGTCATGACTAATTAAGATTGACAGCTCATGTGCATAATGCCAAAGCACAGGAAGGAACCACACAGAGGGTCATGTTTGAAAGTTTTATTAAATAGCAAAAACCAAAGTGCACAGCTGCAGAAACAATCACTCGCAAGAGGAATAGCCCTGTGGAGAGAAGACGAGAGCCGTGAGCAGAGAAATGGAATAAGGGGAAATGGGCGAGCCAAATTGCCAATTACTTGGGAAATCCAGGGAGAACCGGCAGGGACCCAGCGAAGAATAGACGAACCAGTAGGGTGGGGGGAAGATGAGCTGATGGTGCCTGACCGGGTGGAGTAGGAAGCTGAGGTATGGTGAGATGTGGCAGGAGAGTGTGCGCAGTCCTAGAGACACACCTACACGGTGGCAGCAACCTGAGAAAAGGGGAGAAATAAGGTTAACGACGTGTCAACACTTTTAACATTATTTTAGCTTGCCTAATCACAGGCAGTATACATAGACGAGCCAGGATTGACTGCATGGAGAGAGCCTCCTTAAGTACACTGGCTGATGAGCGGGTGCAGGTGTGTCTTCTGCCTCAGGTGCAGCGATGAGTTGGTGAATGTGAGGCAGGATGGGAGGAGCGTGCTCTTGCTGCCCATGACAGGGCCCCCCCCCCTTCTAGGAGTGCCTCCTGGCGGTCCGGAGGACTTCTCCGGGAAAGCACGGTGATAGGCCTGGAGCATGCCCTTGTCCAGCACTTGCGACGAGGGGAGCCAGGACCATTCCTCCGGGTCGTAGCTCTCCCAGTCCACCAAATACTGCAGGCCCCGGCCTTGATGGCAAACATCCAATATACGTCGTACAGTGTAGGCAGGGTGGCTGTCAATGATCCGAGGAGGAGGAGGCGGCTAGAGGCCTAGAGTCTAGAGGGGCTTGACGTGGGCGACGTGGAATGTAGGGTTCACCCATAGGGCCAGGGGCAGCTTCAGCTGGACCGACGCGTCATTTATCACCCAGGAGATGGTGTATGGCCCAAGGAAGCAGGGGGACAGCTTCTTCTATTTCTCTTTCAGAGGAATCTGACTCACCGCCAGCCAGACCTGCTGTCCAATGACATACTGGGGCACTGGAACCCGCTTCCTATCAGCAGCAGCCCCAGTGCATTCTGTGGTGCAGGCCAGGGTGGCCAAAGTAGACCTGCAGACGCCGCAGCAGTGAGGAGCATGGGCCCCTATGGATGGAAAACAGACCTCCCTCTCGGCCATGGGTAGGAGAGGTGGTGTTTACCCCAACGATACCTCGAACGGGGTGAGTCCAGTTGCTGAGGATACCACAGAATTCATGAAGTACTCCACCCAGGTAAGATGTGTGCTCCAAGATGATGAGTTATCGACTGCTGCGCACCACAAGGCAGCCTCCAAGGACTGATTGGAGTGCTCCACCTGCCTGAGACTCACAGTTGTTCCCAGGGTCCGGAAAAAGGCCCTTCAGACATGGGGCATGAATTGTGGAACCTGGTCAAATGCAATGTCCATAGGGATGCTGTGGACCCGGATCACGTTATCGGTGAGGAGGTCCGCCGTCTCCAAGGCTGAGGGGAGCTTCGGAAGGGCCACCAGATGCACTGCCTTGGAGAAGTGATCCATGATGGTAAGAATCACCATCTTGGCATGAGAGGGGGGAGTCAGGTGACGAAGTCAACGGCGATGTGAGACCACGGACAACCAGGGATTGGGAGGGGGTGGAGGAGACGTGATGGGGGGGGAAGTCCGATTTCCCCCGGACACAGATCTGACAGGCCTTCACATATTCTTGTACGTCCCGCCATAGTGTGGGCCACCAGAACGCTCAACGGACGAAGTCCGCAGTTCGAATGATGCCCACTCAAAGCGACTGGTGTGACGCCACTGGATGACATCGCTGTCGAGGGTGGTCGGAACATATAGATGGTTCCAGGGGCTGGAACCGTCTATACGTCCCGTCTATATGCCTAGTGGCAAAGGCTGCTGGGACTGGGGCTGACGGAGCCTCCGCTTGATATCCCAAGTAAGGGCTCCAAGGACACACGAAGGCGGTATGATGGTTTGTGGGGGGTGGGGGGTGGGGCTACCTCCCCGAAATCAAACTGGCGAAATAACGCATCCGGTTTGATGTTCCGGGTGCCAGGCCTGAACAGCAAAATTAAATCACTGGAAAAATAGCACCCAGCGAGCCTGCCTGGTGTTCAGTCGGCGGGCTGACCGCAAGTACTTGAGGTTCTTGTGGTCGGCCCACAAGACGATGGGGTGAATAGCCCCCTCTAACCAGTGCCTCCACTCCTCTAATGCCAACTTCATGGCAAGCAGCTCTCTGTCCCCTACGTCATAATTCCTCTCAGCCGGTGCAAGCCAACGAGAGAAATATGCGCACGGGCAAAGCTTCTGATCGGGGGGGCATGCGCTGTTACAGCACAGCGCCAACCTCTGAATCAGATGGATCCACCTCAAGGACAAGCTGGAGCTGCGTGTCGACCTGGGTCAAGATAGGTGTTTCCATGAACAGGCGTTTTAATTTGACAAACGCCTGTTCAGCTGCCTCAGTCCACTGAAAGGGGACCTTAACGGAGGTCAGCTGCGTCATGGGCAGTGCCACCCCACTATAGTTCCTGATGAACCTGCGGTAAAAATTTGCAAACCCGAGGAAGCTATGAAGCTCCTTATGGGAGTGGGGAGTTGACAAGTCTCACTGCCCTCACCTTGGCTGGGTCGACAATCAGCCTCCCTTCAGCCACTATGAAGCCCAAGAAGGTGGTAGATGTTGTGGAGAACTCACACTTCTCAGCCTTGATGTAGAGCTGGTTCTCCAAGAGCCATTGCAAAATGGCCCTGATATGGGCTTCATGTTCCTCTGGCGTGCGGGAGAAAATAAGAATATCATCAAGTTAGACAAGCACGATTTGGTAAAGCATATCACGGAGGATGTTGTTTATTAACTGCTGGGAGATGGCGGGGGTGTGAGTGAGACCGAACGGCATCACTAAATATTCAAATTGCCTTTGGTAAGTTTAAAAGCCGTCTTCCACTCATCGCCCTTGTGAATGCAAACCAGATGGTACGCGTTCTAAGGTCTAGCTTGGTGAAAACCCATGAGCACTGAAGGAGCTCGAACACTGAATTTATCAAAGGCAAATGGTACTTATCTTTGATGGTAATTGTGTGGAGCTCCCGGTAGTCGATGAACGGGTGCAACGAGCCATCCTTCTTTCCGACGAAGAAGAATCCGGCTCCAAGTGGAGGCGAAGATAGTCGAATGAGGCCGGCGTTTAGCAATTCCTTAATATATTGCTCCATCGCCTCCCTCTCCGGGCCAGAAATGCTATACAACCAACTGGACAGCAGTGTCACCCCCGGGATGAGGTCTATAGCACAATCACAAGAGTGGTGAGGCGGCAGGGACAATGCTCTTGATTTGCTAAAGACGTCTCCCAAATCTTGATAAGCCCATGTAGCATCATCTCACTTTGGCTCATCAATAAGAATTGTTCTTCAGTTAACAGACATTGTTTCACCCAGGAAAAAGACAGCAAGGAAACTGCTCTTCTACCCCAGGCCACAACTGAACTCACATTCCTTTGTTAAAACCAGTCTAAGGAATTCACCCTAATGCATTTCCTGTTTTGACTTTATGGCCCCATAAACGTGGAGACATGGAACAGAACCCTGGAGACGCCAGGAAAAGTAAATGTACCTTTATGTTTTAAAGTGAAAATCAATCAATGGGTGTAAAATATATTAATCTGTGATTTTATATGCTACAGTATATGCTACTTTATATGCATGCTAAAATGTTTAAATGAATGTTTAATCCTGCATGTTAATTTATAAGCACTGTGTATAAGTTATATTAATTACTAAGGTTAGCTTAGTTTATATACATAAATGTATAAATGAATATTAAGTGCTAAAGATTTGCCAAAATATCTCTCAAATCATGTGACCGATCTCAGCCAACCTCTGCTTGACAACAGCTCTCTCAAAGTTCCAGACAAAAGACTGTTTGTTTATTGGACTAAAGTTCTTAAAGCCCACCCACATAGGAAGGCTATTGATCTGAGTTCCTGTCAATCACCGAGGCCCGCGAAAGTTTCCCCCAGATAAAAAGGAAACAACGCCCTTTTTCATCCTCTTTTCGCCAGCTCTCTTTTCTCTTTTGTCTTGTCTTTCGTCTGTCACGTCTGTCTACACAGCAGAGAACTATTGGAGAACAAAGGGACTTATCCCACGTGTTTTCTTTTCTACGATCACAGAGCCTGAAGTATCCTTTTTTTATCTCTTTGTATCTTAATGTTTCGTTAAAAGCTTAGGAATTCTTCCTCTCTGAGCTCAAATTCTAATTAGGAGTTAAACTCCAATCCTAGACATTTATTTCTATCACTTTTTCCTGTTAAACGTTCTGTAAAACCACCGTTTTAATGTTAATTTAAGTTTTAATGTTGACTTTCTTTTTTTTTATATTGACCAACTTACACACTAGAAACTATTTTCATCTCCACCAGTCCGAAGATCTGTAGATTTTGCTGTCAGATCAGATTTTTAATTATCCTTAAATTCCTCTTGAGAAGCCACAGATCCTCGACGCAGCTCGCCATGACCACGCATAGCTGAAGAAATCACCACGCCACGAGGAGGAGACTCCTTGGGCCAGACCGCAGCCCAGGTGATCAACACATCAAAATCTCATCTTGTGACAACCAAATATTTGCTGGACAAATATTCTGGGTTTTGACACTTTTCCACATTGAAAACTTCCAGACGGCGACACAGGAGGATCTTCATTTTCAACTACCACGCAAGGAATCATGTGAGCGACATTCTTGTTCATCTGCTGAATGGAAAGTCTGAGATTTGGGTATAATTTAATATCTGATCAAATGCAAAATTAAAGAGCAAGTAATATAACCTTCCTTTTCATTAAAATCCCGTTTTCATTTTCTTACAGGGTAATCCAGAATTTTCATATAATTAGTTTAATTTTCCCATAAATTTGTGTTGTTTCCATAATCTATTAACTTAACACTGATCTAAATTCATTTCACAGTTAACCCTTGTTCTGCAAACGTTCAATGTCATATTCTTCCTCCCATTTACAAGTTTAATTTTATGGTTAATGAAATCACTGCAATGTCTTTAAATTATCATTTAATTTACTAAATATGTGAAAATGAGAGAAGTTGTTGAGAATTTATTTCATTCTGAGTCTGGTTCAAGTCGCCAGTATCGAACTCACTAAAATTTTTAGACTGATTATTAATTAATTTATTGAGTAATTAAACAGGTATAAAGTGAAATTAAAGATTAAATTGCTTCTTAGAGATAGAAGCTAGTGCCCCACGAGTGTTATTAACTTTTCTGGTGTATATGAACAGAGGATTCTTCTCAGGTTCCAATACATTAATATAAATTAAATAATTTTATACCTGATCATAATTATTAATTCATATATTGTTACACCCAGCTGAGGTCCGGCAGCTTGACCGTAGAGAGAGAAACAGACAGAGATGAGGAACACTCCACTGAACGCATACAATGGGCCAAACAAAACGTGCTCCAGGAGGAGATGGTGTTTTTATCCCAATTAATGATTGGGTTATGCCTCCAGAGCCATGGGTAACCAAGAACCACTGGGGAAGATGACACAGGGAGAACCAGGAACGAGAGTTCCTCCCGGTGGTTCCCAGAAAGAAGGATGGAAATAGGCATTGTGCTATGAGCGACCACAGTGACCTCTCAGCCAGATATGGTTGTGATTCTCTGACCACAGGGCAATTTACATGTGGGAATCCCCACCTGCTTAATGAACTCAGCAGACACGAAATTTCCCTCTGACCCTGAATCAACCAGTGCCATAGTCCTCCTCTCGACGCCCGGCAATTGCACGACGGCCGAAAATGAAAAATTTCCAGGGAGAGTACATTTAGTCCCACCCACCAGACCCCTCCCCCCCCGTCATGGTTACTGACGGGCCACATCTTTTAGCCACTGGCGGCATTCGTCTAGACTGTGGTTCATTAAACCACAGTACATGAACACACCAACTGTTCACCTTCACCGGCACTCATCAGTCAATGCCGAGAGAGCTCCATCAGTTCGGGCAAAGAGCTGGCGCTGCCAGTGCCAGTAACCACGGCAGATACACTCTCAGTGCATGGGCGAGAGGAGAACTCGAGCTCCTTTGCACGCTCATGGTACCAGTTGTTCAAACCAACTGCCTGATCTATGAGACTGTCAAGAGTCTCCGGGACAGGGTGAAGCGCCAGATCATCCCGGAGTTGATCATTCAACTCATGGAGGAATGCATCGCGTAACGCAATATCGTTCCACCCCAAATCAGACTCTTCAACCCGGAATTCCACCGAGTACTCGGCCACTAACCGAGTGCCCTGGCGGAGCGTCATCAGGCGGCTCATAACATTGCCCTGACTCTCAGTCCGGCCAACCGCACTAGAAATACGGCCACAAATTGATCAAACGTTTACCGCCACCCCTTGGGGCTGTCTAAAGTGGACTGTGCAACACTCAAGGGCTTGATCCCTGAGCAACAGAATAAAATACTGGATCGGGGCTATGTCCCCCGATACTCCCCCACCAACCTGCTCCAGGTACATTTGAACTTGAATAAGAAACCCCTTACATTTCCTCGCCTCCCCTGCATATGGGGAAGGTGTGGGAACTGAGGTTGTACGGTGCACTGTAGTGCGTGGAGCAGGCTGAAGGGGAGAGGCCAGAGGAGGCGCCGTAGACCAAAGTGTCAACATATTCAACACCTGTTGCGTCAGCACAGTGAGCTGGCGCTCAGTCGCCGCTAGACGATCCATAGCTGACAGCTCCTGTGGTGAGGCACCGGTTGAGCTACCATCCTGGCTCGCTTGTTCTGTCATGACTAGTTAAGACTGACAGCTCACGTGCATGATGCCAAAGCACGGGAAGGAACCCCACAGAGGGGCATGTGTGAAAGTTTTATTAAATAGCAAAAAAACAAAGCGCACAGCTGCAGAAACAGTCACTTGCCAGAGGAATAGCCTTGTGGAGAGAAGACGAGAGCCGTGAGCAGAGGAATGGAGTAAGAGGAAATGGGCGAGCCATAATGCCACTTACTTGGGAAATCCAGGGAGAACCGGAAGGGACCCAGCGAAGAATAGAAGAACTAGTAGGGTGGGGGGAAGATGAGCTGATGGTGCCTGACCGGGTGGAGTAGGAAGCTGAGGTACAGTGAGATGTGGCAGGAGAGCACACGCAGTCCTAGAGACACACCTACACGGTTGCAGCAACTTGAGAAAAGAGGAAAATAAGGTTAACAGCATGTCAACACATAACTTTATTTTAGCTTGCCTAATCACGGGCAGTATACCCAGACGAGCCAGTGTTGACTGTGCAGAGAGAGCCTCCTTAAGTACACTGGCTGATGAGCAGGTACAGGTGTGTCTTCTGCCTCAGGTGCAGTGATGAGTTAGTGAATGTGAGGCAGGATGGGAGGGGCGCATTCTCGCTGCCCATGACATTTATCACACTTAAATGTTTAAGATCATCAAACAAATTTAAATATTAGACAAAGATAACACAAATAAACAGAAAATGCAGTTTTTAAATGAAGGTGTTTATTATTAAGGGTAAAAAAAAATCCAAACATACATGGCCCTGTGTGAAAAAGTGATAGTCCCCTTGTTAAAACATAAATTAACTGGTTTATAACATCTTTGGAAAGCGGAGTTCAATTTCTCTGGTCACATCAAGGCATGATTACTGCCACACCTGTTCTCAATCAAGATATCGCTTAAATAGGATGGGCCTGACAAAGTGAAGTAGACCAAAACATCCTCAAAAGCTAGACACCATGCTGCTATCAAAAGAAATTCAGGAACAAATGAGAAACAAAGTAATTGAGGTTATAAAGCCATTTCTAAAGTTTTTGGACTCCAGCAATCCACGTGAGAGCCATTATCCACAAATGGCAAAAACATGGAACAGTGGTGAACCTTCCCAAGATCTGCTGTGGCGACCATGAATAGGGTGATACATTTCCTAAAGGTCTTAATGAAAGATCTGTGACATGCTTTGCATAAAGTACAGGTTCACCTCAATAAATTAGAATATCATTTAAAAGTTAATCTATTTCAGTAATTCATTTCAAAAAGTGAAACTCATATACATACAATGGCGTGAAAAAGTGTTTGCCCCCTTAATGATTTCTCTTTTTTTTTTTGTATGTTTGTGACACTTAAATGTTTAAGATGATCAAACAAATTCAAATATTAGACAAAGATAACTCAAGTAAACACAAAATGCAGTTTTTAAATAAAGGTGTTTATTATTAAGGGTAAAAAACAATCCAAACCTACATGGCCCTGTGTGAAAAAGTGATTGCCCTCTCTGTTAAAACATAAATTAACTGTGGTTTATGACATCTTTGGAAAGCTGAGTTCAATTTCTCTATCCACACCCAGGCCTGATTACTGCCACACCTGTTCTCAATGAAATACTCATTTAAATAGGACCTGCCTGACAAAGTGAAATACATCAAAAGATCCTCAAAAGCTAGACACCATGCTACAATCCAAAGACATTCAGGAACAAATGAGAAACAAAGTAATTGAGATCTATCAGTCTGGAAAAGGTTATAAAGCCATTTCTAAAGCTTTGGAACTCCAGAAAACCACAGTGAGAGCCATTACACACAAATGGCAAAAACCTGGATCAGTGGTGAACCTTCCCAGGAGTGGATGGCTGACCAAAATTACCCCAAGAGTGCAGCAACAACTCATCCAAGAGGTCACAAGACCCCACAATAACACCCAAAGAACTGCAGGTCTCACTTGCTTCAGTTAAGGTCAGTGTTCATGACTCCAACATAAGAAAGAGACTGGGCAAAAATGGCCTTCATGGCAGAGTTCCAAGACGAAAACCACTGCTGAGCAAACGGACATAAAGGCTCATCTCTGTTTTGCCAGAAAACATCTTGATGATGCCCAAGACTTTTGGGAAAATACTCTGTGGACTGATGGTACAAAAGTTGAAATTTTTGAAAGGTGTGTGTCCCATTAGGTCTGACATAAAAGCAACAAAGCAATTCAGAAAAGGAACATCATACCAACAGTAAAATATGGTGGTGGTAGTGTGATGATCTGGGGCTGTTTTGCGGCTTCAGGACCTGGAAGATTTGCTGTGGTAAATGAAACCATGAATTCTGCTGTCTACCCAAAAATCCTGAAGGAGAATGTCCGGCCATCTGTTCATGACTTTAAGTTGAAGCACACTTGGGTTCTGCAGCAGGACAAAGATCCAAAGCACACCAGCAAGTCCACCTCTAAATGGTTTAAGAAAAACTAAAGGAAGACTTTGGAGTGGCCTTGTCAAAGTCCTGACCTGAATCTGATTGAGATGCTGTGGGATGACCTTAAAAAGGTGGCTGAATTACAACAATTCTGCAAAGATGAGTGGGCCAAAATTCCTCCACAGCACTGTAAAAGACTCATTGCCAGTAATCGCAAACGCTTGATTACAGTTGTTGCTGCTAAGGGTGGCCAAACCAGTTGAAAGGATAATTTCATATTCCTCTATATTATTCTTTCATATTTTGGTGCATTGTATGTGCCATTATTCTCTGTGACTTTCATGCCCCAGAGTCTGATGTGCATGTGAGTGCATGGGATGTGCGTGTGAATGCATGTGAGTGCAGGTCAGCAAAGACGTAAAGGATGACCCAGGTTACACTGATAATCTCTTTGTTTTATTGACCTGCTCTGCTAGGTTTCTGTGACTGAGGGATGTAATCTCCCATTTCATGAAGATTAGACTTATAGGCACTTTGCCTGTCTCCAAAGATGCCACAAGTACGTCTCCCTCTTTGTTTATCTATCCTTAGAGCTATCCTTAGAGCTATAAAAGTACCAAGCTCAGAATGTATAGTCAGATTGATGCATAAACGACTCTGGGGATGCTCAATGTATTCACTCTCCTGGCCAGAAAATAAATGGCTCATAACTCAGAATCCGCTTATTGAATTTTTGACTCAGACTCATTTAATTCAATTTTATTCTAACATTTGGCGCATCTGAAAAGGGACCCAAACAAAACCACAGGTGTGGACTCCAGCAGCTTCGGCCTTGGGACTGTGCACGGTCTGAGGGACGAGACCCGGTTTGGGGCGGACAAGGACACGATCCCCTCGAAGGTCCGGAGATGCTGGGGGAGCTGCTGTGCTGGTTGACGGGTCACCAAGAACCCTAGAGGCGGCTTGAGTGTGAGTACATTTATTTATTGATTGACCCTGGGCCCCGAGGGAAAAGAGGGTAAAAAAGTTGTTTATTCGCTGGGATAAGACAGTTCCCGAGGGTAAATGTTGTGCTAAGCGCTTGACACCGCAAAGTCTGAGGTACGCTTCTGCTCGCCATAGCCGTAGTTCAGTTTGATTCGGTTTTGGTCTGGAGCAGTTCGGGAATCGATGAGGTGAATGCTTAGCTGTGGTGTTGATGCGCGGAATCAGTGCAAGAGTCTCCAATAAAATTGGAGTGAGCACTGATTTACGAATCAGTGCAAGAGTCTTCAATAAAATTGCAGTGAGCACTGATTCAAGTGAAACGGTATAAGGAGGGTTGACCTTTAAGTTATAGCACTGGTTTGAATAAAATTACTGCAGTTTGTTTTTTTTGTCTATTTGTTCATTTGTGTCTGTCCTGGTGAGAGAGAAAAATGAGATTCCGGGAAGGCAGAAGGAGCAGATCAAACGGGAGTTTTAAAGTTGTTGTTGTGAATTTTTGGTCATTGTGGAAAATAAAAGGGATGGTTTGATAATTATTGTTCTCCGGGGAAATGATGAAAATTGTGGGAGTTTGCAAATAATACTTTTGGGTAAGAAAATGAGCTTAGTATCTGCTATTAGATTAGCAGCTGATGGAAGCAGACAAAAAGAGTTAAAATATGGTCTTATTGAAGCAGAACAATGGCTTCAAGTTGCAAGGAAGCATCAGGCTGATTTAGACCAGGTGACAGTGAACAGAAAAAAAACAAAAAAACAGAACTCGAAGGACTCAGACATTTACAAGAAAAACGAGTTAACTGATGTGTATCCTATCTCTCCCACTTTCCGAGGTGACAATGATTATGGGGACAAGAGACGGCGCTTCACTCCTCCTCCTCTCTATCCTAGCCTTGAGACGGGGGTGGCCCCCATGGCTTCAAGTGCGGATTCCCCTCCTCCTCCTCCCCCTCCCCTCCCTCTCCTGCTACAGCTGCTCCTCCTCCTCCTCACAACTTCAAACCGAAAGTTAAGAAGGACTGGGATTCCAGCGAGCTGCCACCAAGGGTTGCCAAAGAGCTAAGTACCTATGCACCGTCTCACTATGCAATTTGACTCACACTCCAACCTTCATCTACAGTCAAATCCATAAAAACTGAAAAGTATAATGGGTATAACATCACAGATCAGTAACCCATGATTGAACTCTCTAATCCAGCTTATACAGGTCCACCAACAGATGGTAGTCAGGCACAGGCCATTCAACACCAACCCACAATTCTGGTCTATTGACGTTGGACTGATGCAGATGTTTCTGAAGTGGTTAAAGAAATTCCACACCCCAAAGACAAACCTATACAATTTTTTGAAGGGATGGCAAACCTCCTTGAAAGTTTTAAATTAAATGGCCAAGAGACAGAGAGGGCCTATAGAAGGGTCCTAAAAGGTGATTGTTGTGCAGTTTCAGGTGATTGGAACCCAAAAGATGGCAGAGGTCATATCCTGCCATCAGCAGATGCAGAATTACATCTACGAGTTACACCATTAAATGAGTGCATTGGAAACAAGTGTAGATTAAAACATGATTGGAGTGCTATACAGAACACAACTCAGAACAAGATAGAAGGCATTGAAGCCTATAGGAGCAGATTACAAGATGTTTCCAATAATCATTCTGGTTTGAGCAAACCTGGTGAAGATACAGGGTCAGAACCCTACTGGCAACATTTGAAAAGTGTGTTTCTGCAGAACATACACCCACATTTGGCACAGTACATATGCAAACACCTGGTGACATACCACACATGCACATTTACAGATGTGCTGACTTATGCCAAACATGCAGAAAGATTAGAGGAGGACCGGCTGCAGAGGGAGGAAAAGAAGTCTAAGTTGAACCCAACTGCAGTTTATGTAATTGCTGACCCTCTGGGGAGGCCTCAGCTTCCCCCACCTCTGTATTTTTTAAGGGTCCACCACGAGGAGGGAGGAGAGGCCGTGGAGCTGGGGCTGCCTACCTGCAACGATGGGACCGTGATGTCTGTCGGCGATGTGGACAGTGGAGCCCCTGGAAAAAGGACTGCCTTGTGCACCTGCTGAGCTGGGAGGAGGAGAGGGGAGTGTGCGCCACCCAGCCACCAAGACAAGAACCAAAACATCCCAACATGTGAATAGCCAAACCAAAGCTAAGTACAACAGTTGACAATGACAATGCTACAGCTGACATTTTTCATTTGCCTGACTTTGACTTAATATTGACATTAGAGTGTTTACCAGAGATTACGTTGGAGGTTCAGGGGGCTCCAATGAAGTTTCTTTGTGACACAGGTGCTTGCAGATCAGTCATTTCAGGGCTGGATGTTGAGGGGTTCCAAAAATCATAGCTCACAATAATTGTTAAATCAGCAAACGGTAAACTGAAAACAGAATATCTCTCCGAAATTGTAAAAGTACAGGATCCTGTCACAGGGGACATTGCAGAAGGTTCATTCATTTTATCACAAGCATGTCCCATTAACCTACTAGTCAGAGATTTGCTTACATTTCTCAATATCACCATAATTCCGACAGAGGGCGGTATGAGAGCATCTTACTTTCCATATGTGACAGAAGCTAATGTGCTGCAGGTTTTTGCTATGCCAAGGTACTCATACTCACTCCTCTTTGTACCGGCCGGACCAACCAGGGTGACAGAGAATCTGGCAGCAGAAATCATGCAACATTTTAAAACACAGATTCCTACAACAAAGGAGGCCACAAATCAATACCATTGCAACATGTATGACCGAAATCTGAGTGGCCCAGATGACAAATTTGAGAAAACATTCTTTGCAAACCCATCCTCCAGGATAGTCATTAAAAATCTATAATGCTCACCAAAGGGTTATGCAGGGGCTTCTGTGAGATTATCTGATGAAGATGGCAGACACTTTAAACACTGGGAGTCACCACACATTGCATTGATTAAGCCCAAACACATGCACTGGAAGGATGTGGGCCAATTTGTAAACACAGCAGAACAATATGATCAATCTAGAAAAACACACCTGACCCAAGAGTTCAATACTGCCCATAGCCTGAAACCTTCTGTCTGCCTTTGAACTGGGTGGCACAAGTCCAAAAGGACATCAGCATTGATGTCCCAAAATCACCAACATGAATATTTCCCCTGACAGAAGGAGAGGAAGATGCACTCTCAGAAATTCCAAATTCTTTGTGGTCAGCAGGAAAGGCAGATGTAGGCTTAATGAAAAATGCAGAATTGGTAACAATAAATGCAAAATCTTATTTTAGGCCTTATCAAAGACAGTATCATCTATGCCCAGAAGCCCAGGAAGGCATTAAACCTGTCATAAAGGAACTGATAAAAGCAGGGGTCATTGTACCATGTCCAAAATCACCATGTAACACACCTTTGTTCCCTGTGAAGAAGGCTGCACCATCTTCCAGCAGGGGGATGGTCCAAGACCTCCAAGCAGTGAATCAAGCCATTATTCCTAGAGATGTTACAGTCCCAGATCCTCACATTTTAAATGATCTACAACCACAAATGAAATTTTTCACAGTAATTGATATCAGCAATGCTTTTTTCAGCATACCTATTCATCCAGATCATCAGTTCTGGTTTGCATTCTCATTTGAAGGTCAGAGGTACATGTTCATGAGGTTACCACAAGGCTATTGTGAATCACCAACCATTTTTTCGTAGGCAATGTCAGCAAACTTGGCACAGTGTGTTCCTCCTCACAGGAGTCAGTTGCTCCTATATGTTGACGATATTTTGCTGGCATTTCCTGATAAAAACACGTGTAAAAAGGACACCATTGCCTTACTGAAATTTCTAGCTGAGCAAGGTCACAAGGTAAACAAAGCCAAATTGCAATTGTGGAAAACAGAAGTCAAGTACCTAGGCCACATTTTGTCAGCAGAAGGAAAGCATGTTGATCCCACTCGCAAAGAGGCTATTTTGGCAGCGCCAAAAGCATTCACAAAGAGAAACATGATGTCACTTTTGGAAACTCTAAATTACTGTCGCTCCTGGATTGCAAATTATTCATTTGAAGTGCAACCACTGTCTGATCTCATTTACAAAAAGCACAGGTGGTCAAGATTGAGTGGACACCTGAGGCAGAAGAGGCATTTGTCAGGATGAAAAAAAATTTGGTCACCACTGCCATTTTGGCGCTCCCTGACTACAAGAAGCCATTTATTCAAATGACAGATTGTAGGGAGGGACACATGACGTCAGTGCTCCTTCAGCCAAACAGTACAAAAATGCTTCCAGTGGCCTACTACTCCACGAGGCTTGACCCTGTTGCGAGGGCCCTGCCTCCATGTGTACAGGCTGTAATAGCTGTGTCCATGGCAGTTCAAGCATCGGCAGGGATTGTTCTTTTCCATCCCTTGACCCTAAAGGTCACACATGCAGTGTCAGTCATTTTGTCCAAGAGCAAATTATCAGCTCTCTCCCCATCCAGACACCTTGCATGCATGACAGTGTTACTGTCACAGCCACATTTAACCATTGACCATTGTACAGTAACAAATCCAGCGAGCTTCTTACCAATTTCCAAAGAGGGTGAACCTCATGATTCTGAGTGTTTGGCAGAAATTGAAAATGAGACGCTATCATGTCCCAATTTAGAGGACACGCCTTTGGATGATTCAGATCTCACACTTTTTGTAGATGGATCATCAAAACGTTACTGTGATGGATCAAATCTTTCTGGCTATGCAGTTGTCGCTCATGACACTGTTTTGAAAGCACAAAAACTTCCATCACATTACACAGCACAAGCAGCAGAGCTGATTGTTCTGACTGAAGCATGTAAATTAGGCAAAAGTAAAAAACTCACTGTCTACACTGATGGCCAGTATGCATTTTCAACCATTCATCACTTTGCACAGCAATGGAAAAACAGAGGCATGATCACATCAACAGCAAAGCCAGTTCAGCATAAATATCTTATTTTGGAGCTGCTCGAAAGTGTCAAACATTCCATCACAACTGGCCATATGCAAATGTACAGCACACACAAATGGCACTGATCCAGTGTCTCAAGGCAATCACTTTGCAGATCAATCAGCAAAAGCTGTTGTACAAGGCTTAATACCCACACAAGACAAATCTGATTCCATTTTGACACTGACAGAGGACTTATCACATGACATTCTCATTGACGCACAAAAAGCAGCACCACAAGCTGAAATTTACAGGTGGATAAAAAAGGGAGCCACTTTTGATGACACCTCAAAGCTCTACAAATGTAACAAAAACAAGCCTATTCTGCCACGCAAACTGTTTCATCAGGTCTCTACTTTGCTGCATGGTGTTTCACGTGTAGCAAAGGAGGGGGGGGGGATGGTTTCTACATTAAAAAAAACCTTTACTGCCTATGGGTTTAGCCAGTTTGCCACTCAATTCTGTAAAAAAAAAAAAGTCTGATTTGTGCAAAGAACAATCCACAAGGAAATTTCAGACCTGAAAGAGGCACTTTTCCAGCCTCCACTTATCCATTTCAAAACATTAGCATGGACTTCATTGAGTTAAATAAGTGTGAAGGCAAGATATACTCTTTGGTTATTTGTGATATTTTCCCTCAGCCTATTGGCTAAGGGAACTGGTGAAGGCACACGAAATGACTGATGTGTGGACATCACATCATGGGGACCAGAGGCAATACACCTGGAGCCATGTTAAAGACAACTTTTCATCTATGGCTAGGTTAGACTGTTTTTATGGTTTAAAACATCAAATGAGTGTCATGGTTCGAGCGCCGATCCCGTCCGCGCTGGAGCCATGCACTATCTTCACCTATGTGACAGCTGTGTGCCCCTTTTGGCTCCCCGAGCCTTTATTGTGACAGCACTCGGAGGGGTTTCCAGCTGTCAGACTTGACAGTTGAGCCGCATTCACCTCATCAGCGGCTCTCTACTTAAGAGGGCAGATGAGAACGGAAAGGCGCGGCAGTCTCGTCAAAATCTCTCCATTGTCAGACGTGAGCAAGCATCTCTCTGTTCATACGTTGACTATTCTACTTCCGTGATCGTAAGTGTGCTTCCTTATGTATCCGTTATTCCCTATCGTTGTTGTAGTGTGTTTTAGCCCCCCGTGGCTTGTTATTTTGTGTTCCTTTTCTGTTTATTAATAAACTGTGCAAACTCACTGGCGATTTGTGGCGTCTTATGATGGCTCGTGAGGGCCATCCATGACAGTAGACTGCTGCCAAACTGAGACGCCTACCACCGTGAGTTTTGCCTATTTGGACTTGTTCTTTCCTGCCTGGGTGCCCGCGTGCTGGGAAGATTATGTCGTCATTCAGGGGTCACTCTCGGAGCCTGGGCTACGAACTGGCGGAGGCCCTAGACTACGTAGATGGAACGCTCATCATCGCTACCTTCTATGACTCTCCCAGCGACGTATGCCGGCACCTTGACCTCACTGAGGACATTATTCAGTGCCTTCCTCGCTACTCCAACCACCCGGAAGTCACGACGAGGAGGGCAGACATCGCTGCACACCGTGAGAGACTCCTTGGGCTGGAGGGAAACTCCGGCAGGAAGCCGAAGGGAAGGCACCCTCGCACCTCCCTTCGGGATCCCGTTCCTGTCCCGTGACGTCAGTCGGGATTCCCCCAGAGAGGTTACAGCTGACAGCAATCTCCAGCTGGGACCGAGTGGCTGCAGCTCACTCCGCCGGCCACCCCACACAAATCATGAAGCACGTGACGGCGGTGGTCAGACTGATAGAGAGGAATCCCGAGCTGAGTGATTATCCGGAATACACTGACCTGCTCGCCTCCGTTTCCGCACAGGATTGGCGCTTCCCGAACCTCACCTTCACCTCGCCATCAGCCTGGGAACGTCGTCGCCACGCTCCCAACAAGCCTCAGTGAGAACCCCATCTGGATCTAGTTCTGGGTCGTCGGAAAGACTCCCCTTCTCAGACAGCTGTCACTCCTATGTCTCGCCAGGAGGGAATCCCCGCAGTCTCTCCACCCGGGCCACCTCGTCCTGCTGTTCCATCAGCTCCTTGGGCCTGGATCACCTCGGCTGTCCTCCCCTCCTCCTCGACGTCTTCCTCAGCAGCTGTGAGTGTATTGAGTCCTGCTCTGGCGAAGCCCGTTATTAGACCATCGCGAGTGGCTCCTCCTCATCCTCCCAGGGGGCCCTCCATCACCATCCAGTGGGGAAAAGGAGGAACAAAGTCCACTACAGCAGGCACCATCCATCCTCCGGGAAACAGGCAAGTGCAAGTTCATTTATCTCCTCATAGTTGTGATTTGCCTTGTCTGACTCCTGGGGGTGGATTTCGGGGTTCGGAGTCCCCCGAGCTCCCACCACCTGCTGTAGCTTCTGTCACTACACCTGCTGCCTCTGTTTCTCCCTCCGCTGAGCGGTCCACGACGCCAGGCCTATGTCGCCGGATGAGGAGGGGGCCTGCTGCTCTACAGAGCCTAGTTCCAGCCCCACAGCCACGTCATGGGCACAAGAGGAGAGCGGACTGCAGCGTGGAGCCTGCGCCGATGACGAAGTGTTTCCGGGTCTCCACAGATGAGCAGTCCAATCCAGCGGGTTGAGGGTCCCCTGCCACCATGCCGTGTGGGTCGTTGGCATGGACATCAGTGCCGGAGGGTCCTCAGGCTGCGGAGACCATCATGCCGGCTGCGGAGCCCACCGTAGCCGAGTGGGAGCCAGATGATGACCTTCTTCGTCCTGAGCCTGGATCATCGAAGTCCTGGACGGCGACAGAACCCAAGTGCAGGCAAGTGTTCTTCCTTATTTTCCTTCTTTCAATTTTGGAGCATTTTTGCCTGTCTCTCGGGGAGACAAGCCAGGGGCAGCCGTCTGCTGCACCCAAGCTCTTCTCGCTGGGCTCTGTCACTACCGGTGATTCTGATCCCGGTTCTTTTCCTTCTACCCGGGTCACCGGTGCGGAGCAAATCCCAGTCGCTGTACTGGAGGTTCCGGGTTCGAGGTTGGAGGCCATCACTGGCACTGCGCCGACCCAGTCGGGGTCCATCGCGGGTACAGCCGTGTCCCAATCGGGGTCCATCGCGGGTGCAGCCGAGACCCAATCGGAGGTCGTCGTAGGTGCAGCACCGGTATGGTTCAAGGTCGGTGAAGGAGCTGCAGACCCTCTGCCACCTGACATTGTACTGGCTCATCATCATCTTCATCACCATCCCAACGCATCGCCACCGGGGGCCGTTGGGGTTCCCTACGTTTGGCCCGGCTCTCCCACGTCTTTTCCCTCGCCAGGGAGGCCGTCGCCAATTGTTTCCCCATGGTTCTGGTAACTGAGGGATGCGGGTCGTCTGCCTGAGGAACTTTTTCGTCGGTTCAGTGCCCTGGGTCGGCCACCCGACATATTGTGTCTTCTACTAGGCGACCTGGTTTGGCCACCGGAGGTTCTGACTCTCCAGGCCTGGGACTGGGTTAGGCCCCCCGAACATGTCCTTTTCCCTTTAATCACCCTTTGGCCGTTGGACGCAGGGAGAAAGCCGGAACTGCTCCTGTTTTATTGGACTCTGCCTGTCGTCATCCTCATTTGTTGTGTGGTCCCACTGAGGTATAAGGTCATTCTGTGTGGCTGTTCCCATCTGTGTATTTGCCGTTGTTAGCATGTTTTGTTTTGTTTTTTTTCTCCTCTCCCCTCTCCTGTCTGAGGGATGAAACGTGCCTAACTCTGGGTGTTTTTGCTTTTTTGCCCTGCTCTGTGTGTGTTTGCTGTGTGTTGTGGAGTATTGTGTTTTCTGTTAACCATACTTAGTAATTGCCTCATTTGTGCCCTGTTCTAATTATCATTTGTGCATTATGGAGTATTGTTTTTCTTTTAACCTTACTCTGTAATTACCACATGTGCTCCCGGTCATCGTTATGGTGTTTTTTGTTTCCTCTCTCTTGCTGGTTCTCACCCTCCAGGCCTGTTCCCCCATCCACCCACCCGGGGGGGGGGGGTGAGAGTGGGGCTTGGGTGTCATAGGGCGCTTGTAGTTCGCCCTTGGGGGGGAGGTAATGTCATGGTTCGAGCGCCGATCCCGTCCACGCTCGAGCCATGCACTGTCTTAGCCTATGTGACAGCTGTGTGCCCCTTTTGGCTCCCCGAGCCTTTATTGTGACAGAGCTCGGATGGGCTTCCGGCTGTCAGACTTGACAGCTGAGCCGCATTCACCTCATCAGCGGCTCTCCACTTAAGAGGGCAGATGAGAACGGAAAGGCGCAGCAGTCTAGTCAAAAACCTCTCCATTGTCAGACGTGAGCGAGCATCTCTCTGTTCGTACGTTGACTATTCTACTTCTGTGATCATAAGTGTGCTTCCTTATGTATCCGTTATTCCCTATCGTCGTCTGTATGTTGTAGTGTGTTTTAGCCCCCCGTGGCTTGTTATTTTGTGTTCCTTTCTGTTCATTAATAAACTGTGCAAACTCACTGGCGATTTGTGCCGTCTTATGATGGCTCGTGAGGGCCATCCATGACAATGAGTATTTTTAAAAAGAGTTCTATCTGTCCTCTTGGTTTCACTAATCACTGACTGCTGTTTTGTTCTGTTTTTATTGAAAATGTAAAGTGTAAGAGTGCTTTTTGGCATTTTAATAATACACTTTTAAATGATGTGTCTTTTAAAGGAGTTTTTCATTGTTTATCAAAGTCACACAGGGAACAAAAAACCTCTTTTAAATCTTTCCAAATGTGGTGGGATTTTGGTAAGGCACAAATAAAACAACTCTGTCAACAGTACACTCGAAATACATCAAACAGGTTCATTTTGTCTTCTTTTAATTATTTATCCTTTTTTTTTTTCCTTTGAAAGACAAAAGTAAAATAGAAAGATGTCTTTACCTTCTTTACATGTTTCAACTGCACTGCAGCCTTCATCAGAAGAGTCAGCTGATTGCTGCCAGGTGACATTTATCAGCTGATTTTCGTAGGCGGGGCCAGCTCAGCAGATCTGTCAGATCCACCGAGCCGGCCCCGCCTCCCGCCGTCAGATGGTCTCTGGAGAATGTGGTCCCAGGTGTGAGAAAGCATAAAGGCCCCCTCATCTCGGTTCATGGTGTCTTTTCCCTGCTTTCTGATCTCTATTGCCTCCTTGATCCAACGTTTGTCTGTTGCTCTCCGATCCAATAATTTTTGTGTTGTCCCAGTCCATGATGTGATTATTTCTTTTGCAGTGGTCCGATATAGCTGATTTTAATGTTTCTTGTTCTGCTTTTTCTTTTTGTGATCTTGTGAGTCGTCCTTGCGTTTCCTTCTCACATTCCTTTTGGTGTTCTTTTTTTCTTGTGGTGAATAATCTTCCGGTTTCTCCAATGTAGGTTTTGTTGCATGATCTGCATGATATTTCATATAATACATTGCATTTATTGTCTTGTTCTATTCTGTCCTTGGGGTGTACTAATAACTGTCTTAATTTTTTGTGTGGTTTGACTGCTGTTTATTTTGTATTTTTTCATGATCCTTTGAATTGGTTCCGTGATCCCTCGTATGTATGGTATAGTTATGGTGTCCTTGTTTTTGATTTCAGCTTTTGTTCTATGTCTTGTGTCCTGTTTATTTTCTTTGTTTTTGACTTGCTGTTTCCCTTTGTTTATGGCCCATACTGGATATTGGCAGCGTATAAGTGCATGTTTTATGTGGTTTTCCTCTTCCTGTCTGTCTTCTTGTTCCGTGATGATGGTGGCTCGTTCATATAATGTCCTGACGACTGATAGCTTGTGTGCTGTGGGGTGTTCCGATGTCCAAAGTAGGTATTGATCTGTGTGGGTTGGTTTCCTGTAGACTGTGATTTTTATGCTGCCGTCCTCGTTGTGGTGGATTTTCATGTCCAGAAAGGCTATGGTGCCATTTTCCTCCTCTTCGTGTGTGAATTTTATGTTCCCCGTACTGTCTGTACTGTTCAGATGGTCAGTGAGTTCTTGTGTATGTCCTTTCCTTATTTTTTCCAGAATGTCATCTACGTATCTCTTCCAAAGGGTGGGTTTGCATATTGTGGGTGCTGTGTTGATGGCTTTATTTTCCAGATCCTCCATAAAAAAAAGTGCTCATGATGACTGATAGTGGGTCTCCCATTGCAAATGCTTCTTTTTGTTTGTAGATTTTTCCTCTGAATTGAAAATAAGTGGATTTTGCAACAAACTGTAGTAATTTGGATATGTCATGGACTGTGAGGTTGGTGCGTCTTTTTAGGGTACTGTCCTTGTTGAGGCGTTCTTGCACTATATGTAGTGTGACGTCAATAGGAGTCTTTGTGAATAAAGAGATGACGTCATGTGAGATGAGGATCTCGTCTGATTCTATTTTTATGTCTTTGAGTTCTTGTGCCAGCTCTTTTGAATTTTTACAGTGAAAGTCTGATAGTCCAAGGAGGGGTTTGATGATTTCAGCTAGGGCTTTTGATAAGTTGTATGTGACTGATCCAATGCTGTCTATTATTGGCCGCAGTGGGATATCCTTTTTATCGGATTGGAGAGCAACAGACACAAACGTTGGATCAAGGAGGCAATAGAGATCAGAAAGCGGGGAAAAGACACCATGAACCGAGATGAGGGGGCCTTTATGCTTTCTCACACCTGGGACCACATTCTCCAGAGACCATCTGACGGCGGGAGGCGGGGCCGGCTCGGTGGATCTGACAGATCTGCTGAGCTGGCCCCGCCTACGAAAATCAGCTGATAAATGTCACCTGGCAGCAATCAGCTGACTCTTCTGATGAAGGCTGCAGTGCAGTTGAAACATGTAAAGAAGGTAAAGACATCTTTCTATTTTACTTTTGTCTTTCAAAGGAAAAAAAAAAAAAAAGGATAAATAAGTACACTCGAAATGTCACTCGTAGCTTGACCCAATCCTTGAAAGCTCTGGAGACTGAGGTGGTAGAGCTAGAGGAGTTACTCAGTTCTACAAGAAAACAAGAGCACTTAGAGGCTCTTAAATCAAAAAGGTCAGCCTTGGCTAGCTTGCTAGGGGTCACCGCAAAAGGAGATCTGATCTGCTCATGCTACATGGATGTAGCTCTGATGGACTCGCCCTCCCAGTACTTTTTTGGACTGGAGGAGAATAATGGCCAGAGAAAGCCTATTAACTCCTTGTTGGACGATGGTGGGAGAACAATCTCCAAAGCAGCAGAGATCAGGAAATATGCTGCTAGTTTCTACAGTGAACTGTATAAAGCAGAGTGGAGGTAAGACACATCACTAGGCCAGGTTTTCCTTGATGGTCTTCCAGTGCTCTCAGAGGACCTTGTTGCCAGTTTGGGTGCTCCACTGTCTGAGTGGCATGCAGCGCTATTGAGCCTCCAGAATGGAAAATCACCAGGCATAGATGGTTTCTCTGTGGACTTTTACAGTATAAGGAATTCTGGCCCCTGCTTGGTCCAGACCTGCTGGATGTTCTCAAAGATAGTTTTAAAAGGGGAACCCTACCCATGACCTGCAGGAGGGCCATCATCACTCTGTTGCCCAAAAAAGGGAACCTACAGAGCCTAAAGAACTGGAGGCCAGTCTCTGCTCTGCACAGACTACAAAATTCTTTCAAAAACTCTGCCCAAAGACTGAAAAAAGTGATGAGCGAGCTCATTCATGTAGACCAGACTTACTGTGTGCCTGGCAGGCTGATTAATGACAACGTCACTTTCGTCGTCGTCGGCCTCCGTCGGTCTATGATGACCATGGAAGAGAATCCTAAACGTCTACTCTGCTGGAACAGCACCGCCTGTGGCTGAACAGGCCGATGCGCGAATGGCAATCCCTGTCACACAGGTCACACTTGTGGGTGGTCTCCGTGCTGCTGGGTCTGTGGCGGTTCTTCCTGCGGGTCCTTTTTTCATCTGCTGCAGCAGTCAGTCTCTCTTCACCCGCCTTGAACTGTCTGGTCAGGGTGCCTCTCCATTTGGAGCGGTCCGTTGCAAGGTCCTCCCAGTGCTCTGTGTTGATCTCCAGGGCCTTCATGCCTCTCTGGCAGACGTCTCTAAAGCGCAGCTGTGGGCGGCCAACGTCTCTCTTGCCAGTCGCCAGTTCTCCGTAGAGGACGTCTTTGGGGATCCTGCCATCCTCCATACGGTGAATGTGGCCTAGCCAGCGGAGCCTGTGCTGCCTGAGTAGAGTGAACATGGAGGGAAGGCCGGTGCGGGACAGAACCTCTGTGTTGGGCACTTTGTCCTGCCAGGATATGTCCAGGATGCGGCGAATGCAGCGCAAGTGGAAGGAGTTCAGTCTCTTTTCCTGCCGGGCGTATGTTGTCTACGTCTCACTCCCATAGAGCAGTGTGCTGATGACGCAGGCGTTGTACACTGCCATCTTCATCTTGACAGAGAGTTTGCGATTCTCTCACACTCGTGTGGTGAGGCGAGCGAGTGTGAAGGCTGATTTTCCAATCCTCTTGTCGATCTCTGTATCAAGGGAGAGGTTGTTGCTGATCGTGGACCCCAGGTACGTGAACTGATTCACAACCTCCAGCTTGTAGTCGTCGATGGTGATGGTTGGTGGTGCTTCCGTGCCTTGCGCCAAGACGTTAGTCTTCTTCAGGCTGATGGTAAGCCCGAAGTCCTTGCATGCCTGGGAGAAGCGGTCCATCAGGGTCTGAAGCTCCTGCTGTGTGTGGGTTGCAACTGCAGCGTCATCTGCGAACAGCATGTCTCTGATTAGAGCCTCACGTACTTTGGTTCTGGCTTTCAGGCGGGCGAGGTTGAAAAGCCTGCCGTCAGATCTTGTGTGCAGGTAGATTCCCTCTGTTTCTGTGCTGAAGGCATGCCTCAGGAGCATAGCAAAGAAAATCCCAAAGAGGGTTGGCGCAAGTACACAGCCCTGTTTCACTCCGCTGCGTATGCTGAATGGCTCTGAGATGTTGCCGCCGTGCTGCATTATCCCCTGCATGTTGGTGTGAAACGATGCGATGAGGCTTTGCAACTTTGGTAGGCATCCTATCTTTGGCAGGATCTTGAAAAGGCCCTCTCTGCTGCCCAGATTGAACGCTTTGGTAAGGTCGATAAAGGCAACGTACAGGGGCATGTTCTGTTCTCTGCATTTCTCCTGGCGTTGGCGGATGGAGAATATCATGTCTACCGTTGATCGCTCAGCACGGAAGCCACACTGAGACTCGGCGTAGACACGTTCGGCAAGCTTCTGTAGACGAACGAGAACAACTCGTGCGTAGACATTGCCAACAACGCTGAGGAGGGAGATGCCCCTGTAGTTGTTGCAGTCGCTTCTCTCCCCTTTGTTTTTGTAGAGGATGATGATCTTGGCGTCCCTCATGTCCTTCCTTCTAGCACTGGCAGAGGACGTCATGCAATGGAAGCAGTAGGGCGGTCTTGCAGTGCTTGATCAGGTCGAGGGGTATGCCGTCGTTGCCGGGTGCCTTGCCAGCGGCCAAGCTATCAATGGCCTTGCTGAGTTCGTCGATGGTTGGCTCGGCGTCAAGTTCGCCCATGGATGGCAGGCAGTCGATGGCATCAAGGGCTGACGGTGTCACGGTGTTCTGTCTGGAGTAGAGGTCGGAGTAGTGTTCCACCCATCTCTCCCTCTGCTTGTTCTTTTCTGTCATCATCTCCCCAGTGGAGGATTTGAGGGGAGCCGTCTTGCTCTGAGCCGGACCAAGTGCTTTCTTGATGCCATCGTACATACCACGGATGTGCTGCCATAACCGCTGTTATGGCAGCGGTTTGAATGTCTTGGCTGAGCTGAATCCAGTACTCGTTGGCACAGTGCTGAGCGGTCTGCTGAACTTTGCTTCTCGCAGCCCTGAGAATCTGGAAATTCTTCTCGTTTGGGTACTTCTTGTACTCAGCAAGTGCTGAGCGCTTGACTTCAATGACGGGGGTCATCTCGGTCAACTTGGCATCAAACTAGTCCTGTGACTTCGAGGTCTTCCTCCCAAAGGTAGCCAAGGCTGTGTGGTGGATGGTGTTTCACAGCTCTTCCCACTTCTGCTTTGCAGATTCTCCTTCTTGTGGTACACCAAGTTCCTTCTCAAAGGTGGAGGCAAACTGCTCAACAAGTTCTGGTTGGGCCATCTTGTTGGTGTCAATCCGTGCCTTTCCAGGCTGTCTAGCACGATGGAATTTCTTCAGCTGCAGCTTGACCTTGCAACACACCAATGAATGGTCTGTGTCGCAATCTGCACTCTGGAATGAACGGGTGATTAGCACGTTCTTCTGTGAGGTGCGCCTGGTCAGGATCAAGTCCAGCTGGTGCCAGTGCTTTGAGCACGGATGTCACCAGGAAACCTTGTGTTGGGGCTTGGTCTTGAAGAACGAGTTTGTGATGCACAGATCGTGATATGTGCAGAACTCGAGCAGCCGCTGTCCGTTGTCGTTCATTCTGCCCACGCCAAATGGTCCAAGACAGGAGGGCCAGGAGTCGTGGTCAGCACCCACTCTGGCATTGAAGTCTCCAAGGAGAATGAGTTGTTCAGAGTTGGGGATGATCCTGACAGTTGTTACGAGATTCTCGTAGAACTCGTCTTTTGCCTCTGGTGTGGCTGTCAGTGTTGGGGCATACACACAGACGAGGGTGACTGGGCCTTGAGTGGTGTTGAGGCGGAGGGTGAGGAGTCGTGCAGAGCCATTGCTGCCCGATTCCACCATCTTCAGCAAGGTGTTCTTCACTGCGAAGCCCACTCCGTGTTCCCTGTGTTCGTCACTGGCCTTTCCCTGCCAGGAGAACGTGTAGTCCTTCTCTCTGTGTGCCTGCGTCAGCCAACTGTTTCCTGGAGAGTGGTGATATCCACTCTCAGTCTCTTCAGCTCATTATTGATGATGGCAGTCTTCCTGGTGTCGTTGATGTCCTTGAGGTTAGCAGCGAGTCCTGTCATCATAGTGCGGATGTTCCATGTTCCCAGTTTTAGAGTTGGTCTCTTTTGTTTTTTTTGTCTTGCCTGGTGCGAAGGTTCTCAGCCTGCTGTTGGGACTTCTCCTCATCCCCATGCACCCAATGAGGAAAGCAAGCTGTGGCGGGACAGCACCTTATTGGCTGGAGGATGCCCAGCTTGAGGCGGGCGGTAGCTGTCCAGTGAGATCCGATGATCCCTCCCACCACTGGGAACAACCACTGGCGCCCCGCTCTGTGCCAATTGAGCAGTGGCTTATAACCGGTAACTGTTATTCCCCGTGTTTTGTCTACGCCAAAGGCGAAGCTGGAGTGTCCTCTCCAGTGATCCGGTGTTCTACCTTCTAGCGTTGGGCGTTGGTAGGATTCAAGCCTGGGCAGGAAGATATGGAGGACAAGATGTTGCCCATGCAGCATGTCCCCCCTCTCCACGTCACTGATGAATCCAAAGGAACAGCAGGGCTGCTACAGTTTGGCACCAGCGCCATCGCAGGAGCTGCCAGAACGATGTTGAGCACAACAGAGAACTGCCTTAGGGGCTCCAACTCCGGATTTTTCCTCAGAGTTGACTCCCGAAGCCTTTCCCGTGACCGGGTGTGCCGCAAGGCAGCAGAGGTTTGAAATCAGGGTTTACCTTCCCCGAGATGGGCTACCTTCCCAGGTTGATGAGCCACCATCTACCCGAAGCATCTGGTTTTAAGGCACCAGAGACCCGCCCTCGCCCCTTCTCCTATTAGTAAAAGCAGTTCCGTCGGGCTTAGAGACTAAACCACACGAGCAGGCTAGGAGTTGGACTTAGTTGTCAGAGGCTTTTCGAGACGCACGCCGTAAGGAGCATTTTATGAGCACTGGGAGCTTAACCCCAGTGCCGCTCCTGGCTATGACAACCTTGGAACCAACGTCACTTTAATTCGGGATGTTTTGGAGGTCTCTGGTTCATTGGCTGTGGAAACTGGTTTCATTTCAATAGACCAGGAAAAGGCTTTTGAACAGGAAGAACACCAGTATTTATGAAAAGTTTTAGCTGCTTTTGGGTTAAACCCTTGCTTCATAGCCAGGATACGGGTCTTGTACAATGACATTGAGAGTGTACTGGAGATAAATGGGGGCCTGTCTTCCCCTTTAAAAGTCCAGATGGGGGTTTGGCAGGGCTGCCCTCTCTGAGATGCTGTACTACCTCGCCATAGAGCCTTTGCTTCACAGTGTGAGAAGGGACCTATCAGGAGTCACGTTTCCTGGCTGTGACACCACGTTTAGGCTGTTGGCCTATGCAGATGATGTAGTCATTCTGCTAAACAAGCAGAGTGACAATGACGTTTTGGTTAGGAGTGTTAATCTTTTTGGCCAACTTTCTTCTGCAAAAATAAACTAGGGAAAAAGTGAGGCTCTGATGGTGGTGGAAAAACTAGAAAATCAGCTTACGCTGCCTGATGGGCTGAATTGGAAAAAAGGAGGATTCAAGTATCTGGGTGTTTTTATTGGAAATCAACAGTTTGAGCAAAACAATTGGGACGGGGTCATAGAGAAAATCAAGGGGAGACTAAATAAGTGGAAGTGGCTAATGCCAAAAAATCTTTTAGAGGAAGAGTACTCATTTTAAATAATCTTGTTTCCTCATCCCTGTGGCACCGCTTCATGTGCATCCCCCCCCCCCCCCGCTGGTTTGCTGTCCAAAATTCAATCTGTTATGGTGGACTTGTTTTGGAGGGGGGACTCCACTGGGTCCCTCAAGCCCTGTTATTTCTTCCCAAAGAGGAAGGGAGGCAAGGAGTGATTCATTTAGTTAGTAGAGGTGCTGCTTTTCGACTGACTTCCATACAGTGACTGCTGACGGGCCCCCAGGACCTGGTGTGGAGGCCTTTGGCCTGTGTTATTTTACAGAGAGTCCTTGGGCTTGGGCTAGACCTCCCTCTGTTTTTAATGGATTTTAAGAACTCTAGTGCCCTGTCTTTACCCAGTTTTTACTGCAGTTTGTTTTCAGTGTGGACTCTTTTTAAGAAACAAAGAGGGCAATGCGACTCCCTCCACTAGTTGTTGAGGGAGCCGCTGGTTTTTGGTGGTCATCTTGGTGTCCTGCCGGGAGTTTGAAGGACCTTATTTGATAGGCTGTGTTCCGGGAATGTTCTCACTTTGAAGCAAGTGGTGGAACTGGCTTGTCCTGGCCTCAACAACTCCTCAGCTTTAGCAGCACTTCTTGCAATCTTTTCATTGGTGGTCTTCTTTCACACTGGAAACAGGAGCTTCATGGACTTGAGCGCTCCCTATTCATGGACTTTAGCAAAGGCACGCTTCAGCCAGAAAGCACTGACCCTTTTCCCTCCCTCACACTTCATAGGAACTTTGACGTTTCTCCTAGCTCCTTACTGGCATTCTCTGCTCTCACTGGTGTGGACTTTGGAGGAGCCAGTGGTAAGGCACTCTACAGACTGGTGGTGATGGCACTCAACAAGGACACATTGAACACCTGTGTGGACACTCCATGGAGAGCCTACTTTAGACTGGAAAAAGGGCATCGGCCTGCCTGGAGGGCTCTTAATAAACCCCCTCTTCCTAAGAGGCATGGAGATTTACAGTGGAGGGTCCTACATGGCATTATAGCTGTCAATGCTTTTGTCTCTGTGATTAACAGCAGTGTCAGTGATCAGTGTGTTTTTTGTTCCTCTAGAGAGACAGTTTTTCATTGTTTTACTGAATGTCAGCGTCTAAATGGTCTCTTTGAACTACTCACAGAATTTTTTCACAGCTCTAAGGAAGTTTTCTCCAAGCAGGTTTTTATTTGTGGTCTCATGTACAATCATCATTTTAAAGAGAAGTGTCAACTACTGAACTTTGTTTAAGGGCAGGCAAAGTTGGCTATCTATGTAAGCCGGAGAAGAAAACTTGAGAATGTTAAGAATGATGTTGATGTCAAAATTTTTTTTGTGAGGCTACTTAAATGGTAAATGGCATTCACTTATATAGCACTTTTATTCTGATCTCTTGGTGACCAAAGCGCTTTACAGATCCTGCTATCCACCCATTCACACAATGATGGTGGCACTTAAAGCCAGAATAAGGATGGATTTTGAGGGTTTTTTTATGGGTAATGGGGATGTGGAAGGTTTTAGGACCCTCTGGTCTCTTGAGGATGTCCTTTGTTCAGTCCGTGACGGACAGCTCTTGTTCGGGCAATTTTTGGGTGAGTAATTCTTCTTTGTAATGTAGTATGGTATGGTAATTGTACTGAATGATGTAAAAATGTGTTTATTAAAGACCTTTTAACCATCAAAAAAATCTCTCTCTCTCTCTCTCTCTCTCTCTCTCTCGTGCGCATGCGTGGGCGTTTGTGGGAGCAGGGGTGTGGAGTGGTGTCGAGTGAGTACGTTAAACTTTGTATTTTCTAACTTTTTCTCTATCTTGTGTGTTTGAGGTGTGTGTGTTTAATATAGTGGGTTGAGTGTGTGTGTGCTGGGGTGTGAGTGTTGGAGTGAGTGTGTTGGGGAACGGTAGCTTCTGCTGCCGGTTTTTCCCGGCCGGCATCATGCCGGTGATTGATGGTGGTGTGGAGTTTGAGCGCTTAACCCGGCGTCATGGTGTGAGAATCCTCCCGACAGTTCCCTGTTCTGTGGAGGAGGCCAGCCTCGCTGTAGGACAGGTGGTTGGGCATGGCAGCATAAAATCAGCATCGAGGATGAACAGCGCAATTGTGATCTTTCTGGATTCGACTGAGAAAGCTGATAAGGTGGTGGCACAGGGAGTGGTCCTAGGTGACACTTTTACTCCCGTTTTACCGCTGGCGAATCCGTCTAGGAGGATCACCATCTCAAACGCTCCTCCTTTCGTTAAAAATGATCAGCTGATTAGAGAGTTGTCCCGTTTTGGCCAGGTTGTGTCCCCTATCAGAATGGTCTCTCTGGGTAGTAAATCACCCCTGCTGAAGCATGTTGTGTGTCACAGGAGGCAGTGTTTCATGGTGTTGAAAGACAGCTCTGCTGAACTGAACGCGTCTTTTAATTTCAGGATTGACGGCTTTAGCTACTTGGTGTTTGCAACATCTGAAACCATGAAGTGTTTTGCGTGTGGCGCAGAAGGCCATCTTATTAGGTCATGTCCTGAAAAGGCGAACACAAAGAGCACTGGCGGTAAGAAAGGTGACGCCGCTGTTTCTGGTGGTCCGGAGGGTAGCGCTACATGCGGTGCGGCGGATGCCGCCGCGGCGCCCGCTTCTGCTGGGGCGGTCGCGGCCGCGATTGCGGTCCGCTTCTACTTCTGCGGGGGTGTCCGCGTCCGCGTCCGCATCCGCGTCCGCTTGTGCTGGGGCGGCCGCGGCCGCTTCTGCTGAGGTAGCCGCAGCGGGCGCGGTAGTTGCCCCCCCAAACATTGATGGTGGGAAATTTCTGTCTGGCGGCAGCTGTGATCATTGTGACGAGCCTGTCACCCGGAGTAAAGAGGCGGAGGGTGTAAGTAAGAGTGCAGTTAAACGAAGGAACGTGGGTGAGCAGACTTTGCAGGCGGGGGAGGAGCGGTTTGAGGCTGTAGCGGACACACAGAGCAAACACTGCATGACGAACGTTGCAGTTCACGAAGAAATGCAGGAATGTAGTTTTGTTGAAGAGGATCCTTTTAAAGCTGCACAAAAAAGAAAAAGTGCTGAAAACTTGCAGAGCTCTGCTAAATCTAGTAGGGTTGGGAAGTTAGATTTACTAGATGAGAGCGTCTCTGACGAAAGTGGAGCTGAGTCTGAAATGATGCAGACGCAGGAGGAGCAAAGCTCCTATTGTTTTACCAAAATTAGGCAATTTCTCCAGGTGACCAAGGGGAGCAGAGCTGTGAAAGTGGAAAATTACTTTCCAGATCTGGAGTTATTTGTGGCATCAGCTCGCAAGCTGATGAAACTGAATGATGGGAATGAGACTTTTACTGATCAGGAAATTTTTCGTTTAAAGAAACTGGTTGTCAAACTGAAATCACAAATTACTAACAGTCATGTTGACTCTTAGTTTGTTTCTTCCCTTTTATGCTAGGTGTGTGTTTTTTTTACTGTACCTTATTTTTATCCTTTTTAATGCCCCACCTTAGAATTGGCACTCTTAATATAAACGGGGCCAGGGATGATGTAAAAAGGGCCTCTTTATACAAGCTTTTTAATTTAAAGGCACTTGACGTGCTGATGGTCCAGGAGACTCACAGCACTGTAGACATTGAGTGCCGGTGGAGAAAAGAGTGGGATGGCTGCATTTTTTTTAGCCACAAATCCAATAATAGTGGAGGGGTGGCTGTACTTTTCTCTCGGGGTTGTGTGCCTGTCTCTTATGAGGTAGAAGAGGTGGTGAAAGGACATGTACTCTTGCTAAAGGTACAGTTTGAAAACGTAAACTTGGTTCTTATAAACGTGTATGTGCCAACCCAGAGAGCAGAAAGGATCAGGGTCTTTAATATGCTATCAGATACGGTTAGATCCTGTAATCCAAATAGTTTTTTATTTCTGGGGGGTGATTTTAACTGTACATTAAACCACAGACTGGACAGGAACCATCAGGAACCTCACCCTGCTTCTGCCAATAGGCTGAGGGAACTAGTGAAGGCACATGAAATGGCCGATGTGTGGAGATCACATCATGGGGACCAGAGGCAGTACACCTGGAGCCATGCTAAAGATAACCTCTTATCTATGGCTAGGTTAGACCGTTTCTATGGTTTTAAACACCAAATGAGTGTTTTTAAAAATAGTTGTATCTGTCCTGTTGGTTTCACTGATCACTGCCTGCTGATTTGTTCTGTTTTCATTGAAAATGTAAAGTGTAAGAGTGCTTTTTGGCATTTTAATAATACACTTTTAAATGATGTGTTTTTTAAGGGAGTTTTTCATGATGTATGGAAGTCACACAGGGAACAAAAATCTTCTTTTAGTTCTCTCCAAATGTGGTGGGATTTTGGGAAGGCACAGATAAAACAATTCTGCCAACAGTACACTCAAAATGTCACTCGTAGCTTGACCCAATCCTTGAAAGTTCTGGAGACTGAGGTGGTAGAGCTAGAGGAGTTACTCAGTTCTACAGGAAAACAGGAGCACTTAGAGGCTCTCAAGTCAAAAAGGTCAGCCTTGGCTAGCTTGCTAGGGGTCACCGCACAGGGTGCTCTGGTCCGCTCAGGAAATTTTTCGTTTAAAGAAACTGGTTGTCAAACTGAAATCACAAATTACTAACAGTCATGTTGACTCTTAGTTTGTTTCTTCCCTTTTATGCTATGTGTGTGTTTTTTTACTGTACCCTATTTTTATCCTTTTTAATGCCCCACCTTAGAATTGGCACTCTCAATATTAATGGGGCCAGGGATGATGTAAAAAGGGCCTCTTTATACAAGCTTTTTAATTTAAAGAAACTTGACGTGCTGATGGTCCAGGAGACTCACAGCACTGTGGACATTGAGAGCCATTGGAGAAAAGAGTGGGATGGCTGCATTTTTTTTAGCCACAAATCCAGTAGCAGTGGGGGGGTGGCTGTACTTTTCTCTAGGGGTTGTGTGCCTGTCTCTTATGAGGTAGAAGAGGTGGTGAGAGGTCATTTCCTCTTATTAAAGGTACAGTTTGAAAACGTGAACTTCGTTTTTATAAACGTGTATGTGCCAACACAGAGAGCAGAGAGGATCAGGGTCTTTGACGTGCTTTCGGATACGGTTAAGTCCTGTGATCCAAATAGTTTTTTATTTCTGGGGGGTGATTTTAACTGTACATTAAACCACAGACTAGACAGGAACCATCAGGAGCCTCACCCTGCTTCTGCCAATAGGCTGAGAGAACTGGTGAAAACACATGAAATGGCCGATGTGTGGAGATCACATCATGGGGACCAGAGGCAGTACACCTGGAGCCATGTCAAAGATAACCTTTTATCTATGGCTAGGTTAGACCGTTTTTATGGTTTTAAACATCAAATGAGTGTTTTTAGAAATAGTTGTATCTGTCCTGTTGGTTTCACTGATCACTGCCTGCTGTTTTGTTCTGTGTTTATTGAAAATGTAAAGTGTAAGAGTGCTTTTTGGCATTTTAACAATACACTTTTAAATGATGTGTTTTTTAAAGAGGTTTTTCATGGTGTTTGGAAGTCACACAGGGAACAAAAACCCTCTTTTAGTTCTCTCCAATTGTGGTGGGATTTTGGTAAGGCCCAGATAAAACAACTCTGCCAACAGTACACTCAAAATGTCACTCGTAGCTTGACCCAATCCTTGAAAGTTCTGGAGACTGAGGTGGTAGAACTAGAGGAGTTGCTCAGTTCTACAGGAAAACAGGAGCACTTAGAGGCTCTCAAGTCAAAAAGGTCAGCCTTGGCTAGCTTGCTAGGGGTCACCGCACAGGGTGCTCTGGTCCGCTCACGCTACATGGATGTAGCTCTGATGGACTCGCCCTCCCAGTACTTTTTTGGACTGGAGGGGAAAAATGGACAGAGAAAGCTCATTCACTCCTTGTTGGGCGATGACGGGAGAACAATCTCCACAGCAGCAGAGATCAGGAAACACGCTGCTAGCTTTTACAGTGAATTGTTTAGAGCAGAGTGGAGGGAGGACACGTCACTGGGCCAGGTTTTCCTTGATGGTCTTCCAGTGCTCTCAGAGGACCTTGTTGCCGGCTTGGATGCTCCACTGTCTCTGTCTGAGCTGCATACGGCGCTAATGAGCCTCCAGAATGGAAAATCACCAGGCATAGATGGTCTCTCTGTGGACTTTTTTAAGGAATTCTGGCCCCTGCTTGGTCCAGACCTGCTGGAGGTTCTCCAAGATAGCTTGGAAAGGGGGACCCTACCCACGACCTGCAGGAGGGCCATCATCACACTGTTGCCGAAAAAGGGGGACCTCCAGAGCCTAAAGAACTGGAGGCCAGTCTCTCTGCTCTGCACAGACTACAAGATTCTCTCAAAAGCTCTGGCCCGAAGACTGAGAAAGGTGATGAGCGAGCTCATTCATGTAGACCAGACTTACTGTGTGCCTGGCAGGCTGATTAGTGACAACGTCACTTTAATTCGGGATATTTTGGAGGTCTCTGGTTCATTGGCGGTAGAAACTGGTTTGATTTCAATTGACCAGGAAAAGGCGTTTGATCGGGTTGAACACCAATATTTATGGACAGTTTTAACAGCTTTTGGGTTCAGCCCAGGCTTCATAGCCAGGATACGGGTCTTGTACAGTGACATTGAGTGTGCTGAAGATAAATGGGGGCCTGTCTGCCTCTTTAAAAGTCCAGAGGGGGGTTCGGCAGGGCTGCCCTCTCTCAGGGATGCTGTACTCCCTCGCCATAGAGCCTTTGCTTCACTGCCTGAGAAGGGATCTATCAGGAGTTACTTTTCCTGGCTGTGACACCACGTTCAAGCTGTCGGCCTATGCAGATGATGTAGTCATTCTGCTAAACAAGCAGAGTGACATTGACGTTCTGGTTAGGAGTGTCAATCTTTTTGGCCAACTTTCCTCTGCAAAGATAAACTGGGAAAAAAGCGAGTCTCTGATGGTGGGGGAGAAACTAGAAAATCAGCTTACGCTGCCGGGTGGGTTGATTTGGAAAAAAGGAGGTTTTAAGTATCTTGGTGTCTTTATTGGAAATCAGCAGTTTGAGCAAAAAAATTGGGATGGGGTCATAGAGAAGATTAATGGGAGACTAAACAAGTGGAAGTGGCTAATGCCGAGAATATCTTTTAGAGGAAGAGTGCTCATTTTAAATAATCTTGTTTCCTCATCCCTGTGGCACCGCCTCATGTGCATGGACCCCCCTGCTGGTTTGTTGTCCAAAATTCAGTCTGTTTTGGTGGACTTTTTTTGGGGGGGTGGACTCCACTGGGTTCCTCAAGCCCTGTTATTTCTTCCCAAAGAGGAGGGGGGGCAAGGAGTGATTCATTTAGCTAGTAGAGGTGCTGCTTTTAGACTGACTTTCATACAGAGACTGCTGACGGGCCCCCAGGACCTGGTATGGAGGCCTTTGGCCTGTGTTATTTTACAGAGAGTCCTTGGGCTTGGGCTAGACCTCCCTGTGTTTTTAATGGATTTTAAGAACTCTAATGCACTGTCTTTACCCAGTTTTTACCGCAGTCTCTTTTCAGTGTGGACTCTTTTTAAAAAACAAAGAGGGCCATGCGATTCCCTCTACTGGTTGTTGAGGGAGCTGCTGGTTTTTGGTGGTCGCCTTGGTGTCCTGCCGGGAGTTGGAAGGACCTTCCTTGATAGGCTGTGTTCCAGGAACATTCTCACTCTGAAGCAAGTGGTGGAACTGGCTGGTCCTGGCCTCAACAACGCCTCAGCTTTAGCAGCTCATCTTGGTGTCAGGTCGATTCGTTTCATCGATGGTCTTCTTGCACACTGGAAACAGGAGCTTCATGGACTTGAGCACTCCCTACTCTTGGACTTTAGCAATGGCACGCTGCAGCCAGAAAGCACTGACCCCTTTCCCTCTCTCACGCTCTATATGGACTTTGACGTCGCTCCTTGCTCCTTACTGGCATTCTGTGCTCCCACTGGTGTGGACTTTGGAGGAGCCAGTGGTAAGGCACTCTACAGACTGGTGGTGATGGCACTCAACAAGGACCGATTGAACACCTGCGTGGACACTCCTTGGAGAGCCTATTTTAAACTAGGAAAAGGGCATCGGCCTGCCTGGAGGGCTCTTTACAAAGCCCCTCTCCCTAAGAGACATGGAGACTTACAGTGGAGGGTCCTGCATGGTATTATAGCAGTCAATGCTTTTGTTTCTGTGATTAACAGCAGTGTCAGTGATCAGTGTGTTTTTTGTTCCTCTAGGGAGACTGTTTTTCATTGTTTTATTGAATGTCAGCGCCTGAGTGGCCTCTTTGAACTTCTCACAAAACTTTTTCATTTTTTTAAGGAAGTTTTCTCTAAGCAGGTTTTCATTTGTGGTTTTATGTACAATCGTCGTTTTAAGCAGAAGTGTCAACTACTGAACTTTGTTTTAGGACAGGCAAAGTTGGCTATCTATGTAAGCCGGAGAAGAAAACTTGAAAATGTTGAGAATGATGTTGATGTCAAAATTTTATTTGTGAGGCTACTTAAAGCCAGAATCAGGCTGGACTTTCAGTTTTTTATGGGGAATGGGGATGTGGAAGGTTTCAGGACCCTCTGGTCCCTGGAGAATGTCCTCTGTTCAGTTCATGATGGACAGCTTTTTTTGGGGCGTTTTTTGGGGGATTAATTTTCTGTGTAACATAGCATGATATAGAAATTGTATTGACTGATGGACAAGTGTGTTTATTAAAGATCTTTTAAAAATCAAAATCTCTCTCTCTCTCTCTCTCTCTCTCTCTCTCTCTCTCTCTCTCTCTCTCTCTCTCTCTCTCGTGCGCATGCGTGAACGTTTGTGGGAGCAGGGGTGTGGAGTGGTGTCGAGTGAGTACTTTAAACTTTGTTTATTTCTAACTTTTCTCTATCGTGTGTGTTGAGGTGTGAGTGTTTAGTATATAGCGGGTTGAGTGTGTGTGTGCTGGGGTGTGAGTGTTGGAGTGAGTGTGTCGGGGAACGGTAGCTTCTGCTGCCCGTTTTTCCCGGCCGGCATCATGCCGGTGTTTGACGGTGGTGTGGAGTTCGAGCGCTTGACCCGGCGGCATGGCGTGAGAATCCTGCCCACAGTTCCCTGTTCTGTGGAAGAGGCTGGCCTCGCTGTAGGACAGGTGGTTGGACATGACTGTATAAAGTCAGCATCAAGGATGAATAGCGCAATCGTCATCTTCCTGGATTCCACTGAAAAAGCTGATCAGGTGGTGGAACAGGGAGTTGTCATAAATGACACTTTTACTCCTGTTCTACCGCTGGCGAACCCTTCTAGGAGGGTCACCATCTCAAACGCTCCTCCTTTCATTAAAAACAATCAGCTGATAAGAGTGTTGTCCCATTTTGGCCAAGTTGTTTCCCCCATCAGAATGGTCTCTCTGGGTAGTAAATCACCCCTGCTGAAGCATGTCGTGTGTCACAGGAGGCAATGTTTTATGGTGTTAAAAGACAGCTCTGCAGAACTGAACGTGTCTTTTAACTTCAGGATTGAGGGCTTCAGCTACTTAGTCTTTGCAACATCCGAAACCATGAAGTGTTTTGCATGTGGTGCAGAGGGCCATCTCATTAGATCATGTCCTGAAAAGGTGAACACAAAGAACACTGGCAGTAAGAAAGGTAATGCCGCTGTTTCTGGTGGTCCGGAGGGTAGCGTTACATGTGGTGTGGCGGATGCCGCCGTGGCGTCCGCTTCTGCTGGGGCGGCCGCGACTGCGGCTGCGTCCGCGTCCGCTTCTGCTGGGGTGGCCGCGGCAGGCACGGTAGTTGCCCCCCAAACAGTGATGGTGGGGAATTTCTGTCTGGCGGCAGCTCCGATCATTGTGACGAGCCTGTCACCCGGAGTAAAAAGGTGGAGGGCGAAATGAGTGCAGTTAAAGGAAAGAACATGAATGAACAGACTTTGCAGGTGGGGGAGGAGCAGTTTGAGGCTGTGGCGGACACTCAGAGTAAACACTGCATGACAAACGTTGCATTTGATGAAGAAATGCAGGGATGTAATCTTGTTGAGGAGGATCCTTTTAAAGCTGCACAAAAAAGAAAAAGTGCTGAAAACTTGCAGAGCTCTGCTAAATCTAGTAGGGTTGGGAATTTAGAATTACTGGATGAGAGCACTTCTGACGAAAGTGGAGCTGAGTCTGAACTGATGCAGACGCAGGAGGAGCAAAGCTCCTATTTTGCCAAGATTAGGAAATTTCTCCAGGTGACTAAGGGGAGCAGAGCTGTGAAAGTGGAAAATTACTTTCCAGATCTGGAGTTATTTGTGGCATCAGCTCGCAAGTTTATGAAACTGAATGAAGGGAATGAGACTTTCACTGATCAGGAAATATATCGTTTAAAGAAACTGGTTGTTAAACTGAAATCACAAATTACTAACAGTCATGTTGACTCTTAGTTTGTTTCTTCCCTTTTATGCTATGGGTGTGTTTTTTTACTGTACCCTATTTTTATCTTTTTTAATGCCCCACCTTAGAATTGGCACTCTTAATATAAACGGGGCCAGGGATGATGTAAAAAGGGCCTCTTTATACAAGCTTTTTAATTTAAAGAAACTTGACGTGCTGATGGTCCAGGAGACTCACAGCACTGTAGACATTGAGAGCCAGTGGAGAAAAGAGTGGGATGGCTGCATTTTTTTTTAGCCACAAATCCAATAACAGTGGAGGGGTGGCTGTACTTTTCTCTAGGGGTTGTGTGCCTGTCTCTTATGAGGTAGAAGAGGTGGTGAAAGGACATGTACTCCTGCTAAAGGTACAGTTTGAAAACATGAACTTGGTTTTTATAAACGTGTATGTGCCAACACAGAGAGCAGAGAGGATCAGGGACTTTGATGTGCTATCAGATACGGTTAGATCCTGTAATCCAAATAGTTTTTTATTTCTGGGGGGTGATTTTAACTGTACATTAAACCACAGACTAGACAGGAACCATCAGGAGCCTCACCCTGCTTCTGCCAATAGGCTGAGGGAACTGGTGAAGACACATGAAATGGCCGATGTGTGGAGATCACATCATGGGGACCAGAGGCAGTACACCTGGAGCCATGCTAAAGATAACCTTTTATCTATGGCTAGGTTAGACCATTTTTATGGGTTTAAACATCAAATGAGTGTTTTTAAAAATAGTTGTATCTGTCCTGTTGGTTTCACTGATCACTGCCTGCTGTTTTGTTCTGTTTTTATTGAAAATGTAAAGTGTAAGAGTGCTTTTTGGCATTTTAATAATACACTTTTAAATGATGTTTTTTAAGAGTTTTTCATGATGTATGGAAGTCACACAGGGAACAAAAACCTTTTAGTTCTCTCCAAATGTGGTGGGATTTTGGTAAGGCACAGATAAAACAACTCTGCCAACAGTACACTCAAAATGTCACTCGTAGCTTGACCCAATCCTTGAAATTTCTGGAGACTGAGGTGGTAGAGCTAGAGGAGTTGCTCAGTTCTACAGGAAAACAAGAGCACTTAGAGGCTCTTAAGTCAAAAAGGTCAGCCTTGGCTAGCCTGCTAGGGGTCACCGCACAAGGTGCTCTGGTCCGCTCACGCTACATGGATGTAGCTCTGATGGACTCGCCCTCCCAGTACTTTTTTGGACTGGAGGGGAAAAATGGACAGAGAAAACTCATTCACTCCTTGTTGGACAATGACGGGAGAACAATCTCCGCAGCAGCAGAGATCAGGAAATACGCTGCTAGCTTTTACAGTGAATTGTTTAGAGCAGAGTGGAGGGAAGACACGTCACTGGGCCAGGTTTTCCTTGATGGTCTTCCAGCGCTCTCAGAGGACCTTGTTGCCAGCTTGGATGCTCCACTGTCTCTGTCTGAGCTGCATACGGCGCTAATGAGCCTCCAGAATGGAAAATCACCAGGCATAGATGGTCTCTCTGTGGACTTTTTTAAGGAATTCTGGCCCCTGCTTGGTCCAGACCTGCTGGAGGTTCTCCAAGATAGCTTGAAAAGGGGGACCCTAACCACGACCTGCAGGAGGGCCATCATCACACTGTTGCCGAAAAAAGGGGACCTACAGAGCCTCAAGAACTGGGAGCCAGTCTCTCTGCTCTGCACAGACTATAAGATTCTTTCAAAAGCTCTGGCCCGAAGACTGAGAAAGGTGATAAGCGAGCTCATTCATGTAGACCAGACTTACTGTGTGCCTGGCAGGCTGATTAGTGACAACGTCACTTTAATTCGGGATGTTTTGGAGGTCTCTGGTTCATTGGCGGTAGAAACTGGTTTGATTTCAATTGACCAGGAAAAGGTGTTTGACCGGGTTGAACACCAATATTTATGGACAGTTTTAGCTGCTTTTGGGTTCAGCCCAGGCTTCATAGCCAGGATACGGGTCTTGTACAGTGACATTGAGAGTGCACTGAAGATAAATGGGAGCCTGTCTGCCCCTTTAAAAGTCCAGAGGGGGGTTCGGCAGGGCTGCCCTCTCTCAGGGATGCTGTACTCCCTCGCCATAGAGCCTTTGCTTCACTGCTTGAGAAGGGATCTATCAGGAGTTACTTTTCCTGGCTGTGACACCACGTTCAAGCTGTCGGCCTATGCAGATGATGTAGTCATTCTGCTAAACAAGCAGAGTGACATTGACGTTTTGGTTAGGAGCGTCAATCTTTTTGGCCATATTTCCTCTGCAAAAATAAACTGGGGAAAAAGCAAGGCTCTGATGGTGGGGGAGAACCTAGAAAATCAGCTTACGCTGCCTGGTGGGCTGATTTGGAAAAAAAGGAAGGTTTAAGTATCTTGGTGTCTTCATTGGAAATCAACAGTTTGAGCAAAAAAATTGGGACGGCGTCATAGAGAACATCAAGGGGAGACTAAATAAGTGGAAGTGGCTAATGCCAAGAATATCTTTTAGAGGAAGAGTGCTCATTTTAAATAATCTTGTTTCCTCATCCCTGTGGCACCGCCTCATGTGCATGGACCTCCCTGCTGGTTTGTTGTCAAAAATTCAGTCTGTTTTGGTGGACTTTTTTTGGGGGGGTGGACTCCACTGGGTCTCTCAAGCCCTGTTATTTCTTCCCAAAGAGGAAGGGGGGCAATGAGTGGTTCATTTAGCTAGTAGAGGTGCTGCTTTTAGACTGACTTTTATACAGAGGCTGCTGACGGGCCCCCAGGACCTGGTATGGAGGCCTTTGGCCTGTGTTATTTTACAGAGAGTCCTTGGGCTTGGGCTAGACCTCCCTGTGTTTTTAATGGATTTTAAGAACTCTAGTGCACTGTCTTTGCCCAGTTTTTACCGCAGTCTTTTTTCAGTATGGACTCTTTTTAAAAAACAAAGAGGGCCATGCGATTCCCTCCACTGGTTGTTGAGGGAGCCGCTGGTTTTTGGTGGTCGCCCTGGTGTCCTGCCGGGAGTTGGAAGGACCTTCCTTGATAGGCTGTGTTCCAGGAATATTCTCACTCTGAAGCAAGTGGTGGAACTGGCTGGTCCTGGCCTCAATGCCTCAGCTTTAGCAGCTCATCTTGGTGTCAGATCAAATCGCTTCATCAATAGCCTTCTTGCACACTGGAAACAGAAGCTTCATGGACTTGAGCGCTCCCTACTCATGGACTTTGGCAATGGCACGCTGCAGCCAGAAAGCACGGACCCTTTTCCCTCTCTCACGCTTTGTATGGACTTTGACGTCTCTCCTTGCTCCTTACTGGCTTCCTGTGCTCCCACTGGTGTGGACTTTGGAGGAGCCAGTGGTAAGGCACTCTACAGACTGGTGGTGATGGCACTCAACAAAGACAGATTGAACACCTGTGTGGACACTCCATGGAGAGCCTATTTTAGACTAGAAAAGGGGCATCGGCCTGCCTGGAGGGCTCTTTATAAAGCCCCTCTCCCTAAGAGGCATGGAGACTTACAGTGGAGTGTCCTGCATGGCATTATAGCTGTCAATGCTTTTGTTTCTGTGATTAACAGCAGTGTCAGTGATCAGTGTATTTTTTGTTCCTCTAGGGAGACAGCTTTTCATTGTTTTACTGAATGTCAGCGTCTGAGTGGTCTCTTTGAACTTCTCACAGAACTTTTTCACATTTTTAAGGAAGTTTTCTCTAAGCAGGTTTTCATTTGTGGTTTTATGTACAATCATCGTTGTAAGCAGAAGTGTCAACTACTGAACTTTGTTTAAGGGCAGGCAAAGTTGGCTATTTATGTAAGCCGGAGAAGAAAACTTGAGAATGTTGAGAATGATGTTGATGTCAAAGTTTTATTTGTGAGGCTACTTAAGGCCAGAATCAGGCTGGACTTCCAGTTTTTTATGGGTAATGGGGATGTGGAAGGTTTCAGGACCCTCTGGTCCCTGGAGGATGTCCTCTGTTTAGTTTGTGATGGGCAGCTTTTGTTTGGGCGTTTTTTGGGGGAATAATTTTTCTGTGTAATGTAGCATGACATAGAAATTGTATTGAATGATGGACAAGTGTGTTTATTAAAGATCTTTTAAAAATCAAAATATCTCTCTCTCTCTCTCTCACGTGCGCATGCGTGAGCGTTTGTGGGAGCAGGTGTGTGGAGTGGTGTCGAGTGAGTACTCTAAACTTTGTTTTTCTAACTTTTCTCTATCTTGTGTGTTTGAGGTGTGTGTGTTTATTATATAACAGTTTGAGTGTGTGTGTGCTGGGGTGTGAGTTTTGGAGTGAGTGTGTTGGGGAATGGTAGCTTCTGCTGCCTGTTTTTTCCTGGCCAGCATCACGCCGGTGTTTGACGGTGGTGTGGAGTTCGAGCGCTTGACCCGGAGGCATGGCGTGAGAATCCTCCCGACAGTTTCCTGTTCTGTGGAGGAGGCCGGCCTCACTGTAGGACAGGTGGTTGGGCATGACAGTATAAAATCAGCATCGAGGATGAACGGTGCAACTGCCATTTTTCTAGAGTCTACTGAAAAAGCTGATCAGGTGTTGGAACAGGGAATTGTCATAAATGACACTTTTACACCTGTTTTACCGCTGGTGAACCTTCTAGGAGGATCACCATCTCTAACGCTCCTCCTTTCATTAAAAATGATCTGCTGATCAGAGAGTTATCCCGTTTTGGCCAAGTTGTTTCCTCCATCAGAATGGTCTCACTGGGTAGTAAATCTCCCCTGCTGAAGCATGTCGTGTGTCACAGGAGGCAGTGTTTCATGGTGTTAAAAGACAGCTCTGCTGAACTGAACATGTCTTTTAACTTTAGGATTGATGGCTTTAGCTATTTAGTTTTCTCAACATCTGAAACTATGAAGTGTCTTGCGTGTGGTGCAGAGGGCCATCTTAAGATAAGCCTTTATTAGTCCCACAATGGGGAAATTCCAGGATTGCAACAGCACAGGGATAGCAACACTCAGAGCAACAATCAGAAGGCAAGAAAAAACAAGAGCAGCTAGTATACATATGTACATATTAATATAAATGTATGTGTGTATATATATATATATATATATATATATATATATATATATATATATATATATATATATATATATATATATATAAAATGCGGAGCATTGTGGTTGGTGGATGTGCAGCAGAAAGTCTAAGCTCTCTCTCCACGGATGCGGCGGGCCAGCTGGATGTCTTTGGGCATGATGGTGACCCTCTTGGCGTGGATGGTGCACAGGTTGGTGTCCTCGAAGAGACCCACCAGGTAGGCCTCGCTGGCCTCCTGCTGAGCCATGATGGTGGAGCTCTGGAAGCGCAGGTCGGTCTTGAAGTCCTGAGCGATCTCCCTCACCAGGCGCTGGAAGGGCAGCTTACGGATGAGCAGCTCCGTGGATTTCTGGAAGCGAATGATCTCTCTCAGAGCCACGGTACCGGGCCTGTAACGGTGAGGCTTCTTCACTCTGCCGGTGGCTGGAGCGCTTTTTCGAGCAGCCTTGGTGGCCAGCTGCTTCCTGGGGGCTTTTCCTCCAGTAAATTTACGGGCGGTCTGCTTGGTTCTTGCCATCGCTCTTTATTATTCTGTCTTATATTTCTTGCACGCCGCCTAAACTCCAGCCCGGCACCCACGTCGTTTTCACTTCAGTTCCCCGGTATGTCGAGTTTCTCTGTTAGCACCGGGTGGCGGTTGAGTGCTAGCTAGCTCTTCCCTGCTGTATTATCTCCTGCTGTAAACAGAGGCTCCGTCCGCCGACTCGGGAGACCTTTGGGGTGATCTGTGTGTCCGTGATATATAAAGAGTGAAAGGTGTGCCAGATCAGAAAGTTATCACCGGATCAGAAAGAAGAAGGAAGATAAAAAGACTCAGAATTGAGCCGCTGTTGCAAAAGACAGCCAACTCGTGTGGCGCCGGAACCGGATCTTATTAGATCATGTCCTGAAAAGGTGAACACGAAGAACACTGGGAGTAAGAAAGGTGACGCTGGTGTTTCTGGTGGTCCGGAGGGTAGCGCTACATGTGGCGGCGTCCGCTTCTGCCGGGGTGGCGGCGGCCACGGCCTCGGTGGGGGACGCCATGGCAGGCACGGTGGTTGCTCCTCCAAACAGTGATGGTGGGGATTTTCTGTCTGGCGGCAGCTCTGATCATTGTGACGAGCCTATCACCCGGAGTAAAGAAGTGAAGGGCAAAATGAGTGCAGTAAAAGGAAAAAACGTGAATGAACAGACTTTGCAGGCGGGGGAGCAGCACACTGAGGCTGTGACTGACACGCCGAGTAAACACTGCATGACAAACGTTGCAGTTGATGAAGAAATGCAGTAATGTAATTTTGTTGAGGAGGATCCTTTAAAAGCTGCACAAAAAAGAAAAAGCACTGAAAACTTGCAGAGCTCTGCTAAATCTAGTAGGGTGGGGAATTTGGAAATACTGGAGGAGAGCGCTTCTGAGGAAAGTGGAGCTGAGTCTGAACTGATGCAGAAGCAGGAGGAGCAAAGCTCCTATTGCTTTACCAAGATTAGGAAATTTCTTCAGGTGACTAAGGGGAGCAGAGCTGTGAAAGTGGAAAATTACTTTCCAGATCTGAAATTATTCGTGGCATCAGCTCACAAGTTTATGAAACTGAATGATGGGAATGTGACTTTCACTGATCAGGAAATATATCATTTAAAGAAACTTGTTCTTAAACTGAAATCACAAATCACTAACAGTCATGTTGACTCTTAGTTTGTTTCTTCCCTTTTATGCTATGTGTGTGTTTGTTTGTTTGGTTTTTTTACTGTACCTTATTTTAATCCTTTTTAATGCCCCACCTTAGAATTGACACTCTTAATATAAATGGAGCCAGGGATGATGTAAAAAGGGTCTCTTTATACAAGCTTTTTAATTTAGAGAAACTTGATGTGCTGATGCTACAGGAGACTCACAGCACTATAGACATTGAGAGCTAGTGGAGAAAAGAGTGGGATGGATGCATTTTTTTTAGCCACAAATCTAATAGTAGTGTGGGGGGGGGGGGCGGTACTTTTCTCTAGGGGTTGTGTGCTTGTCTCTTATGAGATAGAAGAGGTGGTGAAAGGACATGCACTCTTATTAAAGGTACAGTTTGAAAATGTGAACTTGGTTTTTATAAACGTGTATGTGCCAACACAGAGGGCAGAGAGGATCAGGGTCTTTGATGTGCTATCGGATACTGTTAGGTCCTGTAATTCGAATATTTTTTTTTATTTCTGGAGGGTGATTTAATTGTACATTAAACCACAGACTAGACAGGAACCATCAGGAGCCTCACCCTGCTTCTACCAATAGGCTGAGGGAGCTGGTGAAGTCACATGAAATGGCCGATGTGTGGAGATCACATCATGGGGACCAGAGGCAGTACACCTGGAGCCATGTTAAAGATAACCTTTTATCTATGGTGAGGTTGAACCATTTTTATGGTTTTAAACATCAAATGAGTATTTTTAAAAATAATTGTATCTGTCCTGTTGGTTTCATTTATCATTGCCTGCTGTTTTTTTCTGTTTTTATTGAAAATGTAAAGAGTAAGAGTGCTTTTTGCCATTTTAATAATACACTTTTAAATGATGTGCCTTTTGAAGGAGTTTTTCATGGTGTATGGAAGTCACACAGGGAACAAAAAAAACTCTTTTAAATCTTTCCAAATGTTGTGGGATTTTGGTAAGGCACAAATAAAGCAACTCTGTCAACAGTACACTCGAAATGTCACTCGTAGCTTGACCAAATCCTTGAAAGCTCTGGAGACTGAGGTGGTAGAGCTAGAGGAGTTGCTCAGTTCTACAGGAAAACAAGAGCGCTTAGAGGCTCTTAAATCAAAAAGGTCAGCCTTGGCTAGCTTGCTAGGAGTCACCGCACAAGGTGCTCTGGTCCGCTTGCGTTACATGGATGTAGCTCTGATGAACTCGCCCTCTCAGTACTTTTTTGGACTGGAGGGGAAAAATGGCCAGAGAAAGCTCATTTACTCCTTGTTGGACGATGGCGGGAGAACAATCTCGACAGCAGCAGAGATCAGGAAATATGCTGCTAGTTTCTACACTGAATTATTTAAAGCAGAGTGGAGGAAAGACACGTCACTGGGCCAGGTTTTCCTTGGTCTTCCAGTGCTCTCAGTGGACCTTGTTGCTGGCTTGGATGCTCCACTGTCTGTCTGAGCTGCATACGGCACTATTGAGTCTCCAGAATGGAAAATCACCAGGCATAGATGGTCTCTCTGTGGACTTTTTCAAGGAATTCTGGCTCCTGCTTGGTCCAGACCTGCTGGAGGTTCTCCAAGATAGCTTGAGAAGGGAGACCCTACCCACAACCTGCAAGAGATGCCATCATCACACTGTTCCCAAAAAAAGGGAACCTACAGAGCCTAAAGAACTGGAGGCCAGTCTCTCTGCTCTGCACGGACTATAAGATTTTTTCAAAAGCTCTGGCCTGAAGACTAAAAAAGGTGATGAGTGAGCTCATTCATGTAGACCACTCTTACTGTGTGTCTGGCAGGCTGATTAGTGACAATGTCACTTTAATTCGGGATGTTTTGGAGGTCTCTGGTTCATTGACGGTGGAAACTGGTTTGATTTCAATAGACCAGGAAAAGGCTTTTGACCGGGTTGAACACCAGTATTTATGGACAGTTTTAGCTACTTTTGGGTTCAGCCCAGGCTTCATAGCCAGGATACGGGTCTTGTACAGTGACATTGAGAGTGCACTGAAGATAAATGGGGGCCTGTCTGCCCCTTTAAAAGTCCAGAGGGGGGTTCGGCAGGGCTGCCCTCTCTCAGGGATGCTGTACTCCCTCACCATAGAGCCTTTGCTTCACTGTTTGAGAAGGGACCTATCAGGAGTCACGTTTCTTGGCTGTGGCACCACGTTTAGGCTGTCGGCCTATGCAGACGATGTAATCATTCTGCTAAACAAGCAGAGTGAAACTGACATTTTGGTTAGGAGTGTTAATCTTTTTGGCCAACTTTCTTCTGCAAAAATAAACTAGGGAAAAAGCAAGGCTCTGATGGTGGGGGAAAACTAGGAAATCAGCTTACGCTGCCTGGCGGGCTGATTTGGAAAAAAGGAGGATTCAAGTATCTGGGTGTTTTTATCGGAAATCATCAATTTGAGAAAAAAAAATTGGGATGAGGTCATAGAGAAAATCAAGGGGAGACTAAATAAGTGGAAGTGGCTAATGCCAAAAATATCTTTGAGGAAGAATGCTCATTTTAAATAATCTTGTTTCCTCATCCCTGTGGCACCGCCTCATGTGCATGGAGCCCCCTGCTGGTTTGTTGTCAAAAATTCAGTCTGTTATGGTGGACTTTTTTTGGGGGGGTGGACTCCACTGGGTCCCTCAAGCCCTGTTATTTCTTCCCAAAGAGGAAGGGGGGCAAGGACTGGTTCATTTAGTTAGTAGAGGTGCTGCTTTTGGACTGACTTTCATACAGAGACTGCTGACGGGCCCCCAGGACCTGGTATGGAGGCCTTTGGCCTGTATTATTTTACAGAGAGTACTTGGGCTTGGGCTAGACCTCCCTCTGTTTTTAATGGATTTTAAGAACTCTAGTGCACTGTCTTTGCCCAGTTTTTACCGCAGTCTTTTTTCAGTATGGACTCTTTTTAAAAAACAAAGAGGGCCATGTGATTCCCTCCACTGGTTGTTGAGGGAGCTGCTGGTTTTTGGTGGTCGCCTTGGTGTCCTGCCAGGAGTTGGAAGGATCTTCCTTGATAGGCTGTGTCATGCGGTGATCCTTGCGGGCCACCATAAGACACCAAAAGTCACCGGTGAGCTTTGCATAGATGTTTATTTAACAAGACAAGACAAGAACATAAAGCTATGAGCCACTGTGGGCAAAAATACACTACACAGGATAGAAGGGATCGTAGGGCCAACCCTAGCCACTATGACCTTAACTATGACAAGAACACACGCTAAAGAATACAAGGGATCGTAGGGCTAACCCCAGCCACTACGACCTTAACTATGATATGAACAAGACACAAACCTGACATAAACGTGCTGACACACCAGGAATCTCTCAGGATGTTTCGACGATACTTCAGCATCAACCAGCTGTCAGCGCCCGCTAATAAAGCCGGCGACTAACAAGCGGTGATGCAGGACAGCTGATTGACCTTGACAGCCGGAAACCCCACCGAGCGCTGTCACAATAAGAGCCTGGTGGAGCCAGAATGTAATCCACAGCTTTCAAGGCTGGCAGAGATGATGCATAGCCCGAGCACGGGCGAGATCGGCGCTCGGGTCATGACACTGTGTTCCAGAAATGTTCTCACTCTGAAGCAAGTGGTGGAACTGGCTGGTCCTGGCCTCAACAACGCCTCAGCTTTAGCAGCACATCTCGGTTTTAGATCAAATCGTTTCACCGGTAGTCTTCTTGCAATCTGGAAACAGGAGCTTCATGGACTTGAGCGCCCCCTACTCATGGACTTTAGCAAAGGCACGCTTCAGCCAGAAAGCACAGACCCTTTTCCCTCCCTCACATTTCATATGGACTTTGACGTTTCTCCTAGCTCCTTAATGGCATTCTCTGCACCCACTGGTGTGGACTTTGGAGGAGCCAGTGGTAAGGCACTCTACAGACTGGTGGTGATGGCACTCAACAAGGACAGATTGAGCACCTGTGTGGACACGCCATGGAGAGCCTACTTTTGACTGGAAAAAGGGCATCGGCCTGCCTGGAGGGCTCTTAATAAACCCCCTCTTCCTAAGAAGCATGGAGATTTACAGTGGAGGGTCCTACATGGCATTATAGCTGTCAATGCTTTTGTCTCTGTGATTAACAGCAGTGTCAGTGATCAGTGCGTTTTCTGTTCCTCTAGAGAGACAGTTTTTCATTGTTTTACTGAATGTCAGCGTCTAAATGGTCTCTTTGAACTATTCACCGAACTTTTTCAAAACTTCAAGGAAGTTTTCTCCAAGCAGGTTTTCATTTGTGATTTTATGTACAATCATTGTTTTAAAGAGAAGTGTCAACTACTGAACTTTGTTTAAGGGCAGGCAAAGTTGGCTATCTATGTAAGTCATAGAAGAAAATGAGAATGTTGAGAATGATGTTGATGTCAAAATTTTATTTGTGAGGCTACTTAAAGCCAGAGTAATCCTGGATTTTGAGGGTTTTTTATGGGTAATGGGGATGTGGAAGGTTTTAGCACCCTCTGGTCCCTTGAGGATGTCCTTTGTTTAGTCCGTGATGGACAGCTCTTGTTCGGGCATTTTTGGGGGAATAATTCTTCTTTGTAATGTAGCAATTGTACTGAATGATGGAAACATTGTTTATTAAAGACCTTTTAAAAATCAAAATCACATCTCTCTCTATGTATGTATGGATGGATGGATGGATGGATGGGCCCAGAAATATTTGGACAGTGACACAAGTTTTATTTTAGCTGTTCACGAAAACATATTCAGCATAGAATTATATAATCAATATGGGCTTAAAGTCAGACTGTCAGCTGTAATTTGAGAGTATTCACATCCAAATTGGAGCAAGGGTTTAGGAATTACAGCTCTTTAAATCATAGCCACCTCTTTTTCAAGGGACCAAAAGTAATTGGACAATTGACTCAGAAGGCTGCAAAAAAAAAAAAAATAAATAACAAGGCTGCATCAGCTCTTCCTTCGTTAACCTGTCATCCATTAAGCAGTTATAAGGTCTGGAGTTGATTCTAGGTGTGGCGTTTGCATTTGGAAGCTGTTGCTGTGAACACACAACATGCGGTCAAAGAAGCTCTAAATGGAGGTGAAACAGACCATCCTGAGGCTGAAAAAAAAAGAAGAAATCCATCAGAGAGATGGCAGAAATGTTAGGAGTGGCCAAATCAACAGTTTGGTACATTCTGAGAAAAAAGAGTGCACTGGTGAGCTTGGGAACTCAAAAAGGCCTGGACGTCCACGGAAGACAACAGTGGTGGATGATCGCAGAATCCCTTCACAACATCCACTCAAGTGAAGAACACTCTCCAGGAAGTAGGTGTATCAGTATCTAAGTCTACCATAAAGAGAAGATTTCATGAGAGTAAATACAAAGGATTCACCACAAGGCGCAAACCATTAATCAGCCTCAAAAATAGAAAGGCCAGAATTGACTTTGCCAAAAAACACCTAAAGAAGCCAGCCCAGTTCTGGAACAGCATTCTTTGGACAGATGAGACTAAGATCAACCTGTACCAGAATGATGGGAAGAAAAAAGTTTGGAGAAGAATTGGAACAGCTCATGATCCAAAGCACACCACATCTTCTGTAAAACATGGTGGAGGCAGTGCGATGGCATGGGCATGCATGGCTTCCAATGGCAGTGGGTCACTTGTGTTTATTGATGTGACCAAAGACAGAAGCAGCCGGATGAATTCTGAGGTGTATAGGGATATACTTTCTGCTCAGATTCAGCCAAATGCAGCAAAGTTGATTGGACGGCACTTCACAGTACAGATGGACAATGATCCAAAACATACTGCAAAAGCAACCCAGGAGTTTTTTAAAGCAAAGAAGTGGAATATTCTGCAATGGCCAAGTCAATCACCAGATCTCAACCCAATCGAGCATGCATTTCACTTGCTCAAGACAAAACTTAAGGCAGAAAGGCCCACAAACAAGCAACAACTGAAGACAGCTTCAGTAAAGGCCTGGCAAAGCATCACAAAGGAGGAAACCCAGCGTTTGGTGATGTCCATGGGTTCCAGACTTCAGGCAGTCATTGGCTGCAAAGGATTCTCAACAAAATATTGAAAAATAACATTTTATTTAGGGTTATGTTTATTTGTCCAATTACTTTTGAGCCCCTGAAATGAGGAGCGTTTGTATAAAAATAGCTACAGTTCCTACACGTTTAATCATATATTTTTGTTCAACCCCTTGAATTAAACCTTAAAGTCTGCACTTCAATTCTGTTGTAGTTGTTTCATTTCAAATCCAATGTGGTGACATGCAGAGCCCAAATCATGAAGTTGCGTCACTGTCCAAATATTTCTGGGCCTAACTGTATATATACACGGTGCATCCGGAAAGTATTCACAGCACTTCACTTTTTCCACATTTTGTTATGTTACAGCCTTATTCCAAAATGGATTAAATTAATTTTCACCTAAAAATTCTACACACAATACCCCATAATGACAACGTGAAAAAGGGTTGGGTTTTTTTAGATTTTTTTTTAATTTATTAACCTTTTAACTGGCCATGATTTCACGCACCCCCAGTGGCATAGCACAGCAACTGCACCTTTCAACTCACTTGACATCCCTATAACTCTCCAGCTATACTGCAGATTTGTACTGATCTGACAGTTCAGAAGGTGACAGACACGCGTTGGAGGAATCATGGCTGGCATGTAATAAACCAAAGAAGAAGAACTCCTTCATTTCCTTTTCCTTTTTTCCTGCTTTTAGCCCAGAAAGCTAATATGGCCACCAACGATCATCATTTTGTCGTCACATAACAGCTTCTTACTCCAAAAATAGCCGCGGAATACAAACGAAATTTACGTGGGATAATCCTATCTCATCTCATCTCATCTCATCTCTAAGAGTATGTAGATGTGGTAGAGAGCGCAAATGACCGACATAATGCAAAATAACGACCACAATGGATGAAAATGGACCTGTCACATGAGCGAGCGAGCCCCCCCAGCCACCGGTAAGTGATGAATTTATTTGTTTTGTTTTGTTTTTACATTGTACTGATTTTCTGGTTCATATACTTTGAAAATAAGATAAAAACGTTGTCAAAAAACAGAACCATTCTTTGTGTAAATATGTCCAAAGTCCACTTTTGACTGAGTTATGGAATTTATATAGCTGCCGTGACATTATGCAAATTAGATGCATAAATTTATTCCTATCTGAATCTTTGGATCATAGTCTACATCTTCCTAGTTGACAGTAAGCCATTATCTCTTGCAACTTTCAAGTTATAGCCTTGGAAATCTGAACTATTTTATTGACAAAAAAATCACATGTACATAAGTATTCACAGCCTTTGTGCAATACTTTGTTGATGCACTTTTGACAGCAATTAGAGCCTCAAGTCTTTTGAACATGGTGCCACAAGCTTGGCACACCTATCTTTGGGAAGTTTCGTCCATTCCTCTTTGCAGCATCTCTCAAGCTCCATCAGGTTGGATGGGAAGCATCGATGCACAGCCATTTTCAGATCTCTCCATAGATGTTCAATTGGATTCAAGTCTGGGCGCTGGCTGGGCCACTCAAGGACATTCACAGAGTTGTCCTGATGCCATTCCTTTGATATCGTAGCTGTGTGCTTAGGGTCATTGTCCTGGTGAAAGATAAACTGTCACCCCATTCTGAGGTCAAGAGTGCTCTGGATCAGGTTTTCATCCAGGATGTCTCTGTACATTGCTGCATTCATCCTTCCCTCTATCCTATTTCCCCAGTTCTGCCACTGAAAAACATCCCCACAGCATGATGCTGTCACCACCATGCTTCACTGTAGGGATGGTATTGGCCTGGTGATGACCGGTGCCTGGTTTCCTCCAAACATGGTGCCTGGCATTCATGCCAAAGAGTTCAATTTTTGTCTCATCAGACAAGAGAATTTTGTTTCTCATGGTCTGAGAGTCCTTCAGATGCCTTTTGGCAAACTCCAGATGGGCTGCCATGTGCCTTTTACTAAGGAGTGGCTTCAGTCTGGCCACTCTACCATAACGGCCAGATTGGTGAATTGCTGCAGAGATGTTTGTCCTTCTGGAAGGTTCCCATCTCTCCACAGAGGAATGCTGGAGCTCTGACAGAGTGACCATCAGCTTCTTGGTCACCTCCCTAACTAAGGCCCTTCCCCTACGATCACTCAGTTTAAATGGCCGGCCAGCTCTAGGAAGAGTCCTGGTGGTTCCAAACTTCTTCCACTTATGGATGATGGAGGCCATTGTGTTCATTGGGACCTTCAAAGCAGCAGAAATTTTTCTGTACCCTTCCCCAAATTTGTGCCTCCAGACAATCCTGTCTCGGAGATCCACAGACAATTCCTTTAACTTCATGTTTGGTTTGTGCTCTGACAGGCACTGTCAACTGTGGGACCTTATATAGACAGGTGTGTGTCTTTCCAAATCATGTCCAATAAACTGAATTTGCCACAGGTGGACTCCAATTAAGCTGTAGAAACATCTCAAGGAGGATCAGTGGAAACAGGATGCACATGAGCTCATTTTTGAGCTTCATGGCAAAGGCTGTGAATACTTCTGTACATGTGATTTCTTAGATTTTTTTATTTTTAATACATTTGCAAAAATCTCAAAAAAAAAATCACATTGTCATTATGGGGTACTGTGTGTAGAATTTTGAGGGAAAAATGAATTTAATCCATTTTGGAATAAGGCTGTAACATAACCAAATGTGGAAAAAGTGAAACACTGTGAATACTTTCTGAATGCACTGTATATGACACAGTTTTTGTAATGACTGCATTCATGCATTCATCACATAGCAAAATAGTATGCATGTCACTGAAATCTGTAACATGAGCAAACTCAGGGATACAATCCATACCTGGAATTACTGTACCTACAAACATAAGAAGCCAACTTTATTGTCATTCAGTCCATACAGCCAATTATGTACAGTAGAACAAAATTACATTTCTCTTATCTACAATGTTAATCACATCTAGAATCAGAGAGTCGCTGGCATGCAAGGCGCCGCCCCAAACAACTTTTTTCCTTCCCTCATTCTATTATGCTGAGCACCAAGCTAGAAAGTACTATTTTTATATTGTCTTTGGTATGACCATGCCAGGGCTTGAACCCATGACCTCCCGACTGTGAGACAGATGGTCTACCACTACTCCAGCACTCCGTAAGTTGATGAGCTGACAACTTGTTACGTTCACAGTTTGGCTTGTCAGATTTTGTAATCGTGGCAATGAATGCAGCACCTGCCAGATAGTAAATGTGATATCCTACTGGTAACATGAAGCTTACAGCTACACCTATACCAAAAATTACAATGCATGACTTACAGACATAACCCGAGACATAACCCAAGGAACTAACAATTTTTATGGTCAGGTTTAGTGTGGATTTGTAGTCTATCTGCAACACCCACACTTGTCTCAAAATAATACTGGGCTAAATGGCATCCATGTTAATGTAAGTTGTGTCAAACTTTTTTAGTGCATGGCGGTTAGACTGCTCCCTACCTATGACTGTTTGACACATAAAATCGATTAGTTCATGAACACACCCTAATGCCATTAAGCACAAAAGTACAAAACAAAGAAGGTGAATAAAAAATGTGACTTACTAGTCGAGGCAAGGTCACCATCAGTCTAGTGTTCCTCGATACATTTTATCCACTCTTGTCTGGGCTCTTGTTCGGTGGTACTTGTTTAATGCGCCCCCTCATAGGGGGTGCATGCACATGCAGCGACCGGCAGATGGTGAAAAATTCCGTCGTCTGTGTGTGTGTTTTTATGTACTTTTATATGTTTTTACGAAATCCTCTGTGTCGTTTCTGCCCTGGAGTGTTTGTGGACTGTATGGCGAAGCACTCCCTGGTTCCTACAACATGGACTTCCTCCCCTCTCTTGCATTGCTGCTACTTTTCCTCCGGCTCTTTGTCTATGAGGTAAACGCGTTCGGCACCATGGCGGGCAGGATACATTATTCCAGGGACATGTTGCTGCATTTAAACACGGTTGATGCAGCGGCTGTGATTGAGCCTAAGCCGCAACTGCCGGACTTTATTTTGAGAGACGGACATAGCGGTGAAAAGAGAGACGGCAGAAGGAAGCGCGGAAGACATGGAGGTTTGAAATTGTGCCTAGGGAGACGTCAGTTTGGTAACATTCCTCTTCCTTCGATGATTTTTGGGAACGTACAGTCTCTGAGAAACAAGGTGGATGAAATTCAAGCGAATGTACGCTACCAGAAGGACTTTAAGAACTGCTGTGTCATGGCTTTCACGGAATCTTGGCTTACTGACTCTCCCTTCCATCTATTGTCATGGGAAATGTATGGTCGTTACTGGGAAAGGTAGATGAGCTAGCGGCTATCTGCCGTTACGATAGCACATACCGGGAGTGCTCTCTCCTTTTGTTTTCTGAGACGTGGCTAACTGAACTAGCAGCAGGTGCTAACATTGAGCTGGAGGGTTTCCACATGATACGGGCAGATCGAACACCAGACAGTGGCAAAGCAAGGGGCGGTGGAGTGATAATGTATGTTAACAACAACTGATGCAGACCGGGACATATCACTGTTAAAAAATGACACTGCAGCAAAGACATTGAGTTGCTAGCTGTTAGCATGCGGCCTACATATCTCCCGAGAGAACACTCACACGTGATCTGCATTGTTGTTTATGCAAATCCGACGGCGAACGCTGGGACAACGCGTGACGTCATCCATTCAGTAACCAGCAGGCTGCAGACAGAACACCCAGATGCTCTTCTCCTCATCTCAGGCGATTTCAATCATGTTTCACTATCTCCCATTCTACCCACGTTCACCCAGTATGTCACATGCCACACTAGAGACAATAAAACACTGGACTTATTCTACGCAAACACTAAAGAGGCATACACCTCATCACTACTCCCCCCACTCGGGAGATCGGATCACAACTTGGTTCATCTCCGGCCGGTGTACAAACCCCTAGTGCACAGACAACCTCCGGTCATCCGCACAGTGAAGTTATGGTCTGAGGAGGCAATGGACACTCTAAAGGACTGTTTTGAAACCACCGCCTGGAAGCAGCTCTGCAATCCACATGGAGAGGACATTGATGGCCTCACTCACACCTTCACGGACTACCTCAGCTTCTGTGTGGACAAATCCGTTCCCACCAAGACCATACGGTGTTGCTCAAACAACAAACCCTGGATCAACCCTGAGATAAAAACACTTCTGAGAGAGAAGAAGAGGATCTTCCGGTCGGAGAATAGGGAGATGCTGAAGTCCGTACAGAGGGAGCTGAGGAGAAAGATCAGGGAAGGCAAGGACAGCTTCAGGAAGAAGATGGAGGAAAAGCTGCAACAGAGCGACATCAGCGGGGTCTGGAGAAACCTTAAAACCATCTCTGGGCTCCAGAATACCTCCCCCCAGGCCGCGGGGGGCAGGGAGTGGGCGAACAACCTGAATCTGTTTTTCAAAAGGTTTGACCAACCGCCCTCCCCCCTGACTGCACAACAAGCACTGCTGCCTCTAAAGAAATAAAGTCCTGCTGCCCACTCCCCACTCCACCAACACCCCCCACTCCCAACACACAGCCCCCCATCCTGACCCTGACCAGGACCCAGGTGAGGACGGAGCTGAGGAAGATCAAGGCGAGGAAGGCGTCGGGACCGGACGGCATCAGCGCGAAGCTCCTCAAGTCCTGTGCAAACCAACTGTGTGGGATTGTGACGTACATCTTCAACCTGAGCCTGAAGCTGGGGAGGGTACCACAGCTGTGGAAAACATCTTGTGTGGTACCTGTACCAAAAACTTCCCACCCCAAAGAGCTGAACAGCTACAGACCGGTGGCCTTGACGTCCCATTTGATGAAGACCCTGGAGAGACTGCTCCTTGCTCACCTCCGCCCCCTGGTGGAACCAGCGATGGATCCACTCCAGTTCGCCTACCAGCATGGCATTGGGGTGGAGGATGCGGTGATCTTCCTCCTTCACCGTTCTCTGTCCCACCTGGAGAAGCCCGGGAATGTGGTGAGGATCATGTTGTTTGACTTCTCCAGTGCTTTCAACACCATCCAACCGATGATCCTGAATGACAAGCTGCTGCGCGCAGGGGTGGACCAGCACCTGTCATCATGGATCCTGGACTACCTCACGAACCGGCCTCAGTTTGTGAGAACCCGGGACTGTGTGTCCGACACGATCATCGGTAGCACGGGGGCCCCCCAGGGAACAGTGCTGGCTCCCTTCCTGTTCACTCTTTATACTGCGGACTTCTCACACAACATAACACACTGCCATCTACAGAAGTTCTCTGAAGACTCTGTGATTATTGGCCTCATCTCCAACCGAGATGAAGCTGAGTACAGAGGGCTTATCCAGGACTTCGTGGACTGGTGCCATCGGAACTGCCTCCAGATCAACGCGAGGAAAACTAAGGAGCTGGTGGTGGACTGCCGCAGGCATGGGCAACCCCTCACAGCACCAGTAAATATACAGGGAACAGACATCGAGATGGTGACATCCTATAAGTACCTGGGCGTTCATCTGAACAGAATCAGAATCAGAATCAGAATCAGCTTTATTGCCAAGTATATTTACAAGTAAACACACAAGGAATTTGACTTGACATTGGGCGCGCACGTTAGGCGCATCCAATGACACGGCAGCCATAAAGGCGCCTGTCTGCAGTGGGGGTAAAGGGGGGAAGGGGGGGGGGGAAACACAATAGGCAGAGAGAAAAAACATAGTTATCAGAATCACGCTCGTATAAGCTCATATAAGCTCATGAGCCAAATTTTGATTACACAGAAAAAAACCCTCTATGCACATTAGCAGACAATAGATACAATCACACAGCAGAGGGAGGGAGAGCAGTGTGTGTATATTTGCATGTCATTGTGTAGTGTGAGTGTAACAGTTGTTAGTGAGCAGCAGAGGGCGCCTCCTGGCAGTGGATAGATGTTATAATCATGTGACTTATAAACAAGTCCAGAGATCAGAGTCTATCTCTCTTTTCCTCTTCCTTGCAGAAGGCACATGGGCATTGTCCTTGAGAGACCAATCCGCTGACGACAACAACTGATTGTTGATGTATGGGTAGACATAAGCCACTTCTCCGGCGTTATCTTCATCGAGGAGGAATGTAAACAAGGGCACCAAAACACAAGGTCAAATCTGCACAGTGCACTCAGAGAATAAAAAATTTCTCTCTCTTCGATTCTGTGCTTCAATTTCATACAGGCTTGAATCATACTTTAGATCATTCTCTGGAGAGCACTCAGCGATCCACAGATGTTATCCATTAACAATAAACTAGACTGGTCACACAACACTGATGCACTCTACAAGAAGGGACAGCGCAGGCTGTTCCTGCTGAGGAGACTCAGGTCTTTTGGTGTACAAGGGGCACTGCTGAAGACATTCTATGACACGGTGGTGGCATCAGCCATCACTTTTGGAGTGGTCTGCTGGGGCAGTGGCATTACAGCAGCCGATAGGAAGAGACTGAACAAACTGATCAAGAAAGCTAGCTCTGTCCTGGGGCAGCGCCTTGATCCGGTGGAGGAGATAGGAGAGAGAAGGACGGTGGCTAAACTGTCATCTCTGCTGGAGTCCGAGTTCCACCCTATGCAGGACATACTGAATGCACTGAGGAGCTCATTTAGCAGCAGACTACATCATCCCAGGTGCACAACCGAGAGGTTTCGCAGGTCCTTCCTACCAACGGCTGTCAGACTGTACAACCTAAGCAGGGCTGCTCGCAGAGATAGCAAAAAGACGTAACAAACTAATAGTTTTTTGAATGCAAAAGATGCAATAGACTTACACAATGGTTCCCTCCGGCATACAACTAGGAAAATACCGGTCACTTTGGAGGGTGAGAATATGTATGGGCACATAATCAGACCATGTAGGATAACTAAGTAGACGGTTGTGCTCTTTCATCCCACTAGCAACAATGCTCTGCACTGTGTGTGTTTATATATTTACATATTTATTCCATCTAGCTACAATGCTCTGCACTGGGTGTGTTTATATTTATATTTATTCCATCTAGCTACAATGCTCCGCACTGTGTGTTTATATATCTACATATTATTCCATCTAGCTACATTGCTCCGCACTGTGTGTGTTTATATATTTACATATTTATTCCACCTAGCTGCAATGATCCGTACTGTGGGTGTTTATATATCTACATATTTATTCCATCTAGCTACAATGCTCCGCACTGTGTCTATATATTCATATATTTATTCCATCCAGCTACAATGCTCTGCACTGTGTGTCTGTGTGTGTGTGTATATATATATTTTATAGTAATATGTACGTATGTATATTAGCTGCTCTTGCTTGCTTGCTTTTTTTTTTTTTTCTTGCCTTCTGATTGTTGCTCTGAGTGTTGCTATCCCTGTGCTGTTGTAATCCTGGAATTTCCCCGTTGTGGGACTAATAAAGGCTTATCTTATCTTACTGCGCATGACCGAGATGCAGACCTGTGGATTGACGGCTTTGGAGCCCCGCTGCGCTCGGATCGGCAGGAAGAGGTAACGGGGAAATGTCAGGGGGGGCGGCGTATGTTTATACATTAATAAGCAGTACTGCACATCTGTCACGGTCAGAGAGCACATCTGTACACCCCATGTGGAGCTGCTGTCTGTGTCACTACACCCCTTTTATTTGCCTCGCGAGTTCCCCCAACTTTTCATCACAATTGTGTACATTCATCCGAGGGCAGACGCTGACTCCGCCTGCAGCACAATCTTTTATGTGATTCAGCAGCTGCAATCAATTTCTCCAGGGGCGCCAAACTTCATTGTTGGGGATTTCAACCATGTTTCTTTAAAGAAGACACTTAAAAACTTTTCACAGTATGTCTCCTGCCCAACCAGGCAAAAAAAGACATTGGACCTGTGCTATGGATCCATTGAGAGGGCCTATAAATCACTCCCCCTTCCTCCTTTAGGATCCTCAGATCACAACTGTGTACATTTGCTGCCCACATATCAAACTGCTCTCAGAAGAGGCAAGGTGGAGACTAGAGACATTGCTGTGTGGACAGAAGATTCGGTGCACAGCCTCCAGGAATGCTTTGACTGTACAGACTGGGAGATGTTCACACTGTCCTGCAGGGATTATTTGGACTCTTTGGTGGACGTCACATGTTCATCCATGGATTTCCGTAAAAATAAGATTGCTCCACGTAAACGTGTCAAAATATATCCCAACAACAAACCATGGGTTACAAAATCAGTTAAATCCTGCTTACAGAGGAAAGCACTTGCCTTTAAACAGGGGTCTGTTTCTGAGCTACAGGTTGCCACAAAGGAACTGAAGGCCGAAATTTTAAGAGCAAAACAGAATTATAAATCAGAGTTTGAAAGCAAGATGGCAGCAAAGAAACTTGACTCAGCCTGGGCCAGTATGAAAACTATTGCAGGCCTTCAGAGCACAGAGCGCAGTAATCGTGTGTTTTTAGATGGTTTTAATTCAGACACAGAGCTGGCTAATGCTCTTAATTGTTTTTATGGTCGTTTTGACTCCTTTGATTTTAGCACAGAAACCCAAGATTTGAAACAGAAACTCAAAGACAATCAGCACTTTAATATTGAGGTGCAGGATGTTAAAAGGGAGTTCTGCGCTGTAAAAGTGAACAAAAGTCAGGGCCCTGATAATATACAGTATGTGGGCGCTTGGTAAAGTCCTGTGCACATGAACTGAGTCCTATATTTCATTACATTTTCAATAAGTCCTTACAGACACAACATGTGCCTAAGATCTGGAAAGAAGCCGTGGTTGTTCCCGTTCCAAAATCCAGCTGTCCTAAAATGGTAAACGGCTTTAGACCAGTTGCTTTGACTTCAATTTTAATGAAAATTTTTGAAAAATTGGTCAGATGTGAGGTCCTAAAGCAGACTGAGCATGCATTGGATCCTCTGCAGTTTGCCTACAGGCCTCACAGAGGAGTGGAGGATGCCACTGTCACTCTGTTTAACATGCTTTTTAAACATCTGGATTTTAATGGGACACACGCCAGACTTTTATTTGTGGACTTTTCCTCCACCTTCAATACAATCCAACCTCATATCTTAGTTGAAAGGCTCCTGCAGCAGTTTGATTTGAGCGATAATCTGGTGGGTTGGATTCTGGATTTCTTAACCAACAGGATGCAGAGAGTAAGGGTCAATGGTACATTGTCGGACCTAAAGTGCTCTTCTACTGGCTCTCCTCAGGGGTGTGTGTTGTCACCACTACTCTCCATCCTGTACACAAACATGTGTCGGCGCAGACATGACAACAGACACATTATAAAGTATTCTGATGACTCAGTCATTGCCAGTCTCCTCCAGGATGGTGAGAGTGGCCACGGCCCAGTAGTTGATGATTTTGTTCACTGGTGTGAGGATTCCTACCTGCAGCTGAATACGACAAAAACTAAAGACATGATTATTGACTTTAGGAGGAAAAATCCCAGGCACAAAGTCAGCGTACTAAAAGGCCAGACCACCGAATGTGTACAATCCTACAAATATGTTGAGACGATTATTGATAGTAATTTAAACTTTGAAGAGAACTGTGAAAGGGTGTGCAAAAAGGGTCAGCAACATTTGCATTGCTTGAGAAAACTTGCACGCTTCCAAGTTGACCGAACCATAATGACAATGTTTTATCGGGCTTTTATTGAATCTGTTTTATCCTTTTCTTTAGTGTCATGGTTTGGTCAGATAAAACTGAAACAGAGGAAATCCTTGGATCAAGTAGTTAGATGGTCCAGTCGTTTGCTTGGTGAGCCACAGCTGACCCTGACATCCCTGTACACCAGACAAGTACAGAGGATGGCTACCTCCATTTTAAATGATGACTCCCACTTTTTGCACTGCCACTTTCAGCTTCTTCCCTCAAGACGGAGGTTTGCTGTCCCAAAAAGTAGAACCCAGCGCTACAAAAACAGCTTTGTCCCTGCTGCTGTCAAAGAGTTTAACAAGCTGTAAAAATATATTGCACACAATTTAGGTACCTATTTATTTACTCCATTCTATATTTACTTATTTTTGTAGGATGTCACTTGGGTTCTAAATATTTTATTGGGTTTTAGACCTTTGAGTTTTTAACCTCTTTGACTAGTTTTTAACTTTTAATATGACCCTTCTCTCTTACCTCTGGTTTTTCTCCCATCTCTTTGTCATTTTATACCCTGATTGATGGAGCCTTGAGTATTTTTATCATGTTTATAGTAGCTTCATATGTGCCTGTGTTTGTGTCTATGTTGAATGTAATTTGTGGCTTGTATATATGGATGTCACCAGACTGCAAAACAAATCTACCTACGGGTACAAATAAAGTAACCTGAACCTGAACCTGATTTCCTCAGTCATAACCCTCCTTGATTTTTATGTGGTTTTGCCAGAACATCCTCTGTAAAAGCAATAAGCTTGTCAGCTTGTTCGAACTCTAACTGGCCAGCCCACACATCTGGACACATGCCGTTAAACAGGACAGCTGTATTTTTTTTTCAGTGCACCGACCCGAACAGGAAAGCTGCATAGTGCTATTGCTGGTGATGGGAGCCCCCTGGCTATGGTGGAAGGGATTTTAACCCAGTCAAAGGTTACTTTACCATCATAAAGATTATGGGAACACTATTTTAAGGGGGGGGGGGACCTACATTACGCTGCTTTAAGATTTGACTTGGACTTGAGCTCAAAGAGGAACTTTGTTTGACAAGATATTTGCTGAATTACTGACAGGTCTGGCAGGTGAGAGCCAATCACAGTTATCATATTTTCATTTGAAAAAACTGAGACTGTTGTGGGGTGGTATAGCAAAGGTACTCCACTACACAAACCGTCTCACCTTTTTGTTTGTAATTTGATGCTGAGTCTGTAGGGTATTTTTTTTTTTAATTTATGTAATTTTTTAATCTATTGATTGGGTTTGATAAATTATGCCTGTCCTGGTACCTCCCTTTCCTCGTTAGCAGACAACCCTATGCTCCACTGGAGTGGCAGGGTAGAAGTAATTGCCTACACATTGCATACGCCTGTGAGTTATATGGAAAAGAAACAAGAGAAAACTCTGATCAGATTAATTTGTACTTTGCTACAGTATCTCATAAAAGTGAATACACCCCTCACATTTTTGTAAATATTTTATTACATCTTTTCATGGGACAACACTGAATATATGACACTTTTCCCTCCCCGGTGTCATGTAACTCGTTAGTGTTACAAGGTCCCAAGTGCAAATGGGGAGCAAGTGTGTTCAATTTGGTGTTATCGCTCTCACACTCTGTCATACTGGCCACTGGAAGTTCAACATGGCACCTCATGGCAAAGAGCTCTCTGACTATCTGAAAAAAAAAAAATGTTTCTCTATATAGAGATGGCCTGGGCTATAAGAAGGTTGCCAACACCCTGAAACTGAGATGCAGCACGGTGGCCAAGACTATACAGCAGTTTAACAGGACAGGCTCCACTCAGAACAGGCCTCATCATGGTCGGCCAAAGAAGTTGAGTACATGTGCTCAGCGTCATATCCAGAGGTTGTATTTTGAAAATAGACATATGAGTGCTGCCAGCATTGCTGCAGAGGTTGAAGGGGTGGGGGGGGTTAGCCTGTCAGTGCTCAGACAATATGCCGCACACTGCATCAAATTGGTCTGCATGGTTGTCGTCCCAGAAGGAAGCCCCTTTTAAAAATGATGCACAAGAAAGCCCACAAACAGCTTGCTAAAGACAAGAGACTAAGGACATGTATTACTGGAACCATGTCCTGTGGTCTAATGACACCAAGATAAACTCATTTGGTTCACAAGGTGTCAAGTGTGTATAGTGGCAACCAGGTGAGGAGTACAAAGACAAGTGTGTCTTGCCTACAGTCAAGCATGGTGGTGGGAGTGCCATGGTTTGGGGGTGCATGAGTGCTGCTGGTATTGGGGAGCTACAGTTCATTGAGGTAACCATGAATGTCAACATGGTCAGTGGATGATGCAGTGAATATGGGACTACACTACATCCTGCAACACCTCGACTCCCCAGGGACGTACGACAGGATCCTGTTTGTCGACTTCAGCTCAGCGTTCAACACCATCATCCCAGGCATTCTTCATCAGAAACTCCTCCAGCTCAAGGTGCCCCCCTCCACCTGCCAGTGGATCTCCAGCTTTCTGACTGACAGGTGGCAACAGGTGAAGCTAGGGAGATTTACATCCAGCTCCCGAAAAATTAGTACTGGCGCCCCCCAAGGATGTGTCCTTTCCCCACTGCTCTTCTCCCTCTACTCCAACGAATGCACCTCAGAGGACCCTTCGGTGAAGCTCCTGAAGTTTGCGGACGACACCACAGTCATCGGTTTGATCCGGGATGATGATGAGTCTGCATACAGGCGGGAGGTGGAGCAGCTGATCCTCTGGTGCAGCCAGAACCATCTTGAACTTAACCCAGCCAAAACGGTGGAGATGACTGTGGATTTCAGGCGACACCCTCCTTCATTCCCCCCACTCACCATCCTCAACAGCACAGTGTCCACTGTGGACTCCTTCAAGTTTCTGGGTACCACAATCTCCCGGAACCTGAAGTGGTCCTCCCATATAGACACTGTCCGGAAAAAGGCCCAGCAGAGGTTGTTTTTTCTGCGTCAGCTCAAGAAGTTTGATTTGCCTCAGGAGCTGCTGGTTGTCTTCTACACCGCCATCATCCAATCTGTCCTCTGCTTTTCCATCACTGTCTGGTTTGGATCTGCCACTAAACAGGATAAGACCAGACTGCAGCGGATCATTAAGTCTGCGGAGAGGATCATTGGTACCGACCTACGCTCCATTGAGAACTTATATCGGTCCATAACCAGGAAACGGGCGGGAAACATCTGTGCTGACCCATCACACCCCAGCCACAAACTGTTTGAACTTCTATCTTCTGGTCGTCGTTACAGATCACTGAAGGTCAAAACCACCCGTCACAGGAACAGTTTCTTTCCTCAAGCCATCACTCTGATGAACTCCTAACATTCACCTAGTCCTACTTGTTGCTGTACTCATGACTTTTCATCCATTATTACATTGCACATAACTCTCACACTGCTTTTTACTTCATTCACATTATATCACTGAATCTGAGTTCACATTGAAATACTGTGTGACTGTATATTTTTTTCATATATTTCTGCAAAGTGTGGTTAGTCTGAGTAAATAACTGCATATATTCCTGTATATATTTGCATCCTTTTATAGAAACGTGGACAGACTGTAATTTACTGTACATACTCTGTTGTCATTGAATCCTTATTTAAATCCTCCACCTGAACAACGAGAGCAAGTTTTTAGCCAAAGTCAAATTCCTTGTATGTGTTGTGCATACTTGGCCAATAAAGCTGATTCTGATTCTGATTCTGATATGCTATGACATACTGAAGCAGAGCATGATCCCCTCCCTTCAAAAACTGGGCCGCAGGTAGTATTCCTGTCATGGTCTGGTGAGCGCACTCCTCCCCCGTCCGTCGCATTCAACTTTCACCTACTCCACAGGTGATTATCTCCACCTGCGTGATGAGACGCACCTGGTCCTTTGATCTGCCAGCGCTTAAATAGACCTCTCTTCTATGTCTCGGTGCTGGCTCATTGGGTAAACTACCTGTATAAGCTGCTTGACCTAGAATTATTCTCATCTAGAAAAACATTTTAATCTTGTGCTCTTCATTTGAGGTTGCTACTTTCTTGGTGGTGTGTCTCCAGGGCTGTTGTGCGCTCACCTGCCCCGCCATCATCACTTCATCAGCGACTGTCGTCGCCCGGTCAGACACCTCTCCCAGTGCTCCTGTGCCATCCTGTTTCGTCGCGAGGCTTGCCATAAGTGCTGGGTTCCTCTGCCGGGTCCTCAATTCTTCCCACGTGAATGTGGTTCTGTTTTCCCTTTGTCTAGCTTCCGTCCTAATATAGCTGCTCTCATTTCTCGTTACAGGCTGTGTGCTTTCCCTGGTGAGTGACAGTTTTCTCTTGCGGAGGTGTTTTCTTGCAGTTAATAAAATTCATATTAAACTTATCACTCAGTGTCTCAGTGTGCTTCCTTTGGTGTTATTCCCTACATGTGAGCTGTCTAATTATAATCAATCATGACAATTCCAACATGATAATGACCCCAAACACACCTCCAAGACGACTACTGCCTTGCTAAAGAAACTGTGGGTAAAGGTGATGGACTGGCCAAGCATGTCTCCAGACCTAAACCCTATTGAGCATCGTCAAACAGAAGGTGGAGGAGCGCATGGTCTCTAACATCCACCAGCTCCGTGATGTCGTCATGGGGGAGTGGATTCCAGTGGCAACCTGTGAAGCTCTAGTGAACTCCATGCCCAAGAGAGTTAAGGCAGTACTGGAAAATAATGGTGGCCACACAAAATATTGACACTTTGGGCACAATTTGGACATTTTCATTTAGGGGTGTATTCACTTTTGTTGCCAGTAGTTTAGACAGTAATGGCTGTGTGTTGAGTTATTTTGAAGGGAAAGCAAATTTACACTGTTATACAAGCTGTACACTGACTACTTTACTTTGCATCTAAGTGTCATATCTTCAGTGTTGTCCCATGAAAAGATATAATAAAATATTTACAAAAATGTGAGGGGTGTACTCACTTTTATGTGATACTGTATGTCAGGTTGGAGAATGCATTTTTTATTATGTGTGGATGTTAGTATAATAGCTGTTTGACTCCTCAAGTTATATCCTTTAAGGGTTCCTAGGGGCTCTGTGTAGTGATGCTACGCTCGACACCACCCACTCGACACTGATTCGAGCAATATGAATCAGAAGTGTCATGAGTAGTGCATTGAGTGCTGTTTCAGCATGCCCACAGTCACGTGACCGTAGCAAGCAAGGCCTCATTATGTCGGTCACATCGCGTGACCTGAGGGCTTGTGGAAAATTTGAGAGGGTTCTACTGGAATTAGGTTTTTTTTGTTTGTTTGTTTGCTTTGTATTGTTTGTTCCTTCCATCCAATTTTGAATAGACCTCAGATGGGCAAATGCTCAGAAAAAAGTATTGAAATTTTTTCAGGTCTTCCAGTCAGGTGCAGTTCTGACACTCAGTCAGCAGATGGCACTCTTTATTAAATGTTTCATAACACTGTGTTGATCATAAAGCAATTGTCTCAAAGTTGTTTATTGTTTCATAAGGCCTTAGTTTCACCATCACTAGCTCTGTGTCCCCGCCTCTCTCATTCCCTCTGATTAGGCACTTTCCCTGCAGCTTTGAACACCAACTGCTGCAAATCAGAGAGGGCCTTTAAATAGGACATTCTCCCTCCACTCTGTCTGGTCACATCAGACGTTCAGCCAGCCTGTATCCTGCTTGTTATCTTGTTGCCTAACCTTGTGTCTTGTCTGCCATGCTGTAACCCTTGCCTGCTTTAGACCTCTGAATCTGCCTGATGCTTTGGACTGTTGCCAGCCTTCCTTGTGTCTCGCCTTCCATGCTCTGACCCAGACTCCAAGTTTGCCTGATGGATTGGATCAATTGTGTCCTGGATTATGCACATCACCCTCTCACAAAAGTAAGTTGACTTGACGCTGTTTGCCTTCACTGCCTCCTTCACCCTTCCCCCTTCACCCAGGTCTGGCCAGCCTGTCTTCAGTCTCCCTTCGGAGTTCTGCCCTGCAGCTCCAAGCCCTGGAGGGCACTCTATCCGACATCCCGCTCCCCTGCACTGGAGGATCATATACCTGGTTTTTGCTTCACTCTCCAGAAGAACCTGTAAGCATAAAAAAGCAATATTAATCTCCTCGTTGCCTCAAACTTATTTATACTTACCCTTGTCTCTGCTCTCTCCTCACAGGGTTGCCAGATCCTCACTTCACTACTATTTGCACAATTATTGTTAATAAAAATCATTGTTTCATTCAATCTAACATTGTAGTCTGTGTCTGCTTCTGGGTCTTGGTTAACATCATGTCATATCCGTCTGGCTTTTGCAGAGAAATCAAAGTGGCAATACAGACCCTGCCAGGTAAACATTTACATCTTTGTTCCTCAAGAACAACACGTATCCCAAAGACCGAAATAGGTCTTATCCAATTGAATATCGATGTTACAACATTTTCAAATCGGGGGGGGGGGGGGGGGGGGGACTCATGGCAGAACATGTAAATTACTTACAAAGAGGCAAATCCAACAATGAAATGCCTCCTTAAGTAATCGTCTTAGTGGGGCAACACTAGTACTTTGATAAGACTCTAAAGTGCTTTACATTTAGTTTTGTTTTGACTCACATTTTGCATCTTCTGTGGTGATGCCATCCTGTGGGGGAAATTAAAGTACCACTCCTGTGTGTGGGGCAGACTTTTTATTCTAAAAAGAAAAATCTAATTTCATCTCTTGAAGATAAGGTGCACCTAGTTTTCTACATCTTCAATACACAGATTAGCTCACGCAAGGAAATGTCTACCTCTTGGCAGCTGAAAGTAATATCCTGTCCAAAGGTAAACCCAAGCATGAGATGAGATTCAAAATCACTTTATTCCTTCTCTGAAAGAGATATTGGGATTCACTCATATTACTATTTTCAAAAGTTTTGTTTATTTCTTTTTTCAGTAGCTATACATTATATTCCTTTTCATTTGCACTAAAAGTTCTAAAGACACTTTGAGGCTATTAAGATAAGCCTTTAGTAGTTCCGTAATGGGGAAATTCCAGATTATAAAGCAAAACTAGATTATCTTTCATAAGAATGATACCGATTTTGACAAAACGATCACACTGTTACTTTCGTTTGCCCAAACAAACTAGATAATGAATGAGATGTGTTCTAATAATTTCAGCTTGGCTTTTCTCTTGGTAACAGGGTTTCTGCTGGTAACAGTTCTGTGTGGTGGCCATCTGCCCCAAAACCACCTCAACACACTAAGAAAAAAGTATAATTTAAAAAAAAAAAACAGCTGCGCAGGAGCCAATTTTAAAAAGCAAGAAAACAAAGACCACAAAAGATTGTGAAAAGACTGATGTATTTTTTTTTATATTTTTTTGCTAAGAAAAAAATTGAAGAACTGTCACTCGGCAAGCACACACGCGAACAACACACTCCTGGCATTGGGTGCGGTCAAGTGCAGCAGTATATCTGGCGTCGCTGTTCAAGAGATGTCAGAGTGACGCATGAGCTTACTTTCAACGGAGACAAAAGCCGAAGAGGTCTGTATACAGCCCTCTGTATACAGACCTCTTCTGCTTAAGCAGTGGAGGTAGTGATGGGCAAATGATACTGAAGCTTCAGTATTTGTTTCACTCTTCCCGAAGTGGAATGATTTGAAACACTGTGTCAGAGCTCAGTCTTTTTTTCCCAGAGTTTAAAGTTTAAAGGAGTTTGGACGAGGTTCCGCTGTTTACCCTCTGCACCAGCAGGCAGACCTTGTATCCCCGTGGTGTCACATATGGGTCTGACTTATGTTGAACAAAAAACAAATGTGTGCCCATCCTGTTAGATATATAGGCAAACTGAGACATAGGCAAGGATCACTGAAATGTTCAGGATTTACTTCATCAACCACTACAATATTAACTAATTTATGTTCATTATTATGTACCTGGAGAGTTAAAATGACATAAATTCACGAAGTCAGTGGCTTAAAGAAGACGTGAAACACTTGATGAAACAATCATAATTCAAAACAAGGACACTTAGTCTAAAAATATTTTATTAGTTTGACCCTGTAAATGTAAGAGTATTGGAAGAAAATGTAATGTAATCGAAATTACATTGCTGTGATTTGAAAATCGCCACATTTTTCTATGACGTCATTAGGTTGGTTAGTGCTCAGAAGTCTGGAGTAGCTGCTGTGGAGAGTTTTTTTTTTTACAAACACCAGGTTAATGAATGATAATTACACCGAAACTAAAAATAGATGTAAGGCCGGTAACTATTATTTTACCCTGACTGTAGTGATATATTTTCATCCATCCATCTTCTTCCACTTAATTCTTTTCGGGTCGTGGGGGGAGGGGTGTGCTGGAGCCTATCCCAGCATCTTTGGGAGAGAGGCAGGGTACACCCAGGACAGATTGCCAATCCATCGCAGGGTCAACACAGAGAGACAGACAACCATTCACTCTCACATTCATACCTAAGGACAATTTAGAATCCCCAGTTTGATGCCAATTAACCTAACTTGCATGTTTTTGGCATGTGGGAGGAAACCGGAGAAATCCAGGCGTAAACCCATACAGACACGGGGAGAACATGCAAACTCCACACAGATCACTGTTGGTCAGGGGCTGGGATCGAATCCAGGATCCCCCAGCCAAGGGTGAGTTGCTGTGCTGCCGCTGTGCTAACCACTCCGCCACCGCGTTGCCATGACATGGCCAAAATGAGGAGAGATTGCATGCTTTAATTTATGACATCTGATGTCTGCTCTGAAATGACGTACCTGCCATAAGCCACGATGCTAATGTGTGCAAAAATCTTTTATATTAACAATGACACGGGTTTTTGAGTGAGAAGGACTGATGTTCATCAGATAAAAAGGTCACAAGTCTGATCCTACCATTCTCTGACTGATGCTTTCTCTGTCTGGTGTCCATAGATCACTGCACAGACTGTTAGCAGAGGTAACGAGTGTTAACGTCAGTTCAACTCAGTTTTAGATTCAGATAGCTTTATTTGTCCCTTGTTCGGCAATTCAGTTTGTAGTTCCAGCCATAGAAACAACAATAACAATAACAATAACATCTGCATTCATTCATACCCTTAACCAACATTCAGTATTCACTGTGAAGCAGTTCAGCGTAGGGTCCCAAGCAAGTCAAACGGTAGGACAAACATATAACCTCCTTTAACACTGGGCATTCAACAGCTTAATAACTGAAGGAATAAAAGAGTTGGAGTAGAGGCCTGACCTCTTCAAGGATGCGAGGTAGTGTCGGCCTGAGGGCATTATAAAGAAAATTCGCTATTTAAAACATGGTCAGGCTGCCTAATGATACCCCTACCTTCTGTAACACGTCTACTTCACAGTAAACTTAAATTATCCAGCTGGACTCCAGTGATCTTGGAGCAGACCAGTGGTATTAAGACTGTTCTTGTCCTTACCAGAGACCCCATTAAACCAACAGATAAAAGAAAAAGTTCACCTCAGTTCAGTTTATTAGGTTCATCCACAGGAGACAAGAAAACACGCAAAAGAGAAAAAAATACAGACAAATTAATTAAAACGGTGTAGGCTGAAGCTATAGAGCTTATTTGGGGCCTACCCCTATTTACGTATAATAATCAACATGTTAGAAATTTACTTGAATCAGTTCATGTCGATACAAACCAATATTACACTTTAAACCAGTATTTCATGATATTGCAAAATTAAATAATTTCTGTACAGATTTTGAAGTTGCGTTAATGAATTACACATTCAAATATTTTCAGGACAGTTACTCCACAGGTTCACTCCTTTTACAGACAGACAGTGGTATTTAGTGTTTGTTCGTACCTTTGGTTTTTCCATTACAAATGTTCCTCTCAGTTGATATTTGCTGTCTCTCATCTTGTACAACTTCTGGATACTTATCGGTAATTTTTCAGTTTTCATTTTATACATAAATTGCATGGTGAATAATCTACTAAATCTTTGAATTTCAATGTTTTCAGGTGAATAAAGAGTGGATCTGTGGATTGTCGATAAGGTATTTAGCTAAAGATCCAAAGGAATTTGTGTTGTTTTTTTCCCCCTATATTTACAAAGTATTCATTAAACGTATTTGCTATTGATTTATTTTCCTTTATTTTATCAATGCCAGAATTGAAGTACATCAGATAATTTCAGTTTATTTTTCTTTTATTTACAATTTAATGTATTACTCTCCAAGTGGTTTTCATATTTGACCTGTTTTTGTCAAGTAAACTATTGTAATATAATTTTTTACTTAATCTCAGAATTTGTGTACATTTATTTTTGTAAGACTTGTATTTGGTTCCAACTTCTTTTGTTCTCTGTTTTAAAAATCTCTTGTATAACATGTTTTTTTGTTTTTTTTTCTTCTCACAAGCATTTTGAAGACTCTTTGTTATCCATGGCTTTTCAATATATTTGTTATTTTTTTTTACCTTAGCCACCAGAGGGCAGTGTTGACCATACAGACCATTCATTCATTCATTCATCTTCTTCCCCTTAAACCTTTTAGAAATAAAAGACTCATATTGTTAGCATTGTGCACTCCATAGTGCTAACTGAGAAACCCGATATCCTACGAGAAATCAGCCGAAAGCCACAGGGATGTCAAGCTGGAGCGAAGCAACGTGAGAGGAAAACAAGGTACAAACCTGTCCTAATATCTGTTATTATGGGAAATATGAGATCACTGCTTAATGAGACAGATGAACTTGCGGCTGTGTCCTGGTATGAGAACATCTTAAGAGAGATTAGCATCATGTTGTTTACGGAAGCATGGGTGACAGAGCTAGCAACAGATGCTAGCATCGGACTGGAGGGTTTCCACTTAATACAGGCAGATTGGACACCAGATAGCGGGAAGAACAGAGATGGGGGCTGATTATGTTTGTGAACAACAGATGGTATAATCCTGGACACATCATGATTAAAGAATACTGCAGCAAGGACATTAAGTTGCTAGCCTTTAGCATGTGACTAGCATTTCTTGTCAGAGAGTTCTCACATGTCATTGTGATTGTTATTTACTGTATGTACCCCCCCCCCCCACACACACACACACACACAAGCGCTAAGGCAGCATGTGACATCATCCACTCAGTCACCAGCAGGCTGCAGACGCAGCACCCAATTGCTCTCCAGCTCATCTCTGGGGATTTTGACCATACTTCCCTATCCTCCATTCTGCCCACTTTCACCCAGTATGTCACGTGCAAACACCAAGGAGGCTTACACCTCATCACACACACACCCCCCTCCGGAACCTGCTTGACCTCCTGCCTGTGTATAAACTGGCATAGCTCAGCTCAGGTTGACTGGGAAATTCCTGATTAGTCTGCCAGCTTCCTCTGGATTGCCCCTGTTGCCAGGAACCCCAATGTTGTCAGCACTTGCACTGGGATGGGCAGTGCACGGCTTCTTGCCGTGCTGTGCTCCAAGAGCGGCCGTAGCTCTGACCACAGTTCCACAATGACTGCCTGCGGAACCCTAAACCAGCTGACAAGCCAGTCATCATCCAGAGCCAGAAAATCTTTTGTCTCTCAATAACCTTTCTCTTCTCACTGCACAATTTGCAATATCCTCTAATATTGCTAACACCATTGTTGTTAGAGGCATTTTCTGCACTTCTTTGCTCTTGCTTTTATTCAGAGATTCAAAGGTTTTATTTGTCAATACTACTATATGTCAGTGGTGGACCTCAGGGCCAGCAAAGCCTTCTCTGCTGGCCTAAAGATAAGATAAGATAAGATAAGATAAGCCTTTATTAGTCCCACAATGGGAACATTCCAGGATTGCAACAGCACAGGGATAGCAACACTCAGAGCAATAATTAAGAAGATACGGAAGATATAAATAAGAGCAGTGGATATGCATACATACACATAAATATATAAATATATATACAAAGTGCGGAGCATTGTAGCAAGATGGATAAACACTATCACAATTACATTTACAACCTATATTCTTATATTTGTTCCATGAGGATGTATTAAATTGCTCCCAATAATCTTTTCTCTTCATTTTGTAGCTTTTTCTCTTGTTTGCACTCCTTCCAGTAGTGTAATGCATGTAGTTTTTTGTATTTTTTGTCCAATCATATTTCAACCATCTGTGTTGCCAGGGTCAAGAAAATCTGCCTTGGGCCTTTAGGAATTAGCGGTGTGCTCTGTAGGTTAAATTAACTGTTAAACTTATTCTGTTGCTTTAACCAATCAGATGTCTTCTGTACATCCAGGGGAATGCATAGAAGGCATCCGAGAACACTGGCATTTTCATGTCTTTTGATTGGATGGTTAGACTCCTCCAGCCGCAATGCAGAGGGTCCTAGCTAGCAAAACGCCAGTGCAAGGACTTGCTTAAGCGGCTACAAAATACTACATCTGTTTAAGTATAATAGTTATTTTTCCACCCACAATGGCTGACAGGGGAGAGGAAAATGAGTTGGTAGCTGATATTTAAAAAAAAAAAAGAATTTTTGATTTATCATGAAAAACAGCTGTGCTTCAGGCGATCAGCTCGGTGAACTACACTGTGGCGTGTTTCAGCATTTTTCAGTGTACTTTTAACTTAGACAAAACTTAGCCATAACTGATTTGATGTACGCCAGTGTATTCTCCAAATTTTTCATTTGTTTTGGCTGCTTAAATCATTTAGGTGTGACAGGACCTTAACCAAGGCAGCAGCTGGACACTTACAAGCAACAGTACTTTTAAACCTTTGGGGAAACAAGAGTGGATCTGCAGCTCAATGAACAAATGCACACGAAAATGGAGCTCCGCAATGAAAGTCAAAGATTTTTAAAACTATAAAGTTATATTTAACATGCTTTGTGTGGACAGCCCTATAGGCTATTTTTATGGTGTTTGGTATGAATGGCACTTAAATCGGGTAGATCACCACTGAAGGCCTAGTTGTAAAATACACGGTCCGCCACTGCTATACGTACAGGACATAGAGGAGAATTGAAATGCCATTTTTCTCTCTTTCTTCAGTGGTGTGCACAATATTGAAAAAAAAAAGGAATAAGGCTGGAAAAACAACAACAGCAGTCTATGTACAGTAATGCTACCCGTAGTGCAAATGGCGGCAAAAGATAGACCCAGACCTCCCATAGTGCAAATAAAGTTAAACAATTAACAATGATGAAACCCAGCAATCCTATTTACAGAAAAATAGAGCTGCAATAACCGTAGTTGCAAGTTCAATGCAGTAGTGTAGGTGCAGACAGTGACAGATGGGACTGCACATGATCAATATTGCAATGACAGATAGCAGCAGATATGGCATTTGCGCAAATGGTTGCAGCAAAGTGTAGAGACACACATCAGCAGATGTATTGCTGTTGGTGTGCCAGTTTTTCTGTGCCAACAGTTGAAGTAGTTATTGTGCGGGTGAGTGCATTACGATCTGGGGGGTGGGGGGTGGTGGACAGAGTTCAGGGTCCTGATGGCCTGATGAACAAAGCTGTTTAGCAGTCTTGTGGACTGGGCCCGGAGGCTCTGGTACCTTTTCCCCAAGGGCATGGGGCTGAAGAGGGAGTGTGAGGAGTGGGAGGTGTCGCCTGCAATGTTGATGGCTCTGCGGGTGAAGCGAGTGAGGTAGATGTCCAAGAGGGGAGACAAAGGGGCACTGATGATCTTGCTGGCTGCTTTCACTGTGTGTTGTAGTGTATTCTGGCAGAAGGCAGTGCAGCTTCCATACCACAACGTGATGCAGCTGGTAAGGATGCTCTCAATAGTGCCCCGATAGAATGAGCACATGATGGGGGGGGGGGGACTTTTGTTCTCCTCAGTTTGCGGAGGAAATCAAGGCAAGTTTGAGCCTTCTTGGCCAGTGATGTGGTATTGTTGGATCAGGAGAAGTCCTCAGTGATGTGCACCCCCAGGAACTTGGTGCTGCTCACCCTCTCCACGGCTGCATCATCGATGATCAGAAGGGGGTGCTGTGTGTGTCCCCTCCTGAAGTCAACCACAATCTCCTTAGTTTTTCCCATGTTCAAGAAGAGGTTATTGTCTTTATACCACTGGACCAGTTGGTTCACCTGATTTCTATAGTTGGCCTCCTGGTTGTTGGTGATGATGCCCACCACCGTTGTGTAATTCGCAAACTTGATGAGGTGGTTAGTGCTGTACGCTGGTACACAGTCATGGGTCAACAGGGTGAAGAGCAATGGGCTGAGCACGCACCATTGTGGTGCCCCTGTGCTCAGCGTGATGCTCTGTTGTATCCACTCATCTAATTGCACACACTTGGATTTTTGTTCATCATGTGTGTCTGGTGTGTACAATACTTTTAACATCATTATCAGTCTCCCAACATCACCTGTAAGTGTTGCAAATGGATCAATAACAGTAGGAATGTACGTACAGCAACCATGAAGTTGGCGTGGGGCTGCGCATATTTCCACGGTCATTTCATTCTTGATACATCTGAAATTTTCCTTGGAAAAGGACACACGCCATGTTTTTGTGTGTAAGTTCCCTTTGTACATGAGGCCCCAGCTGAGCTGTGGCTCTATTGTTTACAGCAGGGATGAGCTGCTAGCGCAACGTAGCTCAGCAGTGTTAACAGAGAGACCCGATGTCCCTTGGAACTAAGGTGTAAATGATGTGGGAGTCAGGCTTGAGTGAAGCAACGGACAAGGAAGACAAGGTACAAGCTTGTTTTACCATCCATTATTATGGGGAATGTGAGGTCACTCCAAAACAAGGCGGACGAGTTAGCAGCTCTGACCCGGTATGAGAGAGCCTACCAAGAGGTTAGCATCATGCTATTCACGGAAAAGTGGCTAACCACACTAACTACAGATGCTGACATTGGACTGGAGGGTTTTCATTTACTACGGGCAGATCAGACACTGGATAGTAGCACGAGCAAAGGCGATGGACTGGCAGTGTTTGTGAATGACAGATGATGCATCACGGCTGCCAACAGGAAGAGACTGAACAGGATCATCAAAAAAGCAAGCTCTGTTATGGGGCGCCACCTTGACCCAGTGGAGGAGAGAGGAGGATGGTGGCTAAGCTGTCATCTCTCCTGGAGTCTGAGTCCCACCCCAAACGGGACATGCTAAATGCCCTGAGGAGCTCATTTAGTGGTAGGCTGTGTTATCCTAGGTGCTCAAGGGAGAGGTTCCGCAGGTCCTTCCTACCTGCTGCTGTCAGACTTTATAACCTGAGCTACACCACTGCATGGTACTGCGTCCTACTGTCAGCTCACTACGCAACACCTAAGTTCTCTGTCTATGTTCTACGTGTGTATGTACTTGTCCCCAGGTTTAGCCGGCAATCACTCTTGCCTTAACTAGGCTATTCTGCTTACCTGGTTTCCCGAGCTTAGTCTCAAGATAGCCAGCGATTACTCTTGCCTTAGCTGAAGTGTTTTTGCTGACCTGCATCCCTCTCCTTCCACAAGTTTTTTTTTTTTGTTATTTTTGTTATGTTCATTAAATAAATTCTGCAAACTCACGGCCAGCATTTGGTGCCTTTTTCCCCTGTCCTGGAGGGGGAATCATGACAGTTTGTTCTTTTATTATTAAGTAGAATATCTTTGTCACTAAAGTTTTAAAGAATTTAGGCTTTAATAGGCAGCATATACAGTACATGTTTTAGGAGGATCACATCTCATATCAAATTCTCTCTCCTCTTTCTGTGGGAGACACACTGTTCAGAACTTTGAACTGACCAATCAGCCTCCAAGTCTCCATGAATTTCCTTTATAGTCCAGTTTACAACTTCTGCTGAACAAAGAAACTCAGTGCAATTGGTCAAACGTTTACGCTGATGGGCAGATCCAACCCTGATCTTTGAATGTAGTTGGGCAAAACTTTCCTTTGTTCCTGAGTTGCAGTTAGAGTGTTGCAACCCAGCCGGCAGGGAGTGAATCTTGGAAGTACCAGATTTTCTGGTCTCTCCATTTTTTTTCCTTTTTCTAAGTAGGCCCAGAGCCCATGCTCTCTGTATTTTTTTTTCCTTTTCTTTAAAATTCACATTTTCATATTTTACTCATTTTCCTTAAATTACTGTGTTAAGAAGATTTTGTTTGATTTTTACCAAGCTTAAATGATCTTTGTTCTGACCACAACACATTTTTTCCAGTTTGATTTTCTGATTGGTCTTTGAACAATAAATATATATTATCTGGAATTTTACCACCTGGCCAAATTCCCTTTGCTGAAAAGGGCACTGGCCAGCCAAACGAGCACCCAGCTCACGTTTGTGATCTCCAGGAGCATGGTCGTGTGGTAGAACCTGTCTGCCAGTCTCTCTCAACAGAATCCACAGACATCCATCCGGATCAAGGTTGGCATGTGGGGGGCCTGCTACCACCGGGGACACAATCTGACTCTGCTGTGCTGAAGGTTTGTTGTCCAAATTAGATTTAACTCTTCAGAACATTCCTGGTATAAGTTATATAAACCTAATAGCTCAAACTCCTTTCAGAACTTCAAATGCATTTGTCGTTTCATTAATCTCCATTCCTTTTCAGAATAACACAAATTTTCCTTTTTATAAAATAGTTTAATCATCATTTTCTTCATAAAATTGCACTGACTTTTCTTAACCAATGCTATTTTATGATTTTTTATTTTCCATTAAATTGCTAAGTTAAACTATGGTTTCCCTGGTTCCACAAATGTTTGATATGCATGTTATGTTCAGTAATTCAATAACGGTCTATGGTGCTCATGATACATGTTGAATTCCCAGTCTTAAAGTCATCAGAATGTATTAACCCCTTGCACTCCGGTCAATTTTCCTAAAAACGCCAAAAAACTAATGTGCCCAAAGTAAATCGAAAGCTGTTCTTCAACCCTTTGCAGCATCTTCATGGGGTTGGTATCATTTAAAAGAAAACACTTTGAATTTTTTGGCCAAAAAAAAATGATCTCTCTAAGTGCTCCAGCCACTGAGTTACAGTCATCTAAACATAGTGAACTTGAAGAAAATAAATTTGGCCTTGGTGGTTTTTTTGGATACAAATGTTTGCAAATAACACACAGCTTCAGATCCGGGCTGGAAAATGCAACAGAAATGTAGAACCAAGTGTTATCCAGCGGAGTTCCAAATTTTGTAACAATACCACAAAAAATGAATATATTACACAGCTTTGTTCTCAGGCTGTTCACAGGCGTTTTGGAACTGTGCCAAATTGTGCCAAATGGCACAGTTTGGAAAAACGTCTGTAACTTTTGAGTGATTCAACATAGAAGCTTCATCTTGGGCTCAAATGAAAGGTCACATTCAGGGCTGTGTCTGTGTGTGTGTGGGGGGGTTGTCCCCCCACCCCCCTGCTACAGAGGACAGAGATCCGCCCCCGCTACATGACGGATTACACTCGGATAAGGTATGTTTCCACAGCAGCGCTGTCACCGCGGCCCCCCCCCCCCGCCGCTACAGAATCGTAGAGGCGGGGGGGGGCGTTCACGGTCCGGAGGCAGCGAAGAACTGTGTAACGCGGCGCACGCACTTCGGACATCATGCGCCGCACAGTTGTAATTTACCGATCGGTCAAAAGTCATTTTTGATTACAATTTTCAGGGATAAAAAATAATTTGGCTTATAACACCTTACCTCTTCACAGCCACATTGTCCTGGTCAACTTCTCTTCCTCATTGTCAGACGAACGCAACGCTGGTTCTGGTCTCGCGACCCGGTCAAAACATAATTCCATGATTGCGGTTTTGGCGAATGATTTACGACCTTCGTCGTCGGCCTCCGTCAGTCTATGATGACCATATAAGAGAATCCTAAACACTCTACTGGAATTAAAAAAAAGCACTGCCTGTGGCTGCTGAAGCAGTCTCTCTTCACCCAGCTTTAGACAAAACAGCTCAGCGAACTTCTGTGCTTCAATTGGCTCGCAGCCGTTGGGAGGCGGGTCCTTCTGGCTAGGTTTTCATTCATTGGTTCTTCAAGGTTTCAGAAACCCAATTCAAAGCTCTTATTAGTCGAATGAGAGGTCAATCAGATGAACTAATCTGTTCGCGGCTGTGTCTGCAGCGCCACACCACCTACATCACCACCATCAGGATCATGCGTCCGAGTCATGCGTCAGGCATTGTGCGCTCTCGTGCGCCCTCGTGCGCCCTAGGACGCAGAGACTTGCCCGTCCGCGGTACAACGGAGCGTAAGAGGTTAACCCACTTTCTGTCTATGGCGCAGCAAAGCTCCCGTCAGCTCACCTCCCTCTGGTGGTCAAGATTTTTTTCAAGAAAATATTCAGTTTAGATATAACAAATTCCAAAGGCTCTAACTCAAATGTGGAAGGAGTCAATGGCTTATTGTCAATTAGAAAGATGTAGAATATCATCCAAAGTTTGAGATAGGAGTAAATTTATGCATCTAATTTGCATAATGTGATGGCAGTTGTATCGAAATACATAACTTTAGGTCAAAAGTGGACTTTGAAAATATTGACACAAAGGATGGTTTTGGTTTTTTGTCACCATTTTTTTTTTGTTATCTTAACTTCTTTCATGAATAATTAAGATTGACAGCTCACGTGCACTATCCCAAAGCACAGGAAGGAACCACACAGAGGGGCACGTTTGAAAGTTTTATTAAATAGCATCAACCAAGCTGCAGAAGCAGTCACTCGCCAGAGGAATAGCCCTGTGGAGAGAAGACGAGAGTCATGAGCAGAGGAATGGCGTAAGGGGAAATGGGCGAGCCAAATTGCCACTTACTTGGGAAATCCAGGAAATCCAGGAAGAACTGGCAGGGACCCAGCGAAGAATAGACGAACCAGTAAGGTGGGGGGAAGATGAGCTGATGGTGCCTGACCGGGTGGAGTGGGAAGCTGAGGTACAGTGAGATGTGGCAGGGGAGCGCGCGCAGTCTTAGAGACACACCTACACGGTGGCAGCAACCTGAGAAAAGAGGAGAAATAAGGTTAACGGTGTGTCAACACGTTATTTTAGCTTGCCTAATCATGGGCAGTATACCCAGACGAGCCAGCGTTGACTGTGCGGAGAGAGCCTCCTTAAGTACACTGGCTGATTAGCTGGTGCAGGTGTGTCTTCTGCCTCAGGTACAGTGATGAGTTGGGGAATGTGAGGCACGATGGGAGGGGCGCGCTCTCGCTGCCCATGATATCTTCAAAGTATATGAACTAGAAAATCAGTAGAATGTACACAAATCGATAAAAAACAGTCAGACCTATCGCTTGTTGTGTTTTCATTCGTCCATTTTCATCATCCACAGCCCGTATTTTGTCTTCTGCCTGTCATTTTCCTTTTCTCTCCCACATCCAGAAACTCTCACATTTATCTTATGAATTAATCCACCTCAATTTCAGTTACATTACGCCGCCGAACCGGCACTATTGTTCTCTGTCATTAGTGCAGCTCCGTCGATGGCAGACGAAACTGTACACACTCCATACCATCTTCTGCTGTCACGAAATGTAAATATTTCCCTTCAGAAGCTAAATAATCTCTTTTTTAGATTCATAGTTGGCAAAATTTAGAGCAAATGCTTCCTTCGTGTAGAAATATATGCTGGGATGGACCCTTTGTTTACATTCTCTTCTTCGTGTTTCCGGAAATGATGTTTTGAGGCAACTCGTTTGGGTGAAGTCCTCTAGTCCTCCAGTGAAGAGCAGTAAGCTATACGTGTCTGACATCTTGTGATGTGAAATGCTTGTTACAACTGTGTTTTCTGTACTTTTCGGACAGATCACATGACAGGCGCGGACCTGCAAATTAGGCAGCAGGTGATGCACATGTTTTATGACAGCCGGAAAGTTAAAGGGTTAATCTATTCTGGAATTTCTCATTAAACTATTGAAAAGACATATGAGAGTTATTGTTTGATTTCATGCCCATCTTCTTCATTAAAAGCAAATAGGAACTCACAAGGTTTTTGGGTTTTTTTTTTAGACTGACTCAAAAACAAAACAAAACGGTGCATCTCATGGTGGCAACTCTCGAACCAAGTGGTGGACACCAGTGGTGGTGGTGGTGGTGGGGGGAGCATTAAGCTGAAGAAAACATCCTATCAAGCTTGGTTGGCTTGTGTGACTCCCAAAGAAGCTGAGGTGTACCGGCAGGCCAAGCGGAGTGCGGCTCGGGTGGTTGCTGAAGCAAAAACTCGGGTGTGGGAGGAGTTCGGTGAGGCCATGGAACAAGATTTTCGGTTGGCATCGAAAAGATTCAGGCAAACTGTCAGGCGGCTCAGGAGGAGGAAGCAGCTCCCTGTCCACACTGTGTATGGTGCAGATAGGGCGCTGCTGACTTTGACTGGAGATATCGTCAGGCAGTGGAAGGAATACTTTGAGGATCTCCTCAACCCCACTGACACGCCTTCCACAGAGGAAGCAGGGCTTGTGGATGAGGGGACGACTCGCCCGCCACAAGGGCCGAGGTCACCAGGGTTGTTAAAAATGTCTTTGGTGGCCCGGCCTCGGGGGACGAGATCCGCCCTAAGTACCTCAAGGCCCTGGATGTTGGAGGGCTGTCATGGTTTACACGCCTCTTCAACATTGCATGGAGGACAGGGACAGTGCCTTTGGCATGGCAAACAGGGCTGATGGTTCTTCTCTTTTAAAAAGGGGACCGAAGGGTGTGCTCTTCTTTTAGATTTGATTGGTGGTTGGCAACAAGCCTACAGGTGCATTACCGCCACTGACTTGATTATCATCACTCTATATCTTTGTATAAGGAGTTCTTATAAGGAGTTCTTAACAACTCCTTATGTGTGAAAAAATTATCCATCCGTGGACTGTGTCCTAGGAGCAGCTGAAGAGCTCTCTAGAGGAATCACACTCCTCAGCCTCCCTGGGAAGGTCTATGCCAAGGTACTGGAGAAGAGAGTCCAGCCGTTGGTTGAACATCGGATTCAGGACGAGCAATGTGGTTTTCATCCTGGCCGTGGCACATCGGACCAACTCTTTACCCTCTTGAGAATCCTCAAGGGTTCGTGGGAGTTTGCCCAACCAGTTCACATGTGTTTTGTGGATGTGGAGGAGGCATTCGACCGTGTCCCTCATGTTTTTTGCAGGGGGTGCTTCGGGAGCATGGGGTATTGGGCTTGTTATAACAAGCTATCTGGTCTCTACATGACTGTTGTGAGAATTTGGTTCGTATTGCCAACATTCGGTTGGACTCATTCCCAGTGAGAGTTGGACTCCTCCAGGGCTACCCTTTGTCACAGATCCTGTTCATAATTTTTATGGACAGGATTTCTAGGCGCAGCCAGGGAACGGAGGGTGTCAAGCTTGGTGACCACGGGATCTCATCTCTGTTGTTTGCAGATGATGTTGTCCTGTTGGCTTCATCCAGCAATGACCTACAGGTCTGACTGGGACAGTTTGCCCCTGAGTGTTAAGTGGCTGGGATGAGAATCAGCACCTCCAAGTCCGAGTCCATGGTACTCAGCCAGAAAAAGGTGGATTGTCCTCTCCGGGTTGGGGACAAGGTCCTGCCCCAAGTGGAGGAGTTTAAGTATCTCGGGATCTTATTCACAAGTGAGGAAAGAATGGAGCAGGAGATTGACAGATGGATCAGAGCAGCATCTGCAGTAATACAGACGTTGTACCTGTCTCTTGTGGTGAAAAGGGAGCTAAGCTCTAAGGCAAAGCTGTCAATTTACTGGTCAATCTACGTTCCTACTCTCACCTATGGTCATGAGCTTTGGGTAATGACCGAAAGAATGAGATTGCGAATACAAACAGCTGAAATGAGCTTCCTTTGTAGGATTACTGGACTCACTCTTACAGATCGGGGAGGAGCTCGGTCAGCTGGGATAGGCTCATAGTAGAACTGCTGCTCCTCCACATTGAAAGGAGCCAGTTGAGGTGGTATGGGCATCTGATCAGGATGCCACCTGGACACGTCCCACTTGAGGTGTTTCAGGCACGTCCCACTGGGAGGAGACCTGGGGTAGACCCAGGACTTGCTGGAGAGACTATGTCTCCCAGCTAGTCTGGGAACGCCTTGGTATCCTCTCTGAAGGGCTGGAGCAGGTGGCTGGGGAGAGGGATTGCTGGGCTTCTCTGCTTGAACTGCTGCCTCTGTGACCCAGACCTCCAGAAAAGCAGTAGAAGATGGATGATTCATTATTGATACAAATACAGAATTATTAATAAAATTGTCCATTCTTTTGGACTGGTGCCCCACAAGCTTACATGCGTTGATAATGAAAAGAAATCTTCATTCCTACTCACATTCATATTTACATTAATACTTGTACCAACATTAAAACACCTATAAAACCCTACATTTTTATTGTGCCCCATGTGAGGCTGTATAAAATTTGGGAAATAGACAACATTTTGAGGTCACAAGCTGTGTGTGCATAGTCAAATCTTATCTTTTTTGCATGGTAAAACTTGATTTTTCTCTAATAGTTTGTTTCTAACTGACTGGCCATTCAGCCAGGCATGTGTGTGACCCCCCTTATCTGCAGGAACCAAAGGGCCTGTGTGTGAAGAGCAGAGAGGGGAGTGGTCGCCAATCGCCCACTGCAAAACTGATATCACTCCAAAGATTTTTTTTTTCAAAGCATGCTAAAGTTAAATACAGTGTTGCCATATACTAAATTGAATAAAATTAAGGCCTAAAGAGGCGGAATTGTGACAAATCTGACCCGTCTCTTGTTAATTCAGCTGATGTAGCAAGTTTCTTGCTTTAGAAAAAAAATGAATTAACCATTTTAACCTCATCTGTGAGGCTGTGAATCTAGCTAGTTCACGCTGAACAACAGTAATACAAGTTATTGAGAAGAAATTGTTTGAGGCAACAGTGCCGAATTGTAAGCAAACTTAAAATTGTGAGATTATTCTTGCATGAATAATCTGCAGAATTGCTAGAATTGTCACTGGAGTTTGGCTCATGACAAACCACATTAAAGGGAGATCAGCTCTCCATTCTTAAAAAAAAAAAAAAAAAAAAGTTTACTGGCAGAATCAAGCCAGAAGAAAAAAAGCAAAATGTGGTCTATTGTTAAACGGGCCGTGTCACACATTCGCGGATTACCAAAAGTGCTTCGTTGTACGCTAATTTTTAATTTTTTTTATTTTTTGGGGGGGCGGGGGGGGGACCTGTACATGCGCAAACCAAGCAGTGCAACTACCATTTTGGCAACCACCATTTTGGGTCGAGTCGTCATTCTGGCCTCCATTTTGAAGTAGACTCAGTTGGGCCGCCTATAAGCGATGTCACTGTTGTCTCCTCCTCCTTGAATGCAGAAGGAACTGCCTCCATCTGGTGGTCATCTATAATTGCATCCTTTCATAAATTACATCCAAAATAACCGTTTGAATTTGTTAAGCTGATTTACAACCAAATTAAGCTTCAAAATTAACTTCAAAGCAATCCATTTTATTCAGAATAACCCAAATTTAAAACCAATCTAAAGTTTATATGCCAAAAGCAGTGAAAAGAAAACTTGTTGGCTTATAAAGGTTATTCTCATTGGTGGACCAGATCAGCCACTGTAAATGAACATCAGAAGTGTATAAAAGCATACAATTTGTATTTAATCACTTATTTTAACCACACATTTTAATCTTTAAAATTAAAAGCTTATATCATATATTTACACATTTTAAGCAACAATTACAAACTTTTTAAGCTATACTGTGTGTGTTTAAAGTGCTGCATTGTTTGATTTCTCTCACAAGAAATCCACTTTAACTTAAAGGATTAGAATAAATGCCAATATGTATTCAAAAGTGGCCTTAAAGTAGTGTTAACCCTGTGCATGCTGGTAAAAGATTTAGTGATTCACTGAATATTTATTAAACTTTTTCAAAATAGGAAACCACATTCATTAATTAACACTTAAAAGCGCTAAGTGTTATTTAAAGTCATTGTGCTATTCTTGGTTCATGTTTTTCTCCACAGGAAAAGGAAAACATTAACTAACTCCCTACTTCTCACCAGGATTTAAAAGAGAAAAGTAAAAAGTTGGATAAACATTGATTATTCTGTAAATAAAAACTTTATAGATAACAATCAAGTAAATCACCATTAGCTTTAAACTTAAAAAAAAAAAATCCTTGGTGGCAATACACAAAAACAAATCACTTTGTTCCTAATCTGTAAAAAATTAAAGTTTTAAATGGAAATATGCTTTAACAATTAAGACAAAAGTAAACCTTAACTTTAAAAGAAAGTGAAAACTTATAACCTTAAATCTATAACGCAATTAACCTTTTCTATTTTTGTTGTTCCCTTTTGTAAATAAAATCATCACTTTAAAGTGACATTCAGCAAATTTCCAAAGCTAGTTATTGATGACAATTCCAATACTAGGCTTTGAAAATTTAAGTGAAGAAAATCAATCCACACAACTTTTTAAACTTCAAATCAAAATAAAGTTTCAATAAACAAATTAGCGCATCTCCAAATTTCTTCTTACAAGCCTGTAAGTTGGAACAAGTTCTAAAGAGAGCTTACAACTACCACTACCATAAAATAACAATCAAGGTTAACCCTTGACTAACAAATTTAGCTATCTTCTTTGTCGATCGCTAGATGGTCACACCAGCTGCCCTGACGAATGCTGCCGTCCTGCGGAGGTCCCCGAGGTCCCCGTGCAGCTTTTGGTTTAGCGATGTGGGGTCAGGCCATGTAGCTCATCTGAGTGCAGCATGGTCTGGGCAATCTTGGAGGAGGTGTTTGCTGGTCATTTGGGCAGTACCACATGGGCATCTGTCCGATTGTCCAACTTTAAGTTTCTGGTGCATGTGAGCATGCATTCTGTTATGTCCAGTTCGGAGTCTGAACAGAACGACTTGGTCAGCCCTGCTCAGACTGTAGTAGTTGTCATTCTTGCAGAAGTCTGAGTGTTGCTGCTGCCACTTCTTGTGAGACAGTGCCTTAATAATGGTTTTCTCCTCACTGTAAGAGACCTGCCTGTCTTCCTGGTCTTGCTGCCCACCCTCCTTAACAAGTCTGTCAGCCGTCTCATTTCCATAGATTCCACAGTGGGCAGGAATCCACTTGAGTGATACGTCCGCTTGTGTTGCTAGTTGAGACAGAGTGAGGGCGAGTTCATTCAGTTCTTTGCGTCGGGGGTCCTGTAGTGCATCCAAGACAGAGAGGGCATCAGTGAAGATGACGACCCGCTTGTGTGCCTTGTCTTGATGTTCCCTGATGTGGGCCACTGCTGTTCTCAGGGCCTCTGCCTCGGCCCTGAAATTGGTGGAGTACTTTCCAGTCGCAATGGGAATGTGGGTCTCCTCGTCAGCGTACCTGATGTACACGCTGCCTCCTCCATTCCTGGTTGCTTCCACGGCAGAGCCGTCTGTGTAGATGTGAGTCCACTGCTCTTTAGGGTAGGCAGACCGAATGAACTCCAGGGCCAGCGACTTTCTGTCTTGTTCTGACTGTGTTCCTTTCTTCCCAATGCCCGATATGTCTGTGCGTATGGCTGGGAAGTTCTGTCGGTTCCAGGAGGGAACAGATACTATGGGTGGTATTGGTGTGGGTATGTGGTCCATCAGTTCTGGGTCTCTCCTTTCAAGTGTCCTGCTCTGGTGGATGAAGCTCGATCTCTTAAGTCTCCCTTTTGTTGGCTTATTCAGTCTGTCCTTCATGGGATGGTTTTCCAGTCTTTTGAATTTGGCGGCCTGGGTCAGTACCTTGACATTTCTTCTGTCTTCCAGTGGTGCAAGGCCTGTTGTTGTCTCCAGCGCTTTGATAGGGGTACTGCGCATGGCTCCTGTCATCATTCGCATGGCTTGGTTTTGGAGTCTGTCCAGCTTCTCAGTGTTGCTTTTGGCAGCTGTTGAGGTTGCTGCCATGCCATACTCCAAAACAGGCTGAATCCTCCCCACATAGAGCTTCTTCAGGACACCCTGGTCTGCACCCCAGTCTGTTCCTGACAGTTTCTTCATTAGGGCCATCCTGATCTTTGCTCTTCCCTGGTTCTTGTGTAGCTGGTTCTTCCAAGTCAGTCTGCAATCCATGGTGATCTCAAGGTATGTGGGTGCATATTCAGCCTGGAGCTCATGGGAGTTGATCTGCAGTTTCACCTTCTGGGGTTGGGTGGACAGGGTGAAGACGGTGTATCATAATCAGAATCAGAATCAGAATCAGCTTTATTGGCCAAGTATGCACAACACATACAAGGAATTTGACTTTGGCTAAAAAAAAAAAAAAAGTCTTCCTCTCATGTATGTAGTCTTCCTCTCATTTTAAGCTTACAAGCCATGACTTGGTCCATGCCTCTATCAGCCGGAGAACTTGCTGCAGTCTGTAGTTTGCAGTCACAATGCTTTCCTCACTGCACCAGAGGGCTAGGTCATCGGCATAGATGGCACCTTGTACGTTCCTTGGCAAACTCTGGATGATGTCCTTATTGAATACAAGGAAGAGTGTTGGGGAGAGCTCTCCTCCTTGTGGGACTCCTTCCCTCAACACCTTCTTCTTGCTGGAGTACTGTCTGACCTGGACTCTGGCTCTTCTGTTGTGGAGGTATTGGGCAATCCACTTGTACATGCGCCCAGCGATACTGCACTGGCACAGTTTCAGCTTGAGGCCGTCTTTTCATACCCTGTCAAACGCCTTTTCTAGGTCAATCCACACAGCGAGGGTGTGCTTTTTTTCTTGGAAGGCATCATTTGTGGCTTGAGAGATGTATGTTATTTGGTCCTCTGTAGACCGGTTCTGCCTGAAGACTGCTTGCTCTGGGCCAATGTGTTGTTTTCCTTCGAAGTGCCACATGAGTCTGGTGTTGATGAGACGCTCTAGCAGCTTTCCTATGCAGCTTGTAAGGCTTATGGGGCAATAGCTTTCAGCCTTCAACTTATCTTTGCCTTTTTTGTGCACTGGAATCATCGTGGCTTCTCTCCGAAGCTGAGGCACAGTCCCTGATCTCCAACTGTCGTTGAAAACCTACAGAAGTTTCTTCTTGGTTTTGTGGCCAAGGTTCAGCAACATTTCATTTGTGATCTTGTCAGACCCAGGGGCTTTTTTCAGCTTCAGTGTTGTCATTGCATCTTCCAGCTCCTTGAGAATGAATGGCGAGTTCATCACTTGTTCAATCTGTGCGTTCTGATGAATTTGCTGGGCTCCTCTGACAACCTTTATTCTCTCTGGTGGAATCTGAAGATGGCTCGTCTTCGCATACTGGTTGATGAAATAGTCTGTTGCTTTCTTGCCAGTCAGCAGTTCTTGATCTGCCTGTACTGTGATCGGCGAGCTTTTGCTGTTCTCGTCGTTGAGGGCTTGAGCCAGCTTCCAAAGCTTGTTGCCGTCCTTGTCCAAGTTGAGCTGCTCTGTCTTTTCTTGCCATCTCTTTCAAGCTTCCTGTATAAATGTCTGCCTGTGTTTTGCAGTGGCCACCTTCAGGGCAATGTTGTTTTCTACTGTAGGATCTGATTCTACTTTTTTCCTTGCCTCTGCCACACTGTCTTCAAGCTGCTGGAGCTCTTCTGTCCAGTAAGGCCTATAGTTCTTTCTGGCTCCCCAAGGTATAGATTCATTTGCAGCCTTCAGAATAGCATGGTTCAGCACCCTGACTTTCTTGTTGAGGTTCTGCTGCTTGTGACAGATCTCCGCAGAGTACCGGTCCACCAGTGTTGAGAAGTGCACCCAGTTGGCCTTCTTGTAATTCCACCTGGGGAATGTCTTAGCTTCTTGTGGTTTGTAGCTGATGTCCAGTCCGATCTTCACAGGTTTATGGTCACTTCCCCCGAGCTGGCCAAGTACCGTTCTTGTTGCCAGCCTGGCCATGTCGTTGGTGGCAAACGCAAGATCGGGCGTGGTGTTACTCAGCCATACCCTGGAGAAGAACGCTGGTGGATCATCAGGATCATTCATTAGCAGAAGACTGTTTTAAACTTGCCAATCTTCCACCTCCTCTCCTCTTCTATCTGCTTTACTGTATCCCCATGCCTCTGAGTGACTGTTGAAGTCACTGATGTCTAAGCATCGGTGGTCTGGGAGTTCCATTTGGTTAAGTGAGAGCTCTCTCTCTGGGGGTCAGTACACATTGAAGATCGTGACGCTTTCATTGTGAACCATGATTCGAACTCCATGGATTTCTGCCTGGTTGTTGGTACTGACGTCAAACTCTTGTGCTGGTATGGCGTTTTTGACAAGAATTGCCACTCCTCCTTTTGTTCTTCCTTTTCTGTCTTTCCTGAAGACCTGGTATCCCCTAACACTGAAGTGTTGGTTTTCCTTCAGGTGTGTCTCCTGTAGGCAGGCTACATTAATGTCTTCTGAATGGAGTCTTTCAGCAAGGGATATTTTTTTGTTATAGACTCCTTCTGCATTCCACTGGAGGATGTTGATGTTCCTCTCCTTTAGCGTCTCTTTTCAGCCAGTAACATTCCTCGTTCCCCGTCCCCTGGTCATACAGGACGAGGTGAGGTGACCTCCGGTAGCTGAGGGTTGGCCCCTTTGAGCCTGAGGGCCCGGCGGATCCCCAGAGGACGAGCACCATCACGTGCAACATCAGTGTGACTCATCATGAAGCGAATATGCTTGATGCAGAGGTTTGTGGCACCACAGGGGTCCTGCATCTCCGTCTTCAGCCATGGACGTTTGTTGGAGGTCCCTCCCCTAGACCAACTGCCTTCCATGGCTGGGCTGTCGAGAGCTTGGTCCACCCTGTAGAAAGGTTGCCTGCCAAGGCTTTCTGAGACCCTTCTTCCCGTGCAACTGTCTGTCCTCCTCCGCCTTCACAGCCGTTGGGAGTTCGCTCTCCTCTCCGCCTGTTCCGCCGTAATCAACAAGTTGATTTTTAAGCTAACTAACAATCAACGGTAAAACATGGTGGATCAACAAACAACTGATCAATTTACTGAACTGGATGACCTTCAAACAACATTGGAAGAGCTCACTTCTGACTTTATATCTAGCTTCACAACACTGGTCAAGAGAAGACAGCCCGAAGATCTGTCGGGCTGTCTTCTCTTCCAACAAAAGGGAAGGATCTCCCTAGTGTGTTAGAAAAGTTTGCACTAGCATTAGTCACAAGATTAAAAGTGGCTGAAGCTAAAGCCTGATATGCCGATTATGAGCTAGGGAATCAACAATCAACAATCCTCCCTCTCCAGGAAGAAAACAAATCACTAAGGAACGTAATGTTACAGCTGAGTTCCAATATACATGAACAGTCTATGACCACACCCAAAGCCAGAAACTGATGAGCCGTAGGTGGATTCCTATCAGCTGCCTCAGCTTTAGGATTGCTCTTTAGCTTAGGTACGTCCACCGTTAATTCGGTCAGTGTCATTACCCTAAAATGTCAGGTAGGTGAACTGGAGGGTTTCCACGCAATATGGGCAGACCGAACACCAGACAGTGGCAAAGCAAGGGGCGGTGGAGTGATAATGTATGTTAACAACAACTGGTGCAGACCGGGACATATCACTGTTAAAAAAAAAAACACTTCAGCAAAGACATCGAGTTGTTAGCTGTTAGCATGCGGCCTACATATCTCCCGAGGGAATACTCACACGTGATTTGCATTGTTATTTATGCAAATCCGACGGCGAATGCTGGGACAGCGCGTGATGTCATCCACTCAGCAACTGGCAGGCTGCAGACAGAACACCCAGATGCTCTTCTCCTCATCTCAGGTGATTTCAACCATGTTTCACTGTCTCCCATTCTACCCACTTTTACCCAGTATGTCACATGCCACACTAGAGACAATAAAACACTGGACTTATTCTACGCAAACACTAAAGAGGCATACACCTCATCACTACCCCCCCCCACTCGGGAGATCGGATCACAACTTGGTTCATCTCCGGCCGGTGTACAAACCCCTAGTGCACAGACAACATCCGGTCATCCGCACAGTGAAGTTATGGTCTGAGGAGGCAATGGACACTCTAAAGGACTGTTTTGAAACCACCGCCTGGGAGCAGCTCTGTGATCCACATGGTGAGGACATCAATGGCCTCACTCACACCATCACGGACTACATCAGCTTCTGTGTGGACAACACTGTTCCCACCAAGACCATACAGTGTTGCTCAAACAACAAACCCTGGATCAACCCCTGAGATAAAAACACTTCTGAGAGAGAAGAAGAGTATCTTCAGGTCGGGGAACGGGGAGATGCTGAAGTCCATACAGAGGGAGCTGAGGAGAAAGATCAGAGAAGGCAAGGACAGCTTCAGGAAGAAGATGGAGGAAAAGCTGCAACAGAGCGACATCAGCGGGGTCTGGAGAAACCTTAAAACCATCTCTGGGCTCCAGAATACCTCCCCCCAGGCTGCAGGGGGCTGGGAGTGGGCGAACAATCTGAATCTGTTTTTCAATAGGTTTGACCAACCGCCCTCTCCCCCTACTGCACAACAACCACTGCTGCCTCTGAAGACATCACGTCCTGCTGCCCACTCCCCACTCCACCAACACCCCCCCCCACTCCCAACACACAGCCCCCCAACCTGACCCTCACTAAGACCAAGGTGAGGACGGAGCTGAGGAAGATCAAGGCGAGGAAGGCGTTGGGACCGGACAGCATCAGCGCAAAGCTCCTCAAGGCCTGTGCAGACCAGCTGTGTGGGATTGTGGAGTACATCTTCAACCTGAGCCTGAAGCTGGGGAGGGTACCACAGTTGTGGAAAACATCTTGTGTGGTACCTGTACCAAAGACTTCCCACCCCAAAGATCTGAACAGCTACAGACCAGTGGCCCTGACGTCCCACATGATGAAGACCCTGGAGAGACTGCTCCTTGCTCACCTCTGCCCCCTGGTGGGACCAGCGATGGATCCACTCCAGTTCGCCTACCAGCATGGCATTGGGGTGGAGGATGCGGTGATCTTCCTCCTTCAACGTTCTCTGTCCCACCTGGAGAAGCCCAGGAATGCGGTGAGGATCATGTTCTTTGACTTCTCCAGTGCTTTCAACACCATCCAACCGATGATCCTGAAGGACAAGCTGCTGTGCGCAGGGGTAGACCAGCACCTGTCATCATGGATCCTGGACTACCTCACAAACCGGCCACAGTTTGTGAGAACCCGGGACTGTGTGTCTGACACGATCATGGGTAGCACGGGGGCCCCCCAGGGAATGGTTTTGGCTCCCTTCCTGTTCACCCTTTATACTGCGGACTTCTCACACAACACAACACACTGCCATCTACAGAAGTTCTTTGACGACTCTGCGATCGTTGGCCTCATCTCCAACGGAGATGAAGCTGAGTACAGAGGGCTTATCCAGGACTTTGTGGACTGGTGCCATCGGAACTGCCTCCAGATCAACGCGAGGAAAACTAAGGAGCTGGTGTTGGACTGCCGCAGGCAAGGACAACCCCTCACAGCACCAGTAGATATACAGGGAACAGACATCGAGATGGTGACATCCTACAAGAACCTGGGTGTTCATCTGAACAATAAACTAGACTGGTCACACAATACTGACGCACTCTACAAGAAGGGACAGTCGCAGGGTGTTCCTACTGAGGAGACTCGGGTCTTTTGGTGTACAAGGGGCGCTGCTGAAGTCATTCTATGACACGGTGGTGGCATCAGCCATCACTTTTGGAGTGGTCTGCTGGGGCAGTGGCATTACAGCAGCTGATAGGAAGAGACTGAACAAATTGATCAAGAAAGCTAGCTCTGTCCTGGGGCAGCACCTTGACCCAGTGGAGGAGATGGGAGAGAGAAGGATGGTGGCTAAACTGTCATCTTTTGGCTGCACGGTGGTTAGCACTGCGGCAGCACAGTTTTACCCTCGGCCGGGGGATCGCGGGGATCAGGAGATCGTGGGTTCGATCCCTGCCTCCGTCCAACAGTGATCTGTGTGGAGTTTGCATGTTCTCCCCATGTTGCGTGGGTTTACTCCGGGATTTCTCCGGTTTCCTCCCACATGCTAAAAACATGCAGGTTAGGGATACGGGGCGCTTGCGCACGCAGCGACCGGCAGCTCGTGGCTTGTCACCAGACTGCAAAACAAATCTACCTACGGGTACAAAATAAGTACAAAAAAAAAAAAAAATCTCTGCTGGAGTCCGAGTTCCACCCTATGCAGGACATACTGAATGCACTGAGGAACTCATTTAGCAGCAGACTACATCATCCTAGGTGCAAAACCGAGAGGTTTCGCAGGTCCTTCCTACCTAAGGCTGTCAGACTGTACAACCTAAGCAGGGCTGCTCACAGAGATAGCAAAAAGAAGTGACAACCTAATAGTATTGAATGCAAAAGACGCAATAGACTTACACAATGGTCCCCTCCGGTATACAACTAGGAAAATACCGGTCGCTATGGAGGGTGAGAATATGTATGGGTACATAATCATACCATGTAGGATAACTAAGTAGACGGTTATGCTGTTTCATTCCATCTAGCTACAATGCTCCGCACTGTGTGTGTTTATATATTTATATATTTATTCCATCTAGCAACAATGCTCCGCACTGTGTGTGTTTATATATTTATATATTTATTCCATCTAGCTACAATGCTCCGCACTGTGTTTATATATCTACATATTTATTCCATCTAGCTACAATGCTCCGCACTGTGTTTATATATTCATATATTTATTCCATCTAGCTGCAATGCTCCACATTGTGTTTTTTATATATTTACATATTTATTCCATCTAGCTACAATACTCCGCACTGTTTATATACTCATATATTTATTCCATCTAGCTACAATGCTCTGCACTGTGTGTCTATATATATATATAGATATATACTGTATATATATATATATATATATATATATATATACTGTGTATATATATACTGTGTATATATATATATATATAGATAGATAGATAGATAGATAGATAGATATAGATATACAGTGGGGCAAAAAAGTATTTAGTCAGCCACCAATTGTGCAAGTTCTCCCACTTAAAAGATGAGAGAGGTCTCAAATTTTCATCATAGGTATACCTCAACTATGAGAGACAAAATGAGAAAAAAAAAATCCAGAAAATCACACTGAAGGATTTTTAATGAATTAATTGGTAGATTCCTCAGTAAAATAAGTATTTGGTCACCTACAAACAAGCAAGATTTCTGGCTCTCACAAACCTGTAACTTCTTCTTTAAGAGGCTCCTCTGTCCTCCACTCGTTACCTGTATTAATGGTACCTGTTTGAACTAGTTATCAGTATAAAATACACCTGTCCACAACCTCAAACAGTCAGACTCCAAACTCCACTATGGCCAAGACCAAAGAGCTGTCAAAGGACACCAGAAACAAAATTGTAGACCTGCACCAGGCTGGGAAGACTGAATCTGCAATAGGTAAGCAGCTTGGTGTGAAGAAATCAACTGTGGGAGCAATTATTAGAAAATGGAAGACATACAAGACCCTGATAATCTCCCTCGATCTGGGGCTCCACGCAAGATCTCACCCCATGGGGTCAAAATGATCACGAGAACAGTTAGCAAAAATCCCAGAACCACACGGGGGGACCTAGTGAATGACCTGCAGAGAGCTGGGACCAAAGTAACAAAGGCTACCATCAGTAACACACTACGCCGCCAAGGACTCAAATCCTGCAGTGCCAGACGTGTCCCCCTGCTTAAGCCAGTACATGTCCAGGCCCATCTGAAGTTTGCTAGAGAGCATTTGGATGATCCAGAAGAGGACTGGGAGAATGTCATATGGTCAGATGAAACCAAAATAGAACTTTTTGGTAAAAACTCAACTTGTCGTATTTGGAGGAGAAAGAACACCATACCTACTGTGAAGCATGGGGGTTTAAACATCATACTTTGGGGCTGTTTTTCTGCAAAGGGACCAGGACGACTGATCCGTGTAAAGGAAAGAATGAATGGGGCCATGTATCGTGACATTTTGAGTGAAAACCTCCTTCCACCAGCAAGGGCATTGAATATGAAACGTGGCTGGGTCTTTCAGCATGACAATGATCCCAAACACACCGCCCGGGCAACAAAGGAGTGGCTTGGTAAGAAGCATTTCAAGGTCCTGGAGTGGCCTAGCCAGTCTCCAGATCTCAACCCCATAGAAAATCTTTGGAGGGAGTTGAAAGTCTGTGTTGCCCAGCGACAGCCCCAAAACATCACTGCTCTAGAGGAGATCTGCATGGAGAAATTGGCCAAAATACCAGCAACAGTGTGTGAAAACCTTGTGAAAACTTACAGAAAAAGTTTGACCTCTGTCATTGCCAACAAAGGGTATATAACAAAGTATTGAGATGAACTTTTGTTATTGAGCAAATACTAAAATACTAGAAATACGCAGAAATAATTTCAAAATCGTTCAGACACAAATCACCAAATGCAATCAGTTCTCTTAAAGAGGACTTGCTGAAGCAAGACTGGACAGAAGTCTATGTATCAGATGTAAATGAAGCCTATGACACATTTATAAACATTGTAACCACTCTTTATGAAAAAAACTGCCCATTAGTAAAAAAAAAAGCTTAAACACAAATTTGCTGATAAGCCATGGTTAACCAAATGACTACAAAAGGCGTGTAAAAAGAAAAATTTATTATATAAAGCTTTCCTAAAGAAAAGAACAAAAGAAGCAGAGCAGCGGTATAAAACATACAAAAATAAGTTAACATATATAATAAGATGTAGTAAAAGAGACTATTACAGTAAAGAACTGGCGAAAAACAAAGACAATATTAAAAATACATGGACAATACTCAACAGTATCCTTGGAAATAAAAGCAGAAATACAAGCTACCCAACTAATATTCCAAAAAATAATAAAACGACTCAGAGTCTCAATATAGCTTCACCTGCAGATGAATTTAATAATTTTTTTGTTAACATTGGACCTAAACTGGCCCGAGAAATACCCACTACGGTGCCTACAGGTAATACAATATGCAATAACACTGCTGTAAAAGACTCCATCTTCATAAAGAACACAGACGAAAGAGAGGTCATTGAAATTATTAAATCGTTCAAAAGTAAAACATCTACGGACTGTGATGGTATTGACATGCTACTAGTCAAAACTGTTATCGAATGCATAGTAAAACCACTGACGTATATCTGTAACCTGTCTCTCCAATCAGGTATATTTCCCAATGCAATGAAAATAGCTAAAGTAATTCCGATATACAAGACGGGCGACAGAGGGGAACTCTCAAACTATAGACCAATTTCACTATTACCGCAATTTTCCAAGATACTTGAAAAAATATTATATGAGAGAATTGACAACTTCATACTGAAGAATGATTTATTATGTGAGCAGCAATATGGGTTCAGACACAAGAGGACAACTGCATATGCCCTAATGGAATTTACAGAAAAAATATCAACAGCCATTGAAAATAAAGAGTATTCAGTTGGAGTATTCCTAGATCTTAAAAAAGCATTTGATACAGTAGATCATAATTTATTATTAAAGAAACTACAAAATTATGGTATTAGAGGGGTAGCACTATCCTGGTTAAGTAGTTACTTAATGAATAGATATCAGTATGTATGTGTTAGCAACAAAAACTCAGAGTTGCTGAAGGTCACCTGTGGAGTCCCACAGGGTTCAGTTTTGGGACCATTATTATTCAATATGTATATAAACGATATATGTAAAGTTTCAGAAAAAATGGACTTAATATTGTTTGCCGATGACACGAATCTGCTATGCAGTGGAAACAATTTGGAACAACTTCTGGATACACTCGGAAAGGAATTAGGAAAGCTTAAACTGTGGTTTGATTCAAACAAATTAACGCTCAATTTAAGTAAGACAAAATTTATAGTCTTTAACAACCATCACAACAACCCAGTACCCAAACTCAATGTAAATGGTGTAGAGATTGAAAGGGTATCTGAAACTAAATTCCTTGGAGTAATAATTGATAACAAACTGTGTTGGAAGTCACATATTAATTATATTAAAGGTAAAGTATCCAAATCAATTGCAATATTACACAGAGTGAAATATTTGCTGAATCAACCCACATTATATACTTTGTATCATTCATTAATACTCCCATACATGACATATTGTAATGAAGTATGGGGAAATACATATAAAACAAACATATATCCACTCTTTATGCTTCAGAAGAGAGCTATTAGAATAATAAACAAAGCAGCTTACGGGGAACCAACAAACCCACTTTTTCTCAAACAAAAAACTCTCAAGTTGAAAGATCTGGTTGACTTTAAAACCGCAATAATAATGTTCAAAGTGAAGAATTTATGACTGCCCGCAAATATCCAAAAGTTGTTCCAAACAAGGGAGAAACGATATCACTTCAGAGGAACATGTATATTTCAAAAGCCTACAGTGAGAACAACCACCAAGCAACACTGTATTTCAGTGCAAGGAGTCAGATTATGGAACGATTTTGGACCTGAATTAAAATCATGTACAACGCTTGGACAATTTAAACAAAAACTAAAGGAAGAAATACTCCAAACATATTTACAAGACGGCATGTAAACTCACATAAGGATTGACAGATCCAGCCTGTATTGTGTTGTAGCTTAGTTTTTTTTTTTTTTTCTTTTTTCTCTGTGACATTTTGTCTTAGATTTCTTTTGAATAGTAACCCCTTAACTTAGCTTAGTTTTCTTTTTTTTTCTCTCAGTCACATTTTGTCTTAGCTTTGTTTTAAATTGTAATCGCTCTTGTCTTGTTTTTCTCTTTTTTCTCTTTTGATTTCTTGGATGGAATATGGGTGGGCAATATAAGCTGCGGCTTCAGCCATCACCCATTTCGGATAACTCACGTGGAATTGTATAGAAGAAGGAGTCTTTGTCTAATTTGACCTTGTTGTTATATTATACAGTTTCTTTTAACCTGTACTGTACTATCCAAAATAAATTCATTCATTCATTCATACTTATTTTACCGAGGAATTTACCAATTAATTAATTAAAAATCCTTCAATGTGATTTTCTGGATTTTTTTTTTCTTATTTTGTCTCTCATAGTTGAGGTATACCTATGATGAAAATTGGAGACCTCTCTCATCTTTTAAGTGGGAGAACTTTCACAATTGGTGGCTGACTAAATACTTTTTTACCCCACTGTATATATATATATATATATATATATATATATATATATATATATATATATATATATATATATATGTGTGTACATATGTATACTCGCTGCTCTTGTTTTTTTGCTTGCCTTCTGATTGTTGCTCTGAGTGTTGCTATCCCTGTGCTGTTGCAATCCTGGAATTTCCCCATTGTGGGACTAATAAAGGCTTATCTTATCTTATCTTACAAGCCGAGCTCCCTCAGATTCAGGCACAACTGACGGCCCAGAAAATGAGCTTACAGGTTGTCAGCACCACCTTACAAGGTACGGTGTTAGTTGTGAACACTCACTCTCAAGCTTTGGTCAAACTCAACAAGTTGATGCAGTCGTTGTTCTCTGTACTTCCGGTTGACTTTGTCCAGGCACAGCTAGTGTCTATGTTACTGTCAGACATAATTAGGAACATTACCTCTTCTGTTGACACTTTGGCAATGGGCAGGAATCCACTTTACCTCGTCCCTATGTCAGTGGTCACAGATTTGCTTGCTACCGCCACTCAGAGAACTATAATACCGCTACAAGCCAATTTAGCTTTTACCTTGGGCAACGCTATCCCCATCTATGTTGACCCTGAAAAGTACCAGATGGCTTTCATTGTCAATCTACCGATAACTTATGATAGTATCTACTAGTTGAAGAATATTGTCAATGTTGGGATTTGGAAGCAGGACACTCATGTCAAGGTCAAAACCCCTTCAGTGGTGGCGTACCATGACAACAGCCGTGGCCTTTACTTGGTCCTAAACCTTCGTATGTGCACTGTCACAAAGGATTTCCACTATCTTTGCCCTAGTAAGCCTTTTCTTAACCTTTTGAATGTGTCTGTCACCGAATTGCGACATAACCCTTAGTGGTCAAGAGTGGTAAATCTTTTTGTCAATAAAATAGTTCAGATTTCCAAGGCTATAACTTGAAAATGGTAAGCGATAATGGCATACTTACTTACCTGACAAAGTAAGTAAGTAAGTTCCTCTTCATCTTCAGCTGTCTAGCAGAAGCCTGAAGGTTTTGTGCCAACACTGACTGGTATTTCGAGCTGTTCATAATTCCCTCAACCTTGACTAAGGCTTCAGTTCCAGGTGAAGAAAATCAGCCCCAAAGCATGATGCTGCCACCACCATGCTTCACTGTAGGAATGGTATTAGCCTGGTGAAGAGAGATGCCTGGCTTCTTCTAAACATGACACCTGGCATTCATACTCAAGAGTTCAATCTTTATGTAGTAGTAGTAGATTAGTTTATTTGACAGGGACAGTGCAATAAACATAGACAATTAATCAAAGACAATCAATCTGATGTGTTGCACATAGAGTGTATAGCTATTAGCTAATTTGCAACTCTTGTCCCTGGATGGGCTTTAGAAAAAAGAATCAAGTAAAGATGGGGAAAAAAAAAATATACACAATAACCACATACATCAATGCAGAAAAATTATAAATACACAATTATAAATATTATAAATATTATAAATACACAAATATAACAGCCTGACTCACACTTAACATAAATATTATAAATATTATAAATACACAAATATAACAGCCTGACTCACATTTAACACATATAACATAACTCACATTTGCCTATTTCAGGCCTTCCTCCCTCCGTCACTCACTATAAACAAACACATTTATTCCTTCCCTTCATTCACTCTCACTTTGCAGACAATTAATTCATACATGAGTACATTCTTGTTTATTTTTCAGCCAGTTTTTAACATTTTTAGTGAATGTTTTAAAGTCCGTTATTATTTTAATTTCATTTGGCATTGTGTTCCAGATGTGACTGCCCTTTATAGAGAATGCTGTTTGTCCAAATGTGGTTCTGCGGTGGAATATTTTACAGTTATTGTTAACAGAACTCCTGGTGGCTCTGCTGCTGTCCTGTCTTTGGACGAAACCAGCAAGTGGCTCGGGTGCTGATTTATGGAAACATTTGAACGTTAATTTCAGAAGACAGAGGTCAATGAAGCTCTCAAAACTCAATAGGTTGTATTTTTTTTAAAATATTACAGTGATGCCACCTAATGGGCTTTTTGTCCAAGATTTTTAGGGTTTGATTATATAATGAACCTATATGTCTTATTGTGGAAGGGGCTGCTTGAGCCCAGACTGTCAAACAGTATGATATATGAGAAAAAACCATAGAATGCATATACAGTGCAGCTGCTTTGTAAGGTATGTAATATCTAATTAATTTAAAGCAGTTCAGATTTTTTTTTACTGTTTTTGAAATTTTCTTTATATGAAGATTAAATTTGAGTTGAGGATCTAGTACAATGCCAAGGTATTTGAATTCTGTAGCTAAACTGATGTCATGATCATGTATATTAACTTTAAAATGTTGCAGGTTACATTTTTTGATTGAAAAGCACATTGAGACTGTTTTCTGAAGGTTCAGCAATAGATGGTTCTTGAGGAGCCACTCTTGGACATCAACCATACTTGTAGACAGTACATCTGCAGCCTGTGCTGGAGTCTTGGCAGCTGTGTAAATAACTGCATCATCTGCATAAAGTTGGCATGTTGCAGCTGAGCAGTGTAACGGCAAGTCATTAATAAAAATGCTGAAAAGTAAAGGACCAAGAATGGACCCTTGTGGGATACCCATGCGGTTGTTTAAAAATGAGGATTTATCCTGGTGAACTTTTACACACTGTTCTCTATTCTGGAGATAAGATGCAAACCATTCTAATGTATTTGGGGAGAAGTTAAAAGATACCATTTTGGATAAAAGCAAACTGTGGTTTACAGTATCGAAAGCCTTTTTGAGATCTAGAAAAACAGCTCCTACCACATTACCCCTGTCCAAGGACTGTTTGACGTTTTCAATAAGGCAACAATTTGCTGTTTCTGTTGAGTATCCTGGTCTAAAACCAGATTGATGTGGATGAAGAAGTTGACTGTCTTGTAAGTAGTCTATCAGCTGTGTAGCTACAACTTTTTCAAGAACCTTAGATAGGACTGGTAAGATAGAGATTGGGCGGTAATTGCATATATCGTCTTTACTGCCTGATTTATGAACTGGTATGACGACAGCTTTTTTCCAGCCAGATGGAAATGTACTAGACCTAATGGAGAGATTAATGAGATGGGTCAGTGGTTTGATTAATATTTTGCTGTGCATTTTGAGAAAGGAGGTGCTCATATTGTAGATATCATTAGTTTTTGAGTTTGACAGTGTTTTAACAATACCAGCAATTAACTTCTCATTTACCTCATTGATGTGAAAAGTATCTGTTGGAAGTATGGAATTTGTGTTGTTGAGCACATTTGGCAGCACAAAAATTTTTGTTAAGTCTTCCACAGAGCCCACAAAGTGTGAATTAAATTCATTTGCCAAAGTAGCCTTGTCACTGACGGTCTTGCCATTGATTCTAAGTTCCTTTACCCCCTTCTGATCGTTTTTTTTATTAGTTAAGTTATTTAAATGCCTCCATAGGGAACTGTTGTTACCCTTTGCATGATCTATCAGTTTATTGTAATAAGATATTTTTGATTTTCGCAGCTCATGTACCACTTTATTTCTTAAACTTTTATACACAAGGTGATCATTTTGTAGTTTGGAGGTTAGTGATGTTTTCAGTGCATAGTCTCGTCTCTTCATAAGTTTTCTTATTTCATTATTTAACCATGGTAGGCTAATCTTCTGTTGTCTACTTTTAATTTGCTTTGAAAATTTTTCTATAGACTTTGTGATTGTTGCAGTTATAAAATTACAACAATCATCTACTTCACATGTTGACATGAGCTGCTCCCAATTTTGATTCTCTAAGTAATGTTCAAATTCCTCATTTTTTGATTTGGGGATAATAAAATTTGATTTGTCAATATCGACTCCCCCAAAATACTGTAGTCGCTTTTTAGTAAGTTTCCTGACAGCAAGAACCATGTTATGATCTGAGAGGCCAGTTACAAGATTATAGGTTCTGGTTATTCGTTCTGGTTTATTAGTAAATACCATGTCAATAAGTGTTCTGGATTGTTTGGTTATCCTGGTGGGTCCTTTGATGATTTGCTGGTAATTAAATTTAGTCATGAGGCTTTTCAGTTTTTGTTTGTCTTTTTTATCAGACCAGTTGATATTAAAGTCACCATGAATTATTGTTTCTCTGTTCTTCTCAAGTTGTTTAACCAGATCACTTAATTCATTATAAAAGGAAGAGTTGTGTGACGGTGGGTTGTACACTACTGCAATGTTGAAATTCATTACCGGAGAGAGACATACATTAACAGCTAAACATTCAAGTGAAGTATTCAAATCAACCAGTTGACATTTATATTTCTCTTTGATGTAAATTAAAACACCTCCTCCCCTCCCTACCTGCCTGTCTTTTCTAAAACACTGGTAGCCCACAATATCGATCATATTAGTGTCTATGTTCCTGTGTAGCCAGCTTTCTGAGAGACAAAGGTAGTCCAGATTTGAGTCCAACAGCAACACCGAAATCTCATCTCTTTTGGGGATTATGCTCCGTATGTTTAAATGACCACCGAGGATCCCCTTTGGTTTAGCCTTGGTGTCCCAAAGAACTCGTGCATGATTAACAGTTTGGAAAAATAAATGTTGTTTTTGCTTTTGTACAGCTCGGTTTTGTGCTAACCCAGTGGTCTGCTGTTTAAAAGTGGCAGGTCCAGGGTTAAGGTGAATATCTCCTGCCAGAAGTAGCAGAACTAACAGAACTTTCACAGCCCTCGAGGAGATGTCATCTGGTCACACAGCAGCCACCACCAAGCCCCGGGATTTAAGGCAAGTATCTTTTCATTTATCAACATCAAATAATGAATTGTCTTGCCTTATTCGCAGCGGTGAAGCTCAGCAACAGCGGCCCGATTTGGCTGAGCTTTCACCATCCACTGCTGTTATTCTATCCTCACCTGCTTCTCCCATGTCCCTCTCCAATTCCCCTGACTGTCCGCTGGTCCTTGGAGGGTGCCACCAGACAACGGAGAGGCCTGTGGTCCTGGAGAGGTCCATTACAGCGCCAAAGCCATATCCTGGATGGGAGGAGAGCGCCCTCTGTGGCCGGAAGCCTGAGCCAACAGGAGAGTGTCCCCTGGCTTCATCAGCACAGGACTCAGCACCACCGGTGAGATGATCTTCAGCACCAGCCGCCATGCTGGGAGATTCTCCAGTGTCATCCACCATCACATCTGCTGCCGGGGTCGCTGCAGCAGAATCGCCGGAGTCCTGGATGGCAGTGGAGCTCGAACCAAGGCTAGTGCTTTATTCTGTTATATCTACAGTTCTAGACAATTCTTGTCTGTCTCATTGTGGGGAGAATGAGTTGCAGAAGTCCTCTGCTCCTGAGCTCTCCTCACCGGGCTCCACTGCTGCCGGTAATTTTCCGGTGTTGTTTTCTTCTTCTCCATCCAAGGTGGCTGGGTGGGGCTGGAGCATCAGACGGAGATGGCCAAGGTGCCCCTGCTGGATTCGCAGGAGTCCTGGAGCCTGAGCCAAGACAAATACTCCTTCCTGTCTCTAAATTATCAGTATTGGAGAAATCTTGCCTTGCTCTTGCCGGAAGGAATCAGCTTCCCTCTGCTTCTGAGTTCTTCCTGCCGGGCTCCACTGCTGCCTGTAATTTTCTGGTGTTTTCTTCTTCTCCCCCATCCAAGTTGGTCTTGTCGGGGTTGGAGCATCAGACAGAGAGAGCCGAGACATCCCAGCATGGATCACCGGAGTCTTGGATGGTGGTGGAGCTCGAGCTCAGGTAAGTTTTCTTTTTTGTTTTCACTTTATCAGTTTTAGAGAAATCTTGCCTGACTCTTGGTAGGGAGGACCAAGTGTAACCGTTAGTTGCGCTTAACCTCCTAACTGTGTATGTCACCAAACTGTGACATAACCCCTAGTGGTCAACAGTGGTAAAGATTTTTTCAAGAAAATATGCAAAATCAGATGTCAGAACTTTCCAAGGCTATAACTTGGAAAGTTCTGGCTAAGTTCAAGGCTATAACGAAGCGACTCCAGATGTTAATCTGGAGTCGCTTCGTGCTCTGCAGGGAATGATATGAATTTAAAGCCAGTGAATGTTAATTTGAATTGTAAGCTCAGAATATGACAATAGGGAAATCCTATACTCTGTCTGAGCAGATTCGGCCTTGATCAGCGCCCCTGGACAACTCACTCCTCCAGAGTTGAGATAAGCGGATGTGTCAGCTGGCTCGCTAACCCAAACACCGCTGCTGTGCAATAAACAGAACTCTTCAGGGACAGCGTTCATGAACTATAACATCTATCGTTGCCTAGGAGACTATTTGTTGTGCTCCAGTAACTGATACACTCAACACTGCACACACACTGATATCATCATACTGACATACATACACTGCTCTCCCCCTGCTGTGTGATTTGTCTACTAAATGTCTGCTAAATAAGCATTGAGGTTTTTTTTGCCTGCAATCAAAATTTCGCTTACTTACTTAAGCGTCAATTTGATAAAACATGTTTTTTTCTCTCGCCTACTGTGTCATATCCTCTCTTTTTCTTTTTTTTTCCTTTCTTCTTTATGACTGGCGCCTAGCGGCTGCCCCGGCCTTGGATGCGCTCTGCAGAGCGTGCCCAAATGCCAAGTCACGTTTCGTTACCTTGTATTCATACCTGTGTAATGACAATAAAGTTGAATCTCAATCTCAATCTCAACTTGAGAGTGGTAAGAGATATTGGCTTACTGTCAATTAGAGAGATGCAGAATATCATCCAAAGTTTCAGATAGGAGTAAATTTACACATCTAATTTGCATACAAACAAACCAAGACATTTGTCACTTACCGCTGGCAAGGTAGTGTCCTTTTGCGGCATTCTGGTCGCTATTTTGTCCTCTCCCGGTCATTTTAGCTTTCTCTCCTACATCCAGAAACTGATATTGATTATTCCACCTTAATTTCACTTTTATCCTGCGGCAATTTATCTTTATATGACGACATGCAACCAGCGATTGCTCTACAGTCACATGGCGCTCCGGGCACCGGCAGGTGAAATCAACGAGCTTCGCGCTCCCTGTGTTATAAGAACATGTAAACATCTACCTTCATAAGCTAAATAATCTCTTTTTAGAATCATAGTTGGCAAATTCGGGACCAAATCCTTCGAATTTGCTCCTCCGTCTGTGATCGCGTATGTCCACAATGAAGGGTACCATTAATTTTGTTTTGTAATCTCAAAGATGAAGAAGAAGAAGAAGGATTTCTTCCTCTTTGGTGTATTACATGTCATCCATGAGTCCTCCAACGCGTGCCTGCCACCTTTTGAACTGGCATGATCAGAACAAATCCTCAGTCCAGCTGGGGAGTGTTTGGCATGTTGTATCAGTTGACAGGTGCAGTGCTGCGCTCTGCCACTAGGGGCACACGGAATAACACAGCTTAAGGGTTAAGCCCACCTCGCCGGGCTCCACTGCTGCCGGTGACTCTGACCTGGTGCTTGTCCCCTCTTTGTCTGAGCCTTCTCCTAAGGTCACCTTGGGTCCTCCACCTTTGTCTGAGGTTATCACGGGTCCTCCTTCTTTGCCTTCATCTGGCCTGCCGCTGGTCGATCATCTTCAGTGCCGGGTCTTCTTGCAGGTCATCCATTCGGTGTCATCTGGGTCCCCAGAGGTCTCCATGGGTCCCCCCACTCCGCCAGAGGTCTCCACGGGTCTCCCCTCTCCGCCAGAGGTCTCCGTGGATCCCCCCTTTCAGGCAGAGGCCACTGTGGGTGCTACGCCTCAGTCTGAGGCCATTGTGGGTGCTACGCCTCAGTCCAAGGTCACCGTGGGTACTTCACCTCCACCTGAGGTCGTCATGGGTCCCTCGTCTTCGTCGGAAATCATTGAAGGTCATCAGGTGTCGCTGGAGGTCCCCGTTGATCAGTCATCTTCACCATCTGATGCTCTTTTTGGTCAGCTGGCCTGGTCGGTAGTCGCCTTTGTCAGTTGTCCCCGCTGGTCAGCCGGCACTTCATCTGGGCTCCCACTGATCAGCCATTCGCCTCAGTCCCTGTCGTCAGTAAGGTGCACAAGTTCCAGCTGCCACCCCCCCCACCCCCCCACCCCCCGGATCGGGGGGGGGGGGCTTCATGCCCTGCGGCCTGTTGTCTCAGGGATTTGGGAAGGCCACCCAACGAGCTTCATTGTCTGCTTGGGGGAATTTGGAACTCTGGAAGACCACCTGATTCGTTCCACAGGGTGATTTGGTGGTTCTGGGACTTTGACAAGCCACCTGAACAATCTGATTATGTCACCTGAATGTTCCAGAATTCTAGTCACCTCCTTGTTCAGTGTTGTGGGTCATGAGTGTTTTTGTTTTTTCTTGTTTTGTTTTAGTCTCTCCATGCCTTGGTTCCCCCTCCTCCCACCCGGGGTGGGTTGTTTGTTCTTGTTGGGGGGTCCTCTTTGTGGGTGGGTTCTTTTCCTTTTTTGATGTTGCCCTGGGGTGTTTGGAATCCACCCCTTGTGGGGGTGGGGCACTGTCATGATCCTGAGCATGGATGGAGGCCGTGCTCAGTGTCCAGTTATAAGTTTAGTCTTTTTCTGTTTCTTTGTTTCTTTGTTTATTATGATCTTCTGCATTTAGTCTCTGTTTATTTATGAGTTGTCTTTAGTCTTAGGTCTGTCCTTAGTCCTGTCCATTTATTGTGTGCAATTTTGGAATTATAGGATTATTAATATTTTGGGGTTGTGTTATCTTATTTTTGTATTTTTTAGTGTCCAGTTGTGCTTTTATTTTGACAGCGCTGTGCAGCTTCCAGCTGTCAAACTGTTCCATGGGCTGCACAGCTGTCACTGATTATGTTACTTTCTCAATCATGTACCCACACCTGTCATGCATCAATGATTGTTCCATTTCCCTATTTAAGGGCACGACAACATTCCCCCGTTGTCATGTCCTACCGTTTACCTTCTTAGAAGTGTCATTCTTACTCTGAGTGAGTTTGGTTGCTGTACAGGTGAAAGGGTGCGCACCGACCAGGTAAATTTATCCTTTTCCCAATTCCCTCAGCCGTGAGCCTCGCTTCTCTCTGGGTGTGCTCCAGCCGAATAAATCTCTTTCCCCCGGTGTGTCGAAGCACCTCAGCCGGTTGTTCTATCAGGCTGTTCTCTCCCTCCTTGTTGTGAGGCCCGCTCTCCTACGGCGCCTTCATCTTCTCACATGTAAGTTTAGTGTTTTATGTTGTGTTCGTCTTTATGTTAATAAATGTGCAAACTCATAGCATGCACTTGGTGTCCTTCTTAGCCCTTGAAAAGGGTGGTTTATGACAGATGCTTCTTGATCATTTCACACTGCCTTAAAAGTCACTTGAATGTAATACCTTATCTAAGTTTAGTTTTATCATTAAACTGTTTGAAGTTTCTGCTTGATTTTTTCTGTGTCCATTCTCTCAGTTATCAGAGAGAATTCACAAATGTTTTCTGACTGATTCATAGCTGGTACAAATATTGAATAATTAATAAAATTGTCCATTCTTTCTGGACTGGTGCCCCATCAAATTTATGCATGCTGGTAATCAGTGTTGGGAAGTTACTAAAAAATAGTAACTAGTTACAGTCACTAGTTACTTCTTTTCAAAAGTAACTCAGTTACTTTTGAGTTACTGCATGATTAAATTAATTAGTTTCTTGGAAAAGTAACTTTTACGTTACTTTTAAATGCATACTTAAATCATCTTGCACACAGCAAGATCAGGGTCCCTTGTTCGCATTAGAAGAAAGAAGAAAAAGAAAACTGATGAGAAAAAAATCTTGTCTTACAGAGAAAACATGTCTCAGATTTACATAAACTATTGCAATCTGTGGAAAGTCAGAAATTTATTAGAAATAAAGCTGTAAATTCACAGAGAAAATTTTGGACCCCCTGGTGGGCCATTTTTGGACAACGAGCTGTATGTTTGACACCCCTGGACCAGCCCATTAAAATCACATATTTAGAAGATTTACTTCCATGAAATAGTTGCGTATCACAACAGCAAGTAAATGAATAAGATAAAAAAAAACAGAAATCATAGATAAATGAAAGTTCACCACTTAGAAGAAGCTGTTCTTTACTGCAACAAATCACAGTCACTTTTTCTCTGTACGTAAGAAAACTCACAAAGCTACTTACACAACTTACACATTTACACAACTGGGGACATCAAATGTGAACTTCTTGTTTAAAAGATACTCATGTTTGACCACAGAAGTAGGAGCTGTTGGGGGCTACTCATCGCTCAGATAACAGGCGATCAGGGCTTGATAGAAGTCACCACTGGGTTGCGGTGTCAACTGGGCCAGGACAAGAAACCGACCCACGGAGGAGATTGACAGCTGTGCCAGCTATGGTACAGTCATTTTATTTGTGCTAAAAAATATCTATCCATATTAATAAAACAAGTAAAGCGAGTAACACATCTGATCAAATTTCAGTAACAGTAACGCATTACTGAATTTTTAAACAATAATTTAGTTACACAGCACATTACTGCAAACATAGTGGCGTTACTCCCAACACTGCTGGTAATGAAGAGAAATCTTCATTCCCTACCACATATATATATATATATATATATATATATATATATATATATATATATATATATATACAGTATATATATATATATATATATATATATATATATACTGTATATATATATATATATATATATATATATACTGTATATAATTTATTTAATATTTGTACCCGCAGTAAACGCTGCACACCCTTACAGAAAAGTCCTCTCAGAAAGATATGAATAAAACCAATCTAATGCAGAGCCAGATATACCTGCCAAAAGCTTTAACCTGTTAATTAAAATGCTGTGATTGACAGTATCAAATGCTGCACTAAGATCAAGCAATATGTGAATAAAACAATCCCCATGATCAGATGCCATTAAAAGATCATTATACACCTTTAAAAGAGCAGTCTCAGTAGATTGCAGTTTCTGAAAGCCAGATTAAAAAGGATCACTGATCTTAATTTACAGAGTAATGTTTTGAGCTGACATGCCACAACATTTTCTAATATTTTAACAATAAAAGGCAATTTAGAAATTGGTTGATAATTAACAACTAAACTAGAATTGAGATTAGGTTTTCTAAGTAAGGAAATTACCTCAGCATGTAACCATCCCATCACTTTAAAGATGTGGACTGAAACAAGGTGGCAAAGCAAAGTGAAGAGTGTTGAGCCCTCTCAGAGGAGATGGGATCATATGCTTCAGCATTTGCATAGTGGTGTGATATGACATCTTGAGTCAGATCCAACATATGTAGCATCAATCCCTTTGGCTCCAATCTATAAAATCACTGTTCACTTTAAAGAAATTGTTTCACCCAGAAGTCTGGTCAAGAATTGTTTCCTTCACCTAAGCACCACAGTTTGAAAACACATTCCATGGTAAAAGGGACAATAAAGGTTTCTGTTTGTGCCAGGAGCGGATTAGTCTGCAATCATAAATCCCAGAACTTCCTCCTCAACAAGGCAGTTCAATGCTTCAAGAATGGTTTGAAATGTTCCAGACCTTTCAACAAAAATTCCTCAAAGCTTCTAGTTAAAATCCAAAGTCCCACAGCACCCCTGGTGGAAAACTTCGAACATACTTCAAAATATGTTCACTGTTGCCTCTGCAAGCTGGACTGTGGTTACTGAATGAAAAGACTTCCTTTTAACAAAAACTCTCAATTTTCAGAACATTTTCTTTTTCAGGACACCCTGGTAAATCAAGCGAGATTCTGACATACCATTCTGGTTTGAAATGTTTCATTAATCATTGGTTTAAATGTATTGCATGTTTGAAAATGCTTAAATGAACCTTATTCTAATGTATGTTAATTATAGAAGGACAAGTTGATGAAAGTGCATGTTTAATGTAGCAAAAATGAAAATTAATGATGAATCACTGAAGTTAGTTTAGCTTATATATAAGGTGATTCTTTTTTAGTTTTCTTTAATCAATATGTGTTTCTTCATATTCGGAATCAAAGCAAGTCATCTGACTAGTTCCAGCCAATCGCCAGCCAGTCTCTGCTGGACAACACCCACTTTCATTCTATCGGTCGATTACAGACAAAGGACTGCTTTCTTATTGGACCAGAGTTCATTCATGTCTCCTGCAATGGGAGACAATTAGTTCCCTTTCATGTCAGTCAAATTTTTATCCTTTGAAAGTGCTCAGTTTAAGGAAGAAACACCCAGCTTGCCTAAGTTGTCTTTGTGTCCTGTTCAGTTACGTTCCTGCCTTGAATCCTCTCTTTCCTTTGAACGTCTGGGAAAAAAACACTTTTTCTTGTTTTGAGCTCAAACTTCTCTTTAATATGGAGCGAAGCTCTGTGTTCTCAGACATTTTTTTAAATTTTATTTTATTCTGTTAAACTCTTTATATTGATTTTTCTTAACTCACCGTGTTTTAAAGTGGACTGGTCATATCTTTTCTCACACTGGAAGCTGCTTTCGCCAATCACGACAACATCCGAAGAACTCAGATTTCATGGCATAAATATTTTTTTTATTTTTGTCTCTTCGATTCTGTGACTTTGCTCAGACTTTGAACTATTGCTAATTTATCTGGACCTGGGACAGCAGCTGAAAAAAACCCTCTTGTGTTGTCCACATGACATACTGCTTCAGCGGCCAGCAGTCTATCATCATCGTCACCGGATCTCAGCTCCTGAGACTTGGGGAAGAAACATCCATCCATCCATGTTCTTCCACTTAATCCTTTTCGGGTCATTGGGGGGGGGGGGTATCCCAGCATCTTTGGGCGAGAGGCAGGGTATACCCTGGACAGATCACCAGTCCATTGCAGGGCCAACACAGAGAGACAGACAGCCATTCACTCTCACAGTCACACCTAAGGACAATTTAGAATCCCCAGTTTGATGCCAATTAACCTAACTTGCAAGTTTTTGGCATGTGGGAGGAAACCAGAGAAATCCCAGAGTAAACCCACACAGACACGGGGAGAACATGCAAACTCCACACAGATCACTGTTGGTCAGGGGCTGGAATTGAACCCAAGATCCCCCGGCCAAGGGTGAGTTGCTGCGCTGCCGCAGTGCTAACCACTCTGCCACTGCACTGCCCTGAAGATCTGCCCAGAAGAAATATCTGCTTGCAGATATTTTTCCAGTATCATCAAATAAAGCTTCAGCAAAGGATCCAGCTGACAGCCAACACAACGGGTCATGTGAGCAAGATTCCTTTGTTTAATCTGCTGAGTTAGTGTGATGTTAATCGCCTTAAAGTATGTCATAATTTGTCTCAGGTTTAAAACTAGTTCATAACTCTGATCGGAGCTATAGAATTAAAGAGAAATAGTGTCCCTCTTTTCATTAAATTCCGTTTTCCCTTTTTAGAGTAACACAAAATTTCCTTTTCCATATAATCAGCTTTTTTATTTTCTTCATAAAATTTGTGTCCAATTTTCTTCATATTTTGGTTACAGTTATTTCAGTCTCCATTCTCATCACAGTTATAAATTCATACTAAGATTTTCTTGGTTCCACAAATGTGATTACACTCTTTTTTCTCAATAATGAGATACACATTGAATGTGATGCTTGATACTTGATCATTTCACCTTACCAACAAGTCCATTGAATGTAATGTCATTTAATCTGTCTGATCATTAAAACTGTAAACGGTATCTGGAAGATTCTGTTGATTTCTTTTTCCTGTGTCTGTTTCTGAAGTCACCCAGGAGAATTCACGAATATCTGAGACTGATTGATTGAAGGTATAAAGATTAGTTATTAATAAATTGTCGGGGTTTTGGACTTGTGCCCCCCAAAAAAGTTTTTTTTTTTTTTTCTGTGTGTGCGTGTGTCATGAGCAGGCACTTTATGCATGCATAAATGGAAAAGACAAGCCCACTTGCAGGTGAAGAGAGTGCTTTAATAAATAAGGAGTCAAACGTACAAAAAATGTCCAACATATGATTCCATAAATGTTAGCTGCACAACAGGTGAATACAGTTCAACTGAGTCAGGTTTGGACTTGGAGAAAAGCTGTTCACATAAGCCTCAGGGTAACACTGGCCGCTGGGGGAAAACCAGAAATGCAAACCGGGAAGCAGAACTTATATAGAAGTGTCGGAGTGCAGCTGGGCTCTGGTAAAAAACAACAACAACTGTAATCCAAAGGGAAAAAGTCCAAACACGAGGAACAGGCTGAACAGAGCAACTTACTGTGTGCAGGGAGAAGACTATACAATGCACCAACAATGCACAGGAGGATGGACAGGGCTTAAGTAACACCAGCCCTGATGATCACCGTGATTGCCGGTGTGAATCAGTGATTGAAGAGTTGATGGAGAGCAGGTGTGGATGATAGTGTTCATATGGGTGAGAGTGTGTGTGAGTGCGTGTGAATGTGTGAACCTGAGCAGGGAGAGGAACAGACAATGACAGATTGGAATCACCTGTCAGAAAATGACAGGAGAGGGGGGAGTGGCTACCAGAGGCAGGAAGTGTAGAAAATAAATGGAAAGCCAAAGGTAGCATAAAACAGATAATATGGAGCAGGAAACCATCTTGAAGCTTGAGCTTGGGAACCACCAGCTCAGCTCATGACAGCAAGGACCCGAAGCAAACCTTCGTTTCCACATACACCTATAGGTATAAATGAAATAATCTTTGTACCTTATAACCAATTCCCCCTACACATGTAAGCAAGCTGATGCAGTCTCCCATGCAGCATGCATGTTGAAACTGCAGATGGTCTTCTCAAAAAGACAGTGTCTCTGCAATTACAGGGCAACAGGGTTTTTGACTGCACAAATACAGGCCAAAGACTTGTGCAACAAAATGAATGTAGAAGCTGTTCTACAAAAGAAAAAGGCTGAGGCCCACAAAGCAGCATTTCTCCTATGAATCATTTGATGAGCCTTTCAGTGATGCTCTGAAAAAGCTGGAGATGGAATTTTTCAAGGTTGTTGTTGGTGCTGCAACATCAGCACTTCAAGAGAGATTTTCCACATTGTGAAATGTGGCAGAAAAGTTTGGGGTTTTATCAAATGTCCAAAATCTCTCAGATGAGGAGCTGAAAGAACAGTGTGAGGCTTTTAGTGCTGCATTGCACTTTAAGGGTCACTCTGACTTGGATGGCAGAGAGCTTGTGCAGGAGCTGAAGAACCTGCCTGATCTTTCAACAAACACCATGTCTCTACTTGAAATTTATTCTTGAAAGGGAGCTCTCAGAAATATACACAAATTTGTGGACTGCTCTCCGAATTGCACTCACAGTGCCCGTAACCAGGTGTGGACTGGCCGTCGGGAATGGCGGGACAATTCCCGGTGGACTGGCCATGGTGTGGACTGCTTGTGTTGGGCCTGTGTTATTGGTCAGTAGTTCTGTGTTGTCTGAGGTACACTGATTGCACCACAGGGCTGCAAACTAAAATGGGCAGCAGAAAGGGATGAGAAATTAGAGTAGAGCTCCAAGTTAGGGTTACCCTTTTTCAACTGTTGTAAGGCATGTGCCATGGCCGACAGTGACATCTATCTGGGCCTATTAAAGCTCCGAGGTAAATATCTGCCTCCTGCCACGCTCATTTTACACACACGAGCTGCTGTGCTACACTGTGTATATGGAATGCTATGAACACAACTGCCTGGCAGTGTCAGTGAATATGTCTGTGTTCACTGGCACCTCCTTCAAACCTCCTCAGCTGCTGATTTTAAAAAAAAGTATTCCTATCAGCATTAAAAATGGAGATAAGTCTCCTGTCAGTGGCAAAATGGAAGGTTGTTGTAGTTGTCAAAAGAAAAGAAAAGGAGGAGCAGAGGAATTAAAAGGAAAAAAGCGCAGATGCAGCAAAATATTGTGCTCTGTTTTCCAATTATTATCCATCCATCGATCCATCCATCCATCCACCCATCTTCTACCGCTTTTCCGGAGGTCCAGGTTGTGGAGGCAGCAGTTCAAGCAGCGAAGCCCAGATTTCCCTCTCCCCAGCCACTTGCTCCAGCTCTTCAGAGAGGATACCAAGGCGTTCCCAGACCAGCTGGGAGACAGTCTCACCAGCGAGTCCTGGGTCTGCCCCGGGGTCTCCTCCCAGAGGCACGTGCCCTCGTGGGCATCTCATGGTGGCAACCCCTGAACCAAGTGGTGGACACCAGTAGGGGGGCCATTAAGCTGAAGAAAGAGTCCTATCAGGCTTGGTTGGCTTGTGGGACTCCCGGAGCAGCTGAGGTGTACCGGCAGGCCAAGCGGAGTGCGGCTCGGGTGGTTGCTGAAGTAAAAACTTGGATATTGGAGGAGTTCGGTGAGGCCATGGAACAAGATTTTCGGCCGGCCTCGAAGAGATTCTGGCAAATTATCCGGTGGCTCAGGAAGGGGAAGCAGCTCCCTGTCCACATTGTGTATTGTGTGGATGGGGCGCTGCTGACTTCAAATGGGGACATTGTAGGGCGGTGGAAGGAATACTTTGAGGATCTCCTCAATCCCACTGATACGCCTTCCACAGAGGAAGCAGGGCTTGTGGACCAGGGGGACGACTCACCTATCACAGGGGCTGAGGTCACCAAGGTGGTTAAAAATCTCTTTAGTGGCTGGGCCCCGGGGTTGGACGAGATTCGCCCTGAGTACCTCAAGGCCCTGGATGGTGTCCAAGACATACAGTCGCAGGTCTGGTGACACGATAACAAAATCGACCATCGACGTGCGATCTAGGGTGTCCTGGTGCCAGGTGCACATGTGGACACCCTTATGCTTGAACACGGCGTTTGTTATGGACAAACTGTGGTTAGCACAGAAGTCCAATAACTGAAAACCACTCGGGTTCAGATCGGGCAGGCCGTTCCTCCCAATCACCCCCTTCCAGGTTTCACTGTTGCTGTCCACATGCGCATTGAAGTCCCCCAGCAGGACAATGGAGTCTCCAAGAGAAGCACTCTCCAGCACCAGTCAGAGACTCCAAAAATGGTGCGTACTAACTAACTAACTAACTAACCTGCACTTATATAGCGCTTTTCTAGTCACAAAGACCACTCAAAGCGCTTTCACTAGTACTAACCCTCTATTCTAAGGGCTTATAGGAGACAGATATCTAGGGACAATTTAGAACAACCAATTAACCTAACATGCATGTCTTTGGATTGTGGGAGGAAACCGGAGCCCCCGGAGTAAACCCACGCAGCACAGGGAGAACATGCAAACTCCATACAGAAAGGTTCCAACCCCTGCCAGCCTGGGGATTCGAACCAGGAACCTTCTAGCTGTAAGGCAACAGTGCTAACCACTGCACCACTGTGCTGCCCACTGAACCATCATTTGGTGCATAGGCATAAATGATGGTCAGGACCCGTTTTCCAACCTGAAGGTGAAGGGAAACAACCCTTTGGTCCACTGGGGAAAACTTCAATATAGAGGCAGCAAGGTGGGGGGATACAAGAATATCCACCCCTGCTCGTCGCATCTCGCCAGTGTACAACTCCAGTGTAGGTAAAGCTCCAGCCCCTCTCCAGGAGACTGGTTCTGGAACCGGAGCTGTGTGTTGAGGTGAGGCTAACTATATCTAGCCGGTATCTCTCAACCTCATACACCAGCTCAGGCTCCTTCCCCACCAGAGAGGTGACATTCCATGTCCCAAAAGCCAGTTTAGGAAGCTTGGGATCAGACTGCCAAGGTCTCCGTCTTTGACCGCCACCTGATCCACATAGCACTGGACCCCCATGATCCCTCCTGCAGGTGGTGAGCCCACTGGAGGGCGGACCCATGTAACTCCTTCGGGCTGAGCCCGGCCGGGGCCCATGGGCAGAAACCCAGCCACCAGAAGCTAGACATCAAGCCCCTCCCCCCGGTCTGGCTCCAGAGTGGGGCCCCGGTAACCCCAGACCGGGCAGGGTACACTGAATCCTTGTTCTAGTATTTATCATGAGAGTCTGTTGGATCGTTCTTAGTCTGGCCCTTCACCCAGGACCAGTTTGTCTTGGGTGACCCTACCAGAGGCAAATTGCCCTGGACAACATAGCTCTTTGGATCACTAGGGCACGCAAACCCCCCACCACGATAAGGTGACGATCCATGAGGGGAAAAATCTCTTCCAATTATTATACTTACATTATTGATCTCACTTCCGTCTCCAAAGAGAGCAGATGCTTTTTTTGCTTCTCTCTTGCTTCTGATTTATTTCCTTCCCCCCAACTAACTTGATCCCAGCTTGCTGTCGTCTGTCTGTGTCTTTACTGCTGATTATCGAAAGAAATTATGGAATTAATAAGCTGGGCTTTGAACGCAATTGACACTATCTTTTCAACGAGGAAAAGTGCCCCGGGGGAGGTTGTTTGCCCAGCAGGAACGGCTCCAGTGGGCTATTTACGGGAGACAAGTAAGTGGAAGCTCTTGTGCCTGACTGATCTTTTTATCGAAGATGTAGAAGATCTTTACGTCTTCGTTGTAATGGTGATTGGGACCGTTCTGATTGGATCTGGAATCGTCCTGGTGTACCGCAAATTGCTGAAGATGGATACAACCTATCAAAATGCTGGCCAGGCGAGGTGCATCCATCAAATTGAAAAAATGGAGAGGACCCTGATAGCGACAAATGGAGAACTGTCTCGGAAGGTGGATTACATCATGATTACGCTTAAGGACATCCAAGATAGATTCAACACCCAGCAATAAAGGATTATGTACTGAATCTGTAAGAGAATATAAAGTTTTTCTCTGTGTTCAGTACCATTCGGCTTTAATCCGGCTCCCTCACAAAAATCCTCCTGATCATCTGCAGTCTTTGTTTTTCAAAACATTGAGCACATGGCCTTCGGACAGGCAGCTGCATGGCCAAGGACAAAAAACTGCCAGCAGTTAGACACAACATCTCCTGCCAAAGAGTCCTTGTTGTTCTTAACTGATACAACACTCACACTTCAACATTACAATCATACTGATCCACACAACTGACGATAAAGATGACTCACACACTGCTCTCTCTGTGTCTTGTGAACTTTTGGTCTGCTGATTGTGCATTGAGGGCTTTTTTTTTCTTTGTAATCATAATATTGATCATATGTGACCACTATTCTGAAATCAATGATTTTTTTGCTCCTTCCTATTGTATTATTCTTATGCCACCTGTACCCTCCTGTTGGCAGGTGCGTTTCAGATGCCGCTGCGTCACCGGAAATGCAGGTTCATTTTCTGTGTCAAGTCAAATCCCTCGTATGTTATCAGAATCTGTTAATGTACTTGGCAATAAATCTTTTCTGAGTCTGAGTCTGAGTCTGAGTTTGATGTAGTTTTATTTGTTTCTGAATACTTGTCCATTCATTTATCTTCAGTAAACTGGACTACTGTAATGCTGTCTGTTGTGTGGAGTGTGTGTCTTGCCATACCCGCCTTGGGTGTGACATCAGGCGGGCTGCGGCACCTGTATATGTAGCTCTGTGTGTGCATAATAAAGTGTGAGTTTGCTGCATGGCATAACAGACTCCAGTCTCTGATTTACCGACATAACATTTTGGCGACGAGAGAAAAATCATGGATCAATGTGGGGTACCTTCACCTCTACCGCCATTTCTGGAGTATCCTGGAGAGCTAGCAATCCTGTGGCTGGATTGGATAGCGATGCTTGGGGGATACATAGCTGGGCTGGGCCTGGGTAGACTCGATGGAGTTCGAGGATGGGCGCTGTTGGTCCATCATCTCAGCACAGAGGGTCAGAGAATTCATGGCATGTTGGGAGAGATGGAGCATTATGCAGATGCTGTCTGGCAGCTGGCTGGAGATTTTGCCAAATGTCCAAGGGACAAGAAGCTGGGACTTTGGGTAGCGAGACTATTGGTGCCAAGAGGAGCTAAGCTAGTTAGCTCGGAGGAGCTAAAGGCTCAGTCTGTGGCAATGGGATGGTTAGCCACGATGCTAGTTGCACGCCAAAACCAAGCTACAAGCTACAAGCTGGGTATCCAGGGGGGACCAAAGCCCCTGGTTACCAATGACAGCAAGCCAGCCGAGGAGCTCAGCACAGTGCATGACCGTAGCACTGGTGATGTTGATGGTGCGGGAGCAGCGACAGCAGAAAGGGAGAGCAGCGACTGGATTCAACTAAGTCTTCCCCGCAGCTGGAATCCGGGCAGGGGGAGAGCGGGATCCAGTATGCTGAGGGCCCCGGGAAGCAGCAGTGACAGCCGGGAGCAGAGGCAGCACAGTGGAGCACCTCGGACGATGGAGAGCAGGTACCTGCACCAAGGAGGTCAGGCAAAACCTCAGTGCTGGAGCTCAAAGAGCCTTAGACAAGGGTGCTGGGCATTATGGCGAGGTGCCTGAGTCGATGGGTGGCACCAACGAGCGACACCAAAGATCGAGCTTCGATTTTTCCTGGAGTTGGGCCACAGGGGGCCAGTGTGTTTGGGGCTACAGCAGCAACAGCTGCAGCGATGGTGAAGGTGGTTGGGGGTGAACCGACAGGCACGGATGGACTGCGTGCTGGGCAGCAGCACTGTGGGTCCAGATGAATGAAGCGGTCGATGAGGAGAAGAGACATTTTCGCGGGGGAGGTCAGCTTCGACCCTGAGGGCAGCCGACTGCCAGGACCGCGCATGCCATGGGGCTGCCCTGGGCCCCCAAGCCAGTTTTACCCCTGCCTGCTTGTGCACATTGGTGTAACATGAGTAATGTTAATGTAAATATGTCCATATGGTGTGCATGTGCATGAATGTGTGTTACTTAGGGATTATTTTGTGTATTCAGTGTAGAGACACGGAGCTAATTTTAGTTGTTTTTGGGTGAATGTGGTAGGCCATTATAGTTCAGCATTCCCGGTTATTTTCTTAGTGCATGATTTGGGTCCTAAATTGGGGTGGGTCTGAATTGTGTCTATGTGTTTTGCACTTTTGTAAGGGGGAGGGGAATGTTGTGTGGAGTGTGTGTGTCTTGCCGTACCCGCCCTGGGTGTGACGTCAGGTGGGCTGTGGCACCTGCATATATTATGTATAGGATCGTAACATAGTATAATATATTAGTATGGCGGTGCCCTAGGCTGGGGGGTGATGCCCCGCCTTCGGGGGGGTGGCGTCACCTGGGATGTAAAAGCCTGGTGCAGGAGACATATTGTCTCCTTGCCGTTACTCCTGTACTCACGGTAGGGTCTCTCCAGAGTGTATACTGTATAAGTTCTTGATAATAAACTTTATAAAACGTCACCTCGCCTCCTTATTATTCGGACACTACAATTGGCGACGAGGACAATCAGAGATGGAGAGGGCTGCAGCCACATTACATCCTTTTTTGGAGGTTCCGGGAGAGCCGCTGGTCCCTTGGGCCAGGTGGTTTGTGGCCTTCCAAAACTATCTGCTTGTTTTGGACCTCAGCAACCTGGATAAGTTACGAGCAAGGGCTATCCTGGTCCATAACCTGGGCATGGAGGGCATGGAGGGCCAGAAAATCCTCAGCACCTTCGACATGAGCCTCACGATGTCGTGAGGCTCATGGCCAACTACTTCGCACCCCCGAGACTATAATTATGCATCCAGTTCCGACAACGGCACCAACGACCTGGAGAATCGGTCCAGCAATTTGTGGCAGACCTCCGGCAGTTGGGGGGTGAGTGCAGGTTTGGGGCCCTAGAGGAGGAGATGGTCCGTGATCAATTGGCCAAGCACGTGGCCTATTCCTCGGCGAGGGTTCACCTGCTGACATACTGGTGAGCTAACTTTGCTAGCAGCCATGGAGCTAGCGCAACAGCACGAGGCAGTGGAGCAGCTAACAAAACACCTCAGCTGCGACGAGGCTCCACAGAAGAGCGAGGCACTTGGGAAGACCCTGGCCTTTGATACAGATGAGGGCAGCAATAACGAGTACGCAGCCATCATCAAGATTCGGTCCACCCCAGGGACACCACAATGCTATGGCTGTGGATCCAGCAGGTACCACTATCGAGCCAGGGAGTGTACGGCGAGGGGCAAATGTTGTGGACGGTGCGGTTTGCTCCATCACTTCACCAGAGTCTGCCGCAATTTTGACAAGGAGGAACGGAGACAGGTGAAGGGAACTGTTAAGAAGAAGGCCCCTACGGTAGTCCACACGGTCTTGCCTGACACTGACGGACGCAATGTTTGTGACATTCTTTTGGACGGGACACTGGTACCGCTGTTGGCAGACACAGGGTCAGCGGTTTCCATCCTCAACTTGGCAACAGTAAGTCAGTGTTTTCCCCACTATAGAGTAAGAAAAACTAACATCACCTGTTACGGTTATGGAAGCCACCTGCTGGATGTTGTGGGCTCGGTGTGGCTGTTGGTGAGGTATAAAGGGGCCTCCATGTATGCCAACGAGTTCATGGTGTCGCGGAACGGTAATAACCTAATGGGATGTGATTTATTTTATGGCCTTGGTTTCACCATTACCCGCAGTGAAGTGGAGAAGTGGTCAGGTGGTGGCTTATGGGACCAGCCTTGGAAGTGGCGATGAATTGTGGGACTTAGGGTGGCCCATTCCGGGTGAAGAGGGACACTGCCAGCACCTTAGTATGCCGAATAGGCGGGGGTCCCGTGCCAGTGTTTGTGGTCCCATGGATGGTGGACACGAACGGCATGGTCTGACCCCTGCGGTGGTGGAAAGGTCCAAAGAGCGTGAGCTACAGGGCTCTGGTGGCCAATGGGTTCCGGCTGCTGAGCCAACAGTCACTGATGCCACTCCAACGCACCAACATTGGGTATCCGGGGTACTTCCAGATGGCACAGACCCTGGCCGTTCCGATACCAAAGGCAAGGGACATGACTTAAGTCAACTTGGCGAACCGCTGAGGAGTCATAAGGGAGCCAGATCACGGCGCAGACGATGGAGGAAGCCAGTGAGTGCTCTCCTGGGCGAGGGTGATGAAGTGTGCCCTAGGGTCGAGCCTCGGCTTGGTCAGGTACGCAGTTCCAGGATATGGACAGTTGGACAGGATAATCTGCAGGTGGTCCAGTCCAGTGGCGACAGCTACCTGAGTTTGACTGATGGGTCGAGACGGCATCCCAATGAGCTGCGACGTCGGAGCACGAAAGGGCGTCCAAGCAGTCCATCTCCGGTCACTATAAAACGGAGACGCTCTGGAAGTGGGCCACGTGACAGACACTCCTGAAGGGGTGGGGGTGGGGGGGCTTCGGGAGATCCGGGTTGAATGTATGAGGGTTTACGGTGTGTCTGAAATGTGTATTTATTGATATATGTTATGGTTATGGTTGATTTGTTCTGTAAAAAAAACAAAAAAAAAAAAAAAAAAGTGCGATTGGAGAATTGTTTATTGCAATTAGACCTGTTGGTGTGTCAGCTGCCTCTTGGTCGGTGTAATTGTTCACAGTATTTTACAGTATTATATTGTATTTCTATGTCCAGCACGTGATGCTGCGTATATTCCCCTGTCTTAGATTGGGCCTTTATGGCTGTTTGTGGTCATTAGGGAAATGTTTACCACTGTGACAGGGTGAGTTAAGTATTAAAAGCACTAGGCCACCATTGTTGGATGATTGTTGTGAGTGTGAGGTGCAGTAACACCTACGTGTGAATGGCTGAGTTTAATGCCCTATAGTGTGAAACTGTGTGATTATTTAGGGAGTTCTCTGTGTATGTGTTTTATGTATCCTGTGAGTTTATGGGATTGGGTACTGCCATTGTCTAGGTCTGCGTGTGTTATGTGTTTAGCTTAGGAGGGATTAATTTATTTTGATGTGTGGCTCAATTTTACTTCAGAGACTATTTTAATTACATAGCAGAGAGTTCTGAGTTCGGATAGGCCTGTTCCCCTCTGTATTAGTGTATGATTCGGGTGCAAATTGTTTGGTAGGGTAATTTGTGTGCTTGAATGTTTTCAAGGGTGGGGGGGGGTATAGGATCATCCATCCATCCATCTTCTTCCGCTTAATCCTTTTCGGGTCACGGGGGGACTGGAGGCTATCCCTGCATCTTTGGGTGAGAGGCAGGGTACACCCTGGACAGATGGCCAGTCCATCGCCGGGCCAACACAGAGAGACAGACAACCATTCACTCTCTAACACAGTATAATATATTAGTATGGTGGTGCCCTAGGCTGGGAGGGGTGATAACCAGCCTTTGGGGGTGGCGTCACCTGGGATATAAAAGCCTTGTGCAGGAGACATATTGTCTCCTTGCCGTTACTCCTGTACTCGCGGTAGGGTCTCCCCAGAGTGTATGTAAGTTCTTGATAATGAAAGGGTTAATGGAAAGTTAGTGCCAAAATAATAATTCTGTAGGTAATCTCCCATTATGCTCTACACAGATTCCATACATATTCTGGTTGCATGCTTATGAACAAATATGTGGTGCTAAACTCTGGTAAACTGGAATTAGGCAGAGCTACAGAGCTCTCTCTCTCTCTCTCTCTCTCTCTCTCTCTCTCTCTCATGCGCATGCGTGAGCGTTTGTGGGAGCAGGGGTGTCGAGTGGTGTCGAGTGAATACTTTAAACTTTGTTTTTCTAACTTTTCTCTATCGTGTGTGTTGAGGTGTGTGTGTTTATTATATAGCGGTTTGAGAGTGTGTGTGCTGGGGTGTGAGTGTTGGAGTGAGTGTGTCGGGGAACGGTAGCTTCTGCTGCCTGTTTTACCCGGCCGGCATCATGCCGGTGTTTGACGGTGGTGTGGAGTTTGAGCGCTTGACCCGGCGGCATGGCGTGAGAATCCTCCCGACAGTTTCCTGTTCTGTGGAGGAGGCCGGCCTCGCTATAGGACAGGTGGTTGGGCATGACAGCATAAAATCAGCATCGAGGATGAACAGTGCAATTGTCATCTTTCTGGATTTCACCGAAAAAGCTGATAAGGTGGTGGAACAGGGAGTTGTCATCAATGACACTTTTACTCCTCTTTTACCACTGGTGAACCCGTCTAGAGGGATCACCATCTCTAATGCTCCTTCTTTCATTAAAAACGATCAGCTGATAAGAGAGTTGTCCCGTTTTGGCCAAGTTGTTTCCCCTATCAGAATGGTCTCTCTGGGTAGTAAATCACCCCTGCTAAAGCATGTTGTGTGTCACAAGAGGCAGTGTTTTATGGTGTTAAAAGACAGCTCTGCTGAACTGAACGTGTCTTTTAACTTCAGCATTGAGGGCTTTAGCAACTTAGTCTTTGCAACATCTGAAACCATGAAGTGTTTTGCATGTGGTGCAGAGGGCCATCTTATTAGATCATGTCCTGAAAAGGTGAACACAAAGAACACTGGCAGTAAGAAAGGTGACGCCACTGTTTCTGGTGGTCCGGAGGGTAGCATTACATGTGGTGCAGCGGATGCCGCTGCGGCGTACGCTTCTGCTGGGGCGGCCGCGGCGGGCATGGTAGTTGCCCCTCCAAACAGTGATGGTGGGGAATTTCTGTCTGCATTTGGAAATACTGGACGAGAGCGCTTCTGAGGAAAATGGAGCTGAGTCTGAACTGATGCAGATGCAGGAGGAGCAAAGCTCTTATTGTTTTACTAAGATTAGGAAATTTCTTCAGGTGACTAAGGGGAGCAGAGCTGTGAAAGTGGAAAATTACTTTCCAGATCTGGAGTTATTCGTGGCATCAGCTCGCAAGTTTATGAAACCGAATGATGGGAATGAGACTTTCACTGATCAGGAAATATATCGTTTAAAGAAACTGGTTCTTAAACTGAAATCACAAATTACTAACAGTCATGTTGACTCTTAGTTTGTTTCTTCCCTTTTATGCTATGTGTGTGGTTTTTTATTGTACCCTATTTTTATCCTTTTTAATGCCCCACCTTAGAATTGGCACTCTTAATATAAATGCCTCTTTATACAAACTTTTTAATTTAAAGAAACTTGACATGCTGATGCTACAGGAGACTCACAGCACTGTAGACATTGAGAGCCAGTGGAGAAAAGAGTGGGATGGCTGCATTTTTTTTAGCCACAAATCCAATAGCAGTGGGGGGGGGGTGGCTGTACTTTTCTCTAGGGGCTGTGTGCCTGTCTCTTATGAGGTAGAAGAAGTGGTGAAAGGACATGTACTCTTATTAAAGGTACAGTTTGAAAACGTGAACTTGGTTTTTATAAACGTGTATGTGCCAACACAGAGAGCAGAGAGGATCAAGGTCTTTGATGTGCTATCGGATACGGTTAGATCCTGTAATCCAAATAGTTTTTTTATTTCTGGGGGGTGTTTTTAACTGTACATTAAACCACAGACTAGACGGGAACCATCAGGAGCCTCACCCTGCTTCTGCCAATAGGCTGAGGGAACTGGTGAAGACATAAGAAATGGCCGATGTGTGGAGATCACATCATGGGGACCAGAGGCAGTACACCTGGAGCCATGCTAAAGATAACCTTTTATCTATGGCTAGGTTAGACCGCTTCTATGGTTTTAAACATCAAATGAGTGTTTTTAAAAATAGTTGTATCTGTCCTGCTGGTTTCACTGATCACTGCCTGCTGTTTTGTTCTGTGTTTATTGAAAATGTAAAGTGTAAGAGTGCTTTTTGGCATTTTAATAATACACTTTTAAATGATGTGTTTTTTAAAGGAGTTTTTCACGATGCATGGAAGTCACACAGGGAACAAAAACCCTCTTTTAGTTCTCTCCAAATGTGGTGGGATTTTGGTAAGGCACAGATAAAACAACTCTGCCAACAGTACACTCGAAATGTCACTCGTAGCTTGACCCAATTCTTGAAAGTTCTGGAGACTGAGGTGGTAGAGCTAGAGGAGTTGCTCAGTTCTACAGCAAAACAAGAGCACTAAGAGGCTCTTAAATCAAAAAGGTCAGCCTTGGCTAGCCTGCTAAGGGTCACCGCACAAGGTGCTCTGGTCCGCTCACGCTACATGGATGTAGCTCTGATGGACTCGCCCTCCCAGTAATTTTTTGGACTGGAAGGGAAAAATGGACAGAGAAAGCTCATTCACTCCTTGTTGGATGATAACGGGAGAACAATCTCCACAGCAGCAGAGATCAGGAAATACGCTGCTAGCTTTTACAGTGAATTGTTTAGAGCAGAGTGGAGGGAGGACACGTCACTGGGCCAGGTTTTCCTTGATGGTCTTCCAGTGCTCTCAGAGGACCTTGTTGCCGGCTTGGATGCTCCACTGTCTCTGTCTGAGCTGCATACGGCGCTAATGAGCCTCCAGAATGGAAAATCACCAGGCATAGATGGTCTCTCTGTGGACTTTTTTAAGGAATTCTGGCCCCTGCTTGGTCCAGACCTGCTGGAGGTTCTCCAAGATAGCTTGGAAAGGGGGACCCTACCCACAACCTGCAGGAGGGCCATCATCACACTGTTGCCGAAAAAGGGGGACCTCCAGAGCCTAAAGAACTGGAGGCCAGTCTCTTTGCTCTGCACAGACTATAAGATTCTTTCGAAAGCTCTGGCCCGAAGACTGAGAAAGGTGATGAGCGAGTTTAATTCGGGATGTTTTGGAGGTCTCTGGTTCATTGGTGGTGGAAACTGGTTTGATTTCAATTGACCAAGAAAAGGCGTTTGACCGGGTTGAACACCAATATTTATGCACAGTTTTAACAGCTTTTGGGTTCAGCCCAGGCTTCATAGCCAGGATACGGGTCTTGTACAGTGACATTGAGAGTGTGCTGAAGATAAATGGGGGCCTGTCTGCCCCTTTAAAAGTCCAGAGGGGGGTTCGGCAGGGCTGCCCTCTCTCAGGGATGCTGTACTCCCTCGCCATAGAGCCTTTGCTTCACTGCCTGAGAAGGGATCTATCAGGAGTTACTTTTCCTGGCTGTGACACCACGTTCAAGCTGTCGGCCTATGCAGATGATGTAGTCATTCTGCTAAACAAGCAGAGTGACATTGACGTTCTGGTTAGGAGTGTCAATCTTTTTGGCCAATTTTCCTCTGCAAAAATAAACTGGGGAAAAAGCGAGGCTCTGATGGTGGGGGAGAAACTAGAAAATCAGCTTACGCTGCCTGGTGGGTTGATTTAGAAAAAAGGAGGTTTTAAGTATCTTGGTGTCTTTATTGGAAATCAGCAGTTTGAGCAAAAAAATTGGGATGGGGTCATAGAGAAAATTAACGGGAGACTAAACAAGTGGAAGTGGCTAATGCCAAGAATATCTTTTAGAGGAAGAGTGCTCATTTTAAATAATCTTGTTTCCTCAGCCCTGTGGCACCGCCTCATGTGCATGGACCCCCCTGCTGGTTTGTTGTCCAAAATTCAGTCTGTTTTGGTGGACTTTTTTGGGGGTGGTGGACTCCACTGGGTTCCTCAAGCCCTGTTATTTCTTCCCAAAGAGGAGGGGGGGCAAGGAGTAATTCATTTAGCTAGTAGAGGTGCTGCTTTTAGACTGACTTTCATACAGAGACTGCTGACGGGCCCCCAGGACCTGGTATGGAGGCCTTTGGCCTGTGTTATTTTACAGAGAGTCCTTGGGCTTGGGCTAGACCTCCCTGTGTTTTTAATGGATTTTAAGAACTCTAATGCACTGTCTTTCCCCAGTTTTTACCGCAGTCTCTTTTCAGTGTGGACTCTTTTTAAAAAACAGAGAGGGCCATGCGATTCCCTCTACTGGTTGTTGAGGGAGCTGCTGGCTTTTGGTGGTCGCCTTGGTGTCCTGCCGGGAGTTGGAAGGACCTTCCTTGATAGGCTGTGTTCCAGGAACGTTCTCACTCTGAAGCAAGTGGTGGAACTGGCTGGTCCTGGCCTCAACAACGCCTCAGCTTTAGCAGCTCATCTTGGTGTCAGGTCAAATCGTTTCATCGATGGTCTTCTTGCACACTGGAAACAGGAGCTTCATAGACTTGAGCACTCCCTACTCTTGGACTTTAGCAATGGCACGCTGCAGCCGGAAAGCACGGACCCCTTTCCCTCTCTCACGCTCTATATGGACTTTGACGTCGCTCCTTGCTCCTTACTGGCATTCTGTGCTCCCACTGGTGTGGACTTTGGAGGAGCCAGTGGTAAGGCACTCTACAGACTGGTGGTGATGGCACTCAACAAGGACAGATTGAACACCTGTGTGGACACTCCTTGGAGAGCCTATTTTAGACTAGGAAAAGGGCATTGGCCTGCCTGGAGGGCTCTTTATAAAGCCCCTCTCCCTAAGAGGCATGGAGACTTACAGTGGAGGGTCCTGCATGGTATTATAGCAGTCAATGCTTTTGTTTCTGTGATTAACAGCAGTGTCAGTGATCAGTGTGTTTTTTGTTCCTCTAGGGAGACAGTTTTTCATTGTTTTATTGAATGTCAGTGCCTGAGTGGCCTCTTTGAACTTCTTACAGAACTTTTTCACTTTTTTAAGGAAGTTTTCTCTAAGCAGGTTTTCATTTGTGGTTTTATGTACAATCGTCGTTTTAAGCAGAAGTGTCAACTACTGAACTTTGTTTTAGGGCAGGCAAAGTTGGCTATCTATGTAAGCCGGAGAAGAAAACTTGAGAATGTTGAGAATGATGTTGATGTCAAAATTTTATTTGTGAGGCTACTTAAAGCCATAATCAGGCTGGACTTTCAGTTTTTTTATGGGGAATGGGGATGTGGAAGGTTTCAGGACCCTCTGGTCCCTGGAGAATGTCCTCTGTTCAGTTCGTGATGGACAGCTTTTTTGGGGGCATTTTTTGGGGGAATAATTTTCTGTGTAATATAGCATGACATAGAATTTGTATTGAATGATGGACAAGTGTGTTTATTAAAGATCTTTTAAAAATCAAAAATCTCTCTCTCTCTCTCTGTTTCCGGCGGCCGAAGGAAGAGGGCGGAAATAGGGAACTCCGTGGTTTGGACTTTTTTTCGATTTTCTACTACTGGCCGCACTTTCAGTTTTTGTTTTTTTGGGTGGAGGATGGCGACCTTGGGAATGCCACCTCCGTCTATCCACCAGGGGGTGCGGATCGTTCCCCCAGACAGCAGTGTTACTGTGGAGGAGGTCCTTCTAGCTGTGGCCGAGCAGGTGGGCCATGATGAGATCTGCTTTGTGTCCCGAATGAAAAGAGCTGTAGTTGTGTTTCTGGCTGCTGAAGAGGATGTCCACACCCTGATTGGAAGTGGTGTTGTTATCGGGGAAACGTATGTACAGGTGTCCCCCTTATCTGTCCCATCAACGCATATCACCGTCTCAGGTGTTCCACCTTTCATCACTGACGAGCAGTTGGCGACGGAGCTCCACAGATTTTGGAAGTTTGCGGGCCCGTTTAGAACTCTGACTTTGGGATGCAAGGAGACCAAGTTAAAACATGTGAAATCACTCAGGCGACAGGTATTCATGTTTTTGGACTCGCCAACTGCGACTCTGGAAGTGTCCTTCCAGGTCAAACACGGGGACGGCTCCTATATGGTGTATGCGAGCTCAGGACAGATGAAGTGTTTTGAATGTGAAGATGTGGGCCATAAACGGTTCGCTTGTCCGCACAGGCAGCAGGCGGGGGGCTCTGATGGGGCCGCGGCTGGTGCCGGCGGCACGCCCTCCGCTCACGCCCTGAGGCTGGCGGTGCGGCCTCCGCTCCCGCCGCTACTAAGGACGACGTTGTGGGCCTTCCGCTGGTCCTGCTCCGGAGCCTGCTGCTATGTCTGTGGACAGCCCGGCTGTGGTGCCCGCAGCCCAGCTTACGGCTGGGAGCGTCGCTGGTGACGGCTCCCAAACTGTCACTGATGGTGCGTCAGAATCTCGCTGTGTGACATCAGCGGCTGTGCTTCCGGAGGCTGCTACCGTTTCAGAGCAGGGGACGGAACAGCGACAGTCAGCTGCTGTGGGTGGCGTCCAGGAAAATGTGGCCCATGATGAATCCACTGGGCCAGATGAACCAAACATTCAGCTGAGGTGTGCTGACGAGGAAATGGAATCTGATCCCGACACTGTGGCTATTACTGAGTCTATTGAGGCAAAATGCGGTACAAACACGAGTTTGTATTCACTGGAAGAAATAAATGCTTTTCTGGATGAAACCTACAACAAGGCCATTAAAGTCACTGACTACTTCAGTGACACTGATAAATTCATTAAGTCTGTTAATGTGCTAAGAAGGCAGGTTGGTCTTGACCTCCTGGATGAAAGGAAACGTTTTCACCTCAAAAAACACCTGACAGCCCTGCGTAAAGCAGCAGGGGGAACAAGGGTCAAGCGCGCCCGACAGAAGGAATAAATGGCGGTCGTTCCTCTGCCTGTTTTACGTGTTTTTGGGATATTGTTCGATCAGACTTTTATGAAGTTTCTAATTGACTGTAATTGACTGTCACAGAACTGGATCTTTACCGGTCTCCTGCAGGCGCGCAGCACTATCTTTGCTGCCCGAGGACTGGGACTTGGCCTGGCTTAAAACCGGGAGGCCTGTGGCTCTTCTTTGCACGGACTACAAGGTTATGGTTTACTCGTCTGCAGGGCATGGATGCCCCAACATTTTCTTTCTACAATCTGGACGAGCCTGCTGCAAAGATGACTTGCTTGAAAATCCTGCATGGTCTAAGGACTACAATCCATCTGAGATGAGGAAAATGTCTCTGGGACGTACAACGGAACTGGCTGCGGGCGCACAGTGTTATCTCTGCTGCCGGAGGAAGGGGACTTGGCCTTGCTTAAGAACTGGAGGCCTGTGGCTCGTCTTTTTTTTTTTTTTTTTTTTTTTTTTTTTTTTACTTATTTGTACCCGTAGGTAGACTTGGTTTGCAGTCTGGTGACAAGCCACCGGCTGCTGGTCGCTGCGTGCGCGAGCGCCCTAAACCTACATGTTTTTGGTGTGCGGGAGGAAACCGGAGAAATCCCGGAGTAAACCCGCGCAACACGGGGAGAACATGCAAACTCCACACAGTTCACTGTTGGTCGGGGGCTGGGATCGAACCCACGATCTCATGATCCCCGCGGACCCCCGGCCGAGGGTAAAATTGTGCTGCCACAGTGCTAAACCACTGCGCCACCGTGCAGCCTGTCTACAAGGAAGACTCGGACTACTGCCACTGGCAATGTGGAATAGGTGGACTGCAGGGAATACTTTGTGTTGTGTGGGGGAGGGGGATGACTTATGTTTGCACTTTTCCAATGTGAGACACTTGATGGAATGATATTGGTGCTCTTACATTTTTTTGAATTGTGCAATAAAGGCATTTTTTAAAACTCATCTCTCTCTCTCTCTCTCTCTCTCTCTCTCTCTCGTGCGCATGCGTGGGCGTTTGTGGGAGCAGGGGTGTGGAGTGGTGTCGAGTGAGTACGTTAAACTTTGTATTTTCTAACTTTTTCTCTATCTTGTGTGTTTGAGGTGTGTGTGTTTAATATAGTGGGTTGAGTGTGTGTGTGCTGGGGTGTGAGTGTTGGAGTGAGTGTGTCGGGGAACGGTAGCTTCTGCTGCCGGTTTTTCCCGGCCGGCATCATGCCGGTGATTGATGGTGGTGTGGAGTTTGAGCGCTTAACCCGGCGTCATGGCGTGAGAATCCTCCCGACAGTTCCCTGTTCTGTGGAGGAGGCCAGCCTCGCTGTAGGACAGGTGGTTGGGCATGGCAGCATAAAATCAGCATCGAGGATGAACAGCGCAATTGTGATCTTTCTGGATTCGACTGAGAAAGCTGATAAGGTGGTGGCACAGGGAGTGGTCCTAGGTGACACTTTTACTCCCGTTTTACCGCTGGCGAATCCGTCTAGGAGGATCACCATCTCAAACGCTCCTCCTTTCGTTAAAAATGATCAGCTGATTAGAGAGTTGTCCCGTTTTGGCCAGGTTGTGTCCCCTATCAGAATGGTCTCTCTGGGTAGTAAATCACCCCTGCTGAAGCATGTTGTGTGTCACAGGAGGCAGTGTTTCATGGTGTTGAAAGACAGCTCTGCTGAACTGAACGCGTCTTTTAATTTCAGGATTGACGGCTTTAGCTACTTGGTGTTTGCAACATCTGAAACCATGAAGTGTTTTGCGTGTGGCGCAGAAGGCCATCTTATTAGGTCATGTCCTGAAAAGGCGAACACAAAGAGCACTGGCGGTAAGAAAGGTGACGCCGCTGTTTCTGGTGGTCCGGAGGGTAGCGCTACATGCGGTGCGGCGGATGCCGCCGCGGCGCCCGCTTCTGCTGGGGCGGTCGCGGCCGCAATCGCGGCCGCGTCCGCTTCTACTTCTGCGGGGGTGTCCGCGTCCGCGTCCGCGTCCGCGTCCGCTTGTGCTGGGGCGGCCGCGGCCGCTTCTGCTGAGGTAGCCGCAGCGGGCGTGGTAGTTGCCCCCCCAAACATTGATGGTGGGAAATTTCTGTCTGGCGGCAGCTGTGATCATTGTGACGAGCCTGTCACCCGGAGTAAAGAGGCGGAGGGTGTAAGTAAGAGTGCAGTTAAACGAAGGAACGTGGGTGAGCAGACTTTGCAGGCGGGGGAGGAGCGGTTTGAGGCTGTAGCGGACACACAGAGCAAACACTGCATGACGAACGTTGCAGTTCACGAAGAAATGCAGGAATGTAGTTTTGTTGAAGAGGATCCTTTTAAAGCTGCACAAAAAAGAAAAAGTGCTGAAAACTTGCAGAGCTCTGCTAAATCTAGTAGGGTTGGGAAGTTAGATTTACTAGATGAGAGCGTCTCTGACGAAAGTGGAGCTGAGTCTGAAATGATGCAGACGCAGGAGGAGCAAAGCTCCTATTGTTTTACCAAAATTAGGCAATTTCTCCAGGTGACCAAGGGGAGCAGAGCTGTGAAAGTGGAAAATTACTTTCCAGATCTGGAGTTATTTGTGGCATCAGCTCGCAAGCTGATGAAACTGAATGATGGGAGTGAGACTTTTACTGATCAGGAAATTTTTCGTTTAAAGAAACTGGTTGTCAAACTGAAATCACAAATTACTAACAGTCATGTTGACTCTTAGTTTGTTTCTTCCCTTTTATGCTATGTGTGTGTTTTTTTACTGTACCTTATTTTTATCCTTTTTAATGCCCCACCTTAGAATTGGCACTCTTAATATAAACGGGGCCAGGGATGATGTAAAAAGGGCCTCTTTATACAAGCTTTTTAATTTAAAGGCACTTGACGTGCTGATGGTCCAGGAGACTCACAGCACTGTAGACATTGAGTGCCGGTGGAGAAAAGAGTGGGATGGCTGCATTTTTTTTAGCCACAAATCCAATAATAGTGGAGGGGTGGCTGTACTTTTCTCTCGGGGTTGTGTGCCTGTCTCTTATGAGGTAGAAGAGGTGGTGAAAGGACATGTACTCTTGCTAAAGGTACAGTTTGAAAACGTAAACTTGGTTCTTATAAACGTGTATGTGCCAACCCAGAGAGCAGAAAGGATCAGGGTCTTTAATATGCTATCAGATACGGTTAGATCCTGTAATCCAAATAGTTTTTTATTTCTGGGGGGTGATTTTAACTGTACATTAAACCACAGACTGGACAGGAACCATCAGGAACCTCACCCAGCTTCTGCCAATAGGCTGAGGGAACTAGTGAAGGCACATGAAATGGCCGATGTGTGGAGATCACATCATGGGGACCAGAGGCAGTACACCTGGAGCCATGCTAAAGATAACCTCTTATCTATGGCTAGGTTAGACCGTTTCTATGGTTTTAAACACCAAATGAGTGTTTTTAAAAATAGTTGTATCTGTCCTGTTGGTTTCACTGATCACTGCCTGCTGATTTGTTCTGTTTTCATTGAAAATGTAAAGTGTAAGAGTGCTTTTTGGCATTTTAATAATACACTTTTTAAATGATGTGTTTTTTAAGGGAGTTTTTCATGATGTATGGAAGTCACACAGGGAACAAAAATCTTCTTTTAGTTCTCTCCAAATGTGGTGGGATTTTGGTAAGGCACAGATAAAACAATTCTGCCAACAGTACACTCAAAATGTCACTCGTAGCTTGACCCAATCCTTGAAAGTTCTGGAGACTGAGGTGGTAGAGCTAGAGGAGTTACTCAGTTCTACCGGAAAACAGGAGCACTTAGAGGCTCTTAAGTCAAAAAGGTCAGCCTTGGCTCGCTTGCTAGGGGTCACCGCACAGGGCGCTCTGGTCCGCTCGCGCTACATGGATGTAGCTCTGATGGACTCGCCCTCCCAGTACTTTTTTGGACTGGAGGGGAAAAATGGACAGAGAAAGCTCATTCACTCCTTGTTGGGCGATGACGGGAGAACAATCTCCACAGCAGCAGAGATCAGGAAACAAGCTGCTAGCTTTTACAGTGAATTGTTTAGAGCAGAGTGGAGGGAGGACACGTCACTGGGCCAGGTTTTCCTTGATGGTCTTCCAGTGCTCTCAGAGGACCTTGTTGCCGGCTTGGATGCTCCACTGTCTCTGTCTGAGCTGCATACGGCGCTAATGAGCCTCCAGAATGGAAAATCACCAGGCATAGATGGTCTCTCTGTGGATTTTTTTAAGGAATTCTGGCCCCTGCTTGGTCCAGACCTGCTGGAGGTTCTCCAAGATAGCTTGGAAAGGGGGACCCTACCCACGACCTGCAGGAGGGCCATCATCACACTGTTGCCGAAAAAGGGGGACCTCCAGAGCCTAAAGAACTGGAGGCCGGTCTCTCTGCTCTGCACAGACTATAAGATTCTCTCAAAAGCTCTGGCCCGAAGACTGAGAAAGGTGATGAGCGAGCTCATTCATGTAGACCAGACTTACTGTGTGCCTGGCAGGCTGATTAGTGACAACGTCACTTTAATTCGGGATATTTTGGAGGTCTCTGGTTCATTGGCGGTAGAAACTGGTTTGATTTCAATTGACCAGGAAAAGGCGTTTGATCGGGTTGAACACCAATATTTATGGACAGTTTTAACAGCTTTTGGGTTCAGCCCAGGCTTCATAGCCAGGATACGGGTCTTGTACAGTGACATTGAGAGTGTACTGAAGATAAATGGGGGCCTGTCTGCCCCTTTAAAAGTCCAGAGGGGGGTTCGGCAGGGCTGCCCTCTCTCAGGGATGCTGTACTCCCTCGCCATAGAGCCTTTGCTTCACTGCCTGAGAAGGGACCTATCAGGAGTCACTTTTCCTGGCTGTGACACCACGTTCAAGCTGTCGGCCTATGCAGATGATGTAGTCATTCTGCTAAATAAGCAGAGTGACATTGACGTTCTGGTTAGGAGTGTCAATCTTTTTGGCCAACTTTCCTCTGCAAAAATAAACTGGGGAAAAAGCGAGGCTCTGATGGTGGGGGAGAAACTAGAAAATCAGCTTACGCTGCCTGGTGGGTTGATTTGGAAAAAAGGAGGTTTTAAGTATCTTGGTGTCTTTATTGGAAATCAGCAGTTTGAGCAAAAAAATTGGGATGGGGTCATAGAGAAAATTAACGGGAGACTAAACAAATGGAAGTGGCTAATGCCAAGAATATCTTTTAGAGGAAGAGTGCTCATTTTAAATAATCTTGTTTCCTCATCCCTGTGGCACCGCCTCATGTGCATGGACCCCCCTGCTGGTTTGTTGTCCAAAATTCAGTCTGTTTTGGTGGACTTTTTTGGGGGTGGTGGACTCCACTGGGTTCCTCAAGCCCTGTTATTTCTTCCCAAAGAGGAGGGGGGGCAAGGAGTGATTCATTTAGCTAGTAGAGGTGCTGCTTTTAGACTGACTTTCATACAGAGACTGCTGACGGGCCCCCAGGACCTGGTATGGAGGCCTTTGGCCTGTGTTATTTTACAGAGAGTCCTTGGGCTTGGGCTAGACCTCCCTGTGTTTTTAATGGATTTTAAGAACTCTAATGCACTGTCTTTACCCAGTTTTTACCGCAGTCTCTTTTCAGTGTGGACTCTTTTTAAAAAACAAAGAGGACCATGCGATTCCCTCTACTGGTTGTTGAGGGAGCCGCTGGTTTTTGGTGGTCGCCTTGGTGTCCTGCCGGGAGTTGGAAGGACCTTCCTTGATAGGCTGTGTTCCAGGAACGTTCTCACTCTGAAGCAAGTGGTGGAACTGGCTGGTCCTGGCCTCAACAACGCCTCAGCTTTAGCAGCTCATCTTGGTGTCAGGTCGAATCGTTTCATCGATGGTCTTCTTGCACACTGGAAACAGGAGCTTCATGGACTTGAGCACTCCCTACTCTTGGACTTTAGCAATGGCACGCTGCAGCCGGAAAGCACTGACCCCTTTCCCTCTCTCACGCTCTATATGGACTTTGACGTCGCTCCTTGCTCCTTACTGGCATTCTGTGCTCCCACTGGTGTGGACTTTGGAGGAGCCAGTGGTAAGGCACTCTACAGACTGGTTGTGATGGCACTCAACAAGGACAGATTGAACACCTGTGTGGACACTCCTTGGAGAGCCTATTTTAAGCTAGGAAAAGGGCATCGGCCTGCCTGGAGGGCTCTTTATAAAGCCCCTCTCCCTAAGAGGCGTGGAGACTTACAGTGGAGGGTCTTGCATGGTATTATAGCAGTCAATGCTTTTGTTTCTGTGATTAACAGCAGTGTCAGTGATCAGTGTGTTTTTTGTTCCTCTAGGGAGACTGTTTTTCATTGTTTTATTGAATGTCAGCGCCTGAGTGGCCTCTTTGAACTTCTCACAGAACTTTTTCATATTTTTAAGGAAGTTTTCTCGAAGCAGGTTTTCATTTGTGGTTTTATGTACAATCGTCGTTTTAAGCAGAAGTGTCAACTACTGAACTTTGTTTTAGGGCAGGCAAAGTTGGCTATCTATGTAAGCCGGAGAAGAAAACTTGAGAATGTTGAGAGTGATGTTGATGTCAAAATTTTATTTGTGAGGCTACTTAAAGCCAGAATCAGGCTGGACTTTCAGTTTTTTATGGGGAATGGGGATGTGGAAGGTTTCAGGACCCTCTGGTCCCTGGAGAATGTCCTCTGTTCAGTTCATGATGGACAGCTTTTTTTGGGGCGTTTTTTGGGGGATTAATTTTCTGTGTAACATAGCATGATATAGAAATTGTATTGACTGATGGACAAGTGTGTTTATTAAAGATCCTTTAAAAATCAAATCAATCTCTCTCTCTCTCTCTCTCTCTCTCTCTCTCTCTCTCTCTGTCTCTCTCTCTCATTATAGTCAGGTCTATCACATTAGTATACACCCAAACCAACATTCTCACATACACTTTTAATAGTACATTTTAGGAGATCGGTAAAGTGAATAGCGGATGGCCTGTTCACGTCAGAGTTAAAACTGGCCAATCAGACAGTCGCGTACAAGCCCATCCTATTGTACTGGGTTGGGCCGACCCGCCAACCCGAGAAGATAAATGTATGTCGCACCCGGAAGTCGTGGTCAGTGTGGCGACGCTCCAGAGGGAGCTGCGTTACGCTGCACTCAGCTCTGCTTGCTTTACTTGTGACCTCCAAATAAATGTTCCATCTTTAAATTGAAGAAATCTCCGGCTTGTTCTTGGATCTTTCAATCAAAGAATTGGGTATTTTTCTAACAAATTGGTGCCGGTGACCAAGATTGAAATTATTCTGAGGCGAGCCTGAACACAACAGATGGGAAGGACCCTTTTCAGACGACCGTGGCAGCACCTGAACAAAAGAAAGGTAAGCAGAAAACCTTTTGTTTACAAAATTTCTGCAGTTTGGCCATTCTAAATTTACAGTTGTCTGATAAAGGGGTATATCCGATCTCCAAATTTTAAACTGTTTGCGGGATGGAAGTCTATGGTCACATGTAAAGCATGAACCACGTGGTCTCGCACGAGGGAGAGTGAAGAAACATCCTAGGATCAAATAGCCGCTTTTTACGAATAAGGAAGATTGCAATGCAAGAATCTTTTTTTTTTTACATCAGTAGTAAGCATAAAATGAGGTACTCCAATACATTATAAGAATCTCAAACTTAATAATGAGTGAGTAATGTAGCAAGCAGTCATAAGAATGTTTTTTTTTAAATCCTTAGTGAGTGACTGGTGATAAAAATAAATAAATTGTGGAGTGTGTGAAATAAGAGTCGGGCTCATGGCACACAGTTTATTACACACTTCACATCTCTCAAGCACAGAACAGACTGAACATTTAAGCAGAAACTCTCCTCTTAAGTTTCATGGCATTTCTCCACACACAACATGACATTTGCATCACACTGCATTCAACCCCCTACGTCCCTGACTCCTTCCTGCTATCTCGCCAGGAACCTTCTGAGTATTGTTCTCCCATGTTTATCCACTGTCTCTTGTCTGAGATGCTAAATAATCTGGCTCCCCCAAGGTGCTAATCTCTCCCCCCTCCCCAGCATCTTAGATAGAACAATAGAATAACAGTCCACATGCTGTGATAGAACAATAGAATATCAGTCCACATGCTGTTTGGGCTTCCGTCTCCTCCCGTATCTGCTGTAAATGGGGTTTACCGCCTCAGTGGTGCCGCTGTGCCGGTGGGGGGCTGCTGGGAGTGTGTCTGACTGTGGGTGGGCGGTGACTGGGGAGGGGGCCACTTCGGTCTGTCATTGTGGCTGCTCTGGTGAATCGTTTCCCTGGGGAGCTCTCCGTGGGGGTCTTCTACACCGAGGGGCCCTAGCCAACAGCACTTGCTCGTCCGCCACAATGAAAGCAGGTTTGAGTCTGTCTATGCCAATTTTTTCCCGCCTACCCCCCAAGTCTAGCAAAAAATGCTTATCCCCTGTTTTCAACACTCTGAACGGTCCATCATAGGGTGGGCGCAATGGAGGGATGGTGGGCGTCATGTCTGACAAACACGAACTCCGCGGTCTTCAAAGTTTTAGGCACGAAAACACGCGGAAAACTGTGGTGGGCAGGGCCCGGCAGCGTGCCTGTGTCTGCGCTACGCTGTAAAAGCTGAGACGGGCAGCTGCCCAGCGCAGGATTATCTGGCAGAAATTCCCCGGGCAGCCGTAGGGGCTGCGCAAAAACGAGCTCTGCTGGGGAAGCTTCTAGATCCTCTTTTGGCGTGGAGCGCAACCCCAATTAAACCCACTGCAGCCTGTCTACCCAATTTGCATCCGTCAATGAAGCCCTGAGTGCTGCTTTCAGTGATCTATGAAAACGCTCGCATAACCCATCGGCCTGTGGGTTGTACGCAGTTGTGCGGTGAATTGTAACACCCAGGCTGCGGGCCATCGCAGACCAGAGTTCGGAAACAAATTGCGGGCCCCTGTCGGATGTAATGTCTGACGGGACTCCAAAACGCGCCACCCATGCTGTTAAAAAAGCTTGCGCTACGTCTGTGGATGTGGTTGCCGCCAGCGGGACTGCTTCTGTCCAGCACGTGGTGCGGTCCACCACTGTCAGGAGGTGCGTGCACCCCTGTGATGGCGGGAGGGGGCCCACGAGGTCCACGTGAACATGGTCGAACCTCCTAGCCGGGATACGAAACGGCTCCAAGGGAGCCTTCGTGTGTCTGTGTACCTTGGCTTGTTGGCACGCCACGCAGGCTGCAGCCCACTCTTTCACTTGTGTGCGTAGGCTCGGCCACACAAACTTCTCTCCCACCATTTTGACCGATGCGCACACTCCTGGGTGCGCCAGAGTGTGACCCGACTCAAACACGCGGCGGCGCCATGCGACCGGGACCACCGGACGGGGGCGACCCGTGGAGACATCGCAGATTGGGGGGGGGGGCATCTTGCCTGCTTTCCAGCCTTAACCCTGTTGGTCCAGACTGGAGCGCGCGCACGTCTGCATCGCTAATCTACTCCGCGGTCATGGCTGCGTAATCTATCCCCACGCAGACCAGGGCCACCAGGGCGCGCGAGAGGCAGTCCGCCACCACATTCACTTTACCCGACACATGTTGAATATCGGTAGGAAACTCTGAGATCGCGGCCAGCTGTCTCAGCTGCCGGCCCGACCACGGTTCTGAAACCTTGGCCATCGCGAATGTTAGCGGCTTGTGATCCATGAACGCGGTGAAGCTGCGCCAGAACTGGAAGTGGTGTATGGCCAGGTGGAGAGCCAGCAACTCTCTGTCGAATGCACTGTATTTACGTTCGCTGTCGCACAAAGTTCTGCTGAAAAAGGCAAGTGGCTGCCAAGCCCCGGTGACGCACTGCTCCACGACAGCCCCTATGGCCACGTCTGAAGCATTGGTGGTGAGCGCTATGCGGGCCGCCGGGTCCGGATGCACCAGCAGTGCGGCATTTGCCAGGGCTGCTTTACCTTTCGAGAACGCCCGCTCTCACTCCAGGGTCCATTCGACCCTATTCACGGGTTTCTGTTTCTTGAGCGTGGCGTACAATGGTTGCATGAGCTGCACTGCACGGGGAAGGAAACGGTTATAAAAGTTCACCATCCCCAAAAATTCCTGCAGTGCCTTGACCGTCTGAGGCCAGGGAAAATCCGCCACAGCGCGCACTTTGTCAGGCAGCAGGATCGCTCCTTCCGGAGAGACACAGTGTCCCAAAAAATCAATCTCCGTCACGCCGAGCTGGCATTTCACCGGGTCGATTATTAACCCGTGCTCCTCCAACCTCCGGAAAACCGTTGTGAGGTGGGTTTCGTGTTCGTCTTCGGACGCACTGGCTACCAGGATATCGTCCAGGTAGATGAACACGAACGGGAGATCGCGCAGCACTGCATCCATCATGCGTTGGAATGTCTGTGCCGCTCCTTTTAACCCGAATGGCATGCGCAGGAACTCGAATAGACCGAACGGAGTTATTACCGCTGTTTTGGGTATGTCCTCAGAGCGCACTGGGACTTGGTGGTAACCGCGGACCAGGTCTATTTTGGAAAAAATGTGTGCTCCGGCAAGGTGAACGGAAAAATCCTGTATGTGGGGAATTGGGTAGCGGTCGTGCGCTGTGGCATTGTTCAACCTGCGGAAATCCCCGCACAGTCGCCACGACCCCTCAGCCTTAGGGACCATGTGTAGCGGGGATGCCCATGGGCTGTTCGAGCGCCTGATGATGCCCAACCTTTCCAGGTTGGCGAACTCCTCATGCGCTATGGCCAGTTTAGCTGCGTCCAAGCACTGAGGTCTTGCAAAAACAGGTGGCCCGGTGGTGGTGATAAAGTGCTCCACCCTGTGTTTAGCGATGGCCGCGGAAAATGTCGGGACCATGAGTGCTGGGAACTGAGTGAGCAGTGTGTGGAACTTACCGCCTGTAGCTGTGACGTTGGCTTGTGCTGTTGGCTGGGTCACTCGAGCTATGCAGGGGAGAGAGTCAAAGGACAGTGCATTAACCAGGCGCCTGTTAGCAACATCAACCAGTAAACCATGTGCACACAGAAAATCAGCCCCCAGGATATGGTAATTCAGTGCTGCTACGACAAAAGTCCACTCATATGTACAGCCGTGAAGAGATAAGAGCAGAGTCCTCTCACCAAAGGTCTTAATATCCGAGCCGTTTGCTGCCAACATCTCGGGGCCGCTAGGTCCTGCCAGCCGGTCAGCGTAGGTCGGCAGGATGAAACTCTTCTGGGCTCCGGTGTCCATGAGGAAACGCCTCCCCGAGCGCGCATCCGTCAAGTAGAGCAGCTTATCTCTTCACCGAGGGTCCCAGCTGCTATGGACCCCCGGCCTTAGCGTTTCCCGAGCGCTTCAATTGGCACGGTGGTGCACATCTGCGTGCCTTCTCTCCGAAGCGGCGGTGGTAGAAACAGAGCATGTCTCTCAGGCGCTCCTTGGCCCCCGCTGCTGCTACCGTCAGTGGCTCCTCGCTTCCTCTGGTCCTCTTGCTGGGCTCCGCCGCTGCCGCGTTGACTGTGATCGCCCTGGTGGTGAGGATGATCCGGTCTGCCTCCTGGACTAGCGCACAGTTGTCGCGCGCGGCCAGCAACGGCGAATTGGCCAGAACCGCTCTCGCCACTGTCGGAAGGTCCCGGAGGAAGAGGTGGGCAAACAGAAAGTGCCCGTTGTCCGTGCCCATTAATGCCAGCATCTTCTCAATCAGGTCTACGGCCGAACCATCTCCTAACCCAGTCCGCTTCAGGAGCCTCTCTGCTCTCTCACAGTCCAAGACCGTGTAGCGCTGGATGAGCGCAGCCTTGAGCGCCACATATTTGCTGCTGGCTGGTGGCTGATCGAGCAAGCTCGCTACCTGCTGAGCTGTGCGGGCGTCCAGCACTGTGACCACATGGTAGAATCTGGTGTAGTCTGCCGTTACTCCCCGGAGGGCAAACTGGGCCTTGGTGAGGTGGAACCAAGAGCGCGGGTTGTGCTGCCAGAAATCCGGTAGCTTGACTGAAACCGCACACGCGTGGCTGGAGGTTCCAGTCTGGGCTGTCTGTGGGATGGTTGCCGCCTCGCTGTAGCTTTCTGACCGGGCCGGCTCCGGGGATCTTGCCTCGTGTTCCATAATACGTCTTGGGTCACCAGTGTGGAGTGTGTGAAATAAGAGTCAGGCTCATGGCCCGCAGTTTATTACACACTTCACATCTCTCAAGCACAGAACAGACTGAACATTTAAGCAGGCACTCTCCTCTTAAGTTTCATGGCATTTCTCCACACACAACATGACATTTGAATCACACTGCATTCAACCCCCTATGTCCCTGACTCCTTCCTGCTATCTCGCCAGGAACCTCCTGAGTATTGTTCTCCCATGTTTATCCACTGTCTCTTGTCTGAGATGCTCAATAATCTGGCTCCCCCAAGGTGCTAAATAATAATAATAATAATAATAATAATAATAATAATAATAAACCTACACAATAACACAAGAATCTTTTCTCCATCATTAGTGAGTGTATTTTCATAAATAGGATAGCTTGTTAAAATCAGTATAAGACTGATCTTTATGATACGATACCTCTTGTATCGATGACCTGACGAGGTTTCAATGAATGTATCCTCTACATATAAGTTAAGCTATGAGAAAATGAGTACATGCAAATCTGCGGCAAATTCTACACGTCATGCAAGCTGATCTCTGTTAAATTTTGTGCCCTTAGGGGATAAAAGTGTGATTTGAGAAATACCAGGGGTTGGAAATATCTACTAAACCTGTCCCATACTATGATTTAATTCAGTGTCTTTAGGGGATAAATGTGTGGGTTGAGAAATACCGGGAGCTGGAAATATTTATTAAACTTTCCGCAGAGTATGATTTAACTAATGGTGCACTCCAGACCACGTGGCCAGAACAAAGGAGGGATGTAATGCACCCCCACCACTGAGCGGAGGTGAGATTGTAAAACAGGTTACTGAGAGAATTATTTGAGGTAACAGTATTAACCCCTTGACACCTGTTGTCACGAATCCGCATCAAACCGCTTCCGCTCCAAATGCAACCAAAATACCCTCTGTATTCCTCCACTTCTGGTTGGAGCACTTCCAACCCATACCTAGGAACATTTTGCAAGCATTAGTTTCTCGTAGGAACGGTCAGAGACGGAGCACCATCCATTTCCTTATTGCTAGGGTTAGGGTTAGGGTTAGGGTTAGGGTTATAGTTTGGCAGTGTAATGTAAAATATGGGAATATTAATAAATAATAAATATGATCAGGTATGAATTATTTAATTTATATTGATGTATTGGAATCTGAGCTCAAATCTCATTTCATATACATCAGAAAAGTTAATAACACTCGTAAGGGGCACCAGCTTCTGTCTTTAAGAAGCAATTTAATCTTTAATTTCACTTTATACCTGTTTGATCACTCAATAAATTAATTAATAATCAGTCTCAAAAATTTTCTGTGAATTCGATACCTGGGCTTGAAACAGACTCAGAATGAAATAAATTCCCAACAACTTCTCATTTTTAAATATTTATTAAACGAAATGATTAACAGACGTTGCAGTAATCATAAAATCAATCTTGTAAATGATAGATTAACAATGTCAATATTTTCGGAACCAGGGTTAAACTGAGAAATGAATTTCTATCAGTTTGAGTTAACAGATTATTAAAAACAACGCAAATTTATGGAGAAAGTTTACTAATTATGAAAAAGTCCTAAATTAATCTTAAGAAAAAAAATAAAAACCGAATTTTAATGAAAAGAAGAGTTACGTTAAGGGCTTCTTAATTTGCATCTGATTAGATACACAAATTATTACCGAACCTCAGAAGTTTATTCAGCAGTTGAATTAAAAGTTTGCAGCTCACGTGATTCTCGGTGATGATGGTTCTGTCGTCGTCCTCATGAAGTTTTGAAGTGTTGTTCAGGGGCAAAACCCAGAATATTTGTCCCGCAAATATTCTCTTGACGATTAATGATATTCATGAGATCGTAAGTTGGATCTCGATGGTTGAGATGTTGCAGAAGCGCGCTGATTCCTCAGCTGCGCGTGATGTGGAGAGCTGCGTCTTTTCTTCCTGGTAGACAAGCGCTGCAGGTCTTCGGGAATAATTAAAGATATCTGATCAGATTTCAAATTAGAAGAGAAAAAAAAACTTTAGGACTTTAGATAAAATAGTAGCTTCTGGTGGGTGCTTGGTCAAGAAAAATATAAAAATAAAGTCAAGATTAAAGTTTACATTAAAATTAAACAAACGGTGGTTTTACAGAAAGTTTAACAAAGAAAAAGTGATGAATAAAAATTGGAGTTTAACTCCGATTAAGAATTGAGCTCAAAGAAATAGGAATTCCTAGGTATTTAAGAGAAAAAGAAAATACAAAGTTACATAAATTACGAGTTATCTGCTCTGTGTTCAGAAAAGCGACATGTGGTCGAAGTCCTTTGTTCTCCTTTGCTGTGTGTAGACAATGGAGCAGCCGAAAAGCGGTGGCGAAAAGAGAGGATGAAAAAAGAGTGACGAAAAGAGACTGAAGCCGGGATCTCTCTGCTATTTATGTTCCGCGGGCTTCCGGGATCTCAGCCAATGAGAGTCCTTCGTGGGCGGGCTCGATGAACCTTTAGTCCAATAACAGGCCTTGTCTGTGAGAGACCAATAGGATGAAGAAGCTGGGGTTCTATGAAGACTGGTGACACGTGATATCAGTCCACAGGAATACACAGTTTTAAATACATTGGAATGTACTGTTACACACTTATGTATAACTAAACTAACCTTAGTGTATCTTATAAGCAGTGCTTCTAAATCAACATGCAGGAATAAACATTCATATAAACATTAGCATATATATAAAATCACAGATTAATGCATTTCACTTATATTTTCCACATCAAAAACATCAGAGTCCATCTGCATTTTCATAGTTCTGAAAAGAATGAAGGTTTAGAATTGAGTTTGTAATAATGTACTTTAAAAGTTCACTGTTTAAATCCAGCATGTCCACAGTTTAAGGAAATTAGCTGAGTCGTGGATCTGTGTAGGTTTTATGGGGGCAATAAAAGTGAAGCCGGACATTGGGGGAAATTCCTTAGGCTGGTTTTAACAAAACAAAAAGGGGATTTCAGCTGTGGCCTGGGGGAAGAAAATCCATTTATTTGCGTTATTCCTGGATGAAACAAAAATGTATTTAAGCAGAAGAATAATTGTTGCTGAGCCAAAGTGAGATGATGCTACAGCAGTCATGAGAGTTGAAAATACTGAAAATAACTTTGTTGCATAAATAAAAGACTCTTCATACTTGAGATGGGAGCAGGTGCTTTTTTACCATTTTTTTACCATAGATACCTGTTGTCGCTAATTTGCATCATACCTAAAATTAAATCTATTTTATGTGCTATAGTCAAATTAACTTTCTCAACTTAATTTAGCATCTACTTGAAAGCAAAAACACAAGTGATTTTTTTTCATAATTGGAAATAAATTCAGGCTTTAAGGGGTTAAAATGAAGCGCTAAATTAAAGTTGTAAGGTTATTCTGGCATGTGTACAGCTGGGGTTAGGGAGGCAGTGTTCCTTTTCCTTAAAAAAAAAAAGACATTGTGGTTTGTGAACAATAGGCTCGGTAGCCATTTGCGCGTGTTGCACTCACTGCGCATATGCATGAGAACGCCATCTTTCATCTTGAAGATGAAAATCCATCATGTGGCCAAATATAGGAAGTGCACTATTTCACAAAATTACTGCCAATAAGAACTTAAATATTAATAATACAGTTGGAACCTTATCTCTCTGGCTGAAAGGAAAGTTTTAAGTCTGTACACGGCTACATAAAGTCCTCCCTCGCTCGCCTATGCGGGTTTTGGTTGTAGTGAGGCAACAGCATACCCATTCTGCTGAAGAGAAAAGGCTCAACTTTAAATTAGGAAGAGGGTGGTACAAGAATAATACCTATTCCTACTTATACAATAAAACTGTAGATAAGGGAATTTATTGTCATGCGGTGACCCTCGCGGATCACCATTAGACTCCAAGAGTCCACCGGTGAGTTTCGCAATGATGGTAATTTATTAATAAAACAAGACAAGACACAAGGCTATGAGCCGCTAAGGGCAAAAACGCACACTAAGCGCTACAAGGACTCGTAGGGCTAACCCCAGCGACTACGAGCTAAACTGTGACAAGACCAAAAAGAACACGAACCTGACATGAAGGTCTAACGAGGCCTCACGAGGATTGTTTGACGATATCTGACGATACTCCTGCCATCTAACTGCCGTCAGTGCCCGCCTTATAAAGGTGAACACTAACGAGCAGTAATGACAGACAGCTGACCAACCTTGACAGGCGGAAGCCCCACCGAGCGCCTTCACAATAAGAGCCCGGTGAGGCCAGAATACAACCCACAGCTGTCAAGGCCGGCAGAAAGCTGAGCGTAGCCCGAGCACGGACAGAACCCAGCGCTCGGGTCGTAACAGTACCCTCCCTCCAAGGGCGGGCTCAGAACGCCCACGGACCACCCTGCCCCCCCCCCCACCGGGGTGGGTGCCTGGGGATAGGTGCGGAGGGAGAGAGACCAAACCCAGAAACAATCAAAACCCGGCAAGAACAACTAAATACAGGACAATGACAAGAATACCAACTACTCAGATTAAATCAAATGTCCAACTAACAATCACAAAAAATTGAACAGGATAACATGGAGAAAACAAAAAAAACAGAATTACTGGGTCAGAAAAACTAAATACAGGACAATGACAAAATACCGAATATTCAAATCAAATAAAATACACATGGAGGAAAATAAGGCAACAGTAGGACATAACACAAATTGCCAAGGATCCCCAAATAACAGTTACAGAAACAGCACAGGATAGCAAGAGAAAATTAAATCTTTGCCCACATGTTACACAAGAAAATGGCTTCCCACCTGTGTGAATTCTCATGTGAATTTTCAAATAACCAAATACAGAAAAACAGAGCAATTACTAGCTCATACCTAACTACACACAAAACAAACTAGGGCAACTGCAAGACATAACAAATACCCGCAGACACCCAAATGGCCATAACACAAAGCACACAGGATAGCAAGGGGGGAAAAAAAAACAAACAGATCACTGGGACAGATCATCACCAGAAAATGACCACTACCCCCCTGACAGTTTATGCCGACCGGCGGAGACCAGGCACCATAGGAACAGTTCAGGTGGTCTCCCCGCGTTCAACGACCGGCGGGTGGTCATGGGAGGCGGAACATGACCAGGCGGCTCACCACAGTCCAATGCCCAGCACGTCCGCTGCTCAGGTGGCCGACCCGGAACACGTCGGGTGGCCGACCCGGGGCGCCGAATTGGCAAAGCAGCAGCACCTCAGGCGGCTGACCCGTGTCCCTCAGCCACCAGTCCCGGGGAAAAACAGCCCGCGGCAGCCTCCCTGACGAGGACAAAACTCGGGAGAGCCGGGGCGAGCGAACAGGAACCCCCACGGCCCCCGGCGATGATGCGCAGGGGCGGTGACTCAGTAGAGGTGAAAGAAGGCAAGGATGAGCCCGTAATCCATCCGACGGCGAAAGGTCTGCAGCTCCTCCCCCGTCTGCGGACCACACCGGTGCTGCACCTCTGCTGGACCCCGATTGGGTCCCAGCTGCACCCACGTCGGGCCCCAATTGGGCCAGAACCGCACCTGCGGTGGACCCTGATTGAGCCTCTGGCGCACCCACGTCGGACCCCAATTGGGCCAGAACCGCACCTGCGGCAGACCCCAATTGGGCCTCTGGCGCACCCACGTCGGACCCCGATTGGGCCAGAACCGCACCTGCGGTGGACCCCGATTGGGCCTCTGGCGCACCCACGTCGGACCCCAATTGGGCCAAAGCAGCTCCCACGATGGACCCCGACTGTGTCGGTGCAGCTCCGCTGACGATCTCCACCCCCGAACCTGGGACCTCCAACCCAGTGACTCCGACTGGTTCCATGCCGGTGACACTGCAACGAGGCTCACAAACAACAAGAAAACCAGGATCAGAATCACCGGTAGCAACAGAATCCAGCGAGACGAGCTCAGGCGCAGCAGGCGGCTGCTCCTCACTCAACTCCCCGAGAGGCAGGCAAAAATGCTCCAATACAGGGGACAGAGACACAAGAGGGAGCACTTGCCGGCACTCGGGTTCTGTTGCCACCCAGGACTTCGACAATCCAGGTTCAGGGCGGTGACTCTCATCAGCAGGCTCCAACTCAGCTGCGTCGGGCTCCGCAGCTGGCAAGATGTCGTCTGCAGCTTGAGGTTCCTCCCGCACTGCTGTCCACGCCGATGACCCGTATGGCATGGGGGCAGGGGACACTCGACCCACTGGCTCGGACCACTCCGGTGAGGAGACCCGGGGATGCTTCATCCTCGGCTCAGGCTCCGGGCCACAGTCCGCTCTTCTCCTCCGTCCACGACGTGGCTGCAGGGCCGGATCCAGGCTTTCCAGCACTGCAGCCCTGCTCTTCATCTGGCGACGTTGGCCTGGCATCACGGACCGCTCAACAGGGGGGGACACAGAGGCAGCAGGTTTAGTCATTATCTCTACAGCAGGTGGAGGGAGCTCGGGGGGCTGCGAACCCCGAACTCTGCCCCCAGGAGTCAGACAAGGCAGGTTACAATCATGATGTAATAAATTAACATGCACTTGCCTTTCTCCCGGAGAAGAGATGGTTCCTGCTGTAGGGGACATTGTTCCTCCTTCCCCCCGCTGGATGGCGACAGAGGGCCCCCTGGAAGGACGAGGTGGAGCCGCTCTCATAGGTTCGCTGACTGGCTTCGCTGGCAGCGGGTCCAGCTGGGGATTCTGCTGAGGATTGCCTGGGCCGCAGCGCCGACATCGTCGTCGGCCCCCATATGGCGCGAACTCTTGGACTGGGTCAAGGGCAGGAGCGGGATCCCAGCACGGGGAGCGAGGATGCCTCCTCCGCTGCTTCCTGCCATAGTCCTCCTCCACCATACGGAGTATCCCGCGCTGTGCGGCGATGTCAGCCCTCCTCGCACCGACTTCAGGGTGGTCAGCGTAGCGGGGAGAAAGATGATTAAGCACATCCTCAGCGCAGTCCAGGTACCAGCGTACATCGCTGTCGTAGTCAAGGAGGGAAGCAGAGATGAGTGTTTCATCCACGTATTCTAGGACGTCCACCAGCTCGTGGCTTGGACTCCAAGCGCGGCCCCTCCGCGACAGCATTCCTCCAGCACACTGTACCCAGACAGGAAAAGAACAAAAAAGGCACGGTGGAAAAAGGCGTCTCGGTGTGGCGTCTCCGTTTAGACGTCTGGCAGGAGTATACTGTCATGCGGTGACCCTCGCGGATCACCATAAGACGCCAAGAGTCCACCGGTGAGTTTTGCAATGATGGTAATTTATTAATAAAACAAGACAAGACACAAGGCTATGAGCCGCTAAGGGCAAAAACACACACTAAGCGCAACAAGGGCTCGTAGGGCTAACCCCAGCCACTACGAGCTAAACTATGACAAGACCAAAAAGAACACGAACCTGACATGAAGGTCTAACGAGGCCTAACGAGGATTGTTTGACGATATCTGACGATACTCCTGCCATCTAACAGCCGTCAGTGCCCGCCTTATAAAGGCGAACACTAACGAGCAGTAATGACAGACAGCTGACCAACCTTGACAGGCGGAAGCCCCACCGAGCGCCTTCACAATAAGAGCCCGGTGAGGCCAGAATACAACCCACAGCTGTCAAGGCCGGCAGCGAGCTGAGCGTAGCCTGAGCGCGGACAGAACCCAGCGCTCGGGTCGTAACATTTATTCCTCAATAAGAGTGTAGAAAATAGGTGGACAATATATATAGGTGAGGTAATTTAAATGAATGAATAAGGAAAATTGTAAATTAGAGTAAATAAATAAATGAATACAAAAATAAATGAATAAATAAAATAAACTAAAATGAATGAATAAAAATAAATAAATAAATAGGAGTTTTGTTGTGGAGACGAACCTTGTGGAAGTGAGAGTGGGCAGACAATAGAATGGGGAATTTGTTGTTTGAGAAAATTGAAAGCTGATGAATTGTTTAAAAGTTTTGTGCAGGACACAAAAGAAAATATGGAGAAATGGTTGAAGAAGGAAAGAAAAAACATAAGAATAAAAGACATGCTGCAATGGTGAGAACAAATGCAAAATAATCGCTAAACACGATAGAACAGAAAAGGACAAAGCACGCTGTTTAATAGCCTGTCTATTTCTCTCCATTAAATTTGAGATGATAGTGGCGGTGGACACCCCTCCTCCAGCAGCTGCGTCCACCCTCCTCCTTCACCCTCTTCCACCCTAGCGACCCCCTCCTCCCTCCGCAACAGTAAAGGAATGCAAAGCAAAGGGAAAGATGAACCACAGAAGAACAATTGAGCACATGTAAGTACAGTAAAATTGTTGCTTTCCATGTCAGAGAAGTGCCAAGAGTATGTGCCAAGTGCCACATACTGAGCAGCCCCAATACATGACCAATTTTCAAAAAAGCCATAGCCATGCCCCACCTAATTTGCCTAATCAGTATCAGCTACAGGACCACAAGAGGTCAGAGTTTAATAATTAGAGTCAGAGGCCCCCAATTTGGCCACTGGGCTCAAACACCCATGGGGGGGGGGGGGTCCTCCAATTAGCAACACAATGGGTATCCTCCCCTACAGGATGTTGAAAAAGAACGGCTTTGAAATTAATGCCGTTCTGTTTCAAAAGGGGGAGAGTGGGACATGAACTGATAGAGAAGTTACTATGTCATTTAAAAGAGTGTAATAGAAAAGTTACTAAGTCATTTAAGGATTACTGTCTTGAAGCCGTAAGTTAGACATTTTGTGAGTTGGCATCCTCTTTAACAAGCAGGGAGTGAACCTAACAGTAAGACTAAGAAAACTGATCACAGTGTTCTCAGCCTCACAGCTGAGAGGTCAATGTGCTTTCTCATCTAAGGTGATACTATTTATGCAAATTATTGAGTAGCTACATAAACAGCGTATAAATGAACGAATCTTTATTTTCCAGATAGATTAAAAGATTAAAAGAAAGGAACAGAATAATATATCAAGGAAAATTCCAACAAGGTCGAATTAAACAATAACTCCTCTGATTGTACAGTTCAGCATAAGTTATCCAAAGGGTGATGGCTGAAGCCGCAGCTTAAATTGCCCACCCATGTTCCACCCAAGAAACATCTAATAAAAAGAAGGCTTGCAATTAAGACCGAAATCTGGAAAATTCTTGAGGCTTGAAAGATCATTTTTCCACAGAATATCAGGCAGTTTGACCTTTTGCTACAAGAAAACTAGCCACCTGCTGGCCAAGAGAAAGGATGCAGGTTTAGGGCTCCTTTATACTCAAGGATCATTACATATTTGGAGACTCCCAGACCCTCCTATCTGTATTTTTTGCACATTTCCGAAAACTTTATGGATATGAACCAAACTTATTAGCACATTTTCTAGTCTCAAAGACCACCACTAGTACTAACCCTCTATTCTAAGAGAATATGGGAGAGGGATATCTGGGGACAATTTGGAACAACCAATTAACCAAACGTGAGGGCAGTGCAGCCAAGAGCTCAAGAAAAGCTAAAGAAAAGTATTGCTTATGCTTTATAGATTTGTTGAAATCTAATCACATTGTTAAAGAAAGAGATTTGCAGTAGGCATTTTTTGACTCGACATAAGGTATGAACATGTGAAGGTAAATCAAGTACAAATTTGTAAGATGGAGGTGCAAAATATGATAAAAATGCTAATTTACAATCACAACTTAAGACAAAGGCTGAAAATTTACACACAAATGTTGCAAGGTTCAGAGAAAATTGCACAATTGAGGAAATTTGCCAAATATTAGAAAATGTCACAAATTCCTGAAAAAACTTGCAAAATTACAAAGAAAAAAATCCAAAATTTGTTAGGAGAAAAATAACTATTTAGAGAAGAGGTTGCAGAGTTACAAGGAAAATGTTTAAATTTATGAGGAGGGTGCAAGTTTGCATGAAAGTCAGAAATTTGAGAGGGAAAAAGTCACAATTATGACAAAAAGTGAGCTGAAATAGTTTGGTTTTTTTTTAAATTGCAAGTTTTCCTAAATCTTCAATATTGTACATTCGCAACTATACCTTCACTGACATATTCCATCCTTTACACTCATTCTTTACATAGTTCTTTCTTTACACTTGGTATGGGGATGGGGGATGGCAGCTTAACAAGGGTGATGGTTTTTGATCATCCATGGATGAGTAAAAAGCATTATAGAAGAAGATGAATTAAAACAAACATGACTATAGTAGACTAGAGAAACAAGAAGATAATTTGAGGTAAAAGCAGCAAACACTCGGCCGAGCAGACTCAAGAATGAAGCATATACATACATATAGCTGTGTGTGCACCGGCCTTATCTAAAGGGTACAGTTAGTAGGCATGGCGTTAGCTTGTCTGGAGGTTATCTGTTCAGAAGAAAAAAGAACAGAAAACTCCACAACACCAAGATACAGATGACTCTGTTATACTTTAGTTCTCAGAGCAATCAGCAGATGTCTTATTGTAATACATTCCTTGATAGGCAGATGTTCAGACCCAGAAGCATTATTTAATACCAAAACAAATCGAAAGGTCAGTAGTATGAATGACGGGACAGTAAATCATGAAGAAGACAAGCAGGTGGTAACAGAATGTTGACGAAGGCTGAAGAGAACTGAGACCAGATGAATGAAAGGAAGTTTTAATACTGAAAGAGATTATAGGTGTGAGATGTGCAGCTTCATCAGCTAGTCCAGGGACAGGTAAAGTCTTGTTCACAGATGCAGAGTGGATGGAAAAGATTGAGTGAGTGTTTCTGATGGAAAAAGTATGTTGGTGAAGAGAGAACAGTGGATTTAGCAAGTGTAGAAAATATTTTTGAGGTTGAGATGGAAATGGAAAAAGAAATGAAGGCAGAGTAGTATGTGTTACAAAGAAAAACAAAGATCCATGTAAGATTTGCAGCTGTAGCTTTAAAAAAACAAAAACAGAAAACTAACAATAAATAAATTTTGCTTAAGAGTATCAGGAAGAAGGCACAAACGCAGACAACCATCTTAAATGTTTCCAAGTACTTAAAGCAGCAATGAGGTATTAGGTGTCCATTCTTACAGTGCATTTCTTTTAGTTGTGAATATTAACATTTAGTAAATGAGCAGACATTCACAGCAAAGATTATAGCCTCACTATATACGCAGTCATTTAAAGTCAATCTAACACCCCAGTTATGCTCCTCCCCAATAGAGGGTATGCATAGGATGTCACTGAACAGAACTCTTGGTAGACAAACACTGAGTGGCAAAAATGAATAGCAACATGAAGGTGTATGCAGTACAAAAATAAAAATCCACACAGCATTCAATTACAGTAGTACAAATAATATTTCTTGGCATGGTGGAGAGTTAATCTTATTATCCCATCTTGAATTAATTAGCAAAATCAAATGAAGGCTTTGAAGCAGTTCTTTTCTTGACTCAATGTTGGAAATCTAAATAAGAAGGGAAAATAAATTTAGAAGGATGGAACGGCTGACACACAGGGAGCCCAAGGCTCCCCATGAATCTGTTTCTCTTATAAAAGGAGGAGGGGGAGGACAGCAAGGAGGAAGAGGGAGCACGCCCCACAATGGCCGCTGCTGGCAGGAGGGAGGCACCCACACACACCACGGAAAACTGGACTGCATACTTAAAGATGAGAACAGATAAGTGGACTCACTTCTACATGTATGTAGAAAATTAGCAAAAATTAAATTATTGCATGTAAAGTAGGAACTCCAGGTCATGACGTACAGGACTTTTCAAGGTCAGAAAAGTAACTTCTGCAACTTAAATTCTGCAAATGGCAAGCTACCAGTAGAACACCTATCAACATCTGTAAAAGTAGCATTGTACCCTATGTACTATAGGTAATTGAACAGATCTGAGCGAAATTATTAATAACCATTATTTGCAAATCCATCCTCCAGATTGGTCATAAAATTGGACTGATAAACAAGGAAATGTGTGGGAGCATCCATTGTCCTAATTGAAGAGGATAAGAGACATTTCAACCTATGGGGGGTTCCACACATCCCGCTGGTTAGACCCAAACACATGGATTGGAAAATGTTGGACATTTTGTCACCTCTACTGCGGAATAGAGCCATCCATGGAAAACCAATACCTGACCTTAACATAGAATATTCTCCCAAATTAAAAACATAAGCAATGTCTCTTAACTGGGTAACCACAGCACAAAAGGCGGTACACAATGACACCCAGAAATCTCCTATATGACCAATCTTAACATTAACAAACGAGGGGATGAGGAAAATTTAAAGCAAATTCCAAATTAGTTATGGTAAAAGGATAACCAGATGTAGATCTAACAAAAGGAGCAGAGTACAACACTATAGGCCATACAGTATATTCAGAAGCCCAGAAGGGCGTTAACAAATGCAATTTTCCACAGTGGGAGTCATCAGCAAGTCTTAGACCAATTGCTGGGTCGAGAGGAAGAGCTGAGGACCCCAAGACGGAGGATGATGACGAGGAAGACCATTCTGCCATCACAGACTGTTTGTAAACACAGTGTGCTACTGAAAATACATAAATCATACATAGCTCAGCACACATAGGTACGGGTGTGAGACTTATAGTACTCTTGCGTGTTTATTTCCATCATGCTAATTACAGTTAGGTAGTCTGGATAAGGGTGAAGGTTAGAAGCTCTGAATGCCTGAATACAACAATGCATGGATAAGGATGTCTCCTAACGTTGAACGATGTTATCTGCTACCTACCCACTGCTGAACATATACTGTAGGTTCCATCACCCAACACACTCATCACAATACAACCACTGCTTGCAGATTTCATATGGTCAACAATCACACACTCAAGGCTAATGGGAGATAACTTTCAACAGCACATAGAGTAACTACAGATGTAGTGAATAAGCATAAAATGGTACGGACTCCAGCCATTGTGATGCCAACCCCTCAGGCCATTATTGATCCTGCCCCAGCTGAGCCCTTTGTATTGGCACTCGATTAAAGGTGTAGGGTACAGGGAAGATACATGCCGGAGGGCACCAGACCATCACGACGTGTGCCTGCGACATAGGGCGAATGACTGTACGACTTCAGTCTCTAGAAGAAGAATGGACTGGTACCCAAGTGCATCCACCGGACCTCCAGCATCCGCAGTGGAGCCAGGATCTCGAGCCTTACCAACACCAGCATCTCTACCTCTGTCCAATGACAGGGGGTGGCATCCCTGGGACAGCATCACTGAACTGTTCACTGGCTGGACTGGATGTTATCTATCCTCTGCTGCACCCACCAGACTGTCCTATAGACCTCATGGGACGAGGTGTGCCTCTGAGAGCGGGGACACACAGTTGTTTCGCTTCTGTGTCAACAAGATGGGACTGTGCTCCACAGCTGCGGATACGGGAAGCAGACACAGAGGAAGGTCAAACCCTTGTCGCAACCGTGGGACGACGGCAGCCAAATGATGCGAGCCCTGGCAAGGGTCAACTGGTGGACAAAGGTTTTGTGGACATCGTGGATTAACAGTTCATCTGGACAAGGCCCTCTTAGACATTACTGCAACGCGCTAGGGTGTCCACAAGGGGGGAGGCAAGGGTAGCAGAACCAATGGTGCAAGACTCTTGGGTTGACACACAATGCAGGGACCTGCCTTATTCACCATCTGTTAATCGCTAGCGTCTCTCACACCATGCATGGTTGACATGATAAAATCATGTCAAAGGGGGGAGTGAAAGGGTTAATGGAAAGTTAGTGCCAAAATAATAATTCTGTAGGTAATCTCTCATTATGCTCTACACAGATTCCATACATATTCTGTTTGCATGCTTATGAACAAATATGTGATGCTAAACTCTGGTAAACTGGAATTAGGCAGAGCTACAGAGCTCTCTCTGTCTCTGTCTCTCTCTCTCTCTCTTATTATAGTCTGGTCTATCACATTAGTACACACCCAAACCAACATTCTCGCACACACTTTTAATAGTACATTTTAGGAGACCGGTAACGTGAATAGCAGATGGCCTGTTCACGTCAGAGTTAAAACTGGCCAATCAGACGGTCGCGTACAAGCCCATCCTATTGTACTGGGTTGGGCCGACCCGCCAACCCGAGAAGATAAATGTATGTAGCACCCGGAAGTCGTGGTCAGTGTGGTGACGCTCCAGAGGTAGCTGCGTTACGCTGCACCCAGCGCTGCTTGCTTTACTTGTGACCTCCAAATAAATGTTCCATCTTTAAATTGAAGAAATCTCCGGCTTGTTCTTGGATCTTTCAATCAAAGAATCGGGTATTTTTCTAACAATAATAAACATTATAAAACGTCACCTTGCCTCCTTATTATTCGGACACTACATTATGCACCTGTGTGTGCATAATAAAGTGTGAGTTTGCTGCATGGCATAACAGACTCCAGTCTCTGGTTTATCGACATAACACTGTCCTCACAGGTCTCCCTAAAAAGTTCATTAGATAGATGCAGTTGGTTCAGAACACTGCAGGTCGAGTCCTCACTACAACCAAGAAAGTGCATCATATAACTCCAGTCATCAGATCTTTACGCTGGCTTCCTGTCTGTCAAAGAATAGACTTCAAAATACTCCTGTTGGTTTATGAAGCTCTGAATGGTTTAGGGCCAAAATACATTTCAGATCTGCTCGCCCATTATGAACCACCCAGCGCCCTCAGATCATCAGGATAAGGCCTACTATCTGTGCCTACCAAACATGGTGAGGCAGCGTTCAGTTTTTATGCTTCTCACACATGGAACAAATTCCCAGAAAACATCAGAGCTGCTGAAACTCTCAGCTGCTTTAAATCCAGGTTAAAAACTGTCCTATTTGCCATGGCCTTTCAGTAGAGCAGTTGTTAATTTCCTACAATGCACTGTAAATTTTTATTTGTCGTATTCTATTTTAGCTTGTTTTTGTTTCTCTTTAATGTACTTTTTAGTTTGCTTTTAAATTGTTACTTATTCCTTTTGCAACTTGCTGTAATGCTTTATTTTTTTATGTAAAGCACTTTGAATTGTCTTGTACACGAAATGTGCTACACAAATAAACTTGCCTTGACTTGCCTATTCTCTTTTTTGCCTCTGCATGGCTCATTGCAGAAGTAATGATCCAAATACTGTATGTACCCTGTACCCTGCCTTTCACCCAAAGATGCTGGGATAGGTTCCAGTACCCCCCCCCCCCCGCCGCCCCCGCAACCCAAAAAGGATTAAGCGGTAGAAGATGGATGGAAATTCACATGCCATGAGTATTTTTTCCCCCATTCAGGTTAAAGTCACACTGCAGCTTACAGTATCTCACAAAAGTGAGTACACCCCTAACATTTTTGTAAATATTTTATTACGTCTTTTCATGGGACAACACTAAAGATGTGACACTTTGAAACCATGTAAAGTAGTTGGTGTATAGATTTTATAACGGTGTAAACTTGCTGTCCCCTCAAAATAACACACACACAGCCATTAATGTCTAAACCGCTGGCAACAAAAGTGAGTACACCCTGAAGTAAAAATGTGCAAATTGTGCCCAATTAGCCACCCCAGTGTCATGTGACTCGTTAGTGTTACAAGGTCTCAGGTGTGAATGGGGAGTAGGTGTGTTAAATTTGGTGTTATCGCTCTCACATTGTCTTATACTGGTCACTGGAAGTTCAACATGGCACCTCATGGCAAAGAACTCTCTGAGGATCTGAAAAAAAAAGAATTGTTGCTCTACAGTTTGCTGAAGACAAGCAGACTAAGGACATGGATTACTGGAACCATGTCCTGTGGTCTGATGAGACCAAGATAAACTTATTTGGTTCAGATGGTGTTAACCGTGTATGGCGGCAACCAGGCAAAGACAAGTGTGTCTTACCTACAGTCAAGCATGGTGGTGTGAGTGTCATGGTTTGGGGCAGTATTCAAAGATGATATTGACCCCAAGAGAGTTAAGGCACTGCTGGAAAATATTGGTGGCCACACAAAATATTGATACTTTGGGCCACAATTTGGATATTTTCACTTAGGGGTGTACTCACTTTTGTTGCCAGCGGTTTAGACATTAATGGCTGTGTGTTAAGTTATTTTGAGGGGACAGCAAATTTACACTGTTATACAAGCTGTACACTGACTACTTTCATATCTTCAGTGTTGTCCCATGAAAAGACATAATAAAATATTCACAAAAATGTGAGGGGTGTACTCACTTTTGTGAGACACTGAATGCCCTTTCAACCCATTTTTCTATAGTGTTTTCAAGTGCATACAAAATTGTATTATTTAGGTATATTCCTTTTTTAATCACTGTGTTCCTCCTTTCTGCTATAATGTGTACATTATCTGTGCAGAGATTTTTAAATTGTAACTAGAGAGGTAGCAAAATGTTGTTGAGATTGTGGCTCGCATACTGTATGAAAATGCATGCAATCATCATAATTATAAACAGTATGATTATAACAGCCCTTGGCTCTCCTAGAGACCATGTGCTGAATAAACAGTTACAGTATCTCACAAAAGTGAGGACACCCCACACATTTTTGTAAATATTTTATTATATCTTTTCATGGGATAATACTGAAGTACAGCTTGTATAACAGTGTAAATTTGTCGCCCCCTCAAAATAACTCAACACACAGCCATTAATGTCTAAACTGCTGGCAACAAAAGTGAGTACACCCCTAGTGAAAATGTGCAAATTGTGCCCAATTAGCCACCCCGGTGTCATGTGACTCGTTAGTGTTACAAGGTCTCAGGTGAGAATGGGGAGGTGTGTTAAATTTGGTGTTATCACTCTCACACTCTCTCATACTGGTCACTGGAATTTCAACATGGCACCTCATGGCAAAGAACTCTCTGAGGATCTGAAAAAAGAATTGTTGCTCTACATAAAGATGGCCTAGGCTGTAAGAAGATTGCCAACACCCTGAAACTGAGCTGCAGCATGGTGGCCAAGGCCATACAGTGGTTAAACAGGACAGGTTCCACTCAGAACAGGCTTCGACATTATCGACCAAAGAAGTTGAGTGCACGTGCTCAGCCTCATATCCAAAGGCTGTCTTTTGAAAATAGATGTATGAGTGCTGCCAGCATTGCTGCAGAGGTTGAAGGGGTGGGGGTGGGGGGGTCAGCCTTTCAGTGCTCAGACCATACGCCACACACTGCATCAAATTGGTCTGCATTGCTGTCGTCCCAGAAGGAAGGCCCTTTTAAAGATGATGAACAAGAAAGCCCACAAACAGTTTGCTGAAGACAAGCAGACTAAGGACATGGACTACTGGAACCATGCCCTGTGGTCTGATGAGACCAAGATAAACTTATTTGATTCAGATGCTGTCAAGCGTTTGTGGTGACAACCAGGTGGGGAGTACAAAGACAAGTGTGTCTTGACTACAGTCAAGCATTATGGTGTGAGTGTCATGGTTTGGGGCTGCATGGGTGCTGCCAGCACTGGGGAGCTACAGTTCACTGAGGGAACCATGAATGTCAACATGTACTGACATACAGAAGCAGAGCATGATCCCTTCCTTTGGAAACTGGGCCGCAGGGCAGTATTCCAACATGATAACCACCCCAAACACTCCTCCAAGACAACCACTGCCTTGCTAAAGAAACTGAGGGTAAAGGTGATGGACTGGCCAAGCATGGCATGTCTCCACACGTAAACCCTATTGAGCATCTGTGGGGCATCGTCAAACGGAGGGTGGAGGAGCACAAGGTCTCTAACATCCACCAGCTCTGTGATGTCATCATGAAGGAGTAGAAGAGGATTCCAGTGGCAACCTGTGAAGCTCTAGTGAACTCCATGCCCAAGAGAGTTAAGGCAGTGCTGAAAAATTATGATGGTCACACAAAATTTTGACACTTCGGGCACAATTTGGACATTTTCATTAGGGGCGTACTCACTTTTGTTGCCAGCGGTTTAGACATTAATGGCTGTGTGTTGAATTATAAGATAAGAGAAGATAAGATAAGCCTTTATTAGTCCCATAATGGAGAAATTCCAGGATTGCAACAGCACAGGGATAGCAACACTCAGAGCAACAATCAAGAAGACAAGAAAAAACAAGAGCAGCGAATATACATATGTACATATAAGTACAACAACTGGTGTAGACCGGGACATATCACTGTTAAACAACAACACTGCAACAAAGACATCGAGTTGCTAGCTGTTAGCATGCGGCCTACATATCTCCCGAGGGAATACTCACACGTGATCTGCATTGTTATTTATGCAAATCTGACGGCGAACACTGGGACAGCGTGTGACATCATCCACTCAGTAACTGGCAGGCTGCAGACAGAACACCCAGATGCTCTTCTCCTCATCTCAGGCGATTTCAACCATGTTTCACTGTCTCCCATTCTACCCACGTTTACCCAGTATGTCACATGCCATACTAGAGACAATAAAACACTGGACTTATTCTACGCAAACACTAAGGAGGCATACACCTCATCACCACTCCCCCCACTCGGGAGATTGGATCACAACTTGGTTCATCTCCGGCCGGTGTACAAACCCCTAGTGTACAGACAACCCCCGGTCATGCGCACAGTGAAGTTATGGTCTGAGGAGGCAATGGACGCTCTAAAGGACTGTTTTGAAACCACCGCCTGGGAGTAGCTCTGCGATCCACATGGTGAGGACATCGATGGCCTCACTCACACCATCACGGACTACATCAACTTCTGTGTGGACAACACCGTACCCACCAAGACCATACGGTGTTGTTCGAACAACAAACCCTGGATCAACCCTGAGATAAAAACACTTCTGAGAGAGAAGAAGAGGATCCTCAGGTCGGGGAACAGGGAGATGCTTAAGTCCGTACAGAGGGAGCTGAGGAGAAAGATCAGAGAAGGCAAGGACAACTTCAGGAAGAAGATGGAGGACAAGCTGCAACAGAGCGACATCAGCGGGGTCTGGAGAAACCTTAAAACCATCTCTGGGCTCCAGAATACCTCCCCCCAGGCCACGGGGGGCAGGGAGTGGGCGAACAATCTGAATCTGTTTTTCAATAAATTTGACCAACCGCCCTCCCCCCCGATTGCATAACAACCACTACTGCCTCTGAAGACATCAAGTCCTGCTGCCCACTCCCCACTCCACCAACAACCCCCCCACTCCCAACATACAGCCCCCCAACCTGACCCTCACTAAGACCCAGGTGAGGACGGAGCTGAGGAAGATCAAGGCGAGGAAGGCGTCGGGACCGGACGGCATCAGCGCGAAGCTCCTCAAGTCCTGTGCAGACCAGCTGTGTGGGATTGTGGAGTACATCTTCAACCTGAGCCTGAAGCTGGGGAGGGTACCACAGTTGTGGAAAACATCTTGTGTGGTACCTGTACCAAAGACTTCCCACCCCAAAGATCTGAACAGCTACAGACCAGTGGCCCCGACGTCCCACATGATGAAGACCCTGGAGAGACTGCTCCTTGCTCACCTCCGCCCCCTGGTGGGACCAGCGATGGATCCACTCCAGTTCGCCTACCAGCATGGCATTGGGGTGGAGGATGCGGTGATCTTCCTCCTTCACCGTTCTCTGTCCCACCTGGAGAAGCCCAGGAATGTGGTGAGGATCATGTTGTTTGACTTCTCCAGTGCTTTCAACACCATCCAACCGATGATCCTGAAGGACAAGCTGCTGTGCACAGGGGTGGGCCAGCACCTCTCATCATGGATCCTGGACTACCTCACTAACCGGCCACAGTTTGTGAGAACCCGGGACTGTGTGTTCGACACGATCATCGGTTGCACGGGGGGCCCCCAGGGTACGGTTTTGGCTGACTTCCTGTTCACCCTTTATACTGCGGACTTCTCACACAACACAACACACTGCCATCTACAGAAGTTCTCTGACGACTCTGCGATCGTTGGCCTCATCTCCAATGGAGATGAAGCTGAGTACAGAGGACTTATCCAGGATTTTGTGGACTGGTGCCATCGGAACTGCCTCCAGATCAACGCAAGGAAAACTAAGGAGCTGGTGGTGGACTGCCGCAGGCAAGGACGACCCCTCACAGCACCAGTAAATATACAGGGAACAGACATCGAGATGGTGACATCCTACAAGTACCTGGGTGTTCATCTGAACAATAAACTAGACTGGTCACACAATACTGACGCACTCTACAAGAAGGGACAGCACAGGCTGTTCCTACTGAGGAGACTCAAGTCTTTTGGTGTACAAGGGGCGCTGCTGAAGTCATTCTTTGACACGGTGGTGGCATCAGCCATCACTTTTGGAGTGGTCTGCTGGGGTAGTGGCATTACAGCAGCCGATAGGAAGAGACTGAACAAACTGATCAAGAAAGCTAGATCTGTCCTGGGGAAGCGCCTTGACCCAGTGGAGGAGATGGGAGAAAGAAGGATGGTGGCTAAACTGTCATCTCTGCCGGAGTCCGAGTTCCACCCTTTGCAGGACATATTGAATGCACTGAGGAACTCATTTAGCAGCAGACTACATCATCCTAGGTGCACAACCGAGAGGTTTCGCAGGTCCTTCCTACCTACGGCTGTCAGACTGTACAACCTAAGCGGGGCTGCTCGCAAAGATCGCAAAAATACGTGACAACCTAATAGTATTGAATGCAAAAGACGCAACATACTTTCACAATGGTCCTCTCCGGTATACAACTAGGAAAATACCGGTCGCTATGGAGGGTGACAATATGTATGGGTACATAATCATACCATGTAGGATAACTAAGTAGACGGATATGCTGTTTCATTCCATCTAGCTACAATGCTCCGCACTGTGTGTGTTTATATATTTATATATTTATTCCATCTAGCATCAGTGCTCCACACTGCGTGTGTTTATATATTGACATATTTATTCCATCTAGCTAAAATGCTCCACACTGTGTGTGTTTATATATCTACATATTTATTCCATCTAGCTGCAATGCTCTGCACTGTGTGTTTATATATTCATATATTTATTCCACCTAGCTGCAATGCTCCGCACTGTCTGTGTTTATATATTTATATATTTATTCCATCTAGCTACAATGCTCCGCACTGTCTATATATATATATATATATTTATATTTATATTTATATGTACATATGTATACTCGCTGCTCTTGTTTTTTTCTCTTGCCTTCTGATTGTTGCTCTGAGTGTTGCTATCCCTGTGCTGTTGCAATCCTGGAATTTCCCCATTGTGGGACTAATAAAGGCTTATCTTATCTTATCATAAATATATAAATATATAAACACACAGTGCGGAGCAGTGTAGCTAGATGGAATAAATATATAAATATATAAACACAATGCGGAGCATTGTAGCTAGATGCAATGAACAGCATAACCGTCTACTTAGTTATCCTACATGGTATGATTATGTACCCATACATACTGTCACCCTCCGTAGCAACCGGTATTGTCCTAGTTGTATACCAGAGGGGACCATTGTGTAAGTATGTTGCGTCTTTTGCATTCAATACTATTAGGTTGTCACGTTTTTTTGCTATCTCTGTGAGCAGCCCTGCTTAGGTTATACAGTCTGACAGCCGTAGGTAGGAAGAACCTGCGAAACCTCTCGGTTGTGCACCTAGGATGATGTAGTCTGCTGCTAAATGAGCTCCTCAGTGCGTTCAGTATGTCCTGCATAGGGTGGGATTCGGACTCCAGCAGAGATGACAGTTTAGCCACCATCCTTCTCTCTCCCATCTCCTCCACTGGGTCAAGGCGTTGCCCCAGGACAGAGCTAGCTTTCTTGATCAGTTTGTTCAGTCTCTTCCTATCGGCTGCTGTAACGCCACCGCCCCAGCAGACCACTCCAAAAGTGATGGCTGATGCCACCACCGTGTCGTAGAATGTGTTCAGCAGAACCCCTTGTACACCAAATGACCTGAGTCTCCTCAGTAAGAACAGCCTGTGCTGTCCCTTCTTGTAGAGTGTGTCAGTATTGTGTGACCAGTCTAGTTTATTGTTCAGATGAACACCCAGGTACTTGTAGGATGTCACCATCTCAATGTCTGTTCCCTGTATGTTTACTGGTGCTGTTAGGGGTTGTCCTTGCCTGCGGCAGTCCACCACCAGCTCCTTAGTTTTCCTTGCGTTGATCTGGAGGCAGTTCCGATGGCACCAATCCACGAAGTCCTGGATAAGTCCTCTGTACTCAGCTTCATCTCCGTTGGAGATGAGGCCAACGATTGCACAGTCGTCAGAGAACTTCTGTAGATGGCAGTGTGTTGTGTTGTGTGAGAAGTCCACACTATAAAGGGTGAACAGGAAGGGAGTCAAAACTGTTCCCTGGGGGGCCCCCATGCAACCGATGATCGTGTCGAACACACAGTCCCGGGTTCTCACAAACTGTGGCCGGTTCGTGAGGTAGTCCAGGATCCATGATGACAGGTGCTGGTCCACCCCTGTGCACAGCAGCTTGTCCTTCAGGATCATTGGTTGGATGGTGTTGAAAGCACTGGAGAAGTCAAACAACATGATCCTCACCACATTCCTGGGCTTCTCCAGGTGGGACAGAGAACGATGAAGGAGGAAGATCACCGCATCCTCCACCCCAATGCCATGCTGGTAGGCGGACTGGAGTGGATCCATCGCTGGTCCCACCAGGGGGCGGAGGTGAGCAAGGAGCAGTCTCTCCAGGGTTTTCATCATGTGGGACGTCGGGGCCACTGGTCTGTAGCTGTTCAGATCTTTGGGGTGGGAATTCTTTGGTACAGGTACCACACAAGATGTTTTCCACAACTGTGGTACCCTCCCCAGCTTCAGGCTCAGGTTGAAGATGACCTCCACAATCCCACACAGCTGGTCTGCACAGGACCAGGTGTGTGGTATTTTGAGGGAAAAGCAAATTTGCTCTGTTATACAAGCTGTACACTGATAACTTTACATTGTATCATAGTGTCATATCTTCAGTGTTGTCCCATGAAAAGATATAATAAAATATTTACAAAAATGTGAGGGGCATACTCACTTTTGTGAGATACTGTTTAGGAGCCCCTTTTTCGTATTTAAGTCCTGACATATGTATTTATTTCAGAGCATTTTTATTGTAATAGTTTTAAAAACTTTCATCAGTATGTCTCCTGCCCAACCAGGCGAAAAAAGACATTGGACCTGTGCTATGGATCCATAGAGAGGGCCTATAAATCACTCCCCCTTCCTCCTTTAGGATCATCAGATCACAACTGTGTTCATTTGCTGCCCACATATAAAACTGCTCTCAGAAGAGGTAAGGTGGAGACCAGAGACATTGATGTGTGGACAGAGGATTCAGAGCACAGCCTACAGGAATGCTTTGACTGTACAGACTGGAAGATGTTCATAATGGCCTGGGGGGATGATTTGGACTCTCTGGCTGAGCTCACATGCTCATACATGGCTCACTGTCAAAATAAGTTTGTTCCACGTAAACGTGTCAAAATATACCCCAACAACAAGCCATGGGTTACTAAATCAGTTAAATCCTGCTTACAGAGGAAAGCTCTTGCCTTTAAACAAGGGTCTGTTTCTGCGCTACAGGTTGCCACCAAGGAGCTGAAGGCCGAAATTTTAAGAGCAAAACAGAATTATAAATCAGAGTTGGAAAGCAAGATGGCAGCAAATAAACTTGGTTCGGCCTGGGCCAGTATGAAAACTATTGCAGGCCTTCAGAGCACAGAGCGCAGTAATTGTGTGTTTTTAGATGGTTTTAGTTCAGACACAGAGCTGGCTAATGCTCTTAATTGTTTTTATGGTCGTTTTGACTCCTTTTATTTTAGCACAGAAATCCAAGATTTGAAACAGAAACTCAAAGACAATCAGCACTTTAATATTGAGATGCAGGATGTTATAAGGGAGTTCCGCGCTGTAAAAGTGAACAAAAGTCAGGGCCCTGATAATATATGTGGACGCCTGGTAAAGTCCTGTGCACATGAACTGAGTCCTGTATTTCATTATATTTTCAATAAGTCCTTACAGACACAACATGTGCCTAAGATCTGGAAAGATGCCGTGGTTGTTCCCGTTCCAAAATCCAGCTGTCCTAAAACGGTAAACGACTTTAGACCAGTTGCTTTGACTTCAATTTTAATGAAAATTTTTGAAAAACTGGTCAGACGTGAGGTCCTAAGGCAGACTGAACATGCATTGGATCCTCTGCAGTTTGCCTATAGGCCTCACAGAGGAGTGGAGGATGCCACTGTCACTCTGTTTGACATGCTTTTTAAACATCTGGATTTTAATGGGACACACGCCAGGCTTTTATTTGTGGACTTTTCTTCTGCCTTTAATACAATCCAACCTCATATTTTAGTTGAAAGGCTCCTGCAACAATTTGATTTAAGCAATAATCTGGTGGGTTGGATTCTGGATTTCTTAACCAACAGGACGCAGAGAGTAAGGGTCAATGGCACATTGTCTGACCTAAAGTGCTCTTCTACTGGCTCTCCTCAGGGGTGTGTGTTGTCACCACTACTCTTCATCCTGTACACAAACATGTGTCGGAGCAGACATGACAACAGACACATTATAAAGTATGCTGATGACTCAGTCATTGTCAGTCTCCTCCAGGATGGTGAGAGTGGCCACGGCCCAGTAGTTGATGACTTTGTTCACTGGTGTGAGGATTCCTACCTGCAGCTGAATACAACAAAAACGAAAGATATGATTATTGACTTTAGGAGGAAAACTCCCAGGCACAAAGTCACCATACTAAAAGGCCAGACCACCGAATGTGTACAATCGTACAAATATCTTGGGACAATTATTGATAGTGGATTGAACTTTGAGGTGAACTGTGAAAGGGTGTGCAAAAAGGGTCAGCAAAATTTGCATTGTTTGAGGAAACTTGCATGCTTCCAAATTGACCGAACCATAATGATTATGTTCTATCGGGCTTTTATTGAATCTGTTTTATCCTTTTCTTTAATGTCATGGTTTGGTCAGATAAAACTGAAACAGAGGAAATCCTTGGATCAGGTAGTCAGATGGTCCAGTCGTTTGCTTGGTGAGTCACAGCTGAGCCTGACATCCCTGTACACCAGACAAGTACAGAGGATGGCCGACTCGATTTTAAATGATGACTCCCACCCTTTGCACTGCAACTTTCAGCTTCTTCCCTCCAGACGGAGGTTTGCTGTCCCAAAAAGTAGAACCCAGCGCTACAAAAACAGCTTTGTCCCTGCTGCTGTCAAAGAGTTGAACAAGCTATAAAAATTATATTGTACATATTTTATATTTACCTATTTTGTAAGATGTGTGCCTGTGTTTGTGTCTATGTTGAATGTAATTAGTGGCTTGTAAATATGGATGTCACCAACTGCAAAACAAATCTACCTACGGGTACAAATAAAGTAACCTGAACCTGAACCTGAACCTGTTTTCAACACAATTATGTGATAATTGCTTTTTACAATAGAATGTTTCCTTTACCCAAACAAGTGCATACCCCATTTTCAGAAGAGTTGGAACACTTTGGACCAGAAATCCAGAATTTAACATTTCAGTTATTAGACTGTGTCTTATTTTGGACCTTAATGTAGCCTATGGAACAATATGATTTTTTTTTCTCTAGAACATATTTAGCCATTGGTTGAATGCAAACAGCAGTCAGCTAAACTGAAAATATGTTTTTTGTTTATCTGAAAAGGTGGAGAAGGAAGTAGCAGCAACAACAGTGCTGCTTGTCCAGAAGCTGAGATGGTGCAGAGTTCAGAGTCAGACACAGGGCAGGTACAACTTAAGCCCACAGTCCTAAATATGTAGGTATGATGTTAGATGGAATGCAATCAGGTTGCATAGAATTACTGACTGCTCCAGAAGCACAGGTTTATGTTATTTACATTATTATCTCATTCTGCAGAGCAACAAAATGTGCAGAGAGATAGGAAGAGAGGTCCAGAGCCCAGTACAAAATGAGAAAATGACTGATTAATTGACTAAAAAAAAATAAATAAAAAAAAATGATATTTATCCTTCCACCTAAAAGTTGTAACCACATTTATAACTAGTTTGACACCTGATGTGCCTATATGGTGGTATACAAACATAGTAGCAATGGTTTCTGGTTCATAACAACAGGATAGCCTGTGATGGAGTCAAATTCCCGGCCTGAATTTTTATCCCCGTCTGTCCCTGCCAGTAACTGTAGCTCAGACAGAGAGGAGCTTCTCAAAGCTGAAGCTCATCAAATCTTACCTGAGGTCAACAGTGTCACAAGAACACCTTACTAGTCTTTCAGTCATCAGTATTAACCACACTGTTGCTGAGCAGCTTTCATTTGATGATGTCATTGATGACACTGCATCAAGAAAGAAGATGGAAGAAGGAAGGAAGAAGAGTTAGGCTTTAGACTGAAGTTGTGGGTAGTAATGGGTCTCGAGATCTCACATTATTTTGTATAATTCTCGCTTGATCTTGTATTTTGAATTCTGATTTTACCATACCACTTCAAAACACAAACGGAGTTAGTAGGGACAGATGCAAGGGGCCATCCGTACTGCATCTGCAAAGGACTGCATTTGGAGTCAGTGCAAATCCTGGGTGAGCCTAGTTGAGCTCAGCCTGTTGTAGGGTTTGAGTGCACCATACAATAATATTCAAATTAGTAAATACAGGTCTCTGTGTTGAGATTATCATAAGATGATGAAGGCCATGACAAGCAGGAACCAAATGTGACGCTGATAACATCAGTGGGGAATCACCGCCAAATGTGTAGATTAATTTCATCACATCCATTGCTAATTGGTGGAGACTGGGGAGAAGCTGTGATTATCAAATGAGTTAGTGTACTTAGCTGAGACTAATCCTTAGCATGGCTTGTTTATGGGATTTGATGGAAATGACAGGGGTGAGTCAACTGAGGAGGGCAAAGGACAACTGGATTATGGAGCAAAGCCACAGGCAGGGCGGGAATGAACAGAGTTGAAACACAGATTAGATGTGTTTAAAAATGTCCCTTAGCTACCCCATTAGAACCACTGAAACTGGTGAGCAAAAAAAAATCTCTGCCCCATTGCATATTCTTATATTTACCTTTCTCAACATACAGTATGTTCTTATTCTTTTGTTGTTTAAAAGTATCTCTATGTATCTGTATTTCTTCAAAGTCAGAAGTTTATATACACTAAGATTACTACGCCTTTAAGCAATTTGGGAAAGCCCAGATGATGATGTCATGGCTTTGGAAGCTTCTGATAGGGTAATTGACAACATTTGGGTTAATTGGAGGCAGACGTGGATGTATTTTAAGGCACGCCTCAAATGTGCTGCTTCTTTGTGTGGCATAATCAAATCAAAAGAAATCAACCAAGATATCAGAAAGAGAATTGTGGACCTCCACAAGCCTGGTTCATCCTTGGGTACAATTTCCAGATCCCTGAAGGTGCCACATTCATCTGTTCAAACAATTATGGAAGTCTCTATTGATATGGAAGCTGTATCCTTATACAAAATGTTTATTGGTATAGAAGAGTTGACAATCTGCCAAACCTTTTCAAATCAAAGACAAAACAGAGTCTCTTCAAAAAATTATTTCATTTCATTGTCAAAAAAAGATTTCTAGAAATGCTCATTGACTGTCCGTCTGGAATAACTGGAAGCAGAAGTAAGTATTTAGAGTTGCCATGTGATCCAATATTGCTGTTGTGAGGTAAACAATTTCTTCTTTCGGCTGCTCCCTTTAGGGGTCGCCACAGTGGATCATCTGTCTCCATCTCACCCTATCCCTTGCATCTTCTTCTGTCACACCAACCCTCTCCATGACTTCCTTGACTACATCCACAAAACTTTCTGTGGTCTTCTTCTTTTCCTTCTACATGCAAAGCCATCTTCAACATCTTTTGTCTACAATCCCTCCTCTGCACATGTCCAAACCATCTCAGCCTTGCCCTCTTACTTTGTCTACAAACTGCTCAATCTGAGCTGTCCCTCTGATATACTCATTCCTAACCCTGTCCATCCGAGTTATTCCCAGTGAGAATCTTAGTATCTTCAACTCAGATTGTCACCTCTCTGATCCAGGTTTAAACAACTTTTTCCCATATCGTCATAGTGTGGCTAATCAATTTTATGCCTCTGTAGTTCTTACACTTTGTGTATCACTGTTGTACTTGAAAATTGGTACCAGTACACTTCTCCACTCCTCAGGCACCCTCTCACTCACCAAGATTGTCCTAATCTGGTTAAAAAGTCGACTGTCCTCTCAATACCTCCACAGGTATGTAGGTCATCTGGACCAAATGCCTTTCCACTCTTCATCCTGTACATACATACAGTAGCTGCTCTCCCTTCCACTTTGCTAATCCTGGTCATTGTTAATCCAGACCTTGATGGATCCGATATGGAAGTCTCATGCATGTTGATTAATGTATTTGACTGTGCAAAGACTTTACACCACAACCCTCCCCATTTTCTTGGGCTTGGGACCGGCATGAGGAGTACACTGGTTTGAGCTTTCAAAGTAAGAGCTCTTATGTTGTCTCACAAACTTTTAAAATAAGAGTGAGCGGCTTGCAAAATTAGGAACTGACTGACACATAGACACATAAAAAAAAAAATAAGTGACAAATTATACACTCAAGGGATTTAATAACACACCACTCTATTTTTGGTCCAGTTTGGGAAGAGCTTTTCTCTATTATCGTCCTTGTGGATCGTCACTTCCTTGTGGTAACGTATCGTCACTTCCTGTTTTGCTGTCTGCCTGTGTGGTTTGCTTTGTGGTTTGCTCTCTAGCCACTAGCTATGGCTACTAGCTCTCTTTCCTCTCCTCCTCTGGTGTGCTCTCTCTGTCAGATGTTTAGCGACACCTCTGCCTCTTTTAGCGATAACGGTAAATGTAATAAATGTTGTCTTTTTGAGGCGCTCGAGGCAAGGTTGTCTGATTTGGAATCCCGGCTCCGCTGCATTGAAACACCGTCTGCGCCAGTTAATCTTGACGGACGCCCATTAGCTGCAGCGGAGCTAGCTAGCTTAGGCCCCACTGTCAGCAGTCCCTCGGCTCTCCTCAGCAGCGAGGAGACTGGGTGGGTGACGGTGAGAAGGAAGCCTAGTCGCAAAGCCCCGGTTCACCACCAACCTGTTCACGTTTCTAATCGTTTTCCCCCGCTCAGCGACACACCCGCTGAGGAAAAAACTCTGATCATTGGCGACTCTGTAGTCAGAAACGTGAACCTAGAGACTCCAGTGGCCATAGTACAATGCATTCCTGGGGCCAGAGCAGGCGACATCGAGTCAAATTTGAAAATGCTGGCTAAAAGTAACTGTAAATATTCCACAATTGTTATTCATGCCGGCATTAATGACATCCGTCTCCGGCAGTCGGAAGTCACGAAACTTAATATAGAATCGGTGTGTGACTTTGCAAAAACGATGTCTGCCACTGTAGTATTCTCTGGGCCCCTCCCCAATCTGACCAGTGATGACATGTTTAGCCACTCGTCATCCTTGAACCGCTGGCTGTCTGTGTGGTGTCCTAAAAATGACGTGGGCTACATTGACAATTGGAGCTCTTTTTGGGGAAAACCTGGTCTTATGAGACGAGACAGCATTCATCCCACTTTGGATGGTGCTTCTCATTTATCTAACAATCTGGCATCTTTTTTATCCAAATTTCCAAAACCATGACTACTCAGAGTTGGGACCAGGAAGCAGAGTTAAGATAAGATAAGATAAGCCTTTATTAGTCCCACAACGGGGAAATTCCAGGATTGCAACAGCACAGGGATAGCAACACTCAGAGCAACAATCAGAAGGCAAGAAAAAACAAGCAAGCAAGAGCAGCTAATATACATATGTACATATTACTATAAAATATACGTATATATATACACACACACACACAGACACACAGTGCAGAGCATTGTAGCTGGATGGAATAAATATATGAATATATGAACACACAGTGCAGAGCATTGTAGCTAGATGGAATAAATATGTAAATATATAAACACCCACAGTATGGAGCATTGCAGCTAGGTGGAATAAATATGCAAGTATATAAACACACAGTGCGGAGCAATGTAGCTAGATGGAATAATATGTAGATATATAAAAACACAGTGCGGAGCATTGTAGCTAGATGGAATAAATATATAGATATATAAATATAAACACACCCAGTGCAGAGCATTGTTGCTAGGTGGGATGAAACAGCATAACCGTCTATTTAGTAATCCTACATGGTATGATTATGTGCCCATACATATTCTCACCCTCCATAGCGACCGGTATGTTCCTAGTTGTATGCCGGAGAGGACCATTGTGTAAGTCTATTGCATCTTTTGCATTCAAAAAAAAAAAAAAAAAAAAAACTATTAGTTTGTTACGTCTTTTTGCTATCTCTGCGAGCAGCCCTGCTTAGGTTGTACAGTCTGACAGCCGTTGGTAGGAAGGACCTACGAAACCTCTCGGTTGTGCACCTGGGATGATGTAGTCTGCTGCTAAATGAGCTCCTCAGTGCATCCAGTATGTCCTGCATAGGGTGGAACTCGGACTCCAGCAGAGATGACAGTTTAGCCACCGTCCTTCTCTCTCCTATCTCCTCCATCAGATCAAGGCGTTGCCCCAGGACAGAGCTAGCTTTCTTAATCAGTTTGTTCAGTTGCAGTTGCAGTCTTACACGCCTCTCTGCAGCTCCTCTTCATCCGCCACCCCTCAGCTTAGCCCCTGTCTTCCCCATCAGAGAATCGTTGTCTGCTCCCTCCAAAGTGAATAAAAATATAATGTATAAGCATCCCAAAGTGATAAAGCAAAATATTGGTAAAACTCAAATTAAACATAAAGCCTCTAAATTGAATGATTTGGCCTCTGTTCCTCCTCATAATTTAAAAATTAAATGTGGTTTATTAAATATTAGGTCTCTAACTCCCAAGTCTCTGTTAGTCCATGATTTGTTAATTGATCATCAGATTGATTTAATTTCTCTTACAGAGACTTGGTTAGGACAAGAGGATTATGTTGGTTTAAATGAATCAACTCCCTCTGGTTATTTAAACTGTCAAAATCCCAGAAGTTCTGGTCGTGGAGGAGGAGTAGCAACAATTTACCATTCCAAATTACTAGTTAATGTAAAGCAAAAAACATGTTATAATTCCTTTGAGGGCCTGGTCCTCAGTATTGGGCACTTTAGCAATTTTAGGTTAAACCCAATTTTATTTGCCATAGTTTATCGTCCCCCATCAACCTACTCAGAATTTTTGTCCGAATTTGCTGATTTCTTAGCTGATTTAGTGCTGAAATCTGATAGAATAATTATAGTAGGGGACTTTAATATACATGTGGATGTAGATAGTGACTGCCTTAATGTGGCATTCAATTCAATATTAGACTCGATTGGGTTTTCTCAGAAAGTAGGAAATTCTACTCATTACCTCCACCATACATTGGACCTTGTTTTGACATATGGCATAGAAATAGAAAATCTTGTAGTGTCTCCCCATAACCCTGTACTGTCAGACCATTGTCTGTTAACCTTTGATTTTACTATTTCTGACTATTTGGCTCCTAAAGAAAAATATTATTACAGTAGATGCCTCTCAGATGATGCTGTTTCCAAATTTATGCAGATTGTTTCCTCTATGCCATGTGTCAACACAACGGAAATAAGCTATAGACAGCTTGCTCCTTCTGTAATTGATAACATGGTGGATAGTGTTTCAGCTTCTCTGCATCAGACTCTAGACTTGGTGGCCCCCTTAAAAAAGAAAAAGTCTAATCAGAGATTTCTAACTCCTTGGTTCAACACAGAAACTCGTACCTTAAAACAGAAGACTCGTCAATTAGAAAGAAAATGGCACTCTACTAATTTAGATGAAATCTATTTAGCTTGGAGAAATCATCTTTTAATTTATAAAAAAAATCTCTTAGAAAAGCTAGAACGAGTTATTACTCTGCATTAATAGAAGAGAACAAGAATAATCCCAGGTTTCTTTTCAGTACTGTAGCCAGGTTGACAAAGAGTCAGGACTCTGTCAGTCCTAGCATTCCCTTAGAGCTTACTAGTCAGGACTTTATGAACTTTTTCAATAATAAAATCTCATCCATCAGAGATAAAATCAATCAGATTCTTCCCACAGTTAACTTAAATACTGTAACTACTACAACTCCTTCTATTGATCTCTGTCTTGATGAGTTTACTCCAATCGACCTTTGTGAGTTAGACAAAATAGTTTCCTCATCCAAACCTTCAACTTGTCTTTTAGACCCTATTCCTACCAGGTTATTTAAAGAAGTCTTCCCACTTATTGGTAGCTTTATTCTTCATATAATCAATTCTTCATTAACTTTAGGCCATGTACCGCAGGCTTTTAAAACGGCTGTAATTAAACCCTTACTAAAAAAGCCAACGCTAGATCCAGGAGCTTTAGCTAACTATAGACCAATCTCTAATCTCCCTTTCATTTCAAAAATCTTAGAAAGAGTTGTTGCTACGCAATTATTTGACCACCTGCAGGGAAATGGTTTACTTGAAGAGTTTCAATCTGGGTTTAGAATCTATCATAGTACTGAAACAGCCTTAGCGAAGGTCACTAACGACCTCCTCATTGCATCTGATAATGGACTAGTTTCTGTACTTGTCCTTTTAGACCTTAGTGCAGCTTTTGATACTATCGATCATAATATTCTACTTGATAGATTAGAACACTATGTTGGACTTAATGGAACTTCGTTGCAATGGTTTAGATCTTATTTATCTGATAGGTTCCAGTTTGTTCATGTAAATAATGAGTTTTCTTTCAACTCAAAGCTTAGTCATGGAGTTCCACAGGGATCTGTGCTAGGCCCTACTCTTTTTAGTTTATATATGCTTCCATTAGGCAACATTATTAGAAAGCACTGTATACATTTTCATTGTTATGCAGATGACACACAATTATACCTGTCAATGAAGCCAGATGATAGTAATCAATTAGCCAAGTTAGAAGCCTGTCTTAAGGAAATCAAAGCTTGGATGACTTGTAATTTCCTGCTATTAAATTCAGATAAGACTGAAGTCATTCTTGTTGGTCCAAAAAACCTTAGAAATTCCTTTCCAAATCAAACTTTCAGTGTGGATGCGGTTACTCTTTCTCTTAATAGCTCTGTGAGGAACCTTGGAGTTATTTTTGATCAGGATTTGTCCTTCAATTCACATATTAAATTTGTTTCTAAGACTGCCTTCTATCATTTGCGTAATATTGCCAAGATTAGGAGCATCTTGTCTCAGAGTGATGCTGAGAAACTGATCCACGCTTTTGTTAGCTCGAGATTAGATTATTGTAATTCTTTATTATCAGGCTGTCCTAAAACATCTTTAAAAAGTCTTCAGCTGATCCAAAATGCTGCAACAAGAGTTTTAACAGGTACTAGAAAGAGAGATCATATCTCTCCGGTTCTGGCCTCCCTTCATTGGCTTCCCATAGAGTTTAGAATTAAGTTTAAAATCCTTCTTCTTACTTACAAAGCTCTAAACAATCAGGCTCCTTTTTATTTAAAAGATCTGATACTACCGTATTATCCTAACAGAGCACTACGCTCCCAAAATGCAGGATTACTTGTAATACCTAGAATCTCCAAAAGTACAATGGGAGGCAGAGCCTTCAGTTATCAAGCTCCTCTCCTGTGGAATCAGCTGCCAATCTGGATTCGGGAGTCAGACTCGATCTCTGTTTTTAAGAATAGGGCTAAAACCTACCTTTTTGATATAGCCTACAATTAGGGAGGGATCATGTGTTTCTGAACCCTCCCTTAGTTATGCTGCTAATAGGTTTAGTCAGCCGGGGGACCTCCAGTAATGCACTGGGCCTCACTCCTTTCCTCACTCTCTATGAAATATTTTTTTTTTTGCTGGTCATTAACATCTGTTTGTTCTCTCCCATAGATTGAGTCCCCATCGTGCTGTTTGCTCTCTACATGTCTGTTCTTTTCTTCTTCTCTATCCCCTCACCCCCCAGCCAGTCGCAGCAGATGACTGCCCCTCCCTGAGCCTGGTTCTGCTGGAGGTTTCTTCCTGTTAAAAGGGAGTTTTTCCTCTCCACCGTCGCCAAGTGTTTGCTCACAGGGGATCGCCTGATTGCTGGGGTCTTTCTGCAACTGTGGGGGTTCCCCCCTACAGTTGATAGTGCTATGAGATGACTGTTGTTGTGAAATGGCGCTATATAAATAAAGTTGAATTGAATTGAATATTAAGAAAACAAGTTGTACAAATGTATGTAGGGTAATTCTCAACATTTGTGATTTGGTTCACACATGATTGATTATTGTGAGTAGTCCTCTATCTCAAAACACATTTTTGGGGGAGAAGTCACAATACCTCAATGTATGGTACTTACAGTACGTATGTATGTTTGTTTGTTTGTTTTGTCACTGATGAACTTAGGATATTCATTAAAAGCTAATGAGAAGCTGTACAAGTGGTCATTTCCATACAACACATACCACACATGAATTTATAATTACTCTGGAGATCAAAATAAGAGAACAATGTATTAATACTTGATTTATTCTAACATGCTGTATGTTATTCTTCATTGTTCAGAATTTGACAGAATATCAGCTGTGGCTATACCACTGCTGTACTAGCATGTTTTTTTGTTTGTTTGTTTGTTTGTTTGTTTTTTAAATAACCAAGGCACTTCAACACAAACATTTATTTTGTAAAAAAAAAAAAAAAAAAAACAGTGAGGAAAAATAAGACAAAACAGTGACCACTGTGTCAGAAGAGAAGATTTAAACAATGTTTTTTTAGGGCTATAGAACTCAGAAATGAATATGAAGTTTAGGGGCCCTTGCATTGAATGACTTCAGCACATCTGCTCCCACAGAACATCACTAGTTTCTCACACTGCTCTGGTTTGGGAGACAGGGTTATGCAAAGACTCTGGATGAGGAATTGGTTCAACACTGCAGCTGGAATTGCTCACCAGTTCACTGCTGAACAGAGCAAGGATTTGTCTCGCAAAAAGTGTCTCACTGTTTAAGACAATTTGGAGTCAAAGCTCACTCTGCAGTGACCAAACCTCTCATCAGCAGAAAGAATAACAAGGCTAGACTTGCCTTTGCTGAGGAACATATTGTGTGGACAGAGGAGAACTGGTCCAGAGTGCACTTCAGTGATGAGAGTCAGTTCAGTTTATTTGAGTCTTCATTCACCCTGCCATTCACATGGCAGGGTGAATGCAAATGTTTATGTGAACCTCCTTCAGCAACATGCAGTTCCTTCACTGCAATTGTCTTCCAATCAGTTCACAATTTTCATGCAAGACAATGTCCCCTGTCATACTGCAAAACGCGTTAAACAGTTCCTTGAATCTAACAAAACTGAAACAATGAAATGGCCAGCCCAGAGTCCAGATCTAAACCCCATAGACAAACTCTGGAAAATCCTTGGTGACAAAGTAATGATTAGAAACCCACTACAGTTACTGAACTGTGGAAGAGACTGAAGAAGAAAGGACCAAGATCAAACCAGACCAGTGTGAGAAACTAGTGATGTCCTGTGCGCACAGATGTGCTGAAGTCATTCAGAACACAGGCCTTAACACTTCCTATTCATTTTTGAATCCTATAGCCCTAAAAAAAAGAAAAAAAAAACATCGTTTAAATCTTCTCTTCTGGCACAGTGGTCACTGTTCTCTAATTTTGCTCTCAGTTTTTTTTTTGTTTTTGTTTTTGTTTTTTACAAAATAAGTGTTTGTGTTGAAGTGTCTTGGTTATTAAAAAAAAAAAAACATGCTAGTATAGCAGTGGTATAACCACAGCTGACATTCTGTCAAATTCTGAAGATTCAAGATTCAAGATCCAAAGGCTTTATTATCATGTGCACTGTTAAGAAATGCAACATTTCCTGAGCAATGAAATTCTTACTCTGCTGTCCGAACGAATGCCAAGGTAATAGGTACACAGCATACTAATAAGGTAATAACACACCTAATACTAATGGTTCAATGAAAGGACTAGCTGTTACAATCTCTGCTGTTAGCACCACTTCAGTCTGTGGGGAGTTCTTGAGAGATGGCTACTATAAGACTTCACCACCAGGACACATCGTCAGTTGTGTACCTCAGCATCACAGGGTGTTTCATCCATTTATCACAAGACACCATCCACTGAGGCAGGCCCACCACAGGTTGATAAAGCCTGGATGTGTGTCCTGTGGTTTCGCTGTTTGCCTTAGAAGTCCAGATGGTATCTCTCCTTTTCATTCCCAGCCAGCAACTGGTCCTCTCGGCGGTGTCGGCCAGCTCTTGATAGCCTATAGATCATAGGAAATGGTGATGTCCTATGCAGACTATATGATGTCATAGACATCCCATATGATGTCATAGACATCGTATATGTCTTAGACATCCTATAGGATTCTATGACGTCCTCTACAGACATGGACAAAATTGTTGGTACCCCTCTGTTAATGAAAGAAAAACTCACAATGGTCACAGAAATAACATGAATCTGACAAAAGTGGTAATAAATAAAAATGTGATGAAAATTAACCAATGAAAATCAGACAATGCTTTTGAATTGTGGTTCAACAGAATTATTTTAAAAAAAACAAACTCATGAAACAGGCCTGGACAAAATGATGGTACCCCTTGAAAAGATTGAAAATAATGTGACCATAGGGTCATGTTCAACCAAGATGTGTCCTCTAATTAACATCACAAGTGTCTACAAACTTGTAATCAGTCAGTCGGCTTATTTAAAGGGTGACAAGTAGTCACTGTGCTGTTTGGTGACATGGTGTGTACCACACTAAACATGGTCCAGACGAAGCAAAGGAGAGCGTTGTCTCAGGAGATTAGAAAGAAAATTATAGACAAGCATGTTAAAGGTAAAGGCTATAAGACCATCTCCAAGCAGCATGATGTTCCTGTGACTACAGTTGCACATATTATTCAGAAATTTAAGATCCACGGGACTGTAGCCAACCTCCCTGGACGTGGCCACAGGAGCAGACAGATAATACGAATGGTAACAAAAGAGCCCAGAACAACCTCTAAACACATTCATGGTGAACTCCAAGGTCAAGGTACATCAGTGTCAGATCGCACCATCCGTCATTGTTTGAGCCAAAGTGGACTTCATGGGAGACGACCAAGGAGGACACCACTGTTGAAGACAAATCATAAAATAGCCAGACTGGAATTTGCCAAACTGCATGTTGACAAGCCACAAAGCTTCTGGGAGAATGTCCTATAGACAGACGAGACAAAACTGAAACTTTTTGGCAAGGCACAGCAGCTCTATGTTCACAGATGCAAAAATGAAGCATACCAAGAAAAGAACACTGTCCCTACTGTGAAACATGGAGGAGGTTATGTTATGTTCTGGGGCTGCTTTGCTGCATCTGGCACAGGGTGTCTTGAATCTGTGCAGGGTACAATTAAATCTCAAGACTATCAAGGTATTCTAGAGAGAAATGTGCTGCCCAGTGTCAGACAGCTTGGTCTCAGTCGCAGGTCATGGGTCTTGCAACAGGATAATGACCCAAAACACACAGCTAAAAACACCCAAGAATGGCTAAGAGCCAAACATTGGACTATTCTAAATTGGTCTTCTATTAGCCCTGATCTAAATCCTATTGAACATCTGTGAAAGGAGCTGAAACATGCCATCTGGAGAAGGCATGTTTTCTTTAAACCTGAGACAACTGGAGCAGTTTGATCATGAGGAATGGGCCAAAATACCTGCTGAGAGGTGCAGAAGTCTCATTGACAGTTACAGAAATTGTTTGATTGCAGTGATTGCCTCAAAAGGTTGTGCAACAAAATATTAAGTTAAGGGTACCATCATTTTTGTCCAGGTCTGTTTCATGAGCTTGTTTTTTTTTTTAAATAATTCTGTTGAACCACAATTCAAAAGCATTGTCTGATTTCCATTGGTTAATTTTCATCAAATTTTTATTTAGTACCACTTTTGTCAGATTCAAGTTATTTCTTTGACCATTGTGGGTTTTTCTTTCATTAACAGAGGGGTACCAACAATTTGGTCCATGTCTGTATATGATGTCATAGACAGACTATCAAAAGCTGGAATCCTTTGATGTTCTGATGCTGGAATCCCCCGATGCCGACGACTCCACGAGCCGCCTCGATGCTGGACTCCCCTTATGCAACACCCCCCGCTGAGGCAGACCCACCACAGGTTGATCAAGCCCAGGTCTGTGGCTGGTTGGGCTCCAGGATGGAGACTGCAGGAGGGTCCATATGAAGCTGAGCCTCATCCAAGGTGCTGATACCCTGTGGACTGTGGGGGTTCTCCTGCCTCTGGGCTTCACTCGACTGACTTGGCCTACTTCCTAAGAAGTTGTCAATGCGAGGCCTCTTGCTGAGCTGGCCGAGGTATTTTTTCTGCCCTGGTGGATTTTAGAGCCCCTCTCTTTTGTTAGCTTTGACCAGCCACATACGCAGCTCTGCAGCTTTGTCCAGCCAGTCTTAACATTTTATCAGTTGCAGTGCTGGTTGTTTTATTCATTGTCAGTTCCATTCCACGGTCTGTTACCGTAAGATCCATCCGTGACTGGTCATCTTGCGTCCCCGCTCTCGCAGACCATGGGGGGACGGTGTATCTTCCTCCTTGAACTTTGTAGCAATGATGGGTAGATTCAAGAACACTAATCAGCGATGGGTCCTGCTGGTATGAGCCGCCAACCCACACCAGCCCCGTTAAGGTCTGTTCCCTCCTGTCAGCAGTCTCTCCAAGCCATCATCAGGTCTTTCCCTGATTGCCAGCTACCCTTTCGCAGCAGTCACTGGGCCACACCAGAAATCAAGGTTTGATGAAAGGACTAGTTGTTACAATCCCTGCTGTTTGCACCACTTCTGAGTCCACGGGGGAGTTCTTAAGAGATGGCTGCTATCAGGCTTCATCACAGGGACACATTGTCAGTTGTGTACCTTGGCATCACAGGGTGTTTTGGCCATATATCACAAGACACCCTCCACTGAGGCAGGCCCACCACAGGTTGATCAAGCCTGGGTGTGTGTCCCCCGGCTTAGCTGCTTGCCTTAGAAGCTCAGATGGTATCTCTCCTAATAACGCACAGTATACTGTACACACAGTAAGGCAATTAAGACACCTTAGCACACCTTGATACTAAGTACTAATACTAATGAATACTAATAACACATATTAGGCAATTTCGACAGCTAAAGCAGTTAAAGCAGTCAAACTAGAGGAAACGAAAAGAGTGAAATTGAAAGTTCCCTGGATGGCTATAGTGGACAGTGGTATATTGATATCAGAGATGATATGAAACTGAAATGGCATAAGCCTATGTACAGTGTGCAAATGAGCAGTATACAAATTACAAATTAGCACCCAGTGTGAAAATTTATCTATAATGATAATTCCAGTAGACTGTATATGACAATTAACAGCAGAGATGATATTGACATCAGACGGGGTGAGACTATGTACATTGTACAAGTGAGCAATGTGCAAATTTAGCAACCAGTGTGTGAGTTCCTATTTGCAAAGCTGTGTTGTGGAGTTTTGGGAGTTTATTTGTTCAGGAGTCTGATGGCAGTGGGAAAGAAGGAGTTTTTCAGTCTGGTTGTCCTGCAATTCACATTTCTGTACCTCCAGCCTGAGGGTAGAAGTGTGAACATTCTATGGTGGGGGTGGGTGGGGTCCCGGAGGATGGCGTCAGCTCTCCTTTGGACTCTGCAGTGTCACCATGGGATGAGACGCCGGGTCGGCACTCAGACCATGCCCTTTCTCATCCCTGCCTCTCATTGGGCAGCGCCTCAGCAGGCTCCCAGCTGTCAGTGTTACGGGACGGCTGGGGCCAATTAATCCTCATCAGCTGGGGCACTGCTAATGAGGATAAAAGGAGCAGCCTCGATCACTTGGGGCTGCGACTTAAGCACTGCTAGGCTGGAGCCCCTTCGTCCGGTGCCAGCCCTTGACTCATCTTGCAGCATAACTCGTAAGTGTTTTTCCGTAAGGAGTTATTGTGCCTCTGTACCCCCATGTCCGGTGCTAGCTCTCTGGCTGCTTACTGTATCACTTGGGAGTGTCACCTTGTATGAGTGTCTGTGTATTGGAGTCCTATGCTGGTGCCAGCTCTCTGGCTGCCTAACCCATGAGTGTTACCCGCTGTGAGTTCTCATGCTGTTACCCCTACGCCCGGTGCCAACTGTTAACTCTGGTGCTGTACTGCTCGTGAGTGTTACTGTGTATGAGCATCTGTGCTTTCCTCATCCCTCACCCCTGTCATTAATAAAACATCTCAACTCACTGGCTCGCCGTTGGCTCTCATTGTGTGGCTCCCCAGAGCCACACGTAACAGTAAGTCACAGCCAGATGAGTTGCCGGCGGCCGTGAGTTGGTGTGGAATTGTACCTTCCTGTCCGGGTGTCAGCGCTGTTAGCATGCCGTTTCCCAGGAGTCACGTCCGACGCCAGGGCGACGAGCTGAGGTCCATCCCGGGGGCTGTTGACAGGACGCTCTTCACCCTGCACGATGCCTCCAATGCGAGACGCTGGCATCTGGACCGTGCTGAGGGCCTCCTGGACAGTTTTCCTCGTCACTCTTACCATCCTGTGACCTGTGCCAGGAGAGACGCCATGGCTGCGCTGCGAGAGGAGCTCCGCGGGTTGGAAGGAAATCCCGGCAGGAAGCCGAAGTGGATGACGTTGCCCCCCGCTTCGGGATCCCGTTCCTGCTTCCATTCCAGCCCGGGAGTTTGCGCCACCCAGAGGGCTTCCCCCGTTCTGCACTACGTCACTCGGGATTCCCCTGAAGGAGCCGCAGCTGACAGCAGTTACGTCCGGGACTGAGTGGCTGTCGCGAGCTCCGCTGTGCATCCATTTACCATCTTCAGGAATGTGGAGGCGGCGGTGAGATTGGTGGAGAGGAGTCCAGGGCTATGGAGCTTTCCCGAGTTTAACGCCCTCCTCGCTTCTGTCTCTGCTCAGGAGCGGCGATTCCTGGGTTTCCCCCTCGCTTCGTCCCCTGGGAATAGCCGTCATCACATCGCCAAGTCACCTCCGCACGAACCCCGTCCGGATCCAGTTCTGGGCTGTCGCCAGGACCTTTCCCCCCACGCAGCTGTCACCTCTTCATCTCGTCAACATGGAGATTTCACAGCCTCGTTCCCTGAGCCTCGTTCCCCCGCTGTCACTCCAAGGCATTCGGGCTGGCTCACCCTGGCTGTTACCCCCTCCTCCTCGATGAGTTTCCCGACTGCTGTGTGTGCCTGGAACTCTGACCTGGTGAGCCCTCTCCAGGAGACGACGCGAGCAGTCCCCAGACGACTTCTTAGGGGGCCCTCCGTTATCGCCCGGCGGGGAGAGGAAGAAGCAATTTCCACCACAGCAGGCACCATCCAACCTCCAGGAGACAGGCAAGTCCCAGTTTTTTCACATCAGTTTTGTGATTTGCTCTGTCATATTCCTGGAGGTGGAGTTCGGGGTCCGCAGCTCCCTGAACTCCCACCACCTGCTGTAACTTGTGTCCTTAATCCTGCATCCTCTGTGTCTCTCTCCGCCGAGCAGTCCCCGGCTTCGGGTCAACGTCGTGGGACGAGGAGAGGGCCTGCGGCTCCGCAGCTACGTTGTGGACGGAGGAGGAGGACTGACCACTATGTGGAGTCTGCGCCGGCGATCAAGCGTCCCCGGGTCTCCACGGAGGTGCGGTTCGGTCCAGCGGGACGAGGTTCTCCTGTCATCATGCCGCGTGGACCATCGGCGTGGTTACCAACGCTGGAGAAACCTCAAGCTGCGCTGACCATCGTGCTGGCTGCGGGGCCCGACGCAGCTGGGTGGGAGCCTGACAACGACCTCCTGACGACGGATCCTGGATCTTCGCAGTCCTGGACGGCGTCAGAACCCGAGATCAGGTGAGTGCTCTCTTTTCCTTTTCCTCTTTATATCTTTGAGCACTTTAGCCTGTCTCTAGGGGAGATGAGCCGGGTGCAGCCGCCCGCTGCGTCCGAGCTCGTCTCGCCGGGTTCTGGCGCTGCCGGTGACCCTGATCACGGTTCTGTTTTCTCTCTTGAGCCTTCCTCCAGGGTCGCCGGCGAGGAGTTGCTGTCCCTCGTGGTGCTGGAGGGTCCAGGTTCAATGTTGGAGGTCAGTTCTGGTGCGGTGCCGGCCCAGTCAGGGTCCGACGTGGGTGCTGCTCCAGCGGTGTCCGACGTGGGTTCGCCTAAGGCCCAATCGGGGTCCGACGTGGGTGCTGCTCTAGTGTTGTCTAGGTCCGGTGAGGAGGTGGCTGTTTCCCTGCGTCTTGACGCTCGTCGACCTCGTCATCGGCTCTCCCCTAAGCCACCTCCATCTGTGCTTTCCTCATCCCTCACCCCTGTCATTAATAAAACATCTCAACTCACTGGCTCGCCATTGGCTCTCATTGTGTGGCTCCCCAGAGCCACACGTAACAGTAAGTCACAGCCAGATGAGTTGCCGGCGGCCGTGAGTTGGTGTGGAATTGTACCTTCCTGTCCGGGTGTCAGCGCTGTTAGCATGCCGTTTCCCAGGAGTCACGTCCGACGCCAGGGCGACGAGCTGAGGTCCATCCCGGGGGCTGTTGACAGGACGCTCTTCACCCTGCACGATGCCTCCAATGCGAGACGCTGGCATCTGGACCGTGCTGAGGGCCTCCTGGACAGTTTTCCTCGTCACTCTTACCATCCTGTGACCTGTGCCAGGAGAGACGCCATGGCTGCGCTGCGAGAGGAGCTCCGCGGGTTGGAAGGAAATCCCGGCAGGAAGCCGAAGTGGATGACGTTGCCCCCCGCTTCGGGATCCCGTTCCTGCTTCCATTCCAGCCCGGGAGTTTGCGCCACCCAGAGGGCTTCCCCCGTTCTGCACTACGTCACTCGGGATTCCCCTGAAGGAGCCGCAGCTGACAGCAGTTACGTCCGGGACTGAGTGGCTGTCGCGAGCTCCGCTGTGCATCCATTTACCATCTTCAGGAATGTGGCGGCGGCGGTGAGATTGGTGGAGAGGAGTCCAGGGCTATGGAGCTTTCCCGAGTTTAACGCCCTCCTCGCTTCTGTCTCTGCTCAGGAGCGGCGATTCCTGGGTTTCCCCCTCGCTTCGTCCCCTGGGAATAGCCGTCATCACATCGCCAAGTCACCTCCGCACGAACCCCGTCCGGATCCAGTTCTGGGCTGTCGCCAGGACCTTTCCCCCCACGCAGCTGTCACCTCTTCATCTCGTCAACATGGAGATTTCACAGCCTCGTTCCCTGAGCCTCGTTCCCCCGCTGTCACTCCAAGGCATTCGGGCTGGCTCACCCTGGCTGTTACCCCCTCCTCCTCGATGAGTTTCCCGACTGCTGTGTGTGCCTGGAACTCTGACCTGGTGAGCCCTCTCCAGGAGACGACGCGAGCAGTCCCCAGACGACTTCTTAGGGGGCCCTCCGTTATCGCCCGGCGGGGAGAGGAAGAAGCAATTTCCACCACAGCAGGCACCATCCAACCTCCAGGAGACAGGCAAGTCCCAGTTTTTTCACATCAGTTTTGTGATTTGCTCTGTCATATTCCTGGAGGTGGAGTTCGGGGTCCGCAGCTCCCTGAACTCCCACCACCTGCTGTAACTTGTGTCCTTAATCCTGCATCCTCTGTGTCTCTCTCCGCCGAGCAGTCCCCGGCTTCGGGTCAACGTCGTGGGACGAGGAGAGGGCCTGCGGCTCCGCAGCTACGTTGTGGACGGAGGAGGAGGACTGACCACTATGTGGAGTCTGCGCCGGCGATCAAGCGTCCCCGGGTCTCCACGGAGGTGCGGTTCGGTCCAGCGGGACGAGGTTCTCCTGTCATCATGCCGCGTGGACCATCGGCGTGGTTACCAACGCTGGAGAAACCTCAAGCTGCGCTGACCATCGTGCTGGCTGCGGGGCCCGACGCAGCTGGGTGGGAGCCTGACAACGACCTCCTGACGACGGATCCTGGATCTTCGCAGTCCTGGACGGCGTCAGAACCCGAGATCAGGTGAGTGCTCTCTTTTCCTTTTCCTCTTTATATCTTTGAGCACTTTAGCCTGTCTCTAGGGGAGATGAGCCGGGTGCAGCCGCCCGCTGCGTCCGAGCTCGTCTCGCCGGGTTCTGGCGCTGCCGGTGACCCTGATCACGGTTCTGTTTTCTCTCTTGAGCCTTCCTCCAGGGTCGCCGGCGAGGAGTTGCTGTCCCTCGTGGTGCTGGAGGGTCCAGGTTCAACGTTGGAGGTCAGTTCTGGTGCGGTGCCGGCCCAGTCAGGGTCCGACGTGGGTGCTGCTCCAGCGGTGTCCGACGTGGGTTCGCCTAAGGCCCAATCGGGGTCCGACGTGGGTGCTGCTCTAGTGTTGTCTAGGTCCGGTGAGGAGGTGGCTGTTTCCCTGCGTCTTGACGCTCGTCGACCTCGTCATCGGCTCTCCCCTAAGCCACCTCCATCTGTGCTTTCCTCATCCCTCACCCCTGTCATTAATAAAACATCTCAACTCACTGGCTCGCCATTGGCTCTCATTGTGTGGCTCCCCAGAGCCACACGTAACAGTAAGTCACAGCCAGATGAGTTGCCGGCGGCCGTGAGTTGGTGTGGAATTGTACCTTCCTGTCCGGGTGTCAGCGCTGTTAGCATGCCGTTTCCCAGGAGTCACGTCCGACGCCAGGGCGACGAGCTGAGGTCCATCCCGGGGGCTGTTGACAGGACGCTCTTCACCCTGCACGATGCCTCCAATGCGAGACGCTGGCATCTGGACCGTGCTGAGGGCCTCCTGGACAGTTTTCCTCGTCACTCTTACCATCCTGTGACCTGTGCCAGGAGAGACGCCATGGCTGCGCTGCGAGAGGAGCTCCGCGGGTTGGAAGGAAATCCCGGCAGGAAGCCGAAGTGGATGACGTTGCCCCCCGCTTCGGGATCCCGTTCCTGCTTCCATTCCAGCCCGGGAGTTTGCGCCACCCAGAGGGCTTCCCCCGTTCTGCACTACGTCACTCGGGATTCCCCTGAAGGAGCCGCAGCTGACAGCAGTTACGTCCGGGACTGAGTGGCTGTTGCGAGCTCCGCTGTGCATCCATTTACCATCTTCAGGAATGTGGCGGCGGCGGTGAGATTGGTGGAGAGGAGTCCAGGGCTATGGAGCTTTCCCGAGTTTAACGCCCTCCTCGCTTCTGTCTCTGCTCAGGAGCGGCGATTCCTGGGTTTCCCCCTCGCTTCGTCCCCTGGGAATAGCCGTCATCACATCGCCAAGTCACCTCCGCACGAACCCCGTCCGGATCCAGTTCTGGGCTGTCGCCAGGACCTTTCCCCCCACGCAGCTGTCACCTCTTCATCTCGTCAACATGGAGATTTCACAGCCTCGTTCCCTGAGCCTCGTTCCCCCGCTGTCACTCCAAGGCATTCGGGCTGGCTCACCCTGGCTGTTACCCCCTCCTCCTCGATGAGTTTCCCGACTGCTGTGTGTGCCTGGAACTCTGACCTGGTGAGCCCTCTCCAGGAGACGACGCGAGCAGTCCCCAGACGACTTCTTAGGGGGCCCTCCGTTATCGCCCGGCGGGGAGAGGAAGAAGCAATTTCCACCACAGCAGGCACCATCCAACCTCCAGGAGACAGGCAAGTCCCAGTTTTTTCACATCAGTTTTGTGATTTGCTCTGTCATATTCCTGGAGGTGGAGTTCGGGGTCCGCAGCTCCCTGAACTCCCACCACCTGCTGTAACTTGTGTCCTTAATCCTGCATCCTCTGTGTCTCTCTCCGCCGAGCAGTCCCCGGCTTCGGGTCAACGTCGTGGGACGAGGAGAGGGCCTGCGGCTCCGCAGCTACGTTGTGGACGGAGGAGGAGGACTGACCACTATGTGGAGTCTGCGCCGGCGATCAAGCGTCCCCGGGTCTCCACGGAGGTGCGGTTCGGTCCAGCGGGACGAGGTTCTCCTGTCATCATGCCGCGTGGACCATCGGCGTGGTTACCAACGCTGGAGAAACCTCAAGCTGCGCTGACCATCGTGCTGGCTGCGGGGCCCGACGCAGCTGGGTGGGAGCCTGACAACGACCTCCTGACGACGGATCCTGGATCTTCGCAGTCCTGGACGGCGTCAGAACCCGAGATCAGGTGAGTGCTCTCTTTTCCTTTTCCTCTTTATATCTTTGAGCACTTTAGCCTGTCTCTAGGGGAGATGAGCCGGGTGCAGCCGCCCGCTGCGTCCGAGCTCGTCTCGCCGGGTTCTGGCGCTGCCGGTGACCCTGATCACGGTTCTGTTTTCTCTCTTGAGCCTTCCTCCAGGGTCGCCGGCGAGGAGTTGCTGTCCCTCGTGGTGCTGGAGGGTCCAGGTTCAACGTTGGAGGTCAGTTCTGGTGCGGTGTCGGCCCAGTCAGGGTCCGACGTGGGTGCTGCTCCAGCGGTGTCCGACGTGGGTTCGCCTAAGGCCCAATCGGGGTCCGACGTGGGTGCTGCTCTAGTGTTGTCTAGGTCCGGTGAGGAGGTGGCTGTTTCCCTGCGTCTTGACGCTCATCGACCTCGTCATCGGCTCTCCCCTAAGCCTCTTCCACCGGGGTCCGCTTTGACCCTTCGTCTGTCTCAACGGTCCTGGTGGTTGAGTGATGCGGGTCGACGGACTGACCTGCAAGACTTCCGGTTCGGCGATCTGGTCAAACCCCCCGACGAACTGTGTTTGCTTCTGGGTGGCCTGGCACGGCTACCGGTGGACTGGTTTCTTGGGATCTGGGTCTGGAGTGGGCCGTCCGAACATTTCTTCTTCCCCGGCTCACCAATTGGACAATGGGCGGGGAGACCACCAGAACAATCCCTACCATTTTGGTCTCTGCCTGCCGTCTCCTCGGGTGTCGCTTACCTTTTTGTTATTACTAAGGTCACTCGGGTGTAGCTTCTTTGTCCTTTAGGGGAATATGTGTTTTTAGTGCTGTGTATTGTTTTTTTTTTATTAACCGTACTCAGCATTTTCCCTCATTGTTATCCTGTCTGTATCCTGTCACCTTTATTCTTCTAGGTGACCCTCTTAATATATAGCACTGCGTATTATTACCTCCACCAGGCCAAAAAGGCCAGGAGGAGGTTATGTTTTTGCCAGGGTTTGTGTGTTTGTCTGTTTGTCTGTCTGTTTGTCTGTTGGTTAGCAAGATAACTCAAAAAGTCTTGGACGGATTTGCATGAAACTTTCAGGCGTTGTTGGAAATGGTACAAGGAAGAACTGATTAAATTTTGGGGGTGATCTGGTTCACCGTCTGGATACAGGAATTTTTTTAAAGCATTTTTCAACACTGTAACATAGGGCCATTTTCAACATGTGCGCAGGCGCAATGGAGGCCGCTGGGCGTCGTGTCTGACCAACACAAACTCCGCCTTCTTCAACGTTTTAGCCACAAAAGCATGCGGAAAACACTGCTGGCCTCGGACCCCAGCGTGCCTGTGCCAGCCATAGGCGCTGCGCACATTGCACTGGTCGTCGTGTCTGACCAACACAAACTCCGCGTTCTTCAACGTTTTAGGCACAAAAGCACGCGGAAAACACTGCTGCCTTGGGCCCGCCAGCGTGACTGCTTTTGCGCCACGCTGCAAAACCTGACACGGACACCTGTCCGCCGCACCATTATTTGCCACAAATTCCCCGGGGAAGACTCAAAATTCTGTTTTGCCGCGGAGCGCAACCCCAATATAATATAAAACCCACGGCAACCTGTCTAACCAATCTGCATCCGTCAGTGGAGGAGATGGACACACCAACACTTCAGTTTATTACCTCCGCCAAGGAGGCAATGCTTTTACAACCGTAAAACAGGGCTATAAGGGACGGCGGGGTAATATGGGACACTTTTCTAAATGTAATTCTGCTTTTTTAATTTTGCTTCCGCCTAGATTTGATGAAGGATTCATGGATATTTCACAATAACAACACAACTCAGCGTCCTGCTCAAAATAAAAAAAGCAGAATTACATTTAAAACATTTCCCACAAAAGTGTCCCTTATTAACCCGCCTTCCCTTATAGCCCCATTTTACACTACTGAACCACTAATCCTATCACTATCACATTGATTGTCATTCATTAATTGTCTGTTTATTGCACTGTCCATGTCAAATAAACAAATAATCATTGTGAATCCTATTGCTACTCATATCTTTTCATGCTCAGGGAATCTGAAAACGTACACACAAACACTCTATGGGGGGAACTGTGCCGCTTGGCGGAGGTCTGCGCTCTCCGAGTGCTTTTCTAGTGTTTTTCTTGTTATCCGTACTCAGCGTTTTCATCACCCTTATCTTGTCATGTCCATGTCACATGGAGTAATGTGTTTGGTCCCCTTTTCAACCGTACTCTGTGATCACCTCATCTTTCCCTGTTATCTTCGTGGGGGGCTTCCCTAGTCCCGACTTAATCATTGATTGTGTGTTATTGTTTGGAGTAACGCATTTGTTTCCCACTTAACCTTATTCTGTAATTGCCCATTTGTTCCTGTCACCTTCGTTCCTTTAGGGGATTTTATATACATTCAGCGCTGTGTATTTTGTTTTCTTTATTATCCATACTCAGCGTTTTTCATCATTCTTGTCCTGGTCTTAGTCTTGTTTGTGCATTATGGAGTGATGTGTTTTTGGTTTTCCCCTCAACCGCACTCTGTGACTGCCTTATTCTGTTCCATATAGCGCTGTGTATTGCTTTTTCTTTTACCCGTACTCAGCGTTTTTGTCATTTTTTGTCCTGTTCCTAGTCTTGTTTTTGCGTTATGGAGTAGCGTGTTTTGTTTCCCCTTAGCCGTACTCCGTAATTGCTTTATTCTTTCCTGTCGCCTTTTTTGGTGAATTTTGTTTCTTTCTTTGCCCCAATCTACACGTCATTTGTGTGTTTTGGGTAGTTGGTTTTATCTGTAACCACACTTAGTATTTTCTCCATCTGTGTCCTGGTTATTATTTTCTGTGGGATTCAGAGTGTTGTATTTGGGTTTTTTTGTCTGCCCTTGTACTTGGTATTTGTTCATGGTCTGTTTTTCTTTTTTTTTCCCCTCTGCTTCTCTCCCTCCGGTCCTGCCTCCCTTCTGCCCACCCTAGGTGGGGGGGGGGGGGGGGTTGGATTTGTTCCTGGTCGTTCGGAGCCTGACCGTGAGGGGGAGGCTCTGTCACCATGGGATGAGACGCCGGGTCGGCGCTCAGACCATGCCCTTTCTCATCCCTGCCTCTCATTGGGCAGCGCCTCAGCAGGCTCCCAGCTGTCAGTGTTACGGGACGGCTGGGGCCAATTAATCCTCATCAGCTGGGGCGCTGCTAATGAGGATAAAAAGGAGCAGCCTCGATCACTCGGGGCTGCGACTTAAGCACTGCTAGGCTGGAGCCCCTTCATCCAGTGCCAGCCTTTGACTCATCTTGCAGCATAACTCGCAAGTGTTTTTCCGTAAGGAGTTATTGTGCCTCTGTACCCCCATGTCCGGTGCTAGCTCTCTGGCTGCTTACTGTATCACTTGGGAGTGTCACCTTGTATGAGTGTCTGTGTATTGGAGTCCTATGCCGGTGCCAGCTCTCTGGCTGCCTAACCCATGAGTGTTACCCGCTGTGAGTTCTCATGCTGTTACCCCTACGCCCGGTGCCAACTGTTAACTCTGGTGCTGTACTGCTCGTGAGTGTTACTGTGTATGAGCATCTGTGCTTTCCTCATCCCTCACCCCTGTCATTAATAAAACATCTCAACTCACTGGGTCGCCCTTGGCTCTCATTGTGTGGCTCCCCAGAGCCACACGTAACATGCAGTGGTAGATGTTCTACAGAGAGGGGAGGGGAGTCCTGATGATCTTCTCCGCTGTCTCCACCACTCTCTGCAGGCGTTTGCGGTCCAGGGCAGTAGTGCTGCCGTACCACGTGTCATAAATGCCCCTCGGGGCAGAGAGGAGAGACCCACGCGTTGAACTACTACTTTGTGAAATTTATTAAGGAAACAAAGCACAAAGTCCAAAACAGTGCGCCAACACAGAAATCCAAATTGCCAAGCACACAAACTTACAGGTTTAATACACCAGAACAAGGGCTGGGTTCTGATGGAGACGAAGGAAGAGAAACTCAAGACTCCGGCAAAGAGGAATGGACATAATGGCTCTTAAATAAGGCTAGACACAAATGATAACAGGTGTGGGTCACATGAGCAGGCAGGAGATAAAGATTACAATTTGGACCAGCTGGGAGCAATGAGAGGGGAGAGAACATGCTGACAGCTGACAGGGACACCACCCACACAGAGCAAAAACCCAGAAGCGCCACTGACAGCTGTCAACCCAGAGGGAGAACACAACAGAATAAAAATATAATGAGATGACAAATAAAGACAAGTAACCTCAAAACTGTAAACATAACTATAATGAACATAAACAGGAACCATACAGAATGTGACAAAACAACCAAGGATAAAATAACAGGAATTGCAACTCAAAACTACAACACTATATAAATATGAAAAAGGCAAAAAGACTGAGCCCGGTGGAATCCCCCCGCGCTCAGATTGTGATACCATGCAGTGATGCAGTTGGTCAGGATGCTCTTGATGATGCAGCTGTAGAAATTGTTGAGGATCCTGGGGGACATGCTGAACTTCTTCAACCTCCTCAGAAAGTACAGCCGCTGTTGAGCTCTCTTAACCAGCTCTGTGGTGTTGTGTGTCCACGAAAGGTCCTTACTTATGTGGATTCCCAGGTATTTAAAGCTGCTCACCTTCTCCACCTCAAGCTCATGGAAGAACAGTGGCTGATGGGGTCTCTTCCTCCCCTTCCTCATGTTCACTATCATCTCTGTTGTCTTGTCCGTGTTGAGGGTGAGGTTGTTGTCCTCACATCATGACACCAGGCTGGCCACTTCCCTCCTGTAGAATGCATCATCATCACCAGTGATGCGTCCTATCACTGCTAAGTCATCTGTGAACTTTAAGATGATACTGTCTTTGTGGGAGGCAACACAGTCATGGGTGAAGAGGCTGTAGACGATGGGGCTGAGAACACAACCCTGTGGGACACCTGTATTCGTAATGATGCTGGCTGAGGTCCTGTTACCCATTCTGACAGACTGGGGCCTGCCAGTTAGAAAGTCCAGTAGCCAGTCGCAGACGGTGGGATGCAGGCCAAGTGAAGACAGTTTGTCAGTGTTTGTGGGGGATGACCATGTTGAAGGCGGAGCTGTAGTCAACAAAGAGCATCCTAATGTAGGAGTCTACATCTTACAGGTGGGAGACAGAATAATGGAGTGCTGCAGCAATGGCATCTGAGGTGGACCTGTTGGGCTGGTAGGTGTACTGTAGGGGTCCAGGGTATCCGATATGCTGTCCTGAATGAGGGGCAGCACCACTCAGCACCCACACAAAGCATTTCATGATGATTGGAGTGAGTGCTACTGGTCTGTAATCATTCAGTCATGCAATCATGCAATACTGGTCATGCAATCATTCAGGTGTGGGGGGGGGGGGGGGGCTGAGTGTGTGTTTCCCCTCTGCACTGTAGTTGGTGGTCTCAAAGCTGGTGTAAAAGATGTTGAGATCGTCCGGTAGGCTGTCTATGGAGCTCGTGGTGCTGCTGTTGATCCTCTTGTAGTCTGTGATGTGTTGCAGGCCTTTCCACATGTGCCCCGGGTCAGGAGTGGAGTAGAGGCTGTCCAGCTTTTCTCTGTACTTCCTCTTGGCTGTTGTTATAGCCTTCCTCAGTCCATACTTTGTAGCTTTATACTCAACCTCATTGCCTGATTTAAATGCAAGAGAGCGAGAACGCAGCATCTGACGTACGTGACTGTTGATCCAGGGATTCTTGTTGGGGAACTTCCTGACTTGTATGGTGGGTGCGATGGTATCAAACGTGCTGATGTACCCAGTCACATACTCAGCATATTCCTGTATGTTTACAGAAGAGTCCTTTCAGGTGGCTGCAGCTTTAAACATATCCCAATCTGTACAGGCAAAACAGTCTTGCAGGGTGCTCTCACCCTCTGCAGTCAATCCGTCCATCCATCCATCTTCTTCCACTTAATCCGTTTCGTATTGCTGGGGGCTGGAGCCTATCCCAGCATCTTTGGATGAGATGCAGGGTACACCCAGGACAGATCGCCAGTCCATCGCAGGGCCAACACAGAGAGACAGGCAACCATTCACTCTCATAGTCATACCTAAGGACAATTTAGAATCCCCAGTTTGATGCCAATTAACCTAACTTGCATGTTTTTTTTGTTTGTGTGTTTGTTTTTTTGGAGGGCAAGTGGGAGGAAACCGGAGAAATCCCAGAGTAAATCAATGCAGACACGAGGACAACATGCAAACTCAACATGGATCACTGTTGGTCGGGGGCTGAGATCAAACCCAGGACCTCCGGCCAAGGGTGAGTTGCTGTACTGCCACATTTCTAACCACTCCGCCACTGCGCTGCCTCTGGAGTTCAACGTTTAATTTGCTTAATAACAGGGCTTGTTTGTTTCAGCTTTTGTCTGTAGGCTGGGTACATACTGTAAACAGGGAGATGTGATCTGACTGTCCAAAGTGGGGCAGGGTGCCGCTCTGTAAGCGCTGGTAATATTTAGGGAGTACAGTCCGTAAATTGCACTAGTTAAAGTCACCAGCAACAATAAAAACAGCATCGGGATGGGTCATCTCTACTGCACTGATGACATCATGGAGTTTGCTTAGTGCTACTGTGTAGCTGGCTTGCGGGCGAATGTAGACAGCAGTCAAAACATAGTGGGAAATTCCCTTGGTAGATAATAGGGATGGCATTTCAGCAGTAAAAACTCCACATCAGGTGAACAGTGCCTGTAAATAGTCTGTACATCTCCACACCACGAGTTGTTTATAAACACACACACACACACCCTCCCCTCGTCTTACCCAAGGCTCCAGTTCTGTCTGCTTGATGTGTTGAGTGTGTTTGTTGTAGCACCATTCTCTTTGGCTCTAATCTATAAAATTACTCTTCATCTTAAAGAAATTGTTTCACCCCAAAAAAGTCTGGTCAAGAACTGTTTCCTTCATCTAAGGACCACCAGTTTGAAAACACATCCCATGGTAAATGGGCCGATAAGGATCCCCTTTTGTGCCAGGAACAGATTCTTTAATGAGTCATAAATCCCAAAGCTTCCTCCCCAATCAGACAGTTTTATGTTTTAACGATCATTTGAGAAATCACAGACTCCCTTGAGTGCATTCCAAAGTTGCTAGGAATTATCCACAGCTCAACATTGCCCCCTGGTGGACAACTACGGAATATGCTTGCATTACTTTTTTCAACTCAGGGACATGTTGGATTTAATCAGCATCGGGATTTTAGGTTTTATCTGCTGAAATAATTCTTTCTCCTCAAGACTATTTTTCCAGGAAACACTGCTCAGAACTCTCTTGAAGTTGACCACCTCTGTGCTGGACAATGATGGGTTCGAAATGTTTCATTTACTTTTTTTAAGTCTTGATTTTATGGACATAGACAGCTCCCTCCCTGTCTGTGTCACAGTACTGCGCCTGTCATGTGACGTGGCCGTAAACCATAAAAAATCCCCAGTTGTACTGTACAGTACAGTATTCCACCTCACAAGGTGGAAGGCACATATAACTTACTACCCTTGGGTTAAGAGGACTAATGTCTCATCCAAAAACCTCACGTCTGGACACCACAGAAGAAGACTTTGTAAACAAATGTTGATGTTCTCCATCGAGGCATGGAGGAGGCATTTGCTCCCAAATTTGCCAACTATGATTCTAAAAAGAGATTATTTTGCTTATGAAGGTAAATATCTACATTTTGTTATAACAGAGGGTGACCGAAGCTGGTTAATTTTATCCTGCCATCGACCCCAGCACCATGTGACTGGACAGAACAATTGTGCTGTTTCCGTGTCGTCATATAAGATAAATTGTGGCAGAATAAAAGTAAAATTGAGGTGGAATAATCATAACAGTTTCTGGATGTGGGAGAGAAAGCAAATATGACAGGGAGAAGACAAAATAACGACCAAGATCCCGCAAAAGGATGAAGCGAGCCGCCCGGCCAGCGGTAAGTGATGAATGACTTTGTTTGTTTACATTGTACTGATTTTCTGGTTCATATACTTTGAAGATAACAAAAAACCCAAAACAAAAACGGTGACAAAAAACAGAACCATCCTTTGTGTAAATAAGTCCAAAGTCCTCTTTTGACTGAAAGTGATGTAATTCGATATGGCCACCGTGGCATTATGCAAATTAGATACGTAAATTTACTCCCATCTTAAACTTTGGATCATATTCTACATCTTTCTAATTGACAGTAAGCCATTATCTCTAACCACTTTCAAGTTATAGCTTTGGAAATCTCTGACATTAGAACTGAATATTTTCTTGAAAAAAATCTTGACCACCGGAAGGAGTGGAGGAAATGGTGCAACGGAGCGTCACAGACAGTCATAAGGTTAATCATTGATTTTAAAATGTATGCATGTTTGAAAAATGCTTAAATGAGTTTATTCTATTGCATGTTAATTATAGAAGGACAAGTTTATTAAAAGTGCATGCTCAATTTGGTCATGAATCACTGAAGTTAGCTTAGATTTCATATTAAGTATATAATGAATTTTACAGTTAAAATGTGTATATGCTTTCTGAAACTTGAGGCAGTCATCTGACTGGTGCCAGCCAATCACCAGGCCGTCTCTGTTGGATGATGCCCCTTTCATTCTATTGTTTGGTTACAAAGGACTGCTTTCTTATTGGACCATAGCCCATTGAAATCTCCCACGATGGCCGATAATTGGTTCCTGCTGCTGCCAGAAATATTTTATGATTCAAGGAGCGTGCTCAGTTAAATAGACAGAACTGCCCTAGTAGTTCAGTTTCTGTCTCATTTGAGTTTTTTTCATCTTAGTTCAGTGAAGTTCAGTTTGTTCAGTCTTTGTTAAGTCTTTTTTTTTTCAGTTTTTCTGGCATCTGAGGAAAGATCATCCTTTCTTGCTGAGGTCAACCTTCTTACTGGGAGTGAAACTCCGAAACGCCTTTTTCCCTCTCCTCAGAAGCCGTATTTATTCTACTGAGCTTTTCCTATTGATTTAACATAACTCACCATTAAAGTGGACTGATAGTGAATTTTGATTTTTTTCTAGAGACTGTCTCACCCACGTCCCACAGTGTCAGAAGAACTAGGATTTTGTGGGTGGAACTGTCTAAATACATATTTTCCTTCAGCCTTTGGTTGTGTTATCGGCTGGTGGACATCCTAAATTTGCAGGCCAGGAGAGGATTTGTTTTTCAGAAAGACGTCACAACTGCCACGTGGCCAGCCGTTCATTCTGCTACCAGCTCCACTCTCCGGACGCCAAGCTACTGAGTCTGTCCCATCACAGCTGTAACTGAAATGGACTGCTGGCAGTCGCGTTTCCTTTTTGCCACCTGCTAGCATTCAAGCTCACCACTGGAATCTGAAGACACAGCTGTTTGTTAGCCAGACTTCCACTTACTATCTGCTGGGCTAAATGTGATGTCTAATGATATGTAATTGAATATGACCAATTCTTCATGTTAAAGTTAGTCCATAAGCTATGATAGGAGCTACAGTATAAGCTGAAGGAAAATTAATGTTCCCTTTTCAATAACCTCCATTCTTTTTGTAGAGTAACTCAGAATTTTCTTTTTCAGATAATCAGCTTGTCATTTTCTTCATAAAATTGTGTCCAATTTTATGCATATTTTTGGTTACAGTTGCTTCACAGTCTCCCATTGCATCACAGTTACAATTTCGAAATCTGGTTTTCTTTTGTTTTCACGAAGGTTTAAATATAGACTTTGTGCTCAGGAACCCATTATCAATTAATATGATATTTGACACTTGTTGATCATTTCACCTGCTTACTAATCCTTTTGAATGTGATGTCATTTAACCTGAGTCTGATTATTAGAACTGTTAACAGTATAGAGAAGTTTCTGCTTGATTTCTTTCGTGTGTGTGCTTTTCTGGGTCATGGCAGAAGAATTCATGAGACGGGTTAAGGAAAGGTTCAAGGATTATTTTTTAATAAATTGTCCAACTTGGACTGGTGCCCCTTTTACGAGTGGCTATCTCTTGTTTTGTGAGTGTTGGTGGGGATGGAGTAAACCTCCATCCACACACATACAGTGGGGCAAAAAAGTACTTAGTCAGCCACCAACTGTGCAAGTTCTCCCACTTAAAAGATGACAGAGGTCTCCAATTTTCATCATAGGTATACCTCAGCTATGAGAGACAAAATAGGAAAAAAAAATCCAGAAAATCACATTGAAGGATTTTTAATGAATTAATTGGTAAATTCCTCGGTAAAATAAGTATTTGGTCACCTACAAACAAAGCAAGATTTCTGGCTCTCACAGACATGTAACTTCTTCTTTAAGAGGCTCCTCTGTCCTCCACTCATTACCTGTATTAATGGCACCTGTTTGAACTTGTTATCAGTATAAAAGACACCTGTCCACAACCTCAAACAGCCAGACTGCAAACTCCACTATGGCCAAGACCAAAGAGCTGTCAAAGGACACCAGAAACAAAATTGTAGACCTGCACCAGGCTGGGAAGACTGAATCTGCAATAGGTACGCAGCTTGGTGTGAAGAAATCAACTGTGGGAGCAATTATTACAAAATGGAAGACATGCAAGACCACTGATAATCTCCCTCGATCTGGGGCTCCACGCAAGATCTCACCCCATGGGGTCAAAATTATCACAAGAACGGTGAGCAAAAATCCCAGAACCACACGGAGGGACCTAGTGAATGGCCTGCAGAGAGCTGGGACCAAAGAAACAAAGGCTACCATCAGTAACACACTACGCCGCCAGGGACTCAAATCCTGCAGTGCCAGACGTGTCCCCCTGCTTAAGCCAGTACATGTCCAGGCCCATCTGAAGTTTGCTAGAGAGCATTTGGATGATCCAGAAGAGGATTGGGAGAATGTCATATGGTCAGATGAAACCAAAAAAGAACTTTATTGTAAAAAATCAACTTGTTGTGTTTGGAGGAGAAAGAACACCATACCTACTGTGAAGCATGGGGGTAGAAACATCATGCTTTGGGGCTGTTTTTCTGCAAAGGGACCAGGACGACTGATCCATGTAAAGGAAAGAATGAATGGGGCCATGTATCGTGAGATTTTTAGTGAAAACCTCCTTCCATCAGCAAGGGCATTGAAGATGAAATGTGGCTGGGTCTTTCAGCATGACAATGATCCCAAACACAATGCCCGGGCAATGAAGGAGTGACTTCGTAAGAAGCATTTCAAGGTGCTGGAGTGGCCTAGCCAGTCTCCAGATCTCAACCCCATAAAAAATCTTTGGAGGGAGTTGAAAGTCCGTGTTGCCCAGCGACAGCCCCAAAACATCATTGCTCTAGAGGAGATCTGCATGGAGGAATGGGCCAAAATACTAGCAACAGTGTGTGAAAACCTTGTGAAGACTTACAGAAAACGTTTGACCTCAGTCATTGCCAACAAAGGGTATATAACAAAGTATTGAGATGAACTTTTGTTATTGACCAAATACTTATTTTACCGGGGAATTTACCAATTAATTCATTAAAAATCCTTCAATGCGATTTTCTGGATTTTTTTTTCTAATTTTGTCTCTCATAGTTGAGGTATACCTATGATGAAAATTGGAGACCTCTCTCATCTTTTAAGTGGGAGAACTTGCACAATTGGTGGCTGACTAAATACTTTTTTGCCCCACTGTACAGCTCTAAAAATAAATAATCCTTGTACCTTATCACACTTATAATCAATTGTTACACGCTACACTGTCATTGAATGGCGCACTCTGGGTCTCTGTCCGAGAGCCAGGTCTCACAGAAAATTAGGGTGCAGCACTCTCTTATCTCCCACTGATCTTCAATCCTTACTCTTAGTTTTTCTAGCTTGTTTTCCAAACACCGTACATTAGCCAGTAAGAGTCTGGGAAGTAGTGGTTGGCAAGCACGAGGCCTTAGCCTAGCATGTAGCCCTCCTCTTTTACCTCGTCTCCGGCACCGCCTCCGATGCGCTATCTTGGAGTCAGCATGCTCATGCAGGCTCAGTGCTTCAGGGCCTTCCTGGGGGTGGTGCTGATCGCTGGGTGGATGCACAATGCATTGTAGATTGGGTGGTATGAAGCCAGTAAATTGTGTATGACTGCTCGTCTTTGTGATGTCCAGTAGTGTCTGTTGGTTGTATGTTAGCAGCGTATGACCTTCATGCACTGTAGAAAGAGCAGCAAACATGCAAAAATGGACAAAAAGTCAGCATTCTTGAGCGGAACGAGCAAAGATGTCTGTCTTGACGGGTGCCATCTTGCCATGAAGATTGCCTGAACAATGAAGAATGACATATGTTAGATAGAATAAGTCAAGTATCAATACATTGTTCTCTTATTTTGATCTCCACTTTAAATGTAGTGGTGCATTATATAGCATCAACATCTCCTCAGGCCAATCCAGGAGATCACTTTTCTTCATTTTTACAGAAATTTCACTCTTCTTCATTTTAAAGCTACTCTCACTCAAGGTCTGGTCAAGAAGGCTGTGTCTTCAACAGGACCCCAGTGTAAACAATTTCACTTTGGCAGAGATAGACTTGATAAGGTTTGCTTTTAAAGGCTTAAGTGGACTATAAAACTCATGAAGTCCAGATCCCCAGAGTGGACAGTTCATGCTGACAGCATCCGCCTGCAGGAACTGATGCTCTTTAAAAGTCATAAACTTCTTAACAGATATATGGCCTTCTTCCTTTCCTAGACGGATCCCAGTGCTCTTTAGGCCCTTCCTCTCATGTGGCAGAGACCTAAAGAAATTATCTATAGCTCAACAGTACCTCCTAATGGACATCTACGGAATGTGTTTCATTGTGTAATCTGACTATACATTAAGTTTTTCTAATTTCCAGCTATCATCTCGCCAGGACCTGCGGACACTGAAAATCACCCTTTTGATCACCGACCAGGGTTTGCACTAATTCATTAATCCTTGATTTAAATGTGAGTGCATGTATTAGGAGCATGTATTAGGAATGTTTATTTTCATGAGTGTTATTCAAATGAATGTTAATATTGTTAGTAATGGTATAAATGCGTGATCACTGAATATTAGCCGAGTCACTTAATTTAGCTAGATTTTTATATTGAGTACATAATTTCATAAGAACTGAATGGGTATCAATCCCTGTATGCTATCATTCCTGATAAACCACTCCCTAGGCTACCTTACACAGGATAATGCCCTTTTCATTTGATTGGCTGTTCCCAAACAAAGAAATGTTCCCTCATTGGACAAAAACCATTCAAACTCCTCTTTATGAAAGATGGTTGGCCTGTCTTGCGCCGGCCCTGCTTTCATGACCCAGCAGGGCGCTTCAGTTAAAATGCGCGAGAGCCCCCCTGCATGTTAGGAGAAGTAGGAATGGAGAAGAATAGAGAAAAATAAGGAGAAGTAGGAAGAAGATTAATAAAGAAGAGAAATTAGATGAAGAAGTTATGAGAAAAGATCTAGATCAGAAAAAGAACAAAGAAAGTTTTTGTTTTCACTTCTCCAGAGTTCTTTGTAGTTCTTGCAGTTTTCTCTAAATTGTTCTGTGAACTTTAAGAAACCTTTTTGTTTGTGAAGTGTTTCAAATCCTCCGTTAGTTTTCTTTTCTGGTTAAACTGAGGAGAAACCATCCTTTTCTTACGAGCTCACCTTAAAGAGAGTCAAACTCTCAAAATCCTTTTTCCTTCACCTCAGAAGCCATTCTTATCTGAGTTGAATGTTTTTCTTAGATTTTTCTGACTTTTCATGCAGTTAAAGTGGACTTTTAATTTTCCTATTTTAAAGTGAACAGAGATTGTGTTTTTGGTCTTTCTTTCCGGCATCATCCACGCCTGACTGAGACCTTCTTCCTTCAGTTTTTTTTTTTTTTTTTGTCTATTCTTCGTCCAGAGACATCATAAATTCGGACTGGTTGCCAAAGGACTCTCCACGCCTGAATGCTGAGTCTACACTTCTTATGGTTGGTTGTGAATATCACAAAGCCTTGCAGCAATCGCTTCATCCCTGGGTCCCAATTTTAAAACCCCAGCCGGCACCGACCCACTGAACACGTGGACCTACAGCTGTTCATACGTGAGACTCCCATTTTCCTATCTGCTGGGTTTAAACGTGATGTCCTAAAATTTTAAATTACAATTGAACATAACCAGTATTTCATGGTACAATTAGTCTCTCAGCTGTAGGACAAAGCTATAAACTGAACGAAGATTCTTATTCATTTTTAAGTAACCACCTTTCATTTTTGTAGATTAATTCAGAAGTTCATTTTTAGATATGGTGTAAATATATATATTATATATACTGTATATATATATATATACACTATCGTTCAAAAGTTTGGGGTCACCCAGACAATTATTTTGTGTTTTCCATGAAAAGTCACACTTATTTACCACCATGAGTTGTAAAATGAATAGAAAATATAGTCAAGACATTGACAAGGTTAGAAATAATGATTTGTATTTGAAATAATAATTTTTTCCAGATACTCAACCTGCTCAAAGGAAGGTCAGTTTTATAGCTTCTCTAACCTGCTAAAATGTTTTCAGCTGTGCTAACATGATTGCACAAGGGTTTTCTAATCATCCATTAGCCTTCTGATGCAATGAGCAAACACATTGTACCATTAGAAGACTGGAGTGATAGTTGCTGGAAATGGGCCTTTATAGCACCTATTTAGATATTGCACCAAAAACCAGACATTTGCAGCTAGAATAGTAATTTACCACATTAGCAATGTACAGTATATTAGATATTAGAGTGTATTTCTGATTAGTTTAAAGTTATCTTCATTGAAAAAAACAGTGCTTTTCTTTCAAAAATAAGGAAATTTCTAAGTGACCCCAAACTTTTGAACGGTAGTGTGTGTGTATATATATATATATATATACATTTTTAGGGATTTAGATTTCCCCATGAAATTGCGTTCTGTTTTGTTAGACATTTCAGCCTTCCATTACCGTTGAAACATAAAATCTGGTTTCTCTTTGGTTCCACAAAGGTTTAACTCTAAATTTTATGTTCAGGAATCCACTAACAGTTGAAGTGATATTAGACACCTGTTTATCATTTGAATCTGTTTATTCATCATTTGAATGCCATATCATGTAATCTGAATGAGTTTAATAAAAGGGTGAATGAGAGAAGTTGAAACATTTTCCTTTAGCATATATGTCTCCTAGATCATGGCAGGAAAAGAACTCCCTTAAATTTTGAGACTGATCCATTAAGTAATTGAAGGTACGGAAATTAATTAACTGAAATTAAGTTAATATTGCAAGCTGTTCTTTTAGAACTGGTGCCCCATTTTACGAGTGCTCTCCTATTTTATTTAGTGAGTGTAGGGGTGACGGTTTAACTCTGTCCCCTCGCACACCCACTATTAAATAAAATAAATAATCCCTGTACCTTATTACACTATATTTTATTAAATAACACTACAATTATTAAATCCCTTGAGTGTACTTCTGCTACTCATTTTTAGACCACTAAGTATTAACTGTGTGGTAAACTGAAATATTTCTTCCCATGTGAATAATATTAATTACTTTTGAGTTTTGTTAAACTTCATGTTTTTTTTTGTTTTGTTTGTTTTTTGTTGTTTTGCTTGTTTGTTTTGAAAAAGTTATTTTAAAAAAACACTTTTGTCAGATGTTATGAAAAACTTCCTCTGGAGTGGGCACTTCTTTTATTTTGTAGATGATTTATAAGTAAACTTAAACTGTGTCCTTTTACTGTGTGTATATGCATGCATTGAATAAGAAAATGTGAATTTTGATTGTTTTTTGTAATAAAAATGTAAATAAAACCAAATTTTAAAGGACATTCAGTGAAGTAAACATACAGACATGGACAAATCTGTTGGTCCATGTCTTAACATTTTCATTAAAGAAGGAATGGACACTCACTGAAATCATTTGAAACTGACATTAGTAATCTCTTCTTTCGGCAGCTCCCTTTAGGGGTTTCCGCAGTGGATTATCTGTCTCCATCTCACCCTGTCCTTTGCATGTTTCTCTGTAACACCAGCCCTCTCCGTGTCCTCCTTCACTACATCCATGAATCTTCTCTGTGGTTTTCCTCTTTTCCTCCTGCCTGGCAGCTCCATCTTCAACATCCTTTGTCCAATATATCCACTATCACTCCTCTGCACATGTCCAAACCATCTCAGCCTTGACCCTCTTACTTTGTCTCCAAACCGCTCAACTTGAGCTGTCCCTCTGATATACTCATTTCTAATCCTGTCCCTTCTACTCGCTGCCAATGAGAATCTTAGCATCTTCATATCTGCCACATCCAGCTCCACCTCCTATCTTTTTGTCAACACCACCGTCTCCAAACAATACATCATAGCAGGCCTCACTACCATCTTGTAAATCTCCCCTTTCACTGTAGCTGCTATCTTTCTGTCACAAATCACGACCTGACACTCGTCTCTACCCACTTGACCCTGCCAAAGTACAATGGGAGGCAGAGCCTTCAGTTATCAAGCTCCTCTCCTGTGGAATCAGCTGCCAATCTGGATTCGGGAGTCAGACTCGATCTCTGTTTTTAAGAATAGGGCTAAAACCTACCTTTTTGATATAGCCTACAATTAGGGAGGGATCATGTGTTTCTGAACCCTCCCTTAGTTATGCTGCTAATAGGTTTAGTCAGCCAGGGGACCTCCAGTAATGCACTGGGCCTCACTCCTTTCCTCACTCTCTATGAAATATTTTTTTTTTTTTGCTGGTCATTAACATTTGTTTGTTCTCTCCCATAGATTGAGTCCCCATCGTGCTGTTTGCTCTCTACATGTCTGTTCTTTTCTTCTTCTCTGTCCCCTCACCCCCCAGCCAGTCGCAGCAGATGACTGCCCCTCCCTGAGCCTGGTTCTGCTGGAGGTTTCTTCCTGTTAAAAGGGAGTTTTTCCTCTCCACCGTCGCCAAGTGCTTGCTCACAGGGGATCGCCTGATTGCTGGGGTCTTTCTGCAACTGTGGGGGTCCTCCCTACAGCTGATAGTGCTATGAGATGACTGTTGTTGTGAAATGGCGCTATATAAATAAAGTTGAATTGAATTGAATTGCCTGCACCCTCTTCGTCACCTGTCTTGTGCATCTAGGTATCCAGGTATTTAAACTCATCTACCTTCACTACCTCTCCTCCTTTCATGTTCACCATTACACCTGCCTCCCTCTCATTCATACCCATGTATTCTGCCTTGCTTCTAATGACTTTCATTCCTCTTCTCTCCAGAGCATACCTCCACCTCTCCAAGTTCTGTTCCACCTGCTCCCTACTCTCACTGCAGATCACAACGTCATCTGCAAACATCATGGTCCATGGAGACTCCTGCCTGACCTCGTCTGTCAGCCAGTTCGTCACCATGGCAAATAAGACAGGTCTCAGAGTTGATCGCTAATGTAATCCCACCCAACCCTGAATCCATCCGTCACTCCTACAGCACACCTCACCACCATCTCACTGTCCTCATAGATAGATAGATAGATAGGTGTCCTTTATTGATCCCAAATTGGGAAATTACAGTGTATCAGCAGCATGACAGTAGACAACCAAACAACAGAAACACACACATGACAGACAAAGGGATTACCCATGGAAAGTAAAAACTCACACAACTATAAAACCTGTATACATCATAGCTTAATATATGATGACCAGTATAAACACATGAATCATCCCATTGTACAAAGAAGGACAATCAGGAGCAGAGTGAAATGTGAGTTACCAGTTAGCCTGTAAGGTGCAGTGTGGCAGCATTGTTATGACCAGAATACAGCATCATAGTGAGTTATTGTACAGTGAAATTGCATGCGGCAGGAAAGATTTCCTGTACCTGGCTGTTCGACAGCGAAGCTGTAGTAGTCTACTGGACAAAGTGCTTCACTGTTGGTCTAGTGTGTGGTGCAGGGGGTGATCAGGATTGTCCATGATGGATCACAGTTTATTTAATGTTCTCCTCTCCACCACTGTCACAAAGGTCTCCAGTCTGAGACCAATTACAGAGCCAGACCTCTTGATAATCTTGTCAAGTCTGTTGGTGTCTCTGGCCCTGATACTGCTACCCCAACAGACAGCAGCAAAAAAGATGGCGCTGGTGACAACAGTCTGATAGAAAAGCTCCAGCATC